>JAYEPQ010000011.1:1622500-2822500 GCA_036321105.1 Dracaena cambodiana
GTTAATTTTCCCACGTAAATGTAAATTTGGAACGCAATCTAATTTTGAACAGCATATAACACTTACTTTTTAAATAATAATTAACCAGGGATTCTAATTTAGGTTAACAAATATAAGATCTTTATGCTAATTCCACATATTTATTAGTCTCAGTTTGAATTATACCAATATAGAATATATTAGTACAGTCGGAAAATGACATTTCCTATTAAAGTTGTTTCACACTTCTTTTTTTCTTATGAATTGATTGTTAAACTATATAACTGTAAAACTGGTGAAGCTAGACATGGAATATGAATATAATAATTCTTAAATTCTTTTATACCTTTCTTTATTTGGAAGTATTAAATATGCTTAATCGCATATTCTATAAAAGAGAAAATCAATTTAAAATTGATCCATGGCCTATAAATTTTAAACCACAATTTTTCCTCCCTTATCTCTTAGAAGATAAAGACTATACTTCTATATTTGATTTTGGTATCTGATCAAGGCCGCATGACGGCCCACAAGGCCCACTTCTATTGCCAGTGGTCATCTTGTAATCTCGTGCAATACCAAGGGTGTTGAATCAGCCCCATATAAGAAGGAATCAAACCGAGCTCAATCCACGTGTTAATTGTAATTATGATCGCATTTGTTGTTTAACTTTCTTCTTAACTTATTTTAATTATGGAGTTTTTAAATATCGATCACTTAAATCTTTAAAAATTAGATTTTAGTCCTTTAAATCTTCATATTTTATTTTAGTCCTCCAAATCTTTTAAATTACTTCATTTTAGTCTTCCTATATAATTTTGAACACGAATTTTTCATTATTACACCTCTGAAAATGAGTGAAATATCCCTTTCCTCTTTTTCCTTTCTTCCTTTTCTTATTGGTTTCCCCTTCCATTCTTCTTCTTCTCTCTCTTTCCTCTCAATTAATCTCTCTTTTCCTTCTTTCTTTTCTTTCTCAAACCCTATATACAATGGAGAGGGGAACCAATAAGAAAAGATAGAGAGTAGGAAGGGGGTAGGAAGGAAAATAACTGATATTTTTCTCTCTTTTAAAGATATAATAAGAAATCCGGATAAAAAATATCCATGGAAACTAAATTGAAATAAATTAAACGATTTAAATGAATAAAACAAAACATGAAGATTTCAGAAACTAAAATCCAATACGTAAAAACCTCTTTAATTATTTATGGAGGAAAGTGATGCCACTTGGGAGGGCCACTCACAAACAACTAACCCCCAACCCAAATGGCTGCAACAAAAGGAACGCGGCCTCTCCTGTCTCCATTACCTAAATTTTCACTCTCGTCACGTCATTATATTTGATGTTTATAAGTTATGTTTTGAGTTTTAATTTATATTACTGTAATTAAAATTATAACAATAGTATTATTATTTTTAGCTTGGAAACTACAAGTGATAATTAGAGTTTTAAAAATTTTCAATCTTAATTTTTTTTTTAAAGGGTTTGAAAAAGACCCTATTTATAAATAATAAAATAATTATTTGTAAATAAAAAGAAAAAGTGTATTAAGCATTTTCTTTCTCAGCAAATACAATTATTGAAAGTGTGTAAACGGTTGCAATTGCAATTACAAATTTTTACAACTGCAGACGTAAATCAAATAGTTAAAAGTGATACTCACAGTAAAAGCCATTGCAATTGCGACCGCTTTATACACTTACATAAACAACCAAGCACCTCCCACCCATCTACATGTAAGTATCTAAATATATATACGAGTTATCTTTTGAGAATGAAAGATGTTTTGACATTTTTTAAAAGACACATCACCGATAGTTTTTTTTTTAAAATTTTTTTCCTGTTTGGACCCATTCGCTGATATTTCCTTCTTGGTTGTAGAATTCCAAGTGGATATTATTTTCACGAGTCTTTCCAAGGTTGCACTCCCTCTCTCTGGACACACTGTGTGTGCTCGAAAGGAGAATTTCTGTTTCTGTCAGCATCACAAGATCACAATCTTATTCGTTTAATAAAATTACCAAAGGTAGGCCACACATATTAAGAAAATGGTGGAAGTCTTTGAAAATTACCAAAATTGACGGGTCTCTCACCAACCATCGTTCATCCAACGTGGACTCCACATTTTCTGTCTACTCCCCTAAAATCTATGATGACGAGTGATTGGAATTATAAAATCTAACTTTTCGGTAGGATGGTGTGTCACGCAGCAGGATGGAATAAAAATTAGAGTTCTTAGAGAATATTAGTGGATGAAATTAGAGACTTGATAATAATTAGAGATTTTGGAATAAAACTAGAATTCGATATAAAGAAATTAAATTCAGATTTCACACTCAGGTGAGTGACACGCTAACTTTCACAGGAATCACTCGAAAAAATATTTAAAATTATCAAGTCACACTCTCTCAAAGTAGATTTATCTAAAATAATTCACTCCATAAATTATAGTCTTACAAACAATAAATAAAACCTCTCTGTGTGCACAACAACATGTGCAAAATAAAAAGGAATCAACTAAAATATACTGAAGTTTTAATTAAATCCATAATCAAACATTATCTTAATTGCCCACGTCAGTGCGTGACATGATGGTTACATTAATAGAATAATGACAAGATTTTTAATAATATTATTAAAGTATAGTAGATTATAATATCATAGATGATTAAGTTGATGAATATACTGCAAATAATAAAAAATTTGATTCGTCATTAACTGACAAGGGATCTAATGAGGATTTAAAGGTGATCACGGTCGTTGATTATAAGTTTCGTGTACTATGCTTTTGATCAAATGGCTATAAAAAAGTAAATAATTGAAGTTAAGCATATTGATATTTAAATTGATTCGAACGGGAAAATATGCTTAATGTATTCAATATACAACTGTTTACATAAATGTAACAACAAGAAAATGATTAAAGCAGTAGAAAATCTTTATTTCTCTAACAAAGAAGGAAAGAGTTGAAAAATTAAAAAGAAAACAGTAATTTGTATTAGTAGTTAATAATCCCCCTTAAACACCAAAGGGCTTACCCTTCCCAAAGCCCAGCCCATTAACATAAAAAAGGCCCATCTTCTTTATTCTACAATAAGCCCATGAAGCCCTCGTTTTTATTTTTATTTTTTCCCGATCAACAGTTTTAGTCACCTTGTAGCTCTTGCGGTTGGTTTGACGATTGAGTACATACACGGTACAGACTCCCATTTCTGTCGTGGTACCGGGGGGGCGAGCACGGCCGATCATGTAACGGAACGGACTTTGATCGGTAAGCCTTTTGGGAAATCCACATAGGGGTAGGCGAGAGGATGGTCAGGCTCTGCTAACTCCCAAGTGTAGTTCAGTACGAGATGGTGCAAGAACACGGCCATCTCCAGCTTGGCCAGCTCTGAGCCTGCGCAGAGTCGAGGACCGCCGCCGTAGGGCATGAAGTTGTTCATCATCGACATACTTGCAGGGTTCTTTGGTCGACAAGCAGAGAGAAAAGAAAATAAAATGAACAAAGTTAGTGGATCATATAGCAATTTTACTTTTTAAATCTTGAGATGGGCTTGTACTGGGCCACAGGTTGATGTTGGGCTTTCATTAGTCCCTAGGCCTAGTAGTTTAAGGTTTGGTAAATTAACCAAAAAAAAAAAAAAAAAAAAATTTAAATTAATTGTTAGGTGGGAAATCAATATCATCGTCAGCCAAAGCGGAGAAAAAATTGTGGTAAATTTCTTTGGTTCGGTAGATAACAGAGCTGTATTTGGTCAAAATTCGAATTTTTTTTAATCCATGATTATAAATGTATGATGCAGTTGGTTTTGTTAGTATAAAACTATAACTAACTCTCTCGTAGTTTTACATGTAATGATGCTTCATCATTATATTTTATTAATGAAATGCAAACGATATTTCTCCATTTTTTCTTAAAAATAAAACGAATTTGCAATGGTTGAATCGATACCGAATTAGCTCATCGTACCTCTAACTTTATAGTTACAAAATACTATTTTTCACTATTTCGACTAATGTAGTTGGTCAATACTATTTTTTTCACTATTTCATAAATAATGTACTTAATTAAAATTATTTCTCATCTAATTGCTTACCTGCCACCTCCATGGATTGAACTCATGAGGGTTGCCGTACAAGTCTGAGTCCAAGTGAACTGCTGCAAAAACTGGAAGAACTTTCCAACCACATGGAATGTCGAAACCTTGAATAGCCAGCATCAATGTCTAATTAGAAAACCCTAGCTCGAGAATAATGGATAGCAAAGCCGAAATCAAGGGAGTCCTTGATCCAAACCTTTGTATCGTACGTCTCTGATCGCCTTTCGATGAACAAACTTAACCACATTTCCGAGTCTAAGTGTCTCATTTATAACCTTCGGAAAAGGAATAAGAACAAGAAAAATGTCAGCATCCACGTAAATATATTTCATTATCTTCTTTTTAATGGGACAAGTTGATATTGAAGAGCTTACGCATTGGCTAAACTCCATCTGCTTGTAATCGTCCCAGTTTAATCTATTCTCTCCTTTCAACTTCTTCATCTCTGCGATCTTTGAATGTTCTTCCTGACGAAAAAAAACATATTTTTATATCGATCAGTTCTAGTAAATTCTTTTATTTTCGCTTATAAAAAGGAATTTGATTTGATTACAGCACCCTAAGTTCTTGGACAGCTTTAGGACAAGCTTGGAGAAAATAGATAGCGAGGGCCAAGGCCACGGAAGAGGTCTCGTGGCCGGCGAAGAGCAAGCTAAGGAGGAGATCGAGGATTTGTTCTTTCGATAGATTCGATTGCTTCGAAGCCCAACCGAGGAGATCATCTTCGTCCAACCTCTCCTCTCTCTTCTCGAACCTCTCCATTCGTTCTTCCATTCTTTGCTCGATCACCGAAAGTATAATCGCTCGCGACTGTTAATAGTAGTAAATACAAGTCTGAATACTATTTTTTGAAATATCAATCAAAGAACAATTAATCATTGAAATAAGCAATATTAGCACCAAATAGTTGTCATTGCATCTTTACTCCCGAGATGAGCAATGATGTTACCATAAAAATAATAATAAACATAATCATGGTAATTATGAGGTAGGGTATCTCTAAAATTAACTCTATAAACTAATTAATCAGATCCATCATACATTTTAAAATAATAAACATGATCATGGTATTTCATGCACTTTTTTTTTTTTTTTTTTGAAATAGAGAAGAAGAAAATAAATATAGAATTAGTTAATTACCTTCAATGCCTTCCAATATGGAGTCCCTGGGAAATTGATCGGAGCCGAAACAACTCCCTTCATGAAAGTAATATACTCTCTTCTCAATCTCTCCGTCTCAGGCTCGCCTGGATCCATACTCATAATATTCTTCGCCATCAAATTAAATGTAAACTGGAGGGAGGAAAAAGAGGTAAAAATTATTTCTTTGTTAACTTGTTAATGGAACGTGACGTAATAATTACTTTAAAAAAAATTAAAAAAAAAAATTAAAAAGAAAGGATTACTTTCTTGGCTTCTTCTTGGGCGGAGAACACGAGATTTTGTTTCCAAGATGTCAAGACGAGCAAGGTGTGCCTCTCGACCTCGGGCAGCAGCAGAGACCGCAGCCGGACGCTGCTCATGAAGTTGAGGGAGATGATCCTCATGTCCCGGTGCATTTCGCCCACCAGAACCAGCATGGACCACTTGCCGAGTATCCCGCCGATGCTCTTCGGGTAGCAGCACTCGAACAGCCTCCCCTCGTTCTGCAGTATGTACCGGTTCAGCCCCGGGTCTGCCGACACTATGGTGGGCTCCCCGAACAGGCTCGCCCTGTAAATTCTGCCGTACCTGCAAACACCAAACGCGTGTGAGAGCTGCAGCCAGCCTAACAAGCGAAATCCTTTTTTTCTTTTTCAAAACTTACGTAGTGATTTGGCGCGTCATGAATGGGCCGGTGGAAGTGGCGGGATGAGGGCTGAGGTAAGCGAAGGTCTGGCCGACGAAGGGCCAGCCGAGGTGGGCCCCCGGCGGGAGATTGGGCCTGCTCTTCCATTTGATAAGGCCGATGTAGACGAGGAGGGAGAGGAGTGCTGGTGGGACGAAGAATAGTAGCTCGTTTAGTATCGACATCACTTGGAACTTTTCTTTTTCTACTGGATATGAGATCAGTGATGTTTGGTTTTGGGATTTAAAGGGGATTTTGGTCCCTCCAATTATCTCAATTTGGAATTGGAATTTATGTAATATCTCAATTTGGAATTGGAATTTATGTAATATCTCAATTTCGAATTGGAATTTATGTAATATCACGTAGATACAACATTCATTGCTCCGAATTTATTTTAAATAATTAATTAGGATACGGCCCTTTTTATTTGTGATGATTCAAAAGTTAATGATCAAATTAGATGATTTGTTTGATTTTTTTTTTAATTTTTTTTTAATTTACAGACGGGAAAGGGGAAATTTGTTGATGAGGCACAAAAGAGATAAAATTAGATGAGGTGGGGAGCGGGCCAAATGAAAGTTGAGGCAAGGGGCCTTTTTTGAACCTACATGCTGTTTGTTTCCAACTAGCCAACCCCAATTTCTCCTCTCTTGAGAAGTTTGCCTTGGTTTTCTTCCTTCAATGTTTTAACAATTTATCAATTTCAACCTTCTCAAATCTTATAAAATAAAATAAGCTGATTTTTTTTTATAACTTTTTTAAAAAGTTTAAATCCTCAGGATTACAAGGTTTCAATTAATTTGAACCTTGAAGTTTTAATTTTTTGTAGCTTTAATAAGTAGATTTAATTTTGATTATTTACTCATATATAAATTTTCTATTTTTTTTTTTATAATCATACCATGTGATTGACCTGGCATGATTGTTTTTTTTTTCATATAACCTACTCCAAATACTTGAACCTTAATTAAAATCCAACAGAGCAAAACCATAAATATACTCCTCCATCGCGAGGAATGGGCTTCTTATTCTTGATATGAGATTCACCTCGACATCTTCTTAACCTTGTTCTTCTTCTTCTTATTCTTTCACATGCTCGATTCTAAATCTGATCTTTATTTGGTACTTGAATCTGTCTTGGTAACCTTAAATGATTCAAATTGAGGGCAACACTTCTAAAATACGCTTAAATTTTACCCTATGACATTGGATTCCTTCCCATGAACAGACGCAATCAACAAATTTGGCAGTTTGTTGTCGTCTATAGTGAAAAAAAACTTATCAAGATCAAACAAACTTGACAAATACATTTCAATAACAAAATAAATAAATAAAGCCTAAAAGTTTGTTCTTTTAATAAACAGAAACATGCATAACACAGTTGGACAAAATCCTGAGAGAATCAAAAACCTTCCTCAATCTAAGGCTCTCTTTTAGGCTTTTTTGGTTTTTTATTTAAAATATTAGCTAATGATTCCTAACTTGACATAATTACTTTTATCTAATGACTAATTAATTTGCCCGTGTTTACAATTAGTATTTGGATTAGGATGGAGGCAGGACTCAAACAATCAAACCCCTCTGATGGAGTGAAACAAGTTTGGATATTTTTAATTATTGTGTGGTTAATTTAATGAAGCAACTTTAACTTTTGTGGTGGAGGATTACGAATAAATTTTGTAATTAAGTATTCTTAAGTAGCAATTAGGCAATAACGGTAGTTGGAGTAGCAACTACGACAGTAGTTGCACGTGCAACGGTGACAGTTGTAGTGGCCGTTACATGACTAAAAGAGGCAGACAGACGAGAATACTAACATACTCGAGAGCAAGATGAGTAATTTTGCTAGTCAAATACACATATTTTGCAATACTATCCAAATTGAGTTCCTAACCGAAATCGAATTTAGAACCTATTTGAAAAGAATAATGCTGCTAGAGACAAGATCTATTAGCGCTAGGTTACTAGTTACTCAATAATAGGACCGATTTCTTAAAAGAAAAAAAGAAATAAAAACCATCTACAACAATAATATGTATGGGGCTTGTAACTCATGATATCATTTTAAAATCAAAATGCGATGAGGTGTGTCTAGCGGCATCACTCCTCTCCAATATATGAGAGATTCTGATTTTGATTTTAAGTGGAGATTCAATTTGGATAATATTCTAAAAACTAAAAAACTTGTAGTATTGGAATAATTACGCTTAGGTTAGCAACTGAAAAAAATAATTCGTAATTCTTTTCAAATCATTATTCATAAATGTTCGTCGCAAAAGTTCCTTCGCTTCCTTCCATTGAACACATCTTAGATTACAACGGAAGTGAACAAGATATATAAAGAGAACAAACGAGAGGATTTTATACTTCAATCTCTCTCTTTTACAATATTGTTGTGGGATCTGTGGCGATGGGATCTATAGTAGTTCCTTTGGACGATCGGTACGTTGAAATCTTCTCTTTTAAACATATCGGCCGAATATAGACGATCTTCTCTGGTTTTGATTTGTTCAAGACTCTCTCGCGTAACTCAAACTTCTCAAGAACTCAAGAAAGAAGATGGTGATTTTCTCTGATCTTCATGAACTCAAGGCTCTATGCGTAACTTGAATTCTCCAAGATTTCAGAAGATGATCAGCAAAGGCTTCAAGGCTCTCTCGCGTACTTGAATTGCCAAAGGATCGATAGGAAACTTCCGATGCCCAAAAAGAAGACCCTCCCTAGGGTTTCACCAGGAAGGTATTTATAGCCCCAGGTTAATGCAAGAGTTTCTATCTAAATAGAACTCGCATTCATCAAGGATTCCAATCAAATATCTTAGTTTTGATGGAATTCTGATTAGACTTGATTCGGGTATTTGGATAAGCTCAGAATCATAATCTCAATCAATTTGAGATTCTGGTTATCTGCTTACGCGGAGCTTTAATCGCATCAAAACGCGACGCTAAATAACCAAAACGCGGAGCTAACGCGGAGCTATTGATCATCTCCGCGTTTTACTCAAACGCGAGGCTAATATAAGCCATACTGCGGAATCAACGCGGAGCTATTAAACATCTCCGCGTTTTATTCAAACGCAGGGTTAATATAACCAAACGCGGGGCTATTGAATTAGCTCCGCGTTCTGTTGTGGAAAACCCTTTTAACTTAGAAATTTTTACTGCCAACAGAACCCCCTCCAAAGTTTTCAAAATGGTTTAGACTTCAGCAGATTTTGAAATACTTTGGATATCTAAACTGAAACGCGGAGTTAGAATACCAAGTCTATCTCGCGTTATGCTCACTTACGCGGAGCTAATCAGCTTCACTTCGTCTTCAGTGAAATGAGTAATTACGTCATTAATTACCTCGAGTTTTCACGCCGAATACCAAGCGACGGAAATTCTGTTTAAATAGAGCTCCCGGCTCATCTTCTTCTTCATCTCATCCGAAGAATTTCTGAGAACTCGAGTGACTCACGAATGATCTTCAATTGATCTTCGTTCAATTCTCCATAGGATGTCTCTCCAGAGGAGTTTGGCTTTTCGCAAGTTGGCCGGCGTTAATGGCAGCAGCCGTGAAGGTAAACGCAACAGCGAACCAGTCTATGCAGCGTCTTCCAAAGGTAAAAACCTCATCTCTTGGTTTTCTAAGAACCATTCTGAGATATTTTGGCTTGGTTTATTCTGGACGATTGCTTATCTTGTCGGCGAGACCGCCGTTTTATTGTGTCGTCCCTGCGCTTGAAACGCGGGGCTTTACTAGTAGTATCAATGAATCCGTGAGGCTATCTTTGATTAGCAGTCGCGATGAATTGCGAGGCTATCTTTGATTAGCAGTCGCGATGAATTGCGAGGCTATCTTAATTGCGAGGCTATCTTTGATTAGCAGTCGCGATGAATTGCGAGGCTATCTTTGATTAGCAGTTGCTATGAATTGCGAGGCTATCTTTGATTAGCAGTCGCTATGAATTGCGAGGCTATCTTTGATTAGCAGTTGCTATGAATTGCGAGGCTATCTTTGATTAGCAGTCGCGATGAATTTGAAAGAGAAGGAAAGAGCAGAAAGAAATCTTGTCCCCCTTTACGCGAAGTTATCGCATCATCATCTGCGTTTAAAACGCGAGGCTACTTCTTCAACTGTGCGCGGAGTTAGCTTAGCTCCGCGTTTTCACTCTTTTGGAAACTCTGTTCCTTTTGCAGTAAGTCCAATCCTTTCTGAAGAGGAATGTATGTGGGTCCATCGATCTTCATCAGCAGAAGTGACTCTAAGGAAGTCAGAAGCATATGCTTTACAACATAGTTGCAGGTTTCAAGCTCTGGTTTCGAGAGATAAACTCTTGAAGGGGCTGTAAATAGGGAGCTGCAGCACTTGCAGTGCAGAATTGCAGCACTTGCAGTTCAGAATTGCAGTACTTTCCTTTCCTCTCGTGCTTCATTTCGGATGACAGATCCTAGTTGACATTTGCAGAGGAGATCTTTTGCATGTGAACCAGGGAACTGAGCTTCAACACCCCGTAGAGAAATCTTGAATTTCTTTTGCATGTGAACCAGGGAACTGAGCTTCAACACCCCGTAGAGAAGTCTTACTGTTTGGTTATTGACAAGTTGATCATGTAAAAGCTTTTGGGAGAGCTATAACTCCCTCTTTGTAATCTCTTGCTTCATGAATAAAGATAAATTATTTTCCTCTCTATTTGTTAGCTTCAAAAATTTTGCTTGCTCAACAAATAGATAGTCAATAATTTTGGTAAAATAGTCTAAGGCACTTCTGCGTAACTTAGACTGATAATACCCAAATGATCGGATAATGATCATTTTTAACTTAGATGGAAGCGCCTAATTGCACTCGTCAAAAATCCAAGTCTTTTCACGAAAACGCGAAGCTAAGTCACAGGCTATCCTCGCGTTTTGTATAGTTGCGCGGAGTTAAACAACTTCGCATTTTCCATCATCTCGCGAGGCTAGTTACTTCGCGTGTTGGAGAGTAACTGACCAGTCACTTTCTCCGAAATTCGCGCCGAATTCCAAGAGGCGGTTTCTTTCATTTTAAAAGAAATCTCTATTTCTTATCCTTCTCACTCTATTTGAGAATTTTCCAGAAACTTAGAGATTCAGGCGATCAGAGTTCAGGCGACCCGATCTTCTTCCGACCGAGTTTCTCCAGATTTTCAGTCGATTTTCCTCAGCAATGGCACCCAAAACTCGTGCTACTTCTCCAGCGGCTCCATCTTCGGCGACTGGCGCAAGCAGTGGTGGCGGCGGCCAAGGCAGCGACGCGCCAGCCCACATTTCGCCTATCGGGGGTAAGAATCTCTCCATCAAGACTTTTTAGAACATTTCTAGAGTGATTTGGCTTAAATTTAACTGATCAATCAACTATTTTACCGGCGAGATCGCCGTACTCCTGCCGTAAGGCTTGGAGAAGGAGAAAAGTCTTTGACTTTCTTCTTACGCGAAGTTATCGCGTCATTATCGCGTTTAAAGCGCGAGGCTATTTTAAGTAGCAGTCGCGCTGAAACGCGAGGCTATTTTAAGTAGCTGTCGCGCTAAAACGCGAGGCTATTTTAAGTAGCAGTCGCGCTGAAACGCGAGGCTATTTTAAGTAGCTGTCGCGCTAAAAACGCGAGGCTATTTTAAGTAGCAGTCGCGCTAAAAAAACGCGAGGCTATTTTAAGTAGCAGTTGCTCTAAAAAAACGCGAGGCTATTTTAAGTAGCAGTCGCGCTGAAAACGCGAGGCTATTTTAACTTCTGCGCGTTCTAATCTTTAGCTTCGCGCGGCCATACTTAGAGAAACTTTCTGCCCTAGAGAAACTTCTCTTACTCTGGTGTTGCTTCGTGCAGTAGGGTATTCAATAGAATCTCTTCCCCACAAGAATTACTTCGGCTTTGCTGGGGGTTCTGATCCCTCAAGACAATTTCGTTTCACTACCATCCTGCCCTCGTACAAGCCAGACCCGAAGGATCGCATGGAGAAGTTGATCAAATATCATCCCACCACTGCGAGGGAGATCATAACTGATGCGGCTTTTGAAGACGTGAACAGAAAGGCGATGGAGAAACCCGCCTTCCTCTTTGGAGACCAGATGGACCACTCAGATGAGATCCTTTCTGAAGAGGAGCATGTTTGGTTATATAACTCAGGCGAAATGCTGATGTTTCTGCCTAGAATGGATCGTAGCTATCCTCTGGTCTATCTTCAGAGGCTAGCGACGCCTCGAGAATTAAAGTGGGGATTGACTCAAGAGTAAGATGGCGTTCCAACAGGCAAATTTGGTACAAAAGGGGTTTATCAAGACGGTTCCCCCAGATGCATTACTGGCTTGCTTCCAGGCCGATTTGGCAAGGAGCTTCCTATAGGGGAAGTCCCATCTCGTGCCCGAACTTTCTTAAGTGAGTTCTTGGCAAAGGATGGTCAGTACCCGGCTAGCGACTTCAGGATGCCTGGCTGGGTTCATTCTTCTAACAATATGTGGTGGGCCCGTCTTGTTCAGTATATGTTGGATTCCCACGAGCCCATTTTAAAGGATATTGGCTTGTATAAAGCCATCAGCAATATCCAATTCGGGTTTTCCCAGAGTGCTTATCACTTTTACTGCCTCTTGGAGATGTATAACCCTGAAACCTGTACTTTCTTTACTTCAGTGGGTGAGCTAGGGTTCGCTCTCCACGAGATGTTTGAGGTTTCTGGGCTCTCGATGGGCGAAGTCCCTTACGAGGAGTATATCCCTACCACCAATGAGTTGAACATGCTATTGGCGAGGGATGAGCGCATCTATATCACGTACTGGGAGATGATGTGTCATTATCATATCTGCGCTGACCAGACATGCGCACGTAATCACGGTATTGGCCACAAGAAGTGGGCCGAATACCTTTTTTCCAACCTGAATTCTAAGGATAGCTCGGCCACTATCCATGGTCATTCTCCTGTCCCCATTTCAGAGATCGACCAACGTGTAGCCAGGGGCCATTACCGTTTGTTTTATACCACGGAATCCAATGAGAATGGATACGGTCCCGGTACTTCATTCAAGAGCTATCACTATCAAGCCCAGTTTTCGATCTCCAACAGAGGTCTCATTGCCGGGTTTCTGATGCTGTGGCTCAAAAGATGCGTCGTGCCGTCATTGCCCAAGGAAGCGATTGCAATGACCGTGGTATATCCAGCGGTTCTTCTTACATACGGCCGACCCCTTGGACTCCTTCCCGCTATGGTGTGCAATTTGTAATATGGACTGAGGGTGCTCTGTCGTGATTTCCTCCCTACTATCAAAGTCAAGGGGAAAGGAAAGGGCAAGTCGAAGGAGACTGCCCAGCCGAAAACTCCAAACCCTAGGGTGGAGATGCCCTACACCTATTTGATGGCGTGGCTCGTCTTGCACTGTCCCTCCTTAATGAGTGCACCAGAACGTCGTTCGGGCGAAAAGTGCTTCCTTGTAGAACTGTATGAACGTTCTTCATGGAGGCAGAATTATATGTCCCAGATTCGGAAGACTCTTCGTAGCTTTCAGAATTACGAGATCTTCCGGTGTTTTCCCGACTTTCCCGGCGGAGGATATGGGACGAGGCTGAAGGATGCCATGGGAGCAGATAAGTTCACTACTTTATCTGTAGGAGCGTTCTGGTGGCTTCTCAACATCCGTCGCGGACACTTGGTGTATCGTCAAGATCTCAGGTGTCAGATCGAGCCATATACTCCAAGTCGCTTTGCTCGCCAGTTTGGATATTCTCAACTCTATGTGGGCAATCCAAATAAATATCTCGCTCACGAGGGAAATTTATACGAAGGCGCTCGTGGCTGGTTCCATTTTGCAGCGGGCGGGACCGAGGCTGAATTCTCTTTGCCCCAGAAGGTGCCAGAATTGGCCATGACCCTCAACTCCTGCAATTGGTTCAATATTACGAATGCTGACGTGCCCGACTTCTCTCTCAATCGCAGTTGTTGCAAAGAGAATGAAGCCCTCTATATTAGCCGCCAGGGTGCTTCTAGGGTAAGGATAAAAGGAATGGAAGAATTTCTTGGCGCTGCGGCTTAGCCTTCGGATGTCAGCGAATCAGACGATGATGACGGTGATGATGACGACAATACTGGTGCTGGTGGAGTTCCTCAGCCTATTGTCAGTCGTTCCCTGAGTCCAACTCTCAAACGCCACGGCACTTTAAAGAAAAGGCCGGGTAAGAAGCAAAAACTGGCAGAGGAAACTTTGATAGCCCCCAAGAAGTGGCTATCAAACTTGCTTCCGACTTGTTGGCTTCAGCTGTACCTCCAGCGTTGGCAAGGGAGGATGAACCTGCTAAAGCTCCAAGTGTTGCTGAGGTTTCAGCTCCTTCGGCCGTAGAGCCTGTGGCAGAACCTGGGGCGCAACTAACGGGTAGCGAGACGGGTACATTGCTGGAAACGATAATGGCTCCTCCTTCAAGTCCGACAACTGGACTTGTATCGCCTGATATGGCCTTTAGCATTTTATCTTTTGCTCGTTATTATTTTAACGTAACACTGCTTTTCTGGTCTTCTGAAATGCAGGTGATCAACTTCTCTCGCCAATGCACTCGACTACCCAAGTAGAGTCTGACGATAGAATGGACCATTCCGGCTCCGTCGGTGGTGTGGGTAGCTCTGCTGGTGAGTTTGCGGCTGATTATTCCACACCGGCTCCTGCCTCTGTTTCCTCTTCAATTCCCCCAATTGATGAATTGGGAAGTGACGAGAGAACTGAGATTATTATCGCAGCTGCTGCTAATGAGGCTACACCTTCTCCTAGCATGCCATCTCCAACGCCAGTCTGTTCCACTGAGACATTTCCCACAGTCGTTGGCGTGCCCTCTCAGTCAGCGATTTTAACATCGTCTGTTGTCGTGGCTGCTGAGATACCTGTAACTCTTCCGACTTCAAGCCTTCCAGCAGGGGAGGAGAATAATTTGAAATTCTCGTTCGAAGATGCTTCTCCCACCGGAGGAGCTTCAGGCGAAGTGATCCCATCTTCTCTTCCTATTGGTGGGGGTACCCAAGTGATCTGTACTGACGGTACTTCGTCTGGGGTCTCCAGCTCTTCCAGATCTGCACTGGCTCTACTGGTCCCCCATATTATGAATTTAATGCAGGGACGGGTTTCTTCTTCCCCCATTCCAGCAACTACTGCTCCCTTGCTTACGACACTTTTCTTGGCATTACCTACTTTGCCTACCGACAGTGCGAATCCTCTTGAAAAACTTTTCGGCTTCACTGTCGAGGATTTTATGCATTTGTTAAGAAGATGTGTCGAGATGGTTCTTGCTGGCCACGATTTCTTCAACTTCGCACGTCCACTGTTACTCCGCTATTTAGGAAATATCGAAGAATTCGGTGGACAAGATCGAGTAGCTCCATACCGGGCCCGCCTTGCAGCCTTAGAAGAGCAGGTGACCATGCTACACGCACTCCGTCAGGCGGATGTGGAGGCGATCACTGAGATAGAGCTGGCGCGGCTTCGGGCAGAATCCTTATCTCGAAGAAATATTTTAAGGCAGCAGGAGGAGAGATGGTCTCAGGAGCTGACAGAGCTCAAAGCCAGTCGGGAATCCGTTCTTGGCGACCTGCAGAGGGTAAACTTTGGAATTGAGGAAGGTCATGCCGCCATTTCTAAAGCCCAGGAGACGATTGCAAGAGCTCGGGCCACCTTGATAGAAAATGAACTCCGATTAGGAGAATCTGTCAAGAAGCGGGAGATGTTGCTTGTCCAGCAGGAGCAGATTCAGCAGGAAGAGATGGCCAGGAATCGTGCCATAGAAGAATCTCGTCGGCAACAATTTACAATAAGTGATGATGAGTTGCTTAGGCAAGCTCAGCAAACTGTGGAGGCTTCTCATCGTAGAAATTTAGACGAGACAATAAACCAATTGAGACTCCTGGGAGGCCAATAGTTTCATCTCTCTTTACGCTTTTATCTTCCTTGTAATAAGAACTTCGTAAACAGGAGAGAGATAACCTTACGATGTTTCTTTGAAATTCTTTTTGTATCTTCACCTTTTTAATAAAGATGATTCTTTTGACTCTTTTATTTGGCGGCTTCAAAACAGATTTGCTTGCCCAACAAATAACCTGTCGTCAAAACAATTTATCTCGGTATCGTTTATGCTCAATTTCTCGAGCCGAAATAAAAATTAAAGTTTAATATGGGATTTTTAGCAAACCCCCAGCTATTAACGGATTTGATTAGCCTTTACCAACTACCGTTTGAGTTGGGCTAGCCATATTATTCCCCTCAACATGGTAAGTTGTCGAGGAGTACGTTTGGGCTTAAATGCCAAACTTTTTCTCTTCCCTTTACTTTATCGGTATTGGGCGATTCATACTTTTTACCCCAGTATAATGGGTTGGCGAGAAACTCGTTCTCTTCCCATTGCCTAGTTGGCATTGGGCAATTCATACTTTTACCCCAGTATGATGGGTTGGCGAGAAACTTGTTCTCTTCCCATTACCTAGTCGACGTTGGGCAATTCATACTTTTACCCCGCATGATGGGTTGGCGATAAATTTGTTCTCTTTCCATTACCTAGTTGGCGTTGGGCAATTCATACTTTTACCCCAGCATGATGGGTTGGCGAGAAACTTGTTCTCTTCCCATTGCCTAGTCGGCGTTGGGCAATTCATACTTTTACCCCAGTATGATGGGTTGGCGAGAAACTCGTTCTCTTCCCATTGCCTAGTTGGCGTTGGGCAATTCATACTTTTACCCCAGCATGATGGGTTGGCAAGAAACTTGTTCTCTTCCCATTACCTAGTTGGCGTTGGGCAATTCATACTTTTACCCCAGTATGATAGGTTGGCGAGAAACTTGTTCTCTTCCCATTGCCTAGTCGGCGTTGGGCAATTCATACTTTTTACCCCAGTATGATGGGTTGGCGAGAAACTTGTTCTCTTCCCATTGCCTAGTTGGCGTTGGGCAATTCATACTTTTTAGGTTAGAGGCGTTTAATTACACATGCCTAAAAGAAAGATTGGGGGCTGTTCAAACTTGAGAACTAAGCACACCAGGTTTGGGTCAGAGGCGCCAAACTGCGCATGCCCAAGAAAAGACTGATGGTGGTTCAAACTTGAGAACCAAACTGGAGGCGGTTCAAGGCTCTCTCGCGTAACTTGAACTGGGTACTCCAAACACACCAGGTTTAGGTCAGAAGCGCACAAAGCGCATGCCTAAGAAAAGACTGATGGTGGTTCAAACTTGAGAACCAAACGCACCAGGTTTGGGTCAGAGGCGCCAAACTGCGCATACCCAAGAAAAGACTAATGGTGGTTCAAACTTGAGAACCAAATGCACCAGGTTTAGGTCAGAGGCGCACAACGCGCATGCCTAAGAAAAAGAGAAGACGCGTATCTCCAGGGGTACTAAGAATAGTATTTCTTTAGAAATTTGCCATTGATCGGCATCATCATCCTGTCGCCGTCTTGATTCATTAAGCGATAGGCTCCACTGGAGTATACTGTCTCCACAACAAACGGTCCTTCCCACTTGGGTTCAAATTTACCCTTAGTCTTGTGGGTTAGCACCATTGGCCTCTTAACAGCCAGAACCAAGTTTCCTTGCTTAAAGGTCCTTGGTTTGACGTTCTTATTGAACGTTCGAGATATTCGGGCTTGATACAACTCAATTTGCTGTTGAGCCCTGAGACGTTTTTCATTTAACGCCTCTAGTTCTTGCAATCTTTGCTAATGGCGCTCTTCTGTCGTCATCTTTGTGGCTAAAGCCACTCTCAAGGATGGTATCTGGATTTCAAGAGGCAAGACAACCTCACTTCCGTAAACCAAAGAGAACGGGGTTGCTTTGGTCGGGGTGCGAACGGTGGTGCGATAAGCCCACAGACATTCTCCTAGCTTTTCATCCCAATCTCGTTTATTAGAAGAGACGAACCTCCAAAGGAGTTTAATAATCGTATTGTTGAAAGCTTCTGCTAACCCATTAGCTGCAGGATTATATGGTGTAGAAGTGATATCTTTGATTCTGAATTTATTGCAGAATCTGGAGAATCCCTGACTGATGAATTGCGGACCATTATCATGAATGATCCGTCGAGGGACGCTAAATCGGTAAATGACATGATGCTTGATAAACTTGACCACATCTGCCGTTTTCACCTCTTTCATGGGCACGGCTTCGGCCCATTTTGAAAAATAATCGGTTATTGCAAGAATAAACCGATGTCCTCTGGATGACGGGGGAGTTATTGGCCCTACAATGTCCATTCCCCAGGCTTCAAATGGTCAGCTTGCGACGGTATTGTGCAAGTATTCTTGGGGTTGATGAATAAAATTGGCATGTATTTGGCATGCATGACATCGTTTAGCGTATGCCATTACTTCCGTAACCATGCTCGGCCAGTAGTACCCCAGCCTTCTTATACGGTCTCCAAGTTTGGGACCGAGCTGATGAGCTCCACATATTTCATCATGTGTTTCTTTTAGCACTTGTTCTGCTTCTGCTTTCGATATGCAGCGTAGCAATAGACCACCTCTTGACTTTCTATACAAAGTCTGAAGTTTCTGGTCGTAATGAAATCTTTGGGCCTTTCTCTTTATTGAGGTGGCTTCTTTAGGATCTTATGGTAATATCCCATGTAAGGCATAATCCACAAACGGAAATCGCCAATCACGGGGTTCTAACTTTAAGCCAGTCTGACATACCTCTTCGGCTTGAGATACCACATCTGGGTGGAGGAGTTCTCTACTACCAATGGTGATACTTTTAGCTTCACCTGGCGGGATTGCCAGCGCTGCGGCTAATGTGGCAAGAGCATCTGCATAAATGTTCTCGTTTCGAGATACGTGATATATGTAGAATTGTTCAAAATATCCTGCTAGCTCAATAGCTAGCTGATGATAGGGGATGAGGGCTTCATGTCTGACTTCATACTCACCTGTCATCTGATTGACAATGAGCTTAGAATCTCCATATGCTTTTAGATGGTTCACCCCCAGTTGCAGAGCTATTTTTAAGCCGATAATAAGCGCATTGTACTCCGCTACATTATTAGTGCACGGTTCTGTTAATGAGTAACCGTTAGGCAATATATGTTTATGTGGGGATATTAGCACAACCCCCACTCCAGCAGCAAATCATCTCGCGGCACCATCAAAGAATATTTGCCAAGGTTGCTCTTTGGTAACTGTGTTGACTTCCGATGTCTGCTTTAATTGAGACCAAATTGGATGGTCTGTAAGAAAATCAGCGATTGCCTGTCCCTTCATGGCCTTTTGAGGGACAAAATGTATGTCATAGGGCGATAGTAAGAGCGCCCATTTTGCCAATCGGCCATTTAAGGATCCCGGTTTGGTCATTAGAATCTTCAGGGGGTTAACCCGTGATATGACATGAATTGTTTGCCCTGAAAGGTAGTGTCGCATTTTCTGAACAGCAAACACTAGGGCTAAACATTCCTTTTCAATTGGGGTATATCGTTGTTCGGCCCCAATCATTGTTCTACTTAAATAGTAGAGGGCATGTTCATGACCGTGCTCATTATATTGAGCAAGTAATGCTCCTAAAGCATTATCCATGGCCCTTACATATATAAGGAAGGGCTGCCCAGGGGCTAGTGCCATTAGTACAGGAGGCTTAGTAAGGTACTCCTTGAGGTCATCAAATGCCTACTGACATGCCTTATCCCATATGAAAGACACTCCCTTCTTCATAAGTTTGGAGAATGGTTGGCATCGTCCAGATAAGTTGGATATGAAGCGTAGAATATAAGCGAGCTTCCCTTGTAATCCCCTTAATTCCTTAAGATTGCGGGGAGGCGGCATTTCGCTAATCGCTTTTACCTTTTTAGGGTCGAGGAAAATTCCTTTTGAAGTTATTACGAACCCTAGAAACTTCCCGCTCGATACCCCCATGAACGACTTGGTAGGATTCATCTTCAAGTGATGTTTCCGCATAAGATCGAAGACCACTCTTAAATCGTGAAGATGATCTTCTTTGTCTTTGCTTTTAACTGCTAAGTCATCCACACAGCACTCCACTGTTTTGCGTAGGTGTTCTTTGAATATGGCGCTCATTGCGCGTTGGTAGGTGGCACCTGCATTCTTTAATCCGAATAGCATCACCGTATAACAGTATACCCCCTGTGGCGTTCTGAAAGCTGTATGCTTTTCATCATCCGGGTGCATCTTGATTTGGTTATAACCTGAGAAGCCATCCATAAAGGATATCCTCTCATAACCGCAAGTATTATCGATCATCACGTCGGTGATGGGGAGTGGAAATTCATCCTTGGGACATGCAGCGTTCAGATCTCGAAAGTCAATGCATATCTGGATTTTGCCATTCTTTTTGCGAACTGGCACTATGTTTGCCACCCAGTCTGGGTGTTGTTCTTCACGGATGAACCCGGATTGTATAAACTTGTTGATCTCAGCAGCCTCCATCAATTCCGGTCGAAAACGCCTCTGTTGCTGTTTAACAGGTTTGACATCTTCTTTTATATTTAACCGGTGTGTGGCAATTTGAGGGTCAAGCCCAGGCATATCTTCATAACTCCATGCGAACACATCTATATACTCTTTGATAAGGGATATAAGTTCCTCTTTTTCTAAAGGAGTTAGTGTGTCGCTTATGAAAATGGGTTTCGGATTTTCTTCCATTCCCATGTTAACATGTATTAATTTGTCTTCTGTGGGCGGGTCACGCTGTTCAAAGCGGACATCCCAGAGAGTATCCATATGCCTAGCCCAAGCATCATCTTGAACGTCAATTGGTTCCTCATCGCTTTCTGGTGCGGCTGAGACCATATTGATTGTCAAAAATTGAAACCAAGCACCGGTGCTTATATCTGAATCATGATCTGGTGAAGATGTTTCTTCTTTGGCCGAAGGACTCTCTTCATCATTTAATGGTGACGAAGGTGGAGTAGATACATAACCCAAGCCCCTGCGGGTCTTCTGATAATAATCAGGGCTCTTTCCTCTCGGTCTAAACGAGGGTATAAGATTCCGTCGCCCTTTTCCGAAGTTTAATCCCGGCTTATGGGTGAAATCATATCCCATTCTCTCCATCATCTGTCGGGACCTTTGCTCATATAAGTGAAATTGAGGTGATGTTTGTTCATCACTTTCACTACTTTGTCTCTGTCGAGGCGACGTGGCCACTTTGCCGAACATGATCGGCCTTTGGGACTTCTGTCGGGGAGGCACTTCAAAGAAGTGCCCTTGATCCTCGGTTATTTTTAATTGAGAGAGGAGGGAAGACCTGAGGGGAAAATGGTATGCCGCCAGAACTTCAAGTTCGGTCAGGCCATCCGCTTCGGTGGAGGTACAAGAGGGATCAGACTCAGTAGCTACAGCATGCTCGTAGACTAACTTTACATTTTCATTAATAACCCATTCACTTTCTATTACATCCACTATATTATCAAGACCTAAGCTAAGATCTAGGTGAGGGTTGATTTCGTAATCACCCCCATCATCTTCTCCAAGGAGCTCGTACTTAGTGTCGGCTTCATTGCCACTGTCGTCGGGCTTTGGAGACTTGCTAAGATTGTCATTGGAGGCTTCATGTGCTGGCTTGTAGAGTGCAGCATCTGTGAAGTAATTTTCCAACCCTTTGAATGGCTGCTTGTCAGCAATTAGTGTCCGGACCTCTCCTTCCTCATCGCAATATTTCATGCACTGGTGAAGAGTCGACGGAACTATCATATGAGAGTGGATCCAAGGTCGTCCCAATAAAATATTGTAGGAGGTATCAACGTCAATTACATAGCATGTAACCTCCGTTTTCAAGTCTCCAATTTGACACCGCAATCGGATCTTACCAAGAGGATGGCTATTATTAGCGTTGAATCCATAGATGGTAGTGTGTGTCGGTGTCAAGCGATGAAGGGAAATCCCCAACATCTGCATCAATCTACTGGGCACGACGCTGAGTGCAGAACCTGGATCAATCTGAATTCGGTCCACTTTTGTGGACCCGACATATCCAGTGAAATATAAAGGCCTATTATGCTTTATATTCCTCACCTGCATGTCTTCTGGAGAGAAGATGATTTGTGGGACTTGCCTCCTCACTTGATGACAGTGGGGGCAAGAGTCCCGCTCTTCGATGGCCGGCTCGACAATATGAGCTAGGAACGACTCAGAGTCTGCCAAGGCCTCTCTTAGAGCTTCACGTGTTGATTTTGATAATCTCAACAATTCGTAAAGCGTTACTCGCACTGGGATGTTAGCCAACTGCGCAATTATGTCAAATTCGAAGGGAGTTTCTTTGGCTCCTTCATCTCTGGCAGGATTCTTCTGGAAACGAAGTCCTTTCTGCTTCGCAGGCTTTGCGAGTTCTGCATAGATATCTTTTGGATCTACTCTAGTGTAATCCTTAAGATATGTCTTCCCGGATCGAGTACCGGAAGGGCCTGCCCCATCTTGATGGGTGGCCATAGTTTCGGGTTCTTCTTCAGAATCTGTGAAAGCCCCCGAAGCTATGTATTCTTTCTTTATATCCGCAAAAATGGCATTGACAGCCCGCTTCTTCTCTGGACCTCTTGAAGTAGTCCATTGTTCATCTTCCAGCAAATCAGGGTGAACCCACATAACTTCCCCTCTTTGGGTTGTTACGGGGACAAGTCCCTCTTGGGCTTTGTTGTGCGGATAAAGATTCTTCGTGACCATCTTACCCTTAGAGATTGGGGTCACTCCTGCGGGAAACTCGTGGGTTCCGACCATTATGATTGCCATATTGGCAGTGACCTTCTTTTGTTCTTCCTTAAGCGTCAGAACTCCAGCCTCTATTAGTGTTTGGATTCTGTTCTTAAGGGGAAAACAATCCTTAGTAGGGTGCCCAACATTCCGGTGATAAAGACAGTAATTGGGGTCTTTAGTCTTACCAGCATCTTCTGGCTTCTTATTCTCCGGAAGTTTTAGCATTCCTTTCTTCTGGAACAGGTGAAAGAGGATATGTGTCTGTTCCGCCTTGAAAGTGTAATTCCTTTCTTGTTGCGGTCTGATTTGCCTTGATCCTCGCTGTCCTTGAGGCTTTGGCTCTGGCGGAGGACCGGTTTTCTGAGGAGCAGCTTCTGACGACATGACTGCTTTCCCTTTATTCTTATTGCTGTTGTTTTGGGTATATGGCTTACTACCCCCAGCGTTTCTTGATTCGCGGGATTCCTCGACTCGGCGAATCAAGTCTTCAGCTTGCTCTCCTTGTTTGAGCAGGTCCCTCCACGTCTTAGACTCTACGGCCCCCATTTTGAGGAGCACATTGGTCTTAAGGTTGTGTCGACAGGTCTCGACTAGAGTTTCCTGGATCATTCCGTGTTTACAATGTACGGACTTCTCCCGGAACCTTTCTATGAAATCTTTAACCGTTTCTTGTTCTCCTTGCCTAGTTGCAAGGAGGGAATGAATCGTAATCTCGGTGTCGTCCTCGAAGAAATGTGAGAGAAATAATTTCTCAACATCTAACCAGGTATTAATAGTACCTGGGGGCAATTGCATGAACCAAGTAAAGGCAGGCCCTCGCAAAGTACTTGCAAATACTTTGGTCATGATGTGATCATTACCCATTAAGTGTCCTGCTTGGGACAAAAAATAATATATATGCTGACTGGGCGATCCCTTCCCGTCGTATAGCTCTAACTTGAGTGGCTTATACTTTGGTGGGTAAGGTATCATATCCCATTCAGAAGGATACGGTCTAGAGACCCCAGCTTCTTTCAACTCCTTTTTACGCATTAAAACTTCGAGTTGACTCTGCAGCTTTTCTATCTTTTCGCCATGCGGATCATGGAAAGAAAATCTATTCTCTTCCTCATGCATCGAGTGGGCTTTCTCTTCCTGTTCTTCTTCATTCAGAGTTTCTTTGCCCTTTTTGGTGTTATCTTCAACAAATCTCGATAGCATGACTTTGAGTCCTTCAATCATCTTTTGCTGCTCTCTAATCATCTTTTCTTGAGCTTCAAATCTCTGATTGATATCGTCAGACTTATCTGCCATATGCGATGCTGACTTCTGTAGCCGAGACGATATAGAGGATAGGGGCGAGGCTATAGCGGAATTATCGCTATCCTCGTCGTAAGAACCCCCTGCGAGCTTCTTATAATTTCGGGGCGGGACGGCTCCTGATCTTAGTCGAGTAATACGATGAGATTCATCATCGCTCGATTCTGAATCATCATCCGTCTCTGTAATTTTCTTCCCTTTTCCTACCATGTTGGAAGTTACAGCTCTCCCTTGTTTCAGGGGAGTGGTTCTTGTCTTCTTAGCAGGATTCTTGTTTGACTCGTTTAATTGGTCGAACACAGATATCATGTTCTTGCTGCAGCCACAGTTATCCATCACGGCTGATACTGCTGTCACAAGTTGCTGGCAATGGCAACTATGTTCAACTTGAAGTTGGTCTATGCCTCTCTTCTTAGAGAGATGTTCCCTGAGGTCAGTGCCTCTAGCCATGGAATCAAGAGGTCCATTCAACTCTTGAGAGTGTTTAGGAATCCACTGAAGCTTCTTTGATTGATCAACCCTGACTCTGGGGTCGGACCGATCCTCGCGTGGCTTAGGAATAGCCTCGCGTTTCACATTGCAGGCCTGAAGAATAGCTCCGCGCTTATCCACACTAGCCTCGCGTTTCTCGCTGGCTTAGTGTGTCCTTGGAAGTTTAGCTTCTGGAATAATAGCCCCACGTGAAGGGAAGTTCTTGCGCGCTGGCTTATCTTTGCGATTAACGCAGATCATAGCTTCTCGCTTAGCGCGGTTTTTACGACTGACAACTATCTGCCAATCATCCTCACGTTTCTTGTGGGTGTCAGAAGTCTTGCGTTTATTGCAAGTATCACTGGCTTCGCGTCTCTCGCTAGGCACAGTAATAGCCTCGCGTGGAGAATCACACGCTAGTTTTGAATAATTTTTATACTCGCGTAACTCGCGAGTGTTGGGTATTCTGCGACTAGCGCAACCCTTACTGGCTTCGCGTCTCTCGCTAGGCACAGTAATAGCCTCGCGTGGAGAATCACACGCTGGCTTTGAATAATTTTTATACTCGCGTAACTCGCGAGTGTTGGGTATTCTGCGACTAGCGCAACCCTTACTGGCTTCGCGTCTCTCGCTAGGCTCAGTAATAATCTCGCGTGGAGAATCACACGCTGGCTTTGAATAATTTTTATACTCGCGTAACTCGCGAGTGTCAGGAATCTTGCGTAACTCGCCAGTATTACCAGCCTCGCGTGGAAAATCACACGCTGGCTTTTCCTTGCTTTTAAGGCAAGTTGTATCTTCGCGTTTAACGCGGTAGAGATTGGTCTCGCGGGTAGCGCGAGCCAATTTGCGAGGGACCATAGCCTCGCGTCCTCTAGAGTTAGCTCCGCGTCCAAGGCGGGCTTTGAGGGCTCTACGCCTCGCTCTCCAGTTCCTGTTCCGGAGTTGGGTCCTGGTCAGTCCAGTTCCCACGTCTTCTTCGGCAATCGGAAGCTCATCCTCGGCTAGGATTTCTTGTGTGAACTCCGGCTCTATAGCCGCAGTCTCCAAGGATCCCCGTCTCTCGGTGGATACCTTTCTACCCGTCACTCGGGCATTGGAGTACATGCGACGATAGTGCCGTGTCTCATCCAAGTCACCTGATCCGGAGGAGAGGAACTCCTCGTACTTCTGCTGGTCGATTTCAACGACCAGCGTGTCCACTTCGGATCCGATCAAGTCAACGTCCGATTGCGCCACAATCTCTTCATCAGTGAAAGAGACGGCTCCCACTGTGGTCGCCAGTTTGTTCGTCGCAAAAGTTCCTTCGCTTCCTTCCATTGAACACATCTTAGATTATAACGGAAGTGAACAAAATATATAAAGAGAACAAACGAGAGGATTTTATACTTCAATCTCTCTCTTTTACAATATTATTGTGGGATCTGTGGCGATGGGATCTATAGTAGTTCCTTTGGACGATCGGTACGTTGAAATCTTCTCTTTTAAATATATCGGCCGAATATAGACGATCTTCTCTGGTTTGATTTGTTCAAGGCTCTCTCGCGTAACTCGAACTTCTCAAGAACTCCAGAAAGAAGATGGTAATTTTCTCTGATCTTCACGAACTCAAGGCTCTGTGCGTAACTTGAATTCTCCAAGATTTTAGAAGATGATCAGCAAAGGCTTCAAGGCTCTCTCGCGTACTTGAATTGCCAAAGGATCGATAGGAAACTTCCGATGCCCAAAAAGAAGACCCTCCCTAGGGTTTCACCAGGAAGGTATTTATAACCCCAGGTTAATGCAAGAGTTTCTATCTAAATAGAAATCGCATTCATCAAGGATTCCAATCAAATATCTTAGTTTTGATGGAATTCTGATTAGACTTGATTCGGGTATTTGGATAAGCTCAGAATCATAATCTCAATCAATTTGAGATTCTGGTTATCTGCTTACACGGAGCTTTAATCGCATCAAAACGCGACGCTAAATAACCAAAACGCGGAGCTAACGCGGAGCTATTGATCATCTCCGCGTTTACTCAAACGCGAGGCTAATATAAGCCAGACTGCGAAATCAACGTGGAGCTATTAAACATCTCCGCGTTTTATTCAAACGCAGGGTTAATATAACCACACGCGGGGCTATTGAATCAGCTCCGCGTTCTGTTGTGGAAAACCTTTTTAACTTAGAAATTTTCACTGCCAACAATAAATAGAATTGCACGCATGTCTAAATTGATAATTTGAATAATTTTAAATTAACTAAAGCATTTTAGAAGAGACGGTGCATCATTAATTTAATTAGATAAGGAATCTACACGGCAGCGCTAAACATTCAATAAAAGTTTGGCCATATTGTCCTATATATATCTATATCAATCTAATTATCCTACGTCTTTGTATCCTATGATTGAAATCAAAAGACAAGATTACAAGGTTGATTAATAAAAGATTAACAAGTACAAGAGATTAATTACACGTATTTTTCTTTTAGCCATTTCTTAATATATTCCTTCCTAATGACTATTTGTCCGGATACATAGAATCCGATTTTATTAATTGATAAACTTTTTGAAACTTATTAAATTCTTTTATAAAAAAAAATTATGATACTAATGAGATCATGAACGCCACTACAAATAAAAATATAAGAAAAAACGAAAGTACTAATCTTACACTAATGCTCTCAAGACTAATTTCAATGGGATGATGATGGGTCCGAAGTTCAAGATTAGACCTTAAATTTAATTAGAAAATAAGAAGAATTTGTGATTTATAACAATAAGGATTAATTACAATAAAACTATCTGTAATATAAAGGGTTCTGGACTTTTAATGTCGTGCGTTAACAATTTGTTATTCTCAGTTTAATCTTTAGACTCCTAACGCCGTGTATTAATAGTTTGTTATTCTTACTCTTGTTTAACTTAAAATGCATATTTTTATAAAATACCCAAACTACCCTTGTTTTCCTCACTAATGACTATCCAAAACATGTTCAGAGGAAGGTAATTTGGAAATTTCATTAAAAAAAAGTATATTTATATTAAACAGGATGCGAGAATATCAAACTGTTGACCTATTTCGTTAATGGCCTAGGGACTAAATTAAGAGTTTTAAATTTAAGTGGTGCTAAATTACACTGCTACTATAGTACATGAGGGTCTTATTATAATAAACCCTATAAAAAAATACAACAATTCATGTGTTCGTGTGTTTGTTATTGTTTTCTTCCTTTTTTTTTTTTGGGAAAAAAAAAAAATTTCTTTCATTATCACATGCATCAATTGTATAGCAATTAACGCATCACTCTCAATATCACATCTAGAGAAATTTTTGCACTTTGTTTTGTCTGCATCCATACTTAATTTGTCAATCAGAGTTAAGTTAGTAAACGTAATTGCACGATTGCTTGTTTCCATCCATACCGCTCATGGACCCTACAAGATTTAAAAAAAATATAATTAACCAATTATTGTCAAGAAAAAAGAAATATAACTAATTGCGCGATGACAAATTAACCTTTGCTATGCTTAATATGGGATTGATAAAGGTTGGATTAGTCTAAAGAGTTAATTAAGAATCTCCATCAAAACAGAATCTAGAATAAACTCTCCCTGCATTAAAGATTTAGACTATGAACTTCGTAGCTGATTATTATAATTATACAAAAATGTTAGAATTACTATACAACAACTAAGCCTTTTATCCTAAATATTTGGGGTAGACTATATGAATCGAAAAAAGAATCACGCCGGATCGATCACTTTGATATTCCTTCTCCATTCATTTCTATCAAGTAATATCTCCTTATTTAAACCTCTAGACTCCATATTTTTGCGTATCACCTCCATCCATGTTTTCTTCGGTCTTCTCTTTGTTCTTTTAATTTATCGTATATTGATAAACACCGCTCTTCGAACTGGTGCACTTATAGGCCTGCGTTGCACATGACCAAAGCATCGTAAGCAATTTTCTCGCATCTTCTTATCGATGAGAGTTACACTTATCTTAGCACGAATATTTTCATTTCTCACTTTATCTCTCATAGTGTTGCCGCACATCCAACGGAGTGTGCGCATTTCTACTACACTTATTTTCTATGAATGACGTTTCTTAAAAATGTTAGAATTACTGTAAGGTAAATAAATTGTACTCGACATACCTCTAATTAAAATATACCAATATATTAAGGCATAACATTAAAATGAAACTTTTAATTATCTGATTATTGATTTAGTCTAACATGGAATCATTGGGAATTTGGTCAATTCCTATCAGATCCATGCACTCTCTTCGAATTATGTATTTATTCCTGCAAAGTTCCTGATGCATAACATTGATATTAAAATTTGTTACATTTTCAAAATATTTATTATGGAAATATCCGCAGTCTACCAACCAAAAAGAAATGAAGAAGAGCAAAAAAAAAAAAAAAAAAAGAACTAATTTCGAGGGAAATTTTTTTATATGGATTAAACAGAAGACATGCTCGCTCGCTCCTCGATCAATATATCGATAAATTGAGGAGTGCAGCATTTCAATTTATCTTCAAAATGTCGGGAGTACTGTCGCTTTATCTCACCGCTGCGAGGTCCCAATCCACGTGTGAGCCCATAATTGAACCCGCATGTGCGGCCATTTCCCGTGCCAGCCGGACTACCAAACTGGCCCCCATCTTCTTTACTAATTAATTATTAGTCCCAACAGCAACCTTTTAAAAAATACCCCCCATTTTTTCAAAACTTTATTTCCCCCCCCAAAAAAAAAAATTATCTAATTTAAACTAATTTTTTAAAATAAAAGGAATAAATATCTTATGAGCTTCACATGAGCTCCAGCTTGCAATGTTAATTGTTTCTTATTTAATATTGTGTACTTGCCAGCAAAATTAAATTATTTACTTTAGAATCAAAGAATTTTGCAAGTTAAGCCTTTTGCTCTATGCTCTCTCATATGCTAATCTTTGCGTTATGCTAATATTAAATCGAACTAAATTAAGCTTTTCCTTTAGTTATAATTGTATTTTTTATATTACGAAAACAAATCCCAACTCTCTAACAACATAGTTTTATCAGTTCATCTTCATAAATTCAGTTAACATGTTGAAAAATTCTTGCAATTCAAGACAAAAAAAATTCTCAACATCAATAACATTATATAAATAAAAGTAATAAGAAACACCATTTTCCTTTTACTTTAATATTCAAAAAACAGTAGAGAGCAACTATAACAATAATAAGAACTAAGCATTTCATTCCAAATACTTTGGGGGTAGGCTAACAAAGCAAAAGAGAATCACACCAAATCGATCACATTGATGATCTCTTGCATCTGTATTTTTTCATATCACCTCTATCTGTATTTTTTTCGATTTTTCTTACACTTTTTCATCTTGTCCTACATTGATAAACTCAACTCGTTGAACTGATACTTTTGTAGGTCCACATTACTGATAATCAAACTATTATAGATGATTTTCTTACATATTCTCTTCGGTCTGTCTTAATGTTAATATGTTCATTTCTCACTTTATGTCTTCGACACTTATTTCTTGGAAGAGACGTCTATTTGTAACTTAGCATTCTGTATCATGTAATAAAACTGATATAATAGAATTCCTATAAAATTTTTCCTTCAATTTTAACGTAATATTGTGATTGTACAGAAAACAGTAGAGAGCGCAATCCCTAAAATGCTAATGCTAATACATGCAAGGTTTTAGGTGTAAAATCCTTCTTATTGATTGTTTATTAACAAACAAAGGGCTATTGGTCTCCAAAAGGAATAAATTACGGAGAAGGACGCGAGCGAGACGCGACTCCCCACTCGTGCGGGTGTCCGCTTGTGATGACGAAACGTGGCAGGATCCAATGATTGTCCCACGTGCATGGGTGCCCGTGACGTGTACGCACACGTGCGCAAGGCTAAAGAGCTCTGCCACTAAAGGCGCCCTCTCTGCTGGTGCCCCCCCGGGGCGGGGTAGCTTTGCGCCGTACAACGAGGCTGGGTGCGCCCACTTGATGTGACGGCCCAGATTTTATTCTCTCTCCCGTAAAGCTTTCCGGCATTGACCCGGTCAAAAAAACATGAGCATGCCCGCAACACTCTTGGCTTCTTAAAAAAAAAAAAAAAAAAAAACATTATCTTCATGACCCTACAACATGTGTTAGTTTCTTGGTATGATTCGTTTAAACAATGAGCCAGATTGTAAATAGCATGTAATCATGAATTGTTCTTATAATGTTCTAACTGAATCTATAATTTAAACTTTATTAGTGTAAATATTGAAAATAACGCGTAATAAATTTTGTTATATTGTGTTACGTAATTTAACGGAACTCCAGCACTACGTAACAATTGGAAATAACTCAGTGCATCGTAATAGTACGTTTTTTTATATTATTTTACATTATATTACGTAACGTTATGTTATTTACAATTATTTTTTTAATAATTTTTATATTATTGTTGATTATTATTTTGATTATTAGTGAATTGCTGTAATTTTCTTACTTGATTAGTTGTTGATTTGTATAATTGTTTGTGGAATTGTTAAATTGTTAATTTACGATTGTTTTCATGTTCGTTTATTGTAATTCCTCTTTGATTGCTGAAATATTTTACTTGTTGATTCTATTGAATTTTTAATTGAATTGAAATCAACAATTACAAATAAGATAAATTGAACGTTACAAAATATAAATTTCAACAATGATAATGATTGAAATTGAAATAAAAAAATTAGAATCTTATTTTCTTATTTAAATGATGAGTGGAATTACGATTGCAGACTTAATATAATTTATGAAGATAAATGCGAAAATTATTGTAAAACTTAATATAAAATTAGAATAGATTATGCATTACAAAATGATTTTATATTATTTCTTTTAGACATTTTAAATTTATTTTTTAATTTATAAAAATATTTTATTTAGTTTTACATTTATTTTTATTAAATAAATAGGAAATTGCATAATCTACGCTATATCCGACTATATCCGACGTAACCCCACAGAGACAAAACGTTACGTTACCATTATCGCTATTTTAAACATTCATCAGTGTATCTTCTTGCTAAGGAATTATGATTTATCAAGCAGGGATCGATCCTAATGATCTACAAAAGATCGGTAAAAAAACCTCTTATATTGGTCTTGACAGAACTTAAAAATCAAATACAAAAGAAGCAGTTGATACTCAGACTTGATTAAGCTTGTAAATTCATGTGACATGACGCAACACAATTAATCATAAATTGATAAGGATAGAGAAACAAACAAATCGGCTTCTATTTTATTATTCGCCAGGTTCAAGATGTATAGATTTTATGATATGAAAGTATCATAGAAACATAAAATACAACTCACCTTCCGTCATCGAACCAATTTATCCTCTTATGAGAAAAGCATTCAAACAAAGTCTACTTCCGAGTATCCCCCGCAAGCATTCACACACTTTCAATCAAAGAAGCCAGGAAACAAGATCAAGATCCGGATCCAAATCCCAATTGGGTTCGGGTTTACCCAACCCACTTGCAAATTCATTGGAGCTAGATAAGAGTATGACAGTAACAAGAAGCACGATAATTAAGGTCTTGGGATATAACAAGCAAGATGCCGCTGCGGAAGTAAGTTGGATTATACGAGGGCATAAACAGCTGATTTTTCTATTCGATGACAAATTAAGACACGTCTAACTTAAAACTATTTTTTAATGTAAATATAATTTTTAAATTTCTGTTAGCCCAAGCCATAACTTTTCTATCTTTTTTTTTTTGTAGGGGTGGCAAATGAGCCGAGCGTGCCCAACGTTGTAGGAGTGACAAATGGGCACAGCCCGGGTCCCCGCCTCGGGCACACCCGGGCTGTGCCCGAGCCGGGGTCGCCCGTGCCTTGGGCACAATGCGGTCCGCCCGAGCCGAGCCTGGTACGTGTCAAGCACGGCTCGGTCCGTTTTTTTTTTTTTGAAATATAGCCTTTTATACCCGTTATGGAGATTTTTTGCAATTTTTTTTTGCACAGAGCCCCCAAACGGCTATTTTTATAGCCGTTGGGGGAATTTTTGTAATTTTTTTTTCAAATTTCCCTCCTCAAAGGTCAAAATGGTCGTTGGGGGGTTGCAATTTTTATTTGCAAAAAAAAAAAAAACCTTTTTTTTTCCTATAACTAACTTTTCATCTCTTCTATTTCTATTCTTCACTCAAACAAATTCATTTTCTCAAAATTCCTCTCAATTCTCAACTCTCTTAAAAATTTCTAAAAATAAAATTCTTCCAAATAAATTCTATCATATTCGATCAAATTTCAACCAAGTATCAAGTGATAAAGAAATCTCAAGTAAAAAAGAATCAACATCAAGATTCAAACACGCCTCATTGGCCTCAACTGTCATCTCTCAAATAAGCTTTTCTTCAATTTTCTGGCTTCTTCCCTCTATTACTCATTTCTCTACTCTATCTCTCAAGTGGTTCACCGCTCAAGAGGTATTTATAATTTGAAGTTTTTTATTCGGTTTTTTTGAGATTTTTTATTTAAGTTTTTCGAGATTTTTTGAAATAGATCCATACTCGTCTGACGCTTCTTACTCTCAAGCCGTTGGTTCTTTTTATCCTTTTTTAACAAGTGAAAATATCAAAATCTTTACCAACCCTTAGAACACTCTCCTCATGTACCCTTTTCTATGCCCGAAGAAGAACCAACCGAAGCAACTATACTCGAAACCCAAACAACCACTCCCGCTAGAACTTCTAGATCGGACATATTGAAACATTTTAAAAACATTATGGAAAATGGTATTAGAAAAGATAAGTGTAAATATTGTCAAAAAATCTATTCATTTCCTTTAGGTAGTGGAACGAGTTACCTTAAAAGACACCTAGATAAAACACACCCACCAAATGAACCACATCAAAAACAAATAAACACCTACGGAGAATCTTTAGAAATTTATAAATACAATCCTATGAACACAAAAGAAAATTTAGCAACATTTATAGGACATGACGAACTACCTTTTTTTTTTTTGGAAAACCAAAAATTTGAAAAAAAATTAAAAAAATCATTTACTGACAAATTTTAAAAAGTCCCACGTTCTACATATAAATCCGATATAGTTAAAATATATAAAAATAGGAGGAAAACTTTAATTGCTATTTTAACATCTTTAATTTTTAGAGTTGTTATAACCGCATATTGTTGGGAAGCTCTAAATAGTTGTCATTATTTATATGTAACGGCTCACTATATAGATCAAGATTGGTGTATACAAAAAAGAATAATTGGATTTAGGAGATTTGAGTTTCCTAATAATACACATAATTTATCACAATTCTTACTTAGTGTTTTTTTGGCATTTGGAATAGAAAGGAAAATATTTTTCATTTCTTTCGATAATGTTTCTAAAAATACGGCCGCAATAGAAATTCTAAAAAAATATTATAAAACCAATTTTAGATGGAAAATTATTTTACATTAGGTGTATTTGTCACATACTTAATTTATGTGTACAAGATGGATTAAGAATAGTAAGTGATTCAATAAATAAACTTAGGAACACAATACTATTTATTAAAAAATAGTGGACCAATAAGACAATTATTTAAACAAATATGTATGAATTTTAAAATCTCACCTAAAATTTTACCTCTAAATATAAAAACAAGATGAAATTCTACATATAAAATATTAAACACTTCAATTTAATATAAAAAAATAATAAATATACTTAATGAAATGAAATTACCAATATGTAGTTTAGATATTAATGAATGACACCAATTGCATTGTATTTCTAAATTTTTAAGGAAATTTGAAATTACAACTAGAGCACTGTCAGACACTTATTACCGAACTACATATATTGTACTATATTATCTGACCGAAATTAGTTCAGTTTTTAATGAATGTAAGAATCACCCAATACTTAAACATATTATTCAACTTATGGAAACTAAATTTAATAAATATTTTAGAAATTTTCCATACTTATTATATTTTGAAACTGTTGTGGATCCACGTGATAAATTGGATGGACTTGAAATTTTAATAGATTTATTTTATAAAAATATGTATTATGAAGATAATGTTAGAGATTTAGTTAATAATATTAAAATTTATTTAGATATTATGTACAAAATATATGAAGATATATATGGTGATAAAACACAATCCACAAAGGAACCAACTGCTAGGAAAACCCGAAATCCAAGAATATCACCCGTATTTCACCGAAAAAAGGCTAGACAATCTAGTACATATTTTAATGAACTATATTATTATTTAGAAACGACTAACTATGAAGATGACATGACCCTTGAAAATTATAAAGGTTTTGATATTTTGGTCTGGTGGAAATCACATGAAAAAAACATATCATGTGCTTTCTAATATGGTCCGTGAACTATTAACTTCTCCGGCGTCTACTGTAGTATCGGAGTCTGTTTTTAGTGTAAGTGGTAGAGTACTCAAAGAGTGGATAAAGTCAATGACAGTAGACATATTAGACATGTGAGTTTACTTGAAGGACTGACTAGACGCAGAAAAAAGGAACAAGAATCGTCCAATGAAATAGAAATAGAGATCTCACCAGAAAATGAATGAAAATAGACTTTTTATTTTTATTTTTCTTTTCAAATTGTAATTTCTACATTTGTTGGGATTTTCATGCATTTTTTAAAAAAAATTATGTAATTTTTAACTCATAAAACTCTTGGAAAAAATACTAAGAACAAGTTGAGAGTGACGGTTAGGATACTCTCCCCTTTCTTCGGGTTTTGTATGATTTCTAAAGAGATTTATAGAGCAATTATGTCAATGTAATGGAATTTAATATAATAAAATTTCTTTTTTACTATCGTTTCTTCTTATTAAAACTAATTAAATTAAGCTAACTATTTTCTAAACTTACTTAATAATAAACTTAATATTTAATAAAAAAAAATTTAAAAACGAACCGGCACGGCACGTGTCCGACGGGCCGATCCCGGGCCAAGCCCCGGACGAACGTGTCGTGCTCTGGACGGCATGGCACGGCCAGGCCCGGCCCCTATTGCGACCTCTAGTTTTTTGTTTGAGAACGTAGGACACTTTTTTGTTTAGACGTAGCAATCTGATGTGAGGGGATAGGAGTTCGCCAGCTTGATGGAGTTACTTCGATGCCAAATTTCTTCTGCAACCTCTGTTGACTAGTTTGGAGTGTTGTAAAGAGTTAACATCAAAGTCATGTCACGGTGAATGAGGCCAAATGGAGCTGACTAGTTTGGATTGGGTCCGAGGAGATCCGTTGATTTTTCTTTTCCTTTCTCCTTCCTAGATGAGAGACGTTTAGATTCATCCTACTTTTGTAGATGTAGATGCAAACTTTGTCTTGCAGTGACGAAACAAAACATGTTGCACGTATTGGTTAATTTGTTCAGACTGCCACTCCGCTAACCATAAGAAATATCAACCATATTATCTGTTCATTCATTTGAGCAATAGGATCAAATGGAAAGAGACAGATCCACGGCTATGGCATGTTTTTGGCTATATGAATCCCAATTAATTTTGTATTGCTATTTGCTATAGGGTAACATAATACGTACCAATGCATGTCTAAAGTTCATTCGTACCAATGTCTAAGTTCATGGAGATCCTCTTCAAGCTATGGAGGAGCTAAGAAGGAAATAGACAAGTCAGAGATCTTAATTAATAAAAAATATAGCTAGGGATGGGCATATTGCTCGCTAGTCGCTACTTGTGTGGGATTGGATTATAACATGATCTCTCTAGAAGAGCTTCAGTCCCTATTTGTCCATATATTGAACATTTTTGTTCAGCTACACTTATGGCACAAAGTTTGCCAACAAAGAGTATCTCATGAAGATACCACCTAAAAAGAATACAGTAGAGAATAATAATAATAATAATAATAATAATAAAACTAATAATGAGTGCAAAAAAAAAAAACTATTACTCCCTCCATCAAGAAATAGTAGTTTTTATGATTAAAAATTTGTCCTATCTATTTTGAATTCCAAGTCAATTCTAACTAATCCAATGCATATCATATTGATATGATTAAAACTCCTATTTTAGTTTTTACCAATTTCAATATGTGCAAAGATGGAAATTTAAATTCTATTTAATAGTTTTCTTTATCATAATAGATTTCCTTAAAATATACGCTTTTGATCCAAAAGTGACAACTAAAACCGGACGAAAAGAGTAATAAACTTGATAATAACTGTTAGGAAGTTCCTTACATTTAATAAAAAGCCTTATATGGAGTTGTTCCTCCCTCTCCATGGGGAGTTTCTACTCTTCAAGATGCTCATCCCCCTTATCAACCTTATTGATAGACAATAGAAGTTGGTCAATTTCCAATGCCAACCTAAGAGACCTTTTGATTATATTGAGGGAAAAAAAAAAAATTACAACCTTCTGATTTTTCCTCAATCAGGTGTTGTCAATTAGTTGATTTGTGAACCAATGTGTCAAAATATTCCCATCTCTCCACATTTTCTCCACATTCATCCAAATCCTACAAGATATCCCTAGAGATTGCGATCTAACAGAGACAGGAGCCTCTGCCCCTGCCTAGACTACAGAATGGAATGGTGGTATCTTGTTTGACCTTGGCTTTGTTATGTGCCACTTGTGTCCCTTCCGCGGATGAAGACTGAGGATGATCCCAAAGGAGAAATGTTTAGTTCCGTATGAAGTTATGAACTTCAAGAGCCCAGATGGTGATTGGGATCTCTTCTGTCCCTTCTCTTCTGTCCCTTCAATTCATCATGGCAACTCTTGGGAAATTCTAAATGCGCACCACATTTTACTAGTGAGCACCACATACTATACAGTAAAATGATTTACAACTTAGGGGGAAATGGTGCTCACTAATAAAATATGTCCATGCGTGAGAAAGTCAAGGGGGCTGTGGCCATGAGAGAGTGCACTTCATAGCTCTTGGAATCTTACAATTATAGCTTTGAATAAGATGATGCCTTCTTTGACTTCGCTTTCTCAAGCTGGATAAGACCGCTCTGGCCCAGTTTATTCTCACAGAACGGAAAGGAAAAAAAAAATTCTAATTCTAATCCGTTACGAGCTTAACTACTGATATATCCAATATAATATCAAGCTTGCTAAACCATCAGAAGGTTAAGCAAATCTGTTTAACTTTGATGCACGTTTAAGTCGTACACTATCATGATTGATACTACAATTGCGAGTATTTTACATGGCGCACCTCACTTTTAAAATCCTCATTAAGATCACTTTTCAGCTCCTAGCAACACTAATAACAAAGAAAACTAAACAAACGGACTTCTAAGCTGCATAATCATCACAATCATTTCATTGCTAAACAAGCAAAACATGATTGTAAGCAATCAGAAGGATTCACTAATTCCGTTACTTCAATTAGTAGATCAATGCAACAATTATACACCTATTATTTGATATCTTTTAGTGAGAGATTAGAACCATCTAGAACTTATATGTATTATGTTTCATTAAGTGAATTTAATGGAATACGGGAGGCATATTAATTTTTATCTTAAAAAAAAAAAAGGTCGATCGATGAAGTCCAGCTTCAGGCTCTCATAGGCATGCAATAGAAAGGTAACAGAACAAAGCACTTGAAACGAGACGAGGATCAATGGGTCACGTCAGATGGACAAAGCTAGTGCCTAGTGCAGCACAGAGAGACGAGAAGCAAACAAGCTCCATTAACGTCGACTGCCAGCCTAATAAGTTGGGAACATATTGATTGGTCTGGTCCGGGCATTTCCAGACAGAAGGAGTGAAGGTGGGGATATCATTGGGCGAGTGGGAGACGAAGATCAAGTCATCGTAAGCAGCAATTTGAACAGATCATTAAGGTAAATGGGGAGGCAATCGAAGTGCTGGGTTAGGATGTGACCCTAGTCTTAAAGTGCATTCTCATCAATCTCATCAGACCATACAAAGCATAAAAGACACGGGAAGAGAGCAAATTTTATATGTTACCCTCGTGCTCTTCCTTTTGTACAAAGGCACTTTCTAAAGCCTAAAAGGAGAGAAAGCCAACTTCAATTTGCATAAGCATCTTTGCATTGTAAAACTCAACTTAAACAAGCTTAAGAGTCATTGGAAAGAGCACTTACCGAGAAAAATAATTCGGTTCAAGGTGCTAATCATGGGATGGCTGAAAGCTCAGTCAAGGTGAAGGTCACACACTTTAACCCACTGACTTCTCCTTTATATTGTGCGCCGATGTCTTTGATGGAAGTTCACCTTGCACCTTTCTGCTACATCTGGAACACAAAGGAAACAAGCATAATAAACATATTTATGGAGAGTATTTTAGTAACAACAGAGCCCCTCTTTTATTTTTTTCATTACATTTTTCCCATGTAAAGATAAAACTTCACTCTTGATGCAAATAATGAAATTAGAACAGTAACCAGTGCAACTTCATACCGTTGAACTAATATATTTCATTATCAGAGGTTCGTCAAGCACCAAATTGTGCCAGAGTGTTGCATAGAGGCAAACCGATTCATAGGCTTAATGTCCACATAAACAACCATTCACTACAATTTTGGTAAGAACAATTGTCTTTATCTCCATAACTTATATTAACCTGATGACATTGTTCAACTTAAAACAAAAACCCTAGGCAGGAAAAGGCAAGATGCAGGCTTCAATCATTTTGTTCCTTGTGATTGAGGAGCAAGCTCATGCAATTATATCTTGTTCACGTCGAACTGGGAAAAAAGAAGAAGAGGAAAACAACTACTGGTATGTGGTCCAGTTCTGCAGTTGATATCAAATTGAGGGTGCATCTCTCAACAAATATAAACATACATCTGTTGCAGGTGATTCATCATAGTGTTTCCATCATTTCTTCAGTATCATAAGGAAAAGACACTGGCAATTCTTCTAAAGCTATCTAGAGATATAAGTGTTATCTCAAAACTCTTAAGGGCACTAATCACATTCTGACAAGATAAAGAAAAGGCGAAGCTTGAACCATGATATGCATATACTGCTTAGTGCTTGAGGAAAAACTTCACAAAAGATTGACGGCATTAAAAATGAAACAGATCAATATGACTTATGGTATTATACTAACGGCTATCATTAGAGATATGGTAGATCAAGGATATAACAGAATTCGTGTTTCCGTTAGTCCAGTGTTTATCAATGTAATGATAGGGACCTGCATGTTCCCTTCATAGTTTACTTTTCTGATTGCTTCTATACCACTGGTAAAATCTCTTGCAATATTGCAGAAAGTCTCGGGCTCAAATCCAGCTCATGCCAAGGTACAATCTCATAGTTTCTCCTGGTGAAGGAAACTCTATTTCATGATGTTGTTTGGCTTCGGCTTCTCCCAAATCAAAGGGTTCCCAATTTGAAAGCAATGCAACTTTATTTGTTTTGCACTTGAGACTAGCATGCACCCCACAAAACCCAATCAACGCAGCATGCAAAAGGGTGTGAGAACACATAAACACATGAAGAAGATACTCTATCCATGTATAACTATAACAATATGTGTGTGTGTGTGTAAATGAATGTATAGATGTATGTATGTATGTATGTATGAACGTGTGTGAGTGTGTGTGCGCGCATCTATATATATAAAAACATATTTATAAGTTCTTAATATGTGGTAGTGTTACTCAGAGTCTTAATTCTGTAGAGCTTGCGCCTGACCACATCTTTTGCATTTCCATGCACTGCAACTTACTTTGCAAAAATAACAAAGCAACACAGCAGCGGACTAAGCATGTCTAAACCTTAAAGGTAAAATAAAGTAAATGAGCAAATAATTGCTGCGAGAAATAGCTATCCACTTACACACAGAGCAAAACCTTTCCCACCAAGTGGTGGAAGGGAAAAGTGAGATAACATCCACAGCTCCTGGGTTAGATACATATAGACAATTTGTTGACAATACATGGTTTGATTCACTACTCTGCTAGCGTCGTTTCATTAAAATAGAAAGATTACAGAAAATCAAGACATAAGGGGAAACAATAATGATGATTGCAGACCTTGCAGAATTTAGGGGAAAAACCAAGTACGTATGTGTTAGAAGGAAGCCTGGATAGAGTTTGTATATAATTCATTAAAAGCCAATTTACTTATTAATGGTGACCAGTCAAGCAAACCATGAATACCAAGACACACAGAACACCACTAGTATATATCTAGTGTGAACAATAGCACCAAAATGATCAAAACCATAAATCATGAATTATGTAAACCGAATACTACATGCTAGGCGGAATTATGTAAACCGAATACTACATGCTAGGCGCTAGTACAAGGTGAGTCAAGATTGCCACTGGCTTGGGTTCAGGTGCTTGTTAAGTTTTGATCAAAGCTGAAATCTGTGATTTCATGCTAATTAAGTTGATGCCATCAAGCCCGAATCTTTTGGATAGGATGCATGTCTCAGGTGGAAGGCTGGAAGTCTAATATTCATTCCCAATTATAGGAGTTTAAAGCTCTATGTTTACTGCATCGTCTATTAGTTCTGAAGGATGGCGAACTATTTGATCTCTATTCTACAACCTGGTGGACTCATCAACTAATATCTAGAATATCATATCACATGATTCTTAAAGATGACTTACAGCACACAAGATGGCATAACTCTTCAACCACAAAAACATTGCTGAAATTGGCAAATATACAAAAAAGGAAGACAAACTCATACTTAGAACTTTTTACAACTAAAACCAAGAAAATTCACAACCAATTTTCGTGCTATCTTCTCCTTCTTGATCCAAAGCAGACCACTCACCTCACATGCATAACCATGTGGTTAGAATGACGTAAATAATTTAACCAATGAGCTTGCAAGGTCATTGCCAAGATTCTTCAGCTAATAAAAGTATCAGTTTTGTGGCTATGGTGCCTATTGATGGTGAGGTATGAATTCAGTCTACAACAGAATTTGGGAAGCACTTAGTTCTTTCAAGTTGGGATGTGATCGTCTTCTGCTTGACAGAGGCGACCAAAAATAAATAAAGTACCATATAAGACTTGGAGAAAAAAACAAAACAAAGTACTGCTTCGCTATAGTTTCTACTATAGTACTACATGGACTGGAGGATTAAGCATGTTCTAGCTTACAAAGGACAGCAGAAAAATATACACAGTCTCACTACAAGTACGAACATGATTGTGACCCAAAAAAAAAAAAAAAAAAAAATCTTGTTCCGCCCTATATTGCATGGATGCTTTCATTGCTTCAACAAATAGGGTGCCTGTTCCAAATGTGTGTCCTAAACTTGAACTCTCAAATACTTGATTGATGCATGTTGGATACTCCTTTCAACATCTCACACTTCGGAATGTATCCTATGCTTATCGAAGATATACCATCTATATAGCACTGATACCTCGAAGGAGGTGCCCTACTGTATCAAATATGTATTTGATACCCAACACTCGATATTTGATATGTCAATGATACTTCTTTTGATGTATCCAAGATTACCAATGTTTCCAAAATGTATCGAAGACAAATTATATATCTATCCAAGACTAGAAAAGTTAAAAACCGATATTTATGAATGATGGGTTAACAATTCCATTTGATTTACAGATGCATTACATTTATATAATATGGTGAGTTTTCTTGTAAATGATATGATCATACACAGTTACTATTATAGACAACTAGAGAGTATTTCACAAATATTAACACACCCATACATGTATGCTTTATTAATATTGCATTCATAATATATTGAAATCCTAAATTTTCGAATTTACCTAACCCGTTCACAACTGATACTATGTTAGCATATTGCACATGTTTTTACACGTGTTCAACTATATTTATATATAATTTTTTCCAAATCCATGCCTTATAAGTGTCATATTTTTTTCAGAATTTATCGTATTGTATAACATCCATATCCCATATTTTTGTCCATACTTCTCAGCATATCAATAATGTATTTCGGCCTATTTTGATGGGTTCACAATTCTGTATGGCTCATAGATGCATTATGTTAATATGATGTTTTTAGTTTCTCAAATAAAGAATATGATTGTTCATCTAACAATTAATTTCTTAATACGGAAAGATGCATTACTAAAGAATATTTCAAATACCTAGGATAATGATCATTAACACACGTCGTGTGTGATAATTGTACAATTGGTGTATCCACCCTGTATAGGTTACCTAAACCTTGGGGATTTGTATGATATTCGTGTATTTATGTATGTATGTATGCATGCATGCATGTAATTTATATATAATTTTTTGTGTCCAAGTCATTACTAGTACATGTCCTAGTTTTCAAAATTTCCCATTTACCCGTGTCAGCATTGATGCATACCCTGAGCCAAATCCATGCACGTGTTTCACAGGTTCCAAGTCTCTGATTTTCTTTACACAACTGCATCTGAAATTCCTATTAAGGATACATCAGTATGCAATACCACTACAAAAGTTCGCGAATCTTCTCTTACAACTTGCATTAACCAATCATATATCTACCCTTGCCTCCTGGCCCTTCAGAATAAAATTGATTACTTCCTGTTTAAATCCACTCAATTATTTGTGATATTATCATTACCACCACTATGAGTTATCAATCATCATGTTCCCAAGTTTTACAACTACTACACCCCTAGCATGTACTCATTCCTCACCTTGCTGTTATACCTTGCATCCATCTGGAATACTTGTGATTGTCATTTCATATTGCTTTTATACCTTCATTATTCCATATACACCACACTTGCCTGCAGTTAACATCTTTAAATAATTTTAACATGTTTAAAATCTCAAATCACCATGTCAGAGTCATGCTTAACAAAATGGTTCACTTCAAAAGTATCAACTCTGAAATCAAGACTGACATAAATCATGTAATTCATATAGATCACTCCAATATTGCGAAATAGGATGGAGTGTTATCAAATATTTCCCGAAGATCTTAACTCGTAAGGGTAGAGGGAGGAAGGAGCATATCACAGTTCAAATTTTCTTTTGTCGAAAGGAAGGGATAGTAGTAAATTCATGACTAAATAAATTTTGTTCCATACATCCATCAAACTTGTGCAGTCAGGTAGCTCTGAAAAACTCAATTGACTGGTTAGATCTGTATAATGGTCAAGTTATGGGGCACATGCACATTAATGAATGAATGATGGGATAAAGACAACAACAAACCAATTTTACCATGGACAAATAAGACAAGTCACTATACAGCATAACTACCATTAAACAAATAATTAAAATCATTAATTAACTATTTTAGTAGAAATTCCAATTTTTCTTAAAATATTTATTGCCCACTTCCTAAATTATCAGACTTGACATAGATGGATTTTAGTGTGATCTTCTAGATGCATACCAGAGTTTTGGAGGAGCTGGCCTGATTAGTTTCCCAAAGAGATGATATAAAATACTGATATGATATCATGTAAGTTGGTTTCAAAATTATTCATGATCTACATTGAAGTTGCATTTAGACTTGTATGGTCTAGGTGATTAAACTTATGCAGGCATATGACTATCTTCTAAATAGTATAGGAATAAATAGAATCTTCATTAGCCCCAATAAGTTATTTTGCAACTAAGCAAGTTATTCACCAAGAAAGAAATACATTGAATAAAATTAATGGATTAGCTCAAAGAAACATTGATATTAAATCTGTTATTAAGAAGAACTAAAACCAAATTTTCAAAAAAGTGGTGGCTTATCCTTAAGCTTATAGATAAGTAGGCACCATGCAATATTATTATCTCATAAATCTTGACACTTATTATATCTGCAAGTGATTGTTATACGAAACATATAGCATAAAATTGCACATTGATAATACATATATTGCATGTGTACTAGATTACTATGCATCTTTCTGCATACAAGGATATCAAGCTACTAGCATTTTCTCATCAGTCCATCACAATCAACATCACCATCCAAGTACACCCCACCCCACCCCACCCCCCCTACACACACACCCCAAAACCAAAAATAACCCAAAAAGGAAACAGAATGACTCTGCTGGAGCACAAATTCAAGTTTAAATTGAGAGGTATCCATGAAATGACTAACCTTCACAATGATTATTGACCAAAATGAGTTCATGGACATATAATATGACAAAGAACAGTAAGAATATGAACATAATAACTAATTAGTGGCCTGTTGTTTGGCTAAAAAAAATACAGCAATGTTAGAAAAAGAAGATACAACATGATAAACATATCACATTAAGTCAAGATACATTTTAATTTCCCATACTTTTATCTAGATGTGAAAGTAAAAAAAAAACAAGATAACCAGAATACATAGGACAGGCTTACATTAAAGAACTAATAATAAATTCACTGCTATACGAACACATTCTTATTCTGCACATAAGCATCAAGGTTGTGAATCAGCAACTAGCAACAAATGTTCAAATCTTTCATAAGAATTTTAAAGCATAAAACCCTATTTTCAAAAAAAAAAAAAAAAAATTACAGCACAAACCCCAATAACAATTCATAATGCACTGTGACTTGATTATTGATTTACCTTTTTAGAGGGACGGATGTGGTTTCAAACTCGAAACTCAATCAGCATTTTATTGATAAAATCAAAAGATACAACCAAGGCCCATGGCCACCTAATACTATATCATCCTACCCTGAAAATACAAGAAAGGTGGGTGGACAAAGAGATCAAAAAATCTAAGCAAAAAAACCCCAACAAATCAGAAAGTTGTAATCATACACTCAAGTTCAGTTTTTCACCAAAAAAACACAAAAACCAAAAGCAGACAGACACATGATCAATTTATGGCAAGAAAAAAAAAAAACAAATTGAATAGTCGTCTGCATCATCTAAAAATGAATTTAATTTCTTAAGCTTCATCTTTGGATACACATCCAGAGCAATTCATATATTTTAAGAAATATTAAGATGCACAACATGTATCCATTGAGTATCCTGTCGGAGTATCCTAGAATCTAATGCATACATATCGCACACGGTTATGGCTCCTCAATTAGAGTTCGATACTTCTCTAGGTGCCACACTCCTGGAATAGGCAAGAAAGTTTTAAGTTCATGCAAATGGTAGGCAAGCACTAGAAATTCTTCTATACACAGTAAAAAGATTACGATGAAGTGCATATTCAGTTCATCGGGGATGAGCTTAGGCTTACGTCGTTAAAATCTTCAATTAATTTAAGCTTTCCTTGAAACCATATACAGAATAAGATGCTGCTAGTTAAATAAACTCTTGTAATCCTTCTAAAAGGTGTGTTGGTCAAGTGGGGTGTTAGTATTTTTTTTTAAAGTAATTTTGTTTGGTTTCATCAATATCTATAGTTCAACAGTTTGAGCTGCTAACATTCTTATTTCAAGTCATGTTAGCCCCAGTGCGAAATTCTAAAAAAGATTTACGCCGATATATGACAGTACCATTTTTCCTACATCAACAATATATTCCTTCCTTTTTGAACACCAACACCCCCCCCCCCCAAAAAAAAACCAAAAAAATAAAATAAAAAAAAATAAAAAATAAAAAGGAAAAAACCAAAACACCTACACACATAAACATACATTCTGCGTAGCTTCCATCAATCTATGCAGAGGTCTCTAGTCACATTGCAGAAATTTCCTACCATTAAAATAATAACTTCCACCAAATGCCTTCCAATAGTTTTGTCCTCAATCCTACATAATCCAATCTCTCCAATTTCAGTTCTCAAACCCTAATTGACCTAATCCAAAACCTAAGACAGAAATTATTGTTTTCTCAAGATAGCAATTCTAGATTCCAAACATATTCTACTATTTACCTTAATGTTCTTGATTCCCAGTCATCCTAAACAGTAACTAGATGTCGTAGATTACATAAGAGGATAAGGTTTCTAATAAGGAATTACACCAGCTTGTCACCTACAAATGTTGAAATTTTCTATCAGCAACACGATATTCCCTGTTACATGCTTAGGCGAAAAATTCTCTACTTTTTAAATGCATAAAATGTAAACTGCTACATCGTAAATAAAGTTTAAACCAAGGTTTAAAATCTCGGTATCAATATCCATGTCAATGGATGGTTTATGGTATCGGACTTACAAATTTCAGACATGTCATATCGACAGTTATCACACTGAGTGTATATTATAATTGGTACCTCAAATCTGATATGATATTTGCACTGCATAACGGTATAAGTTTGATATTTAAAACCTTAGTTTAAACTTTTACCACCTAGTGATTAATTTCCATCCCCTCCCTCCCCGCAAAAAAAAAAAATTAAAAAAAAAAAAAAAAAAAAAACCAAAGAGGAGGGAGAGGTTGAAGCAAGACGTGAATAATTTTTTCAAGAACCTTCATCTTTAAGTCAAAATCACTAGACCCACTAGCCCTGCAATTATGATTATGTGAAGCATAAACTCATGATACAGAGTTTATATGCATATAATGTAAAATATATTTATATAGTTGTGTCAGGCCGTACCTTGAAAATTTGAGACCTAAGACAAAATTTTTAATGAGATCTAATTCATATAAATCTAGTTTCACTAAATATCTCCCTTGATCCTTCTCACTTGAGTTGCAAAATTACTTATTAATATGTTACTGTCAAGTGCGAACAAACATTATAACTATTTCGTTCAATCTATCATGTGATATAGTCGATCTTATTTTTGTAATTTTTAATTTTGAAAAAGTTCTTTTAGAAGAAGCAACTGATATAGGAAAAGTCCAAAAAAAATAAAAAATAAAGAGTGAGACCCGAGGAAGAAAAAGTTTTCAAAACCGATCTCCAAGAAAAAAAAAATTTAAGAGTGAGGATCAATCTTAAATAACTTTGAAAAACTTTCTTTGAAACCATTAAGGAGGATTGGAAAAAATGAAGAAAAAAAAAATTAGGGGGCCTTCCTAAAAAGTGAGATCAAAGAAGAAAAAAATTTCAAGAATGTAATTTTAAATGATTTTTAAAACTTCTTTCAGGCTGTAATTTTAAATGATTTTTAAAACTTCTTTCAGGCCTTTAAGGCAGATTAGAGAGAAGGAAGAAAAAGAAAATTTAGAATCCTTCCCAAAGAGTAAGGTCTAGGGCAACTGCCTTGATGGCCTTATGGTTTGGGCCATGCCTGGGCTGTGCAGTACAACATTCATAACAAGAAAGCTCAGCTAACTTTAAGATAACACACTAGGAATGCAGATCAATCATTATGAAGCATAAACAGCAAAATAGACAGTGATTGAACTTGTGGCCGAGAAAACAGTTTGACAGTCACAATAATCATGATGAAGGCTGAACTTCCAAAACTGCATCAGTTCACCAAAGATATAGTACTCAGCCAGAAAACTTCCATAGCAACCATTCGACAGAGAATCCAGAACTCTATGATTGCCAATTATCTTCTTGTTCATGTGTTACTTACTTGAAAACTAAAGGTAAACTAATAATTGATGGTTATTCAGCATTGCATGTTGAATGATAAAGCTTGTCCATAGTTCTTGTGAAAAATTGGTTGCTTTAGATATTATAGTATTAAAGTCTTCGAAACAGGCCACAGACCCATACATATATAAAGGTCTGCACACACGCGCGCGCGCACACACACACACACATATGTATGTGTATATATATTTCTGTAAAGAGATTAACGAAAAGTAGACACTGAAGATGGATCCAACTTTCTTAGGATACCCTGAGTTACAGTAAAAAAATGTATCAGATCTTTGATACAAGCACTGGCAGGAAATTCTACAGAGTACAAAGTTTATAAAGATTGGACAAAAAGATAATTCATACCATGTAATTTCCAAACAATCTCCGTATATGCAATGAACAACAAATATTAAACTGTACCCCAAGATGAAAGGATGGCTCTCTGAATCATCACCTGCCTCCACTCCTTGGCCCAAGTTCATAAATATGGTTCTCTCCCAATAATATTCACATGGACAAAGGTAATAACATTCTTCTCTCCCTTTTCTTTGCTAGTTTCCTCTTTCTAGAAACGTTCAGGCATACAGGAAGAAGAATTCCATGAAATATTATAACCGCAGAAACCTTGAAATACCTGTAATGAAGTGTCAGATAGGAAGATATAATGAGCAAGCAGAACAACAGTCCAAATGAAAGAGCCACAATAACATCATTCCTGCAAGAGAACACCCCAAAAAAAATCATAATTAGCAGTCAACCATGAAGGTTTGTACATGCAAGTATTGAAAAAGGATGGTTCATGAATATGCAATTATGCTAAATGACTGGCTATAAGCTTGCCTATAAATAAACTTCAGTAACATGAGGCATTCCAGCTAACCATAGTTTCACCTTGCAATTAAAAGACAGAAACCATTTAGAAGCAAGATCACGTATACAGTCACTAAGTTCAATTCACAATATCAGGGATTAAAATCCTGGAATCACTATCGCTACTGGATGATAGTTTATGGTGTCGGGAATTGGCAATGTCAGAGATATTATATTATCAATATCAGATATATTGGTAAATATTTATTACCAATATCCTAGGGTCTATATCCTATCAGATATCTCAAAATCTGATATAATATTTCCGATATGTTTTGGTATCGACCAATATTTAAAACCTCGAACGATACTCTTCATGATGAAACCTTAAGTTTGCATAACGATTTGTCAGATAAAAACTAATGGTAACAACTTAATTCCCCAAATACGATACCAATTTTAATATCATAGTCCTTCACCATTATCCGTCATGGATTTGAATTTATTGATCCATGAGAAATCAACAACTACGTTTCTTTTGATCTACAATAGGAAAAAACTGCAAAAAAGAAAAAAAGAAAAACCATTTTCAATATCCAATTTTTTCAAAGAAAAATCACAATTGCATGGTGAATATCTAACAGGAAAAGGTTTAGAGTAGTCAAAAAAGGTATATGGCACGGAAATTGGCTTTTAATGAAACAGGAAATTACAAACTTATCTCAAAAATCTAATACAGACCTTTACACATGCCAAGAAGTAGAAGAACAGTAACCTGTGATGGAAGAATAAGCTTTATTATAATGAATGTGTGCATTTTCCCGTTGGGTTCATCAAGATTTCTAATGCAATGACAATTTTATATAAAAAGGATATTGTGTATGATGCCTAGGGATGCCAATGGGCTTCTTCGGGTTTTTACTTAAACCCTGGCGTTGGGAACAAGTATGTCTTCAGTTTATTAGTGTGCCATTAAACACATTCTACGCTTGGATCCTAGAGCCCTATTGGTTGCAGGTTTAAAAGAAGGGATTAAGAAAATTAGTAACAAATCCGTTTTGAGTACATAGATAGCCCATTGGGTAAGGATTATGTCAACTGTTGTGTTCTGTTTCGTATGTGGGAAGAATAAGGTTTACTATGATTTCATTATAAATGGTGGGGCTGTTCCTTTAACTCTTTAAAAACGTGAATCAGTAAATCCCTCATTTTTGAGTGCTAATTTCTCTTAACCCATGCAGGCCGTCTAAATTAGCTATTGTATTATTTTTGTATTGGCAAATCAAGAATGGTTAATCTCGTGAATATTTTTTGTGCTTGGCAAGGTTAACAAAGGGTTTATCTCTTTAACACCTCACTCGACCATTTGGCAAACAAGGGCTAGCTATATACTGCCTAATCAAGTGAAACAAGTTACCTACGTTTTGCATCTACAAGATCAACAACAATGCCCATTTCTAGCCCAGTAATTCATACGTAATTGCTAAAAAACTAACTGCAAGCACCGCAATGCGTTTGCATAAAGTAAATCTGTCAATGGTTACTATCATGAAAGTCGCAAACATTATCTAATGTATGATACTATGAATATACTCCAACACAATCTCAACCATCATATAATTACTCTAGGGTTTCTGATACTCAATTTTGTATCATTAACATCAAATTCTGCCAGTATACTCGTAATTTCAAATTTTAAAATCAATAACCCTGGATATTCAGAGCTCATGCGATCTTTATTAATTACAATCGATGTAAATAAGTTTCAAAAAAATAAAATAAAAACATCTTGAATCGAATTAAATCAAATTGCACAATGAATGGAAACCTGCCTTGTGATGATTTGGGGCTTGGGGGAGAATTTGTGGATGATGGGCCACTTGTGCTGAGATCGGATCTGATACTCCCTCAGCTGCTCCACCAGCTTCGACCGCGTTATCATCATCTCCCCAGTCCCGCCGGTCGGAGCGGATCCGCTTCGGGTTCGGACCGCCGCCCGATAGCGAGGCAGAAGCAGAACGATGACGAGATCCGACGAGTATTGAGAAAAAATTAAGAAGAAATACTTTTATTTATATTGATCTCTGCGAAATAATTCCTTTTTCTTTTTCTTTTTTTTTGTTTGTTTTGTTTTGTTTTTCTCGCCGGAGATTAGATCGGTCGATGAGCTGAGTTGTCGGAGCAATGGGTCGGGTCGGGTATTTAATGGGTGCCATCCGTTTAATTGCAGATCCGGATTAGATCGTGGACTGCATTATATTGGACACCAGGCCCAGCGCCAAAGAGGGCGGGCGAACGATTCGAGAAAATCTCTGTTCTTCAACTTTCATATTTCATTTTTTCATTCTTTTCTGCCAAATTATTTCGATGTTTCTTCTCCATAACGGAATCATTTCAATCTTGTTCTTTCATATCTCAATTTTTCCATTATTTTTTGGGGAAATTATTTTAATGTTCCTTCTCAAAAACTGAATTTTCGGGGAAATTATTTCAATGTTCCATCTTCAAAACTAAATTTTGAGAAAATCTCTCTTCAACTTTCATATTTCAATTTATTTCATTTTTTTATGAAAAATTATGTCAATGTTCCATCTCCAATTTTTTGTTTTTTTAGTTGAGTTTGAGTAAAAATAATCGATTTAAACCAATTCAAATAAGCAAAAGCTAAACCAAACCGATATAATTTGTGAGCTTTCGAATCCGGAATGTTAAACTCCTGACTCTCTTAAAACACTTTTATTTTTCTCATATGCTGTTACCATATAAATTTATAATCCATAGTGAATATAGAACACAATAGAAAAAGAACAATTTAAATATTATTTAAGAAAAACAAAGAGGACCTTAATATTGCTATTGCGTGGGCATGAAATCAGCTAAATATCACTAAAGATCATATTCGTGACATTTTAGACTGTATTTGGTTTGAAAGAAAGTGAAAGAAAGGAAGAGAGAAAATTAAGTGGCATTTTAGACTGTATTTGGTTTGAAAGAAAATGACAGAAAGGAAGAGAGAAAATTAAGTGGCATTTTAGACTGTATTTGGTTTGAAAGAAAATGAAAGAAAGGAAGAGAGAAAATTAAATGCATGCCCACAGGAATCGAACCTGGATTGCTATGATGCAAAGTTAAAAAGATCCTTCCACTATACCACAACTACAAAGTTATAGAGAGAGTTGAGAGAAATTACTTTGTATTTTAACACGCTCATGCAAGTTGAATACCCATTTTTTTGGTAGAAATCTGGACTTTAAAGATGTTAAAATATAAAATAATTTCTCTCGACCCTCGCTAAAACTTCGGAGTTTTGGTGTAGTGAAAGAGACGTTCAACATGGTATCAGAGCAACCCAGATTCGATTCCTGCTGGACATGCATTTATTTGCGGGTTTTAAAAAAAATTATACCGCTGCATGCATTTATTTGTGGGTTTTAAAAAAAATTTCCTGCTGGACATGCATTTATTTGCGGGTTTTAAAAAAAATTATACCGCTGCACAAATTTATTTGCGGATTTAAAAAAAAATTATACTGCTGCATAAAAACTAGATTTCTGCCCAAAGAAGCCCAAAATGGGCCTCCGGGCATATACAGCGGAATGGACTTTCAACACTTAATATTTGATTAGTAAGAAAATATTTTTTTCTTTTAAATTTTCTCTCTAACCAATCAATTTAAAAAAAAAACGTTTTTGTTTTCTTCATTTTCCTCAATCCAAACATATAAGGAAATGAACTTTAAAATACATGAATTTTTAAGAAGTGGGTGATTGCATATCACAAGAATTTTGGAATTTTTTAAATATACATGAGTCATAAAAGCTGAATAGAAATATTCATACAACACAAAAACGGGGACTTTCTAGAATTCCCAGTTTTTTCTTAGTGGGCCTATTATCTAAAAATTAAATAATTATAAGTTTATCATAATATTTTTTTAGACAAAAAAACCCCAATTCCTTTTTCTCTACCAAAAAAAACCTTCGCCTCTGTTGTCGGTGCTACTGCCACCGCCTCCCTAGTAGCAGCAGCAGTAGACAATAGCCACAACTGCAGAAGGCACCTATTTCGACTAGCAGCTGCAGCTGCTGCTGTTATTACTGTCACCGTCATTATTATTATTGCTGTTGCTGATGCTACTAAAAGAAAAAAGAATGGAAATAATTTTGAAAAAAAATATGAAATTCACTGAGAAAAACTGCACAAGTTTTAAACTTTCCTGAATTTCAGTGAGAAATTGGGGCTCACTGCCCAGTATGGGTCGCATCCAGCAACTCTACTAAGAAAAATATGGGGCGCATCTAGAAACTCCCCCACAAAAAAAATAGAGGTGCAAGGAGACACTTGTTTCTAAAAAGCGAGCCGCGACAGCGTGGAAGCTGGTGTATACAAACAGAAGAACAGATTATATCTTCCGACTCAGCGTTGAGCGGTGGCGGTGCTCGTTTTTATCTTTTTCGCCTTTCGGCGACTCGAATCGATCCAAAACATCAAACCCTAGAATCCAGAGTAAAAATATGGAGAGATCCCTCGTTGAGAGGCTCGAGGCAGTGGTTGCGCGCTTGGAATCTCTCCATATTGGATCTCAGGCCGGGATCTCGTCCAGAGATCTGGCCGTCGACCCACCCTCGGATACGGCGGTGATCGCGTTCGACGATTTCGTGGAGAAATCGCTCGGTAGGATTTTGGCGGCGGCCGAGAAGATCGGCGGCCAGGTTCTGGAGGCGACGAAGATCGTGGAGGAAGCGTTTGCGGCGGAGAAAGATCTCCTCGTTAAGTCGAAGCAACGCCAGGTTCAGTGTCGAAACTGATGACTCAATATTGATTTTGTGTTAATTTATGGATTATGTGTGTTTTTCTTTTTTTAGTTCCATATCTCAAACCTGTGAACTTTTTTGAATCGGACTACAATTACATTTTACAAATTTATTTTGTTTGCTATATAATTAGTGATTCTATATGATTTGGTGTTGAACTACAGTGTAAAATGTATGAATTGAATTGATTAAATGGGATTTGGTGATGTTAGTTGATGGTGAATCAGTGAATTTGGAGTTTGAATTTGGAGTTATCAGATTGTTACAATTTCACCTCCAATCAGGAAATATAATATATTCGATGTTACTCTAGTGCTGCTCCGTTATGAGTAGATCTGTATCTACGAAATCTAAGAATTTTGATTGTATAACTCGAATCCTGGTTATTAGATCCTGGTTTAGGCTTTAGCTATTAGGTTTCTAATTCATAACTTAAATTAGATGCTTTTTAAAGGTTGCTTGCTCCTTTCCTCTCAATTTAAGTGAATATGTTTATCTGAGTAAAAAAAAAAAAAAAAAAATGCCTTCAGATTGCTCTTCTTGCCATCTGCTTAAAGCTCATCTGTTTAGTTTCATTTCACATGCTTATATAAAATTTTATCTATGCCTCAGAAACCAGACACTACTGGCCTAGCAGAATTTTTGAAGCCACTTAATGATGTTATTGTGAAAGCAAACGCTTTGACAGAAGGCAGGAGATCCGATGCCTTCAACCATTTGAAAGCAGCCGCTGACAGTCTCACAGCTTTGGCATGGGTAGCGTACTTGGGAAAGGATTGTGGTGTGTGAATTTACTCACTATTATTACTATTGTTAGTTTGTATTTTTGGTCGCATGTTTTATTTCATCTGACAGAGTTTACTTACCTTCACTTGTTTACCTGGTGTTCTCCAAGGCATGAGTCTTCCAATTGCACATGTGGAAGAAAGCTGGCAGATGGCTGAATTCTATAACAACAAGGCAAGTGTTATGCTCAATTCCTCTCATACACTAATTTTATCTAATCATTATGGCACACTATGGAAGATTGAGGACTTATAATTTCGTAATATCTTTTATTATTTATTCTAGTAACCACCACCATTGTTGAATTGTGATATGTATTGTTTATTGTTATCTCTATGTGTCATGTAATATGTCCTATAATGAGATATGTTGTAATACGTAGTATGTAAGTGATCTACATAAAAATCATATAATAAAAAATATGAGCAAATTAAAAGCATGAGTCAGCAGACAACACTTAAGAAATGTCATGAAAGGGTAAAGCATAAAGTTCAGGTCAGTAACTATATATAAATAGGCAAGTCACATCTAAAGTGCTCAAGTGCTATGTAACACAGTGACAATCTCTTAGCAAGTGTGTAGGAGGTAGGAAAGTCCACTTGCATTAGGCCACATTAAAAGGGGATGTGATAAGGATGACCCCAACTTTTTTTTTCCCAAAATATATCCAAGTGCAATAACTATGAGATCATTAATCAAAATAACAACATTATCCAACATAATCCATAGCTAAGTTACTTGAAGTTGAAAAATGCCATTTTTAATTTTCTCACGCTCATACACAAACTTCTTCTTCACTATCTTCTTCTTTCCTTTTCTTTGTATCCTTGTTTGTTTGAAATTGCATGCAAATTATGATTGTCCTACTAATAGCAATTTAAAAAAAAATTATTTGATACTAATTATTAAGAATGAACAACTTATTGGTTGAAATTTTGTTATTAACTTGTTCTTCTTTTTTTGTTAGATCCACTTGTTTTTCCTTTGACTTCAAGATACTCATGAATATCCATCCAAGCATATCTTCCAATAAACATGATCCTCTCTGTAATCCATTTGTAATTAGATTCTACATCTGATAGATACATCAAATAATATGTTTTTCGTGTCTTTTTCTTCTTTTGTTGTCTCAATTCCAATTGTATGTTGTTGTATTTAACAAAAACCATAACAATGAGTCCTCTTCCTTGCCTATTGTATTGTTCCATATCATAATTATGTATCAAGTTTCTTGCATACTGCATCTTACGATACATATTGCATGTGGGATTTTGACAACTATGGTAACATGTTGCATGTCAGATTTTTCATGACAGTGAAAGTATAGGTTGTTGATTCTCTGCTGTATGACAAGAACAATGGTTGCTTCTACTTGGAAAGTCGTCTGATTTTGTTATTGTTCTCATTTTAAATTGTTTAGTGTCATTCTAGTGTTTTAAATAAGGCACTCTCACATATCTGTATCTTGTAACGCTGTCCTAAATGGAGCATGAATTTCAGTCATCTTGAATTTAACCATCCTCTTATCTAGCGCAGCACATATTTGATAACCAGTACAAGCGTATTGTAAAGTACAATTATTTCATTAGCTCTATGTTTTGGCCCTCACCACCAATTTTCTACTTTGCTTGTCATTGTACTATGGTGGTTGTGGGCTTCAAAGTTGAACAATTTTCTTAGAAAGCTAGAAATAGGTTGGGGTACTTGAGTTTGAGACCCCACATTTTCCCTCCAAAAATCCCCTTCTTCATGAAGTGCATATCAACGTCAAAATGTTTTGGCCCGAGAAGATGAGCTAAATCGCTAGGAATGTTTTGTGTTTGTTGAACAATCTCATTGGTATGTATGACACCTCCCCAACAAAAATTTTGCTATGTCCATCTGTTTCGTACACAAACAAATAAGTAAACTGCTATTTACTTCAAAAATTAAGTAGGAGATGGAACATGTGGTGTCCATATTAACAAAGCTAATTTATTTACAAATAATTTTTTCTGAAGACAGTGACATGAATTTTCATGTGACATGAATTTTCATGTGTGAAAAACAGACACTGTGCATATCTACGAGAGGCAATTACTCATTCAGATGAAATGTATATGTATAACTGTGTCCTTGTGTCTAGATTTTTGATACTTGCCGCATCTGCCCATGTTGAGTGTTGGAGCATGGCATTCATGTTCGTGACCATTATTTATATCATATATTTCTCTAGCAAATTTTAATATAGTCATGGTTTTAGTAATTTGTCTATCTTTTGAATGTTGATGATCTGATGAAGATTCTTTCTTGGCCTTTGCCTATCGGTCCTGCATCATAGCAACCCCCACCCTAAAAAAAAAAAAAAAAAAAAAAAAAAAATCTCACACATGCACATAAGGGCGGATTTGTGTGGATGTAATGAAGGAAAAGTAGACTTTAGCATATGGAATCTGCATGCTAAAAACATAGAACCTTAATTTTAAATACTGATGATATGTCTTATTAGATTTGTGTGGACTGTGGAGATAGATTTGACAAAATGTATTCATAACATCTTTTAAAATTAGATTTGGAAAAACATAGTTATACATCTTAGTTGAAAATAAAAAAAAAGAAATTTGGGTTTAAATTAATAATCTGATATAACTTTTATTAAAATATTCTAATTAACTTTGCTATATAACCTACATTATGTTTTGAGCAAAACATAGTGACTCCTTATTACAATATTTTGATTGCCCGTGTTCGTAATTAATTAATTATATATATCTGTTGATTCACTTCACTAGTTGTATAATGGTCAGCAAACAAAAAGAACAAAGAGTAATATAAAACAACAACCAAGACTTGAACCTGTGGTCTCCACTAATTTATTTCTAGATCTTACCACTACTTCATCTCTGATTCTTTCCACTTGAATTAGACCTAATGAGTACATTATCTATTAGAAACATGCTCTTAAAATCGATCAAGTATTATGCTACACATTAAGCTTACATATAGGCATCGAAACTTTTAGTAAAATTGTGCATGTCCATTCTCCCACACCGGTCTCTCTCTCTCTCTCTCTCTCTCTCTCTCTCTCTCTATATATATATATATATATATATATATATATATATATATATATATATATCCCGTCCCCTTCTAAAGAACAAAAATGAATAAATAATATACTTCATATCAGTGCTAGTTTTTGCTTTATTTGGACGTATGGTTTCAAAGGTTAAATTAGTTGCATGAATTTCTCGGCAACACAAGGTTTTGGGTTGAGATGTCTGTTGTCGTGTTGCCTTAAACTTTCCATGAACTAATTGAAATATCCATTTTTTGTAGAAAAACCTTAATTCAGTAGAACCAAAGTTTTATCCAACAATTATTATTCATTATAACACCCCCATATAGTGCCTTCATAGGAGTTACCTTGAAGCTGTAAGTACAACCCTCAATTTCTTGAATTGTGGAATTATGCACTTGATGTAATGATGCCAAAATTCCTTTCCAATATTTCAAATTCCCTCCCATTTCTCTTAAATTATCTGTTTTTTGGTTGAGTCATAAACTTTTGTCATTTCCGTATAAACGTGGAATAATGGTTTCTGAGTTATAATGCACCCCAGTGGTACACAATGGTTTTCCAACCTTGATCCTGGATCATGCAAATAACATTTTCCTTTCAAATTCAGGTACTTGTTGAGTATAGAAACAAAGACCCAAATCACATAGAGTGGGCAAAAGCTTTGAAGGATCTTTATTTGCCTGGCTTGCGAGACTATGTTAAAGCTTTTTACCCTTTGGGGCTTGTGTGGGGAACTGGGGGTGCGAGTTCCTCTGCACCAGCTGTTCCTGCTTCTTCTGCTAAAGCTCCAGCTGGAAGAGGTCCTGCTCCTCCACCTCCTCCACCATCTAATCTTTTCAACTCTGAAACTACACCATCCGCTAAGCCTAACCAAGGCATGTCTGCTGTATTCCAAGAAATTAGCTCAGGCAAGCCTGTGACTGCAGGTATACTCCCTGGTTCTTCCTCTAGTTTGCTAAGTGTATTTTTATTAATTTTAACTGGTGAACTATTTTAATGTGATGTTCTGGATAAAAGGTTTGAGGAAAGTCACTAATGACATGAAGACTAAAAACAGAACAGATAGAACAGGTGTTGTTAACGCTGCTGAAAAGGAATCTCGCAGCAGTTCCTCTTCCTTTTCTAAAGCAGGCCCCCCAAAACTGGAGCTTCAAATGGGCCGCAAGTGAGAATCTTTATTGGTTCTTTTTAAAGATGATTCTCCACTCACCAAGAAACAGTTTCTTTGTATTTTCTTTCTGTGATCGTTTTTACCCTTTTTCGGGGAACTTCTAATTGATGGGTATTGAAGTACTTGTGCATGTATTTGTCTGTGAATACATCTTTCGGCAGATGGGCAGTTGAAAACCAGATTGGAAAGAAGAATCTTATTATTGATGAGTGTGACTCAAAGCAATCTGTATATGTATTTGGATGTAAAGATTCTGTTTTACAAGTCAAAGGTAGTTTAAAGCGTACACAAAACCTGTATTTCTGTCTTTATATCAGTTTCTTTTGATTCACATTTTTCCCTTTTGTAGGGAAAGTGAATAACATAACCATCGACAAGTGTACGAAGATGGGTCTCGTGTTTTCGGTCAGTATGCAAACAGTTACCTTCTTGTAATTATATGTGATTTTTGTGTTCACTGTAGTAATACTTCTTTCTGATGTTGAGACAGGACGTTGTAGCTGCTTGTGAGATTGTGAACTGCAATGGTGTGGAGGTACAATGCCAGGTAATTTTATGTTTCCTGTTATTAAAATATGGAGTATTCACCCAGGCATGTGTCACTTGTTTCAAGGCTATTGTAACTTAGTCTTTTTATGCTTTACTTTACTTGGAGTTGATTTCTGGTCTCTTCTGAATGTGCTTTTGACCAGAATTTTTGCATGTAAGTTGTACTACTTTGAAATACTACAACAACAAAGCTTTATCCTAAAATTTGGGATTGGCTACATGTTTCCATTGATATTTATTCTACTTAAAAATGTAGTTTGTATAACCTTTTGAATGAAAAAGGTAATTTGGGGGGCTTTCGGCTTGGTATGGAGTCAGAGTGGGGGTTTGTCTTCAAAGTAACTGTTTGCGCTTGTCAAATGTGGTTTCTTTACAATTTTAGAATTTTTATCTGTAGTTTTAAAGTTATGACAGAGAATGCTCTTTTTACACTATAAAGCACTGTGATTAAACAGGAAGGATATATAGTTTCCTTCCCTTTTCGTTACGGTTTAAATTATTTTCTTCAATTCTAGCTATGGGACTGTGGGATAACTCAATGAGTATTTTCCGTATTAGCTTTGAAATGTCTCTTGTTGGAGGGTAGCATCTCAATGCTCAAGCAAGGCACACTTTCTTCTTTCATGTTTCTTACTTGTTTGTTATTTAACCATGATTCCTCATTAAAAGGCTTGTAATAGGAAACCTCAAACATAAAAAAAGGCCAGTAGGAGGGTGGGACTCATGGGCTTAGATTCTTGGAGTCATCTGTGGGCTATAAACATGATAATGTTAGAAATAGCGCTCTTATGAGTTTAGAGGCTGAATCACTAAAAATGCTAGAACACAAAAAGCTAAAGATCAATGGCAAACGGCCACTGAACATGACTCCAGCTTCGAGAAAAGCTTCGAATAGCTTCAATGGACCCTGAGAAGTCCCCCTTTGGCTCGCGACGGTGCACCCTTGCGGTAGTGCATTGCCGCGTGAACCAGGGCCTCACAATAATGCAATGTACAGCTTTGAGACCTGGTCTCGCGGCTATAGCCTACATGTGGGCTAAAGAAGTGGGGTTTATTGCACCCACTTTCCCATGAAATGATTGATTTTATTCCGACATTGTTGCTGATTCTGAGGGTTTGATTACACCCCCAAACACCTATAAATAGTCTTGCTTAAGAATAATAAGGGGTTAAATTCCCTTATTTCAAATAATCACCAAAGGATTAAAGAGTTTTAGCCTATTAGCTCTCAAGTTGTATAGGCTCCCATTAAAGCTTTAAGCTTTCCTACAATAGAAACTTTATTCTCTTTAAAGATTTTGTGTTTTTTTTTTTTAAAGAAATTTACGTCTCTTTTGCTAAGTTCTCTAAAGAGCTCTTGCATAGAGATTGATCTCTTCAACGGAACTCTTGCAAACAAAGAAGAGGCACGCATGATTCGTCAAGGGGGAACGGAACCGTTCCTCTGTTGCCACTTGAAGAACCATATTTTAAACAAAAGACAGATCAAATCTACTCTACATCTTCTATTGTAAAGATAATACCTTTGTAATACTTTTTCAAATTTATAGAAGTTGTAAGCGAGCCTCATTTGTTCGTCGTAGAACTATGTTGAAACTTGCAAATGAATGGGTTCATAAATGGCTTGGTTGGTTTGTGAAAGTGGGTTAGCCAGTTGGTAACATCCTTTCCTTCCAAGTGGAAGCTTCCAGATTGTATCCCCACTGAAGTAGATCGGGAGATATAACGTGAACATAGGAATTTACTCTTAACTCTTTTTATTGAGAGCATGTGTTTTGCATTTCTTATTGGGACATAATCAATCAAAATTTTATTAGTATGTAATCAAGAATGCTTTGCATTTCTTATTGGGACATAATCAATCAAAAATTTATTAATATGTAATCAAGAATGCTTTCTGTCTATTTGTCATACTATAATCAGGATTCATGAACTTTCTGACAGTAAAATTTCCTTATCTGAAAAATAATGTTGTCTATTTAAATTTGAGCTGGTAGTTAATTGGCCTAATTTGGTGGTATATATATCCATGTTCTAGAGTCTAGATAAATGGTAGGGAGAAGAACTTTGGCCTCTTTAGGTTCTTTGATATTTTTGGCCTAGGTAAACAGAATGGTGGTTCTGGCTAAACTGAGTTCAGTTGGTTGTCCAAATCCTGTTCATTTCAGCATATGTTAATCTAACATTTGAGTCTTAAGTTTCTTCTTTTGATTTATTAAATCTTTTTTATGTTTTTACAGTATTGCTTGCATTTATGCAGGGTTCAGCACCCACAATATCAATTGACAACACAGGTGGCTGCCAATTATATCTAAGCAAAGATTCATTGCAGGCTTCCATAACCACTGCTAAATCTAGTGAAATAAATGTTCTGGTTCCTGGTGAAGGAGCTGAAAGTGACTGGGTAAGAATCCTCTATGCAGTCTCTTTCTTTCCTGAGTATGGTTGTTTGTTTTCTTACTTGGCTAATAAAAGACTAGGCTTTGGGTCTGCAATCCATCTGCAATGAACACGTCATCGCGAGCCACATCTTTCCATACTTTCTAAAAGATCAGGTCTTTTGCCCAAACTTTACCACTCACAAAAAAAGAGGGTAAAAGTTTGTAATATAGAGGCGTACAGGAGTATGTACTCTCGTATCTTGAGCATATTGGTTTATGTTGCGCTGTTACATAATTCACTGCACTTTCCTCGAACCAAAACCACAATCCTGTCCATGAGTACAATTCATGGCGCATTCCTGATGTTTGATTACCCATACTTGCAACCTGAGTAATAAAAGAAAAGAATTAGTCACTAGTTAATTCAATAATTGATGTATTTGGCATTGGTATTTTGTCTTTTCTGATGCTTAATTACTCAAAAGTATCATAATCTTGGCCTACATTCAAATTACCACCTTGAACTTTGAGAAGTACAAACTATTCTTTGAACTTACCTCATCTCAGTAAACTATCATGCTGCAGTGGGTGCTGCAGGTGAAAAGGCCTTCATACCCATACAAAAATAACACACAGTGGTACAACATGTTAAACAAGTTGGAAAAGGTCACTTGATATTCATGAGACCAGGTCCTAGACAAACTTTTGATGGATAGTAGCTCTTTTTTGAAAATTTTGGAGAAAGTTGAGGGTTTTTTTTTTTTGGTATTTTTCAAAATTCATTGTAATTATATAAGAAACTAGGTAAAGTTTATTGTATTTTATTACAATGACCCTTAAAATGCCCTTAAGCACTTCTTGATCTGGGAGTCACCTTTGTTGTACTTTGCATCACACAAAAGTTTTTGGTAACACTGTTCTTGTGCTTAGTGCCTACGTGGTGGGTGGGGTTGGGATTAGCCTCGTCGAGGTTTATTTACATAGTTGGCATGTCTGCTTACTTTCTATTGAACAAAAGGTTGTATAATTGAATCGAGGACTAGCCGCTAGGGGTGATTATCAGTCTGTTTCAGTTGGTTATTGCCAATTTTGCAAAATTGATCCGAAGCAAAAAATCTCAGAAACCGAACCAAATCCAGCCAGCCAGCTCTGTTCTGTTCAGTTTTCCAGCTGGCCCTCAACTAAATTCCTATACTTTGACGTTATATGCAGAACATCAAAAATGGAAAATGTTGTTAGTGCGCAGTCCATCAAAACTACAACCATGTGGTTCAAATCAGCCTAAAACATCATTTATTAATCTACCCTTCAGATTAATAATAATAATAATCAAATAAATATAACGGATTGGACTTCTGAGGGTTCTGAACCTAATGTGTTTGCCCCCGTTGTATATCTCTCTTAGCCAGTGGTCATGCCATTTTGGCTTCCCGCTGCTTGTGATCATGTGCTATATATTTTTGATTTTCTAATTAACTGATTAAAAATTCAGTCAGTTTCTGGGTTCAGGCGTAGACACCAAAAATCGGTCGATTAAATGGTTCGGTTCAGTTTCGCTAATTCTGGTCAGTTTTGATGAGTTTTAACCAACTATGCTCACTCCTAGTAGCGCCAACCTTTACAACCTCAGCTATGGCTAAGCTTGAGCTAGGGCTGAGGGGCATATGCTTATTTATTTATTTATTTTTAAATTTAATGGTTTAAATAGATATAACCACTTCAAACTCCACTTATTTAAAAATACCTTAAATTTCCTATTTAGATATCCCCCTTTCAAAAGGTGATAGTATTTGAAACTTGAAAGTAACCCAATATGTTAATTAACTTTATTAATTTGATGGCCAGCTGACAAATTTACTTCATTGCCCTCTCATCTCACCCTTGTCCTTTTCTGAATTCCTTATAATTCCTTCTCCTCTTATCAGCTTCAATCTGAAAGTTTTTGTATGCCGTCATTCATTTTTTTTTGGCAGCGCAAAACTTGAGAATATTTTCTGTTTAGAACAAAAAAGTATAACCAATTTATTTATGAGACCAAGTTTAAGAAACAGTAGGCACTAGGAATTTTGTAAATTTCACAATAGTTTGATGTTTATGGACTTTAATGAGGTCAATATAAGATTGTATCGAAATGAATACTTAAACATTCATTTTGAATCATCAAATACTTTTCTTTGGCCTTGCATTTGAATTTTCCTTGTTGAATTTGAATTCAAATTTGAACTTGTTTTGAATAATAAAATACATTTGATTTTTAGTTGATATTATTATACAAATAATCCATAATTTTTTGATGAAGTAATTCTTTTATTTGATTATAGAATACAGTTTTATTGACAAAATTTAAATTTTGTCTCGAGAATAATGGGGTTTTAAACTAGAAGGCTAAAATGTGTGAAAATGCTATGGTAAACTTAACAGCCAAAAGACGAAATTTTGTTGGATACTTTGACCGAGTTAGGGATAATCTCAAACAACTTAATCTTTTGAAATAGGAAATTTCTAAATAGCAAGGCTCGAGGATGGTATTTCTAAACTAGGGAGATTTTATGTTTTTTTTTGTGGTTTTTTTTTGTTTTTTGTTTTTTTGTTTTTTTTTTTGGTGGGGGGGGGGGGGGGGGCAGCAGGTGGGTGTTGGTATATCCTATAGAGTTTTATAGGTACAGATTAGGGGCTGGTATTTTGTCAAGTAGCATTTTCAAACATTGCTTGAGGCTGGAAAACTCTATCTTGGTCAGGTTTGCTTTGCCTGATTGTTTTGACTTGGATCAATTCAGATCCAGTTATTGTGGAGTTGGAAGATTTATCTGTGAAAATTCTTTTTTTTTCACTTGGATAGATGCTTTTTACAAGATGCAATTACAAATTTATTTTTGCTAGTGCTACAGGCTATGTGCCTTGGTCACAGGCATTTCATTTTTTTCCCCATACTTAACTCCATTTAAATCAAATAAAACAGCTACTCAGTATTGATTGACACAAATGCTTAAAGCTTAAAGCAGTCATTTCTTGTCAATCATTGTACAGGCGGAGCATGCATTGCCACAGCAGTTTGTGCATACTTTCAAGGATGGCCACTTTGTAACCTCTCCTGTCTCTCACTCTGGCGGGTAATTTACATTTTTGCTTAGTCTTCATATACTAGTTGCTCTATTTTTGCTCTGGAGGCACGACGTGTGTTTTCTGAATGGGTTTTGTGAGTCTTTGAGTTCCATGAAACTTTGTGCTCAGCAGTGGCAAATTGTTCAGTATGTTGTCCATCAGGGTGAAATTTTTCCATTCAAAGACGTGAACTATTTGTGATATGTATTTTCTCAGTGTGATTAGTTTTTTTGTGTAAAGAGACACAAGCCTTACATCATAGATTGTTGTATGAAAGCTTGCTGCTTCTTGTCATACCCATTACATGAGACTCAACTGCTGAGTAGATGTTGTCGGCCTTTCATCCAGAATGGTTACCCCAAACAATGAGTCATTGATGAATAGGACAACCGAAAACTTATTTCATTGAGTTGGACTTGCAAGCCTACATAATCCATTGGGCTTGCATTCCATTTGCGCATCCTCTTACTAGCCTGTGATTTCTAATTGCTTGAGTGATGAATAATTTGCTGCTGCTTTAAATTCAGTTCCACTATGAACCATCCAGTGTCTCAAGCTTCTTGTTGGTGGGACAATTAGGTAGTAGCTAGTGATATGATGGCTTTTTCTTGGTGATGTGGAATGCTAAAAACTTGAACTCTTTTTGAAGCCTTCATCTAGTGGAAATCAAGTTTTTAATTGGGTAATAATGCCTGTGTAGCTTTCAGAAAACTACAGGTATAATTGAGTTGCTTGGACCTGCAAAATTAGATCGAAGTCCATTTCGAGGGCCAACAATTATAGCTTTTCTTTCTTATTTTTTTCTTTTATAAAGATTGAGCAGCACTAAAGAGAGGGCAAAGTTGAAGCTTTAATAGATGTTACAAGCTTTGACAGTCGTTGCCTAATTGACCAACTTTCAAGACCCTAGTTTTTGAAATATTCATCACATTATGAATCTGCTCTTGTAAAGAGCTGTTAGCTGACTGAGGTTCAAGTTCTGGCAATCCTAATAATCTCCTGTTTTTTGAGCTTGTTGATTATCAAAAGCACCCTCTTTTGTTTTCTTGGAGAGTGGAGAATGGTCTGTAGCCTTACAATATTCGCCTGTTTATTGAGCTTGTTAGATCATCAAAAGCATTGTAGAGGAGAGCCTCCATAATAAGGATAGTAACTCCTTGATTTTCTTTCTTATCATACTCAATTGTACATTGATTTGTTATGAACTATTGGTATTTGGTAGCTTGTATACAGAGGTATTATATGCCATGTCTCCACGACTGCGGGAATTTCTATAAGATCATAGCATTTTTTATAAATTTGGTTAATATAGCAAGTTTGCCATCGATTTTTTTGGACATTAGTGTCCTTGTCTTCAATCTCCATTCCATTTATGTCTCGGTTTAGATTCCGAACAGTATCATATATCGTTTGGGATTAGATCTCGATATTATTTAATATCCAGGATTAAGTTCCGGATGGTGTATTTTCCGTCCGGAGTTATATCCCGAACGGTATTATTTTCCATACAGAGAGTGCAGGTTTGCAGGGCGTTGGACAAGAAGAGTGACAGCGTTAGGGATGGGGCCGTGGAGCTAGGGCATAGAGAAGATGGGGAGGAGGAAAGTCAGTTTTGGGAATGTTACGTGCTTGCGGGGAAGAGAAAGAAGAAAGGGTATTGGGAAAAGTTTAGTGTGTTCTTTAGTAAAAATCCTTTCTTTTTTTTTTAAAAGAGAGGATGTGCTTACTAAGAAAGTTGGGCTTGTTAGGATAAGTGGGGTGCTCTTTTAGAAACTCTCCGAAGTGCTAATTAGATCTATTTCTCTGTGCTTGTAGTATAGTCTGAGATCTGAAAGTGGTTTGGCTGGTATTAGATGTAAGCAGTTGTAGTCATTGGGATCATGCTTTAGAAAAAAAAAAATGTCCATGTACATCGAGAATGAGGAGATTGAAAAGTGCAGTGTATTGCCTTTTGTTGGGTAAAGAAAAGATGAGTGCAGTGCAGTATTAAGGATAGCTTAGTGGTTAAGTTTACAAAGACAATGCTAAAGTTTCCCAAAAGCAAAGGCCCCTTGATAGAAGGAACGAAGCAACCTGTTTCCGCAAACGAAAAGGGCTCTCCAGTACTCACCTAATGCTGTGATGGAATATTTACAGATTTGTCGCTTACATCTTTATAAATTATAATTTAGTCCCTTAAATCTTCATATTTAGGATTTAGTTCTTCAAATCCTCTAACTTACTACAATTTAGTCCCTTTTCTTAACTTCTGTTAGCCCAATTTGTTTTTTGACCTGATTTTTCCATTTTATCCCACCTTAATTCCTTCTTCCCTCTTCCTCTTCTTTTCTCTCTCCCTCTTTCTTCTCTCTTCTCATTTTCTTCATTTTTCTTCCTCTCTTCTCATTATTCCTCTTCTCTTCTCCTTTTCTTCATTGGGTTCATTGGTTTTTCGCCTTCTTTTTCTCTTCTATCTTTCTATACTTCCCTCCTTTTTCTTCATAGGGGTATTTAAGTCATTTTATTATTTTAAAAAAAGTAAAAATTAAATTTTACCGTTTATTTGAGCGTAAAAACTAACGGAGTGACTAAATTGTAGTAATTTAGAGGATTTAGGGACTAAATTTAAATATGAAGATTTAGGGGACTAAATCATAATTTATAAAGATGTAAGGGACAAATCTGTAAATACTCCTACTATAATACAGAGAGAGCACTAAAAGGAGGCAAAATGCCGAATATGTCACTTATAGCTGCCCATTATAAATCTATATCTCTTTCTTTTGTTGAAAAATTGCCATCCACCTTCTTTTAAAGTTAAGCACACGTTTCGTACTCTACATGCTCTCGGAGCCTGGTGCATCAGGGAATTCGAAACACTGGCCTTTAACGCAGTAGTTAAGAAATTTTACAACCATGACACGATGCCACTTCGTTATGTATTTCTATTCTTGATAAGGTTATTAACTCCGTCTATATCATATTTATCACCGAGTCATGTCTCTTGGTTATTCCTTTATGAAAAAAAGTTTGTAAGACATCAAATCAACAGCAAAGTTAATAATATCACAGATAAAGTTCGAAACTTGAAGTGACAATGGAGTGCTCTCTCTCTCTCTCTCTCTATATATATATATATATATATATATATATATATATAGATATATATATATTAAACGGAAAACTATGTAACTCTTCTGTGATGCTCAGGTGAGTTCCTCAAATAACATTTAGGTTGACCAATAAGGTCATGTACTAAAAAAATTGGTGTTATTTAAAAAATTTCTCTATCTAATTTTTTTTTTCTAAAAAATCCCTCTACATATAAATATTTTATTAGTACAACTAAGTGTTATAGAAAGTACCTCCTCATGTTACATAGTTTTCCAAAATATATATATATATATATATATATATATATATATAAATATAGACACACACGAGGATAGATCCGAAAAAACAAATATAAGAAAGACTTAGGACACACCTTTGCCGTGTCCTCACCTCGCCGCTCTTGCCTCCCAAGTCCAAGTCCAACACCTACCGACAAAAAACAGTTCTAAAAAAAAAAGGAAAAAAATGGGAAAATTTTAAGGACTCAGAGAGCAGCCATTCTCTTCTTCTGCACTCCAACCTCTATATTTACAAACATACCACCGTCGCCGGCCAACTCAGAGATGCATCGCCACCGTCGTCTCCTCGCAATCTCTGCACTTCTGCAGATCTTCTTCGCCTTTGCAAGTAAGCCCTCTCCCTATTTCTAATTGATGGATGAATCAAGCAATTAACGCTAACTACTCCGACAGGTCCGCAGCCATTTATCGGAGTGAACTACGGCGAGGTGGCCAACAACCTCCCGCCGCCGTCGGTCACAGCCCAGCTCCTCCAATCCACCTCCATCTCCAAAGTCCGCCTCTACAGCGCCAACCCCAACCTCATCCAGGCCCTCGCCGGCACCAACATCTCCATTGTCATCGGCACCTCCAATGCCGACATCCCCAAGCTCGCCTCCGACCCGTCCTTCGCCTCCCAATGGGTTTCCTCCAACGTGGCCCCCTTCGTCCCCCGCTCCGCAATCTCGGTCATATCCGTCGGCAACGAACTCCTCAACTCCGGCGACACCTCCCTCTACCCGCAGCTCCTCCCGGCCATGCAGAACCTCCAGGCTGCCGTCCCTCCCAACTCCGGCATCAAGGTCTCCACCGTCCACTCCATGGCGGTCATGTCGGCATCGGACCCGCCATCGTCGGGCGCGTTCCATTCGGACCTGTCACCGTTCATAAACCCAATACTGCAGTTCCTGTCGGAGAACGGTGGGCCGTTCATGATCAATCCGTACCCGTACTTTGCGTATCGGGACGATCCGAGGCCAGAGACGCTGGCGTACTGCTTGTTCCAGCCGAACTCCGGGCGGATGGACCCGAACACGAAGATTACATACATGAACATGTTCGATGCTCAGGTAAAATGCGCAAGTCAGGTTGAGAGTTGGCAGTAATATTGATTAGTTCTTTTGTGGACAGGTTGATGCAATCAAGTCCGCACTGAATTCAGCTGGATTTGGGAAAGTGGAGATTGTCATCGCCGAGACGGGCTGGCCATACAAGGGAGATGACGGCGAGGTCGGGGCTACCGTCGAGAATGCAGCGGCGTATAATGGGAATTTGATCAAGCATCTGAAGTCGCTGGTTGGGACTCCTCTGATGCCGGGTAAGTCTGTGGATACTTACATATTTGAGCTCTATGATGAGGATCTGAAGCCTGGGCCGACGTCGGAGAGGTCGTTCGGGCTTTATCGGACCGATTCGACAATGATCTATGATGCTGGCCTCTCTAAGTCCGGTTCTAGCCAGGTAACTTCTGATTCCTTTGTATATCAAGCTTATATTGACTCACGATTCTTTGAGTTTTCTTGTTTGTTTTAAAGTGGGAGGACATTGCCTTCATGTTATGCAGGTGAGCCCTCCGGTGAGCCCTCCGATGTCGTCCCCGACCTCAACAATCAACGCCTCACAGCCGCAACCGGCGGTCGACTGCCGTGTACAGACCGGGTCGGATTGCCATGTTCCGGTCGCCATTCCGAGCTCAGTCGGACCTCGGACCGTTAACTTTGTGTACCAAATCTCAGCTACATTTGCTCTGAATCAACTCTTCAGATCTATCATCTCTCGCACGCTAGGCTTCTCTCTGAGCTTTCTGTTTCGTCTATCCTTGCCGTTGCTGATGCTAGGCTAATACTGCACCATGTCAACATTGCTACCGTGTGTTTTTGTGAAAATGCACCGCCACAAACGAGAGTGGTGGCGGGGGATGCATCATTGTTTGTACTCTTATGTATCTTTTTGTGATCAGCAAGTGATAAGACTATTTCATTTTCCATTTGTTAAAAAAAAAAATATTAGGCTTCAGATCAAAAGTATTTCACTAGCCTAAGTGTAAACATTAGGAAAATAATCAAGCTCCAGTTAAGAGATCCAAGGACTGACAGCAGGTTTTGTTCTGTACTTGATAGATAGTTGTTAGGGGGCAGCAAGGTATAGGGAACAAAATCCAATCAAAGCAAGGTATAATGCTGAAGAAAGTGTGTAATGTTTCTCAACTTTCAGCAACATAATCAAATGGATAAACTCCCAGAACAACGCATGTCCCAAGTAAAATTTTAACCAATCCTCGTACAAATGCGGCTTTGTATGTCATTGAGGAGAAGCAAAAGTTTATGCAACTAAATACAAATTCTGTGCAAGAGCTATAGGATCAAATTATGAGGCTTACCTGTAAGCAGGGATGGTAAATTGGTAATCTATGGTACTCATTATATAAAATTTTAAATTAGAAAAATATTTTTTTTATTTTTAATTCAAAATTCTACATAGGTCAGATAAAATTTTTTTACCATGATGGGTACATTAGCATCCCTACCTGCAAGTCATACTATATTAGACGGATAGCTTCTGTCACCAAGACGAATATGTATCATACAAACACGAGTATTTTCTGAATTTTAATTTTAAAATAAAATCTTCATGTATCGGTTAGGATGTCGCTGAATGCATGCTTCACGCATCGGTTAGGATGTCGTTGCATGCTTGCAACATAAAGGGGCACGGATGTAATCTTCAATTTGCAAAAAGTTCTAAGTTCTACTTCTAATAAAAACTCAATTTGAATAATATTGTAAAAAAATATATATGTGTGAGTTTAACTAGCGGAAATGAAAAAAAACATAAATAGAGATATCTTTTAGGGTTAATTACACTCAGACCCCCTGTAGTATTGGGTGTGTGTCACTTAACACCCCTGAAGTTTGAAACTCTCAAAAAACCCCCTGAACTTAGTTATTTTCACTCTCATTTTTTACTAAAGTGCACTCTTGTCTCTCAAATTCTTATTCTACCCTCATCTCTCCTTTTAACCAACAATAGGAATTTGAGAAATGAGGGTAGGATAGAAATTTTAAATGACAAAAGTGCACTTTAATAGAAAAGGAGAGTGAAAATAACTAAGTCGAGAGGGTTTTTTGAGAGTTTCAAACTTCAGAGGTGTTAAGTGACACATCCTTAATACTACAGGGGGTCTGACTGTAATTAACCCTATCTTTTATAGACTAGCCTTAACCAAAAAAAAAAAAAAAAAAAACCTCCCACTGGCCATTTCTTCATTGTCTTATCGAATTCAATTTCTTAGCTTTCGTGGTATAGACGTCAACATACATTTAGAATTTTGACACTTACGGCTAGCCAAATTTCATTTCTATATCCCTAAAATTTATTATTAATATTTAAGCAAAAAATAATAATGTAGCAAAGATATGGGCCCAGCTACAAAGCCCAACCCAAGCAACCCATCTGATCCCGCCATTTCCGTCGCTCGCCCGTGCTTAGCGTATCAGGCGGTTTTTCATTTACCCGCGAGACAACAACCGAGGAGAGAGAGAGAGAAGCGATCAAATCGCCACCGCCACAGTCACCACCAATAGCCAGCCAATGGCGTCGACGAGAGAGAGGGAAAGAGATCGAGAGCTCCTCATCCCCGTCGGCGACGCCCTAGATCCGGATGACGCGGCGCATTCATCGCCGTCCATCGCCTGTCCTCCCTCCTCCTCACACCACCTCCACCACCAGATCACCGGCGTTGAGGTCGGAAATCTTATATCTCAATTTTTTTCAGCACATAATTGATCATTTAGAATGCAGATTTATACCAAAAAAAGAAAAAAAAATGAAAAATGAAAAATGAAAAAAAAAAAAAAAAAAAGAAAAAAGAAAGAAAGAAAGAAACTTTCTATGCGAACCGGTAAATCTCCATCTTAGATGTAATGGAAGTATGTAGCTTTTGTGAAAATTTCCTTAAATTGAATTCCTTGCGTGAATCATCACCATTTGAGTTTTTTCTCCCAAATTGAAAGCTCGAATTGGTGCTAAATCGTACTAAATTGTTATGATCTATGGGAAAGTTATAGGCTTTAAGCTCCTAGGCTCTGAATTTTTGGGAATGAGCCATGTGTGAACTTATAGGTTTTTTTTTCCCTTTTAATTTCTCTTTTTAGATTATTAACGATCCCAATTACAATATGCAAACAACACTCATGGTATATGTAACTCCATATCGATAGTTAAGTAACATATGTTCAAGCCAAATGGCGGGTTTGGCCAATACGTTCATGATAGTCCTAAGCCATACATAACAAGAAATAATAATAAAGAACGGCATATAGTCCATAAATGACAAATTTTTTATGCTATGATGATCACTCCCTGTCCTCCATAACCTCAACTGGCTCTGGCACCTCCTCCATGGATACATCATTGCTGGTAACTCTGATAACTAAGGAACATATTGCACCCTAGTATAACCAAAATGCTGGTTTTTTTCTTAAGATGTATGAGAAATTCATTACCCCGCTTTGCGATTCTGTAGGCATGTTCCAAAGTCATTCGCAGCTGGGCTTCAAAAAAGTTTATGACCGGATGGTAAGTGCTTTACTTCTTAATTTTCTAACAAACTAACTATAATATGTTATGGAACTCATTTCAGTGATATCTTGTATGATAATATATGTACATGTACTCCATTGTTTTGTACTCATATTTATATTCCTTCGACATCATCTGCTATTTAAAATGTGTGTGTACTTTTTGCTCATACTGTTTGCTCAGGCCCTTTTTGCTTTTATAAAGCTGTTCAAAAAATGTTAATTATGGTTAAATAATATTATAGGAAAATGGATTTTTTTTTAAAGATAAAACTGTGAAGTACTTTTTGCTCATACTGTTTGCTCAGGCCCTTTTTGCTTTTATAAAGCTGTTCAAAAAATGTTAATCATGGTTAAATAATATTATAGGAAAATGAAATTTTTTTAAGATAAAACTGTAAAGCATAAACTTTCCAGCATTCCATTAAAAAGATATTAATAGAACATTCTCTAAATAATAAAAAAGAAAATACAAAAAAAAAAGAAATTCCTTTTGCATGTGTATGCAAAACAATACAGGCTTCTTTTCGATCGCGTGTTGTTGATGTATCCATCTGGTAAATGTGAAACCCGTCATGGAAACCTATCCCGTCCCTTTTCAATCTCCCCTGCACACCACAATTATTCCTGCAAATGCTCATATCGATGGATGTCATTCTCTGCATCACACTCATTACTGCCACATAGACGTGATTGCATCACCTACGTCTAAATGCACGCGGTAGGAGCCTTACCTCTGGCATTTCCTGCAATCATATATGTCTATCTTCGAGATCCAAACCATGTCTTCGTCTAACCGCACGAATTTCATTGGATTTGAATTCAAAATTTGAAATTTTAAATCGACTGAATCTCGTTATTCATCAGGAACTGTTCCTCACAGTCGTTAAATTCCGATAACATCGGATCAACAACCAAGAATATACCTTTTAGAGGATACCAACTCGCTCTAATACCCTGTCGGCTATCAGACCAATTAAACTAGTACAAATTGGAACACGTGCCCACCAGTGGACGGCAAACGTATGAAAGTTGTCCCGCTTTGACCATTTCTGGATAGCCAATGGGCGTAATGCGGTTATCCAGTGATCCCGCCCTTCGATACCACATATTCTCCATATACCTCATTACTGCTACCATCGCAGTTGAGCACTCTCAATGATAGTGTTACAGGCAAAAAATATGCTTGTAATCTCACTCTTCTATTATCCAGTGTCATCACTGACCAACTTCAGCAGACTCCGGCCAGCCCGAAGGAACTCTGACCAGTTCAGGAACTCCGACCAGTCCGATTAACCTGGAAGAGCTCTCTTCAGGCACGCCTATGATCATGAACAGTTAACAATACCCCAAATCCGAGTCGTACGAGCAAAAATACATCTTAGATTTCTTCTTTACACCAGATCCAGACCAGATTTGAGATACGGCACTTGATGAAGTAGCATCGACTCCAGCAGGGTGTACCTCTCCACAACCAACACACAAGTTTCCTCCTTCGGGTTAAATCCGGCCACCTACAAGTCGTTCTATTCATATTAGGGCGAAAACAAGCAAAAAGGCGGCACCTTTGACCTCCTTGCTTCCTCCTTCGGGCCAGCTTTGGCCGCCTACAAGCGATCTGCCCAGATTAGGGTGAAAACAAGCAAAAGGCAGCGCCTTTGACCTCTTTGCTTCCTTCCTCGGATCAAATCCGGCTATCTACTAGCCAATCTAACAAGATTTAGGCGAAAATTAGCAAAAAGGCAATGTCTTTGGCTTCCTTGGCAAAAAATAAAAGAAAAGGAAGATAAAACGAAAAGAAAAGAAAAGGGAAAAAAAAGAATTTGGATTTAAGGGAGGCTGGGGGAGGAGGAGGGAGGAGCTGGAGCTTAGCAACCGGCAGCAACCCCTTTCTCCCCTATGATATATGTGTTGTCTAGGGCTCGCTTGGGGAAGAAAGAGGAAGAGAGGGACAAAAAAAGGAGATGATTGTTGAAAATGGAATTTATTACATATGCATGTACTCCTTTTTTCTCTGTCTTCACTCCCTAGTGGTTAAGTACTTCAGAAACAATTACCTACCTGATCTTAGAGGGATTTATGTCGATATCGATTTTGAGGTCAATGCTAATTTTTCTGTTCACACACACATCGAACTTGTTACCAAAGGGACATGGATACAAAGCCACATCTAGGTAGATATGAAACAAGAAATAGACTTTAAGACATGAATCATCAAGTTATAGAGATCAAGTAATCCCATGTTATTTGATATACTGTACTACGTACATTATATAGTTAAATTTTGGGTTACTCACATGCCAAAAATTTAATAGGTGCAAGAAATATTTATTCAGGTGTCTAAACTCTCGATTGTTCCCTTGCATTCTAATTGGAGCCTCCTTTTTAAAGTATGACTCCTTAGTAATCAAGGAGTTCGAGCGTCCAATGAACTTATTTTAAGTGATCAATGCATGTTTGAACTATGAACACAAATGTTTGAGGGGAAAGTATGTCTAAGTATCATGACCAACCTATTAGCTGGGCCAAGTTATTGTATTAAGAATGCAGTTCAATTATATCATAAAAAGAGGTGTGGATATCTTTAAAAAAAAATAAATAAGGGGTGAGGATTTGAGTAGAGCATGTAGAGTTTTAATTTATGAAAAATAATCTTTTTCATTAGTCCATTTGGATTGGGATAAGAGGTATACTAAATCCTTAAAATTTGTGATCAAAGAAACAGAATATTCCTAATTATTTTTGTAGTTCAGACTTGTGCAACCAGAGAAAGGAAAACAATACCAGAGAAAGGAAAACAAGTTTCAAGCTTGCCGTGCACTTAGTATGAGCCTGTAATAAGATAATATTTGAATTAGAAAACTAACTCAATTCATGGATCCATAACACATGCATTGACTCAACAAACGTGCTTGAGAACTTCTCCTCCTATGTATATTTTTTTCTCTGAACTTTGTGTAACCACTCTTACCCAAAACTTGTACTGTTGGTCATAGTTAGATCTTACACATCTTGGCACTAATACCTAATCTTAATATTCTTGGAGGAAAAAAAAAAAACTTAAGTTAAACCTTAGCACTTTAGTTAGCTTTATCGTGGTTGTTGGTTAATCTTCATTTAATTTTGCCATAATTGCAATTTCCTTTCATTAGAAAACAAGTGAGTTCTTTTTGATTATTTAGTGCAAATAAACATATAAATGTTTTTTTCCCCTTTGTTTTGCAGTGTAATTCTATCTCCCATAGCCATAACATTTTATGTTACATGGTGGTTTATCCATTTTGTGGATGGTTTCTTTTCACCAATCTATAGTCATCTTGGAATGGATATATTTGGTAAGAAAATCTTCCTGCCAAAGTTGTTAGAAGCTTTATGAACCTTTTTGATTTATTTTAACAAGGAGAACTCTCCTTACGTAATTCAATCCTTTAAGCCTCAAGAGAGCAACATTTTTTTTTTGCCACAATCAAGATTTCATGGAATATATCGAATTTGACCTTTATTTCGTGTTCTACCTAAAAAAGTTGCAACTGTGGGAACTCCAATTAGCCTGCTGAACTTGTGTTCGAGCATGAATCAGCTGAGGATGCGAAAATCATTGTAGCTACCTAAATTTTCTTCTTTTAATGTTCATTAGTGGTGTATCAGTCAGTAATTTATTCGTTAACTGGTGTTTTATTCATAAATAATTTGTGCACTCAACAGAAAAACTGCTCCTGTACAGAAGAGTTCTTTTTCCTTCTCTTTTTTCTTTTAATTTTCTCATTGCAACTCTGAATGAGTGTGCAGAAAGGATATGATGTTTCTATCATCATTTTTCTTTCCTACCAGCTGCTCTGTAATCCTAACCATTTGATAATCCAATGATCCATTACTTCCTCATGCAGGCCCTATAATTTTGTTTGGGTTATCTGAGAAAATCAGTGGGGGTGAATAAACCAAGATTTTAAATATAGGTCGATACTGGTACATACTGTTAATATCATTTTGAATCTTGTGGTATCTGATACGACCCTATAATAACGACAATTACCAGTATTACCACTATTTTACTATAGGGGTATTTACTGGTTTGTCCCTCAAATCTTTATATATTATGATTTTGTCCCCCAAATCTTCATATTTAGAATTTTGCCCCCCAAATCTCATAAGTTACAACAATTTTGCCCCCCTCTCTAACTTTTCCTAACACAGTTAAATATTTGACCATTTTACCCCTCTTTTCCTCTTTTATTTTCCTCCTCTCTTCTTCTTCTCTCTTCCTCCTCTCCTCCTTTCTTCATTATTTCTCCTCTCTTCTTTCTACTCTCTTCCTCCTCTCTTCTCCTCTCTTCCCTAACACAGTTAAATACTGAAAGAAAAGAGGAGAAAGAAGAGAGGAGAAATAATGAAGAAAAGGAGAAGAGAGGAGGAAGAGAGAAGAAGAAGAGAGGAGGAAAATAGAAGAGAAAAAGAGGGGTAAAATGGTCAAATATTTAACTGTGTTAGAGAGGGGGGCAAAATTGTTTTAACTTATGAGATTTAGGGGGCAAAATTCTAAATATGAAGATTTGGGGGTCAAAATCATAATATATAAAGATTTGAGGGACAAACCAGTAAATACCCCTTTACTATATATCAAGTATTGCTGATTTGATACATTTGATATTGCCAATGAGATACATTTAATATTGCTGATCTATGATACCATATACCATTTGCGAACAACGGTACTCGTTCCAAGGTTTTAAGCCTTGAAACAAAACATTAGTGTTCACCAAGTCACATTACTACATGCACAGTCAGAGACACAATTGGATGCAACTGCACATTGCTGATTGTATCTCTTAATAAGTCTGGTAGGACAATTTCAAATCTCAAACTATATGCTTAACTTCATGCCTGCGAAAAGATAATTGGATGTTTCAATTCAAACAGGACTAGCTATTTCCATGAAGCAAACTAGATATAAGAATATTCTCACATAGTTTCTTACTGAATTCTGTTCTGGACAAATTTGACAGGCTTGGGATTTGTCACATCCATTACCTTTATCTTCTTAGTGGGAGTGTTCATGTCGTCATGGTTGGGAGCATCTGTTCTGGATCTTAGCGAATGGTTTATTAAGAAAATGCCTCTAGTGAGATATATCTACTCTGCCTCAAAGCAAATAAGTGCAGCAGTTTCACCAGGTAATCTTAGCATCACATCATTCTCATACTTCTTATGAAATTTACTAACATGTAGAATTATGCAGATCAAACTTCTCGGGCCTTCAAGGAAGTGGCAATTGTAAGGCATCCCCGGATTGGTGAATACGCAATTGGATTCATTACATCAACAGTTACTCTTCGGAAGAGTACTGGCGATGAGGAGCTTTCCTGTGTTTATGTGCCCACTAATCACCTCTACCTAGGGGACATCTTCCTTGTGAGCTCGAAAGAGCTAATCAAGCCAGACGTCTCTGTCCGAGAAGCAATTGGTAAGTGGTTCTAGGCTTAATACTGACGAATAAAACAATGTGGGATTCCATGTAACCTGTAGCTCAGTAAGCTTTGGCTTAATCTTGTGCATCTGAAGCCAAGTTCGTTCAAGTTGGTTTTGGATTCCTATGTTCAATTTGAAACTTGGTTCAGCTCAACAAGCTTAAACCATCTAAAGTTCATACAACTTGAGTAGTTATCAAGAAATGATAACTTAGGCTGGCCTAGAGAAGCCTCAGAGGAAATTTGGATACATAACTATCGCCGTCCATTTTGTGACTTGTTGAGTCTTTCTTCTGTTTTCTTTGTACAGAAATAGTTGCTTCGGTTGGCATGTCGATGCCTCGAATCCTGTCCACTGTGGAGGCAAAACCGATACTTGCAGAGTATGTGCGATTGACTAAAAGCCCGAAATTTACAAGCACAGATGACTAAAGGTGTGTTATATCAGTGTCAAAGTTTTGTAATCGATGGAATCGCGTCCGAGGCAGCTACTAATTGTTGTATGTACGAAAGTTGTATATCAATTCTATGTCCAAGTGTTCAACCTCCTGCAGAAGGGGGAGACAAATGGCTTTTGCCTACCAAAATCCTTAATGTAACCATTGATCTTGTACAGCATCTGTGACTACAGTGAAGTTATGTATGACGTAGGACATTGCCTTCATACAACGAAATAAAGACTTTTTTCCTCTTTTTTTTTTTAGAATATTACTTGCGATGGTTCTTTTTAGAGGTGGACAACAAACTATTATCTTTTTTATTTTGAGAAAATTTGAAATATACAAAGTATTATTACACACACAAATATATAGAAAAAGAAATGGAGACAGAGAGAGAGAGAGGAAAGAGTACAGTAAAGTGTGGCTACATGTGATGGTTTTGATATCTAAATTGGTTTCCAGATACAATGTCTCTGTGATCAAAACATGAACTGATGTCACATGAGACAGAAATCAGCGATTTCGGTGACTTATACTCTTTATTTTCTACAAACGTCCCTTCTTACCACTTCCGTTGTCGTCTAGTCCGGTTAGGATATCTGGCTTTCACCCAGACGACCCGGGTTCAAATCCCGGCAACGGAAATTTTTTATTTTTACCCTATTTTTCCCTTCATAACTAGAATAATCAATTTATAGACTTATTATTCTAAAAAAAACATCTAAAAGCCATCCACGTTTACAAGCGTCCTGCATCCGAGAATCTCTTATCCCTTTCCCTCGACAGTCCAGCTGCCATCTCCCGCCCAAAAAGCACAAAACCAAGATCAAAATTCCAAAGCGATGCCCCTTCTCCAACCCCAGTCTCCCCGCCATCCAATCCTCTGCTGCAATCCAACCCCCTCCTCTCATCAACCCCCTCTCCTCCTCCGCCTCAACACCGGGAATTTCTAGATCGGCACGGGATTTTTCCTGGTGAGCCCACTTTTCCTAGTGAGCACATCCTCCCTTTTCAACAGGGAAGATTTTTCCTAGTGAGCCCACCAATATTTTCCAAATACCCTCTTCTCCTCCACTCCCTCATCTCCGCCACTGCCTCCCCCTCCGCCTCCTTCCTCACTATCCATGTTGGCTTCGGTGGCGGTGTCGGCGGTCCAGGAGAAGAGGGAATCAGAGATAATGCAGTCGGACTTGACGTCGTAGACGATGGAGTCGAAGGAGGGGCGGAAGAGGCAGAGGGCGGAGGTGAAGGCAGTGAAGAGGGAGGAGGGGATGGTGGCGATGTTCTCGACGCCAGCGGGGAGGCCGGTCTAGTCGGGCGAAGGGAATGGGATGGTGAGGACGGTGATGTCGGTGGTGAAGGAGGAGGAAATGGTGGTGGCGTTGGCGGGGGTCGTGACGAAGGTGCAGTGGACGCCGCGGGAGGGAAGAAGAGGATCCGGGCTAGCAGACCCGGACCCAATTACTGTATCCGGACTAGTTAGTCCGGACAGGAAACATGGCTGGACATTTTTGACCAAAAAAAAATAATGGCAGAATGGTAAATAAAACGATCTTTTAAGTGGGCTCACTAGGAAATGTGCTGTGCCCATCTAGAAACTCCCCTCAACACCCCTCGCCGCCGAGACCTCCACTACCTCAGAAACCACGGCATCACATCCCTCCCAACCTCGCCTTCCCCCGAAACCCTCCACCGTGTCCTCTCCACCGTCGACTTCCTCAGATCCAAAGGCTTCTCTTCTCCCGCCTCTCCTTCCTCGCCCCTTCCATCTTCTCCTCCATCGCAATCTACCGCACTCTCAATCCGATCTTCGCCTTTCTCCGTGATGACGTCTCGGCCTTGCCCCAGCAGGCCCGCGGGCTCACCCTCCGCTGCCCGGCCCTGCTCGCATCCAATGCAACCTACCGTCTCAAGCCGATGCTTAGCTTTCTCCGTGAGCTGGGGATCAAGAATCTGAACGCGCCTACGAATCTGAGTGCGCACTTGCTGAACACTCCGGTAGAGAGGCTTGCATCCAAGATCGCGTTTTTGGAGGATTGGGGACTTAAGATGGAGGAGGCGGGCGAGATATGTGGTCGTTTTCCTGCGGTATTTGGGTAGAGCATTGAGAATAATCTGAGGCCGAAGTTCGAGCACTTGGTGTACGAGATGGGGAGGCCGATTGAGGAGGTGAAGACGTTCCTGCAGTTCTTTGTTTTTAGCTTCGAGAGCCGAATCGCGCCGAGGCATTGGCATTTGAAGTAGAGGAGGAGTGGGAAGACTGCACTGAAGAGGATGTTGTTGTGCAGTGACGACAAGTTCTAAACCAAGTGGAATTGATTTATAATTAGATTTAATTTATTACAAGAGGAAGTAATTTGCTATTTAGAAATCTAACTTACTACAAAATTGTGCAAGGGTAATTGAAAATTTAGTAAGCTGTACTGAATTTTTTTTTTTTTTTTTTAATTTTATGGAATGTGTACCAGAGAGTGGGTGCATTTAGAATTTGCTTTTCTAACAGGAAGAGAACACTTGGATAATTTCCTGCATTTTATTAAAAATAAAAAATAAAATGAAATAAGTTTCACCCGAGAGGAAGAAGACGGAGAAGCATTCGGGAAATTCTAAATGAGCACACTACTTGACTTGGTGAGGAGCACCACATCCTAAAGGAAAGGGAAGGAGAGTGATGAACACTGTGCTCACTACTCAAGTGGTGTGCTAAGCATACCGGCTTTCTCTAGCCTTGATTAATAGAATATTTAGAATAGTCCCTCCTCTACTTCTCTCTTCCCTCAATTTTTTTCCCCCGAAAAATTTTCGATCCAACTCTCCCTCCCCTCTACTCTCGATTTCTGTCCAATTTTGAGCTCTCAGTTCTGAGATAGCGATCGATTTCTCCAAAAAGACGCGACTTTTCTACAATTTTCGAGGAAGCTGGAAGATGATGGGTAGAAAGTCGTCGCCGGGGAGCAAGGGCTCCACTTTCTTCCTCGTCATCCTCTCGCTGGGATTCTTCATCGCGACCTACAACCTCGTCACGTTGGTGATCCACAACCTGAACCAGGAGTCGGTGAGAGAGCTGATCGGAGCTCAGACCTCGAACCGTAAGATTCGGATTCGGGATGCTTCGAGGCGGTCGTCGTCGGCAGGGGGGCCGAGGAGGCCGTTCCACGTGGCACTGACGGCGACGGACGCGCCGTACAGCAAGTGGCAGTGCAGGATAATGTATTACTGGTACAAGAGGATGAAGGAGATGGAAGGGTCGGAGATGGGCGGGTTCACGAGGCTGCTGCATTCGGGGAGCCCGGACGATTTGATGGGGGAGATACCTACTGTCGTCGTCAACCCTCTCCCTGGTGGCATGGACAAGGTGGGGATCGTTTGCCTTCTTAATTTTCAGTTTTTCTTCGTTGGGGGCAAAGTTATCATCTTTAGATTTTTGTTTGTATGAACATAGAGGTAGATTCAAATAATTTGGGAAATTTATCTAATTAGCTATGGGCGTATGAGCACAATTAAGCTCCTTAATCAAGAAGGTAGATATTGTAGATTCCTCTACTTGCCAAGTCGAGTAATAGTTCATTTGACATGCACCTCTTGGCTGTAAACTCGGTACCAAAAGTTTGAGGCTTGGCGTAATGATTTTTTTTTTAATTGCTATTAAGGGTTAATTACAGTTAGACCCTGTAGTATTGGGGGTATGTAACTTAATATCCTTGAAGTTTGAAACTCTCAAAAAATCCTCTGGACTTAGTTATTTTTACTCTGTTTTTTTACTGAAGTGCATTCTTGTTCCTCAAATTTCTATTCTACTCTCATCCCTCTTTTTAACCAGCACACTCATTAAAGAGAGGGATGAGAATATAATAGAAATTTGAGAGACAAAAGTACATTTAAATAAAAAAGGAGAGTGAAAATAATTAAGTCAGGAGATTTTTTGAGAGTTTCAAACTTCAGGGGTGTTAATTTATATACCTTCAATACTATAGGGGGTCTGACTGTAATTAACCCTACTATTAAATCTGGAAACTTGCACTAGAGCTACACCATTTTGTCTTTCTGATCGACCTGAAGCGTGGCCATCGTCTTTTACAATAAGCTGAAGCATGTTGTAGTATTTGGTGAAATCTTAAATAGGAGCCTTCGTAATATGGCTCGCTTTAGAATATAATTTTAGTTATATGACTGGTGATATTTTTTTGATTAGACAGGAATTTAAGAAACTACATGCCAGAAAAACGAGATTTCTAAGATGAGTAGAAATGCACTAAGAGATATATCAAGTATCTATCTATTCATAAGAAATTAGAGATGCTCCTATTGAGGATAAAATGAGATGAGAACGATAGAGAAGGTTTGGTCTGTGCAGTGAGGGTCTGTGAGTGTGCAGTTAAGAGATATGATAGGATTATGGTTAAGGGTGGCAATGGGTCAAGCGCCTATCGCATCCAGATCCAAACTCAATAAATTTTAAAATTATCTATATCATATCCATATCAACTGAATACTAGATGCATACAATAGCCTATCCATTTTATTTGGATTTGGATCGGGTTTCGAGTTCTATGGAGTTTAAAATATTTGTCCATATATTTAAAAGTAATACCCCCATGACGAGAATAATATAAGGAAGTTTAAACCCACTACTTTGATAATAGCTTTACAAATATTGATAATATTGCCTTATTAGGACATTATTCCTGAAAAATATATAAATATACTGGGCATAATAACTTGGGATTTTAGAGCATGTGTGACTTTTTAAGATTTTGGATAGTATTGTCGGGTTTGTGGGTTTGGATACAAGTATATCTAAATCCAAACCAGATAAGATCGCAGGTGGAATTTTTAAATTCAAATTCAACCTGAAATCTTTAGAGGACATGAAATTAGCATCCAAATCCGAAACTTCGGATGGGGTTCGGACCGTATTAGTGGGCTATCGGCCTCCATTGCCACGTTTAATTATGGTTGGAGTGGTTAAGGGGATGAGGCAATTAAAAAGGGTTTGAAATACCTAACTTAGTGGAAGAGACAACTCAGAAGAACTGAATGAAAAAAAGGTGTCATGTAGCCAGTCCCAAAATTTTGAGATAAAGGCTTTCTTGTTATTGTTGTTGCTGTTTTGGCATATACTGATGTAGTTTTACATCATAACTGGATGTTTTTCAAGTCACTTGCATTCTTCCTTCTTGGGATATGCACTGTTTGCATTCTTCCTTCTTGGGATATGCACTGTTTGCATTCTTCCTTCTTGGGATATGCACTGTGCCTACTATGTGCAAACTTGGATGGATATTCTAAGTTGCAACGAGAATGTTGTAAGACTGCTTGCATCTCTCAGACTGTACTTCTCAAGCTAAGGTGACATGGAACAGGTGCCAAGAAATGACATGGAAAAATGAGTCTATCAAGTGGGAGTTTCAAATTTCATACAGTAGAGCCCTGGGGTATACTTGTGAAGTAAGAAAGGCAGCATATAACTAAGACAGTTCTTAATCATATATATTCTATTGCCATTAGAGGATGCACATATGTGCTACACATGTCTGTCTGAGACTGCAGCATGGGACTAATGTCTAAGGTCCACCTATCACGGGGGTCAGTGCCTTGGTGTCTGTTCTTATGAGCAGACTAACTCATAAGATTTCCACCTCAATTAGATAAGAATTCCAACCACAAAGACTTGGGATAAGGTCTTTGTTTTTGTTGTTGTTGGTTGAACAAGGAATGGTGGTCACTTTATGTGAACATATTGGATTAAAATGTCATCGCAGTTTCTTCTATTTCATTTTATTATCACTTGGAAGCTGTTCTTTTTTCTTAATTTTTACTGCAGAAGGACATTGACCAACTTGAAGTTGGTGCAAATTTCCAGTATCATATGGAAATCGCAGAATAGGATATTGGCAGATAGCCTTCTTTCGTTTGCTCTAGTTATCATTTCAGTGCATGTAAGCAGAGAGCAGCCAGTAAAGTTCCCAGTCTAGGAATATATAGTCTAGAAAATTAGGAAGGATAATGAATTGTTCAATGGAGAAACACTAGCATTGTTATGATATAAGCTATATATGCACCAAAATATAGTAGTCAGCAAACTGAACTTCATGTCTGTTGGTTATGCAACAGAAAATATATTTCTCTGACCCTTGTGACTTCTAATCTCTGGCCTACTCGTTTCACCTGTACACTTTGGATGAAACAAGTAAACTAGCTACCACTATCATTACATCTTTGCATTTTGATTTTTTCCTGTCACTGAACACTAATTAAAACAGTAATTCTTCATCACACTTTAATACCTTGTTTATCACACTTTAATACCTTGTTTCATATTATATTTTATTGCTGCTTCTAGGGATATATTGTCTTGAATAGACCGTGGGCATTTGTGCAATGGCTGGAGAAAGTGGAGATTGAAGAAGAGTGAGTATGTCTGAGTGAAATCGCTCTCTCATTTTTCTTTGTAAATAGTAGATCTCATGTTTGGATTGGCTTATTACAAATGCAGCTATATATTAATGGCAGAACCAGATCACATCTTTGCAAATCCTTTACCAAACTTGTCTCGAGGAGGTTATCCGGCAGCATTTCCATTTTTCTATATCAAACCATCAGAAAATGAGAAAATCGTACGGAAATATTATCCTGAAGAGAAGGGTCCTGTAACTGATGTGGACCCTATTGGCAACTCTCCTGTAATTATTCGAAAGGTAGATATATTTTGCTGATGCAACATGTTAGAATCCAATAATTTGTACAGCAATTAGTTGAAAACCAGGTCAAATGAATTATTCATTAATTGAATGCTAACTTATTTGCTTATAAATTTTGAGGTGGGTTTTGCTTTTGTTCAATTACCTACATGCATATCACCATATGTATGTGTTTCAAATTAATATTTATTGTATAATTGGATCTCTTAGTAGTTTCTCTTTTAAACTGTTTTCCTGATCGACTTATGGTGAATGATGCATTGGACATACACAGTCCCAGCTTGAAAAAATTGCTCCCACATGGATGAATGTCTCATTGACAATGAAAGCAGATCCTGAGACAGATAAAGCTTTTGGATGGGTATTAGAAATGTCAGATATATCAATCTATACTTGCTTGTACCTCATTTCTATAGCAAGCTTGGATGGTTTTTATTTACATCTTTTCTCTTTTTCAATGTTAAATCAAAGGTATGCATATGCTATAGCTAGCGCTTTGCATGGGGTCCAACACATTCTTCGCAAAGACTTTATGATACAGGTAGCATATGCAATTTTTTTCTCCCTTTAGTTTAAGATCCTACTTTATTACACATCGCGTTATTTCATTACTTATGTCTTGCAGTTTTGATTAAGATATTTTAATACTTTTGATTTCAGCCTCCATGGGACTTAAAGGTGGGGAAATCATTTATAATTCATTATACTTATGGATGTGACTATTCTTTGAAGGTAAGCACATTACTCATTCACTTAATAGCATCAACTTTTCATCCTTTACTACCATTGAGTTTTCTTGATATGTTTCCAACGAACACATACTGTACTTATTCATCAATAATCTCTACATTTTCCAATCGCTGTAATAGGTATATGTGTTGCATTATATGAACAGTTGGTTTTATATGCAGAATCTTTAAACATGTCTTTAGTTAGTGCAATATGCACCTCACATATAAAAAATAGAGATAGGTTCTACTGGTGCATGGTCATAATGCCACATGTTAACGCTCTTATGCTTTGTTTTTATGTTAATCAAGGGTGAGCTAACTTATGGAAAGATTAGTGAATGGCGCTTTGACAAAAGGTCGTATCTTCGTGGTCCACCACCAAAGAATCTTACATTACCCCCACCTGGAGTTCCTGAAAGTGTGGTATGTACTTTAGTTTCAGAATGCTTGAAAATTTTATATTTATATTTTGTTCATGTTCTTTCATTATTGAGCAAAAAATCATCATTTTCTGACTTTGTAATGAGCTTTGTGAGTGATCTACATGCTTATGACTGCTTTCCTTCCTCTCTTTGCTGTTTTAATCTGTGGGGCTACTCTAATCTATCCTTTTGATATATGTCTGACAAACAGTGTTGTTTCTGGCCTAGTCAGAGAATCCTTAACAGTAGATTATTGGTGCTATGCATCTAATTACATGTTACAATTTTGATATAGTATTTTTCGTGGAAAAATTTGGCACTTGCTTTGTTTTGACAACATAATATCTGCCCTGTTTGTATACCATAATCCATCATTTAAGCTACTAGCTTTGTAGTTGATCAGTGTATATAAATTTCAAAAATGTGTACTTTTATAAGGTGCTAATACCTGTGCAATATACATTAACTATATAAGATTTTTCATTTAGTTTGTAGGTTGATGTGCGTCATCAACTAGGGGTGAGATATGCTATCTCCTCTGAATCTCAATGATTGACCGATAAGAAAGCATGTTTACTATTTGGCAATGCAGTGTGCCAAATTGCATCACTGTGACTACTGGAGCTGGAGCTGGATAAGAAAAAGATTGGAAGTATAGGCATATATGTGGATTGTTTACATGTCTACCGGACCTGATTTATTTCAGAAGCAAAACATTCCTGAAACTGGGATCTTAGTGCCAAAATTTGACCTAATTCTTCAATTGGGTAGGGTTAGATACATTTGAATGCACGTAAATATAGTCTCTCTGGTGAGGTTTTCATCCACGATTAGCTGTGAAACTTAGAAGTTACTCAATATACCTCTAAACTGGTAAACAAACTTACATACTTAACCCTCATGCATCTCACGGTAATGAGATGATATGGTTCCAGTAGTTGGCTTGTGCATTCTGAACCCTGTAATGATATGGTGCCAGGAGTTGGCATGTGGACTCTGGACCCTGTAACGTCTCATGGACACTATCCATGTTTCCAAACCGGCTATAGTAAAAATTATTTTTTTTTCATGGTTGACGTTGGACATTTCCACTGATTTTGGATGTTAATTCTTTCTTTTGCGCCTCTGTTATAGACCAGGATTTCAATTATCTCACACTTGTCCTAGTATCTGAGCCAAGGCTGTGCAAGTTCAAAACTGCATTGTTGTAAGAAAATAACACTGTCCTTTCGTGTGGGAAACAGCTGTCAAGTTTGCTATCACATAGTATATCATTCAGGAGGTTGAATTTGTCATTTTTACTCTCCATCAAGATATAGAGAGCAACACATTCAATTAGTTGACTTGATAGTTGCTACCAACTAACTGAAGATAAGAGATGTAGTTTGAAATCTAACATTAGTAAGTTGGTTTCACAAAAGTAATTTTTCTGGAAATCCTTGACAGATTCTGACTTGGATCATCATGTTCCCACTTGATTGATTGCTGAAACTTGTTCTAACTTGTTATGTTGTGGGTTCTTCAACTAAGGCAAGATTATATGCTACACAATCTACGAGGCTGCATTGACACAAATAGCATGATAATGTAAATGAATGTCAAACTAGGTTCCTGATCTTCTAGACTCTAAATAGAATCAAAATTTATCACTAGGCAGCTTTGCAATCTGACCTCCCCTTCATTTACTGGAATCCAACATGTTAGATCCCCGAGATCACATCCCCATGAGTGGCAAAGCCCTAAACTTTTTATTTCTTATCACCTTGGAAGTAGCCAGAGTTATTCCTTGACCTCTACAACCACAGTCTTAAAAATTGGTTGAAGCCATATGCAAACATCATATAGATCTTGAGGTAGCTGATAAGTGAATTCCTTATAACATTGGTCTAATGTTGCCGGTATGCTTTGCCAATACGATAGACCTGAAATTGTTGATTCCAATACTATGAGATCATCGGCCCTTCTGATATTTCAAGCCTTGCTACTCACTTTCTAGTTGATTCTAAGCTTTATTGCGACTCTGAAATTGGTTTGCCTATCAGTCATTTTACTACTAGACTTTTTGTAGCCAATTTTATCTGGTGCATAAAAGTTGACAACTGCTGATATACTATTTATTCTGTCGTCTATATTGATTGATATGGGGAGATTCAAGTCCACGTCCTCTCATGGGGGGAGGAAGTAACCATGCCACTTGAACTATGCTTGATTGGGGGATCTCTTAGGGATGGTGGAAACTTTGGTAATGTTCAATGATAAGCCTCCTTGAGATCAGATTAGATTACATTATACCACTGAATTTACAAATAATGAACATAGATTCAAGGTTTGGAACAAAGAATAGGTGGAATTGCATGTTGTTGGGACACAAGACCATTGGTTAAGGTGGGGTCATTGCAGCACCAGTTCATGGCTTCCATCAATAATTTCTATCTATACAAGGCAAACACTCCCTTTTCCTCAAGTTTGGGCATGTGGTTCAATAAGGACATTTTGATTTAGTTTCTGGTTCCATGTAATATGAGTATAATTGCCTATTATCATCTAACACAACCTTTTGCTAGAGTTCCCTCTACTGGTTTAGGATGTACCAGTACCCTCATAATGGCACCTGTTTATTACCAAGAAAAAATCTATATGGAGTGCCTAGGTGCAGATAGTAGAATCAAACTTCAGACCGACTGTTTAGGGACACGATGCCATGGCTACCTTGTGCACCTATTTCCATTTTGAACTCTCATCATCATTTAAATGGTGAAGTTGTAAGGATTCTTCCTTATTTCTCTGTCATTGACATCCAGAGTCCTACACCCTGATATGAGGAGTGACGATTTTTTTAGCCTTTCTTGGTGATTATTAGTATTCCTAACAATTCAAGACTGGAATTTTTTTTTTTTTTTTTTTTTTTTTACACCTGCTAGCTATCTCTTTTTTACCCTCTCACCTTAACAATTTTGATATATTTTTTGCATATAGCTTGCTATTCTCCAAGAACACACCTAATCGCCTCAATCAGCTCCTTACGTAGCCATGATTGGTTTTAATGTGGGCAGGTTATCCTTGTGAAAATGGTAAATGAGGCTACAGCCAACATTCCTGGCTGGGGTGATGCGAGATAGCAGAGTAGTCTGAAAGGAGTAGAAGTTCAAGAACACTAACTTTCGACGGTTCCATCAAACATACAGTCACAAATACCATTTATTTACGGAGAGGAAAGGATATGTGTTTTCGAGAGAAGATGAAGAGAAAAATATTGGACTTTGAGTTTTCTTCACTGGTATCATATTTGTTGATGAATGTTGTAGAGTGTATCATATGATTGCACACTTCTTGTGTAACTTTAGCACACTTCACCAGATTTTGTACGTTAATCCAACTTCTCTTGCTTTCGCAGTTTGTTAAGAGAGTAAATTTACAAAATCAAATAACCATACAGTTATAAAATAGAATGTACTCGATAAAATCTTGCATATGGAATAGCGTATTCACATGAGATATACGATTTGAAGATGAAGGTGTCCTCTGAGTTGAATATTCCAACTGATATAGTCAGCAAAATCCTACCCTCAAAGAATTCGACTTGTGACAAATATTGCAGATGGATGGAGATGGTTGAGTTTTAGTTCAACTGACTTCTCAGAAGATGGATACAGATGGTGAGTTTTAGTACGATTGAGTTGAGTTTTCAGACGGTCATGTGGTGATCATGTGACTTTGATATTTCTATCAAGTTGTTGTTCCTTGCAAATGAATTCTTTTTTGACTCGTTGAGTATCCTCGCTTGGACATGTAATCGGTTATGTTTTTGTATTGGGGTTTGGATATCCTATTTTTTGTAACATTAACCATTCTCTTATAAGTTCTCATTTTTAGAAGAGGAAAAGAGTTACCAGACAACACAAAATTAAATCTCTAAAGGGAATCAATATGCATGAATTTACGCCCTTAGTTTTTTATTTCTAGAAGTTAAATGAGGAATCACAATTTTCTTTTTTCCCCTCTAAGCAAGAATTCATTTGATTATTGAAGCCAAATAGTTACCAGGAAAGAATCACAGAGAAATTATTAGAATTCAAGAGAGGAATTAAGAATTTAAACCACTTTAGACTTGATGTATTAAAGAACAAAATACTAAACGGTGAAGGAACATAAACAACGGAAGTAGGAGGCATGGCGCATGGTTTTTCTTTAACTGTCTACTTGTTATTCTAAAAAGCCATAAGTTGTCCATCTCAACTCTAAATCAGCTCAGCAAACACCTACTTCTACATGTCAATTCTATTCGCCAAACACCCATCTAAGTTTTAGATGCATCTCCTCTTTCTCCATAAACAAAGGAAGCAAATATTGAGATCAGAAATTAAATTGACCAAATTAAACAAGTTCTAGTTAGAACAACCCAGACCTCTTCATTCTGTACAGAAGTACTGGGAAGAAAAAAAAAAAAAAAAAAAGTTATATATATATATATATATGGGGTATTTACTGGTTTGTCCCTCAAATCTTTACATATTATGATTTTGTCCCCCAAATCTCATAAGTTACAACAATTTAGTCCCCCTCTCTAACTTTCCCTCACACAGTTAAATATTTGACAATTTTACTCTTCTTTTCCTCTTCTATTTTCCTCCTCTCTTCTCATTTTCTTCATTATTTCTCCTATCTTCCTCCTCTCTTCTCTTCCTCTCTTCTCTTTCTCCTATTTTGGAGTTAATTCGCATTTTAAATTCATATAGGAAGATAGGAGAAGAAAAGAAGAAGAGAGGAGGAATAGAGGAATAGAAGAAAGGAGGAAAATAGGAGAAATAATGAAGGAAAGGAGAAGAGAGGAGGAAGAGAGAAAGAGAGCAAAAAAATAGAAGAGGGAAAGAGGGGTAAAATGGTCAAATATTTAATTATATTAGGGAAAGTTAGAGAGAGAGACTAAATTATTGTAACTTATGAGATTTAGGGGATAAAATCCTAAATATGAAGATTTGAGAGACAAAATCATAATATATAAAGATTTGAGCGACAAACCAGTAAATACCCCTATATATATATATATATATATATATATATATATATATATATATATATATATATATATATATATATATATATATATATATATATATATCCCTTGTACATTAGCATCAACCTCCGTCTGAACTGTTTGCATAAAATTTGTAGAAGACATGCATTCACTGAAAGAAATAGAATTGTTAAATCAATATTGGAACATGAAATTAAAACCACGGCGAGATTGATTGATTGATTGCCGAGGCCCAAAATATTTTGAGAGTCGATTGTTTGCAGGAAAACAAAGGTGGTCTGGCCTAACACTGTGTTTACTCTTTGAAACTTTTTTTTTCTTCTCAAACTAGTAGAAATAAATAAGTTAAAGACTAGTATGAAGACTAGTATGAACTTCTCCTAGAACATTGATAACTTTTTGAATAAGGAAACTAATGAAAGTTAACAAAAAAAAACTAAAAGATAATCTTATATATCATGAGAAAACAAGGGAAAAAAAACAAAAAAAACAAAAGCAATTTTCATTCCCTATATAAGACTGGATGCGGGACCTACCAATTGCGTGAGTTGGAGACCTACAATAATTCGGGAAATTCTAAATGCGCACCATATTTTGCTTAGTGAGCACAGGGACGTCACTAAAAATTAATTACAAGCTTGTCCTAATTTTTTTTAACAAAAAAAACCCTTCTCCCTTTTCGTAGTGTGCACCATTTCCTCCACTGCTTCTCCCTTTTTTCTTAGTAAACACCATGCTCTTTCAAACCCATTTCATCACCTACGAACTCAAAAATTCTTTTCTTGAAAACTCTAATTTCTCTTAAAAATTTTCAAATCTATTAGTTGCATCACTCTCTAGGGTTTGTTTGAGGTATTTTTTTTTTTTTATGTTTTTCACAAAACGAAGAAGCAAAATCCATTGTTGGATGAGGAGAAATTGACAAATATAGAGAACAATAATACAAAATTAGCAAAATTTGGATGAATCTACATATTTAGAGATTTGCATAAACTTTTTTTTAACTCAATTTGAAGTATAATTTAGAGTTGTTGCGTATCTCCGACAGTGATGATCTCTTTTTTGCAAACCTAGCTCTCCGAATCCCCAACCTTGCAAAGTGGATGACTGTTACGGGGCCTCGATCTAAGATATTACCTCATACAGGGTTCCAATCCCGGACATTAAGATCCATTTTTTTTAATCTAAAATTGTTTTCACAGGTGTACACCCCAGTTCCAAGCTCATCCGCCTCAATTCCGAACAACAGTTTTCAGATTGTGGGTTTCATTTTTTCAAAAAAAAAAAAAAAAAAAAGAGAGTAAGAATATCATAAATTTATATTCACACAAAATAGACTTAAATCTTCATCAACATATAGATTTATATATACGCAATGCATGTCTGAAAATTTCATTAACAGATTAACGTACTACAAATATCAACAAAAACCAATATACATAAACATACATCAAAATATGTAGATTTTATTTTAAAATATAAACTTCAAATATAAATCATTATGTTTAATTGTTTAAACATACATGTCAGAATAATACAAATATCTACATAGAGCAACATATCAACGTCCAAGTATCTTCCTAACAGGGTGACATAGTCTCTTCTCTTGAATTTGTTCAATGATTGACAGGGTTACATAGTCTCTTCTCTTGAATTTGTTCAATGATTGGAATAGTCGATGACTTCGAAAAAGTTGATAACTGGGGTTGATCCATCTGAGAAACAATAAAATTATATGTAATATGTCAACAGTTAATTCACTATAAACTAAACAAATTAACGAAATAATTATCGCAAAATTGATAAAAAACAGTAACATGTATTTTGAAAAAATATTTTCATAAAAAATATAAAGTGAATAAGTTTAAAATATTCAAACCTCTAAATAGCACGAAAAAATTCTACCAAAAATTTCAAAAAATTGAAAAAAAAATGGAACTACATACACATATAAAGTGGCACACATCTCTCAAAATTGTTAACTTCTTATACTACAATATCAAAATAATACAAAATGATAAATTCTCTTTAGAGTATTGCATCCAAATTTATACATATTGAAATTCAAAGAATTAGAGATTTAAATTATTTTCAAAAAATATAAAAATTAATTGCTTGCTTCTGTCTGACTTCTTTGTTGCCGATCTTGGTAGGGCCAACGACCGTAAATCGGGATGAGAGTGAGATGCGATTGCGGCAGTCGAGCACGGGGAGATTGTTGTCGAAGGTGGAGGGAATCGTCTAGCGACTCTGATAGTGCTCACTAGGAAAAATAGGTTCTTAGAAAGAAACAGTTAAAAGAGAGAATGAGGTTAATTTGGAAAATTTAATAGTCCTCACTAGGAAAAAAAAAAAAAAAACACTAGGTTTTTATATTACCTGTTACTCACTAAGAAAATGGGCTCACTAGAAAAATTGTAGTGCACATTTAGAATTTCCCCAATGTTCTTATCTCCATAGACGTGAAGATATGGATTATAACATAAATCATAAAATATTGGTTACCACTAACATCTCCGTCTCTTTTCTCACATTAATATTAATATTGATGTGCATGAAAATTAGAATGAACATTAAACCACTTCCATTCTCTTGCACCTCGATACATATATACAAAAGAAAAATACACTGTAGGAATTTGAACTTGTCGCGCTTCCCCTCTCCTCGAGATAATTCGCACACACTATCGCTTAAGTGGCAATGCATTCATCATGATAGCCACATCAATTTTTTGTGAACATTTTCGTCACACCGGTAGGGTTGTGTAAGCAGCTCAAAATTGGCTCAACCTAATCCGACCCAACTCGCTCTTCCATGACTATTCCCGGCCGAGTTAAGTTCAGATAGGAGGAGTCGTTCTGGTCAGGTCCGGATATAGGTTAGTAATATGAATCGTTAGCTAGCTGTGTTGTTGTATCTCCGTACTTAAATTCTAAAAAACAAGTTCAACATGTTATTAAACTGGGGAGAGTTCCAAAATGACGAAACATAATGCAGAGGAATGGCAAAATGGGATGAAAACTTTGTTGTTGTTAGCGTTAGTGTTGTTTTCGTTATTGCTGTGAAGATGCTACTGCGAACAATCAGTTAGAGTCCAATATATTCGTACATATTATATATCAAAATTTAAGGTGTAGTATCAGTTTCATAAGTTCAAATTTTCTTTTCCTCTTTTATTCCAGTGACTTGTTTCTTTTTCCTCTTTTATTAGTATATATCTCTAGCCACACAAGTTTAATAACTTTTCTACTGCAAGAAATTAAAATTGACTTTTCCCCTCAAAATAAAAATCCGACAATCTAGAAGAAAAGGCTATAGGATACGACATACGACGTAAATAGAACATACAACATACGTAGAACACGAAAGCAGGGCTTCAGAGGATGCAGTCAAAGGCTTCAAAGACTCGAAGAAGCATTAAACACGGGCTCAATGTTAATTGAGCATGTGCCGCATCCATATTGCAGATAAATAGAATATACATATGATATACTTTAAGAGTATAGCTTATATATGTACAAATTGAAAATACAGAGGATAAATTATCACAATAACTTCAATTACAGCCAGCAAGTAAATAAATATTCATCCTCTTTAGTTTATCATGCCTCCACCAAAACATGATTAAAAGCACTGGAATCCAAATTTTTCATTGGTTTCATTACAAAAAAGGGCAATATGGAGATACTGATTACTCTCTCTCTCTCTCGATTGTGTGTGATTTAGAGTCTGCGTCCTACACCACCAAAGTTCATCTCTTCAGTGGAGTTGCTTGATTCTGAAGGGTTGAGCCCGTATTCGCTGGTCAACCCGCCACCGTATTCTCCAGTATACTCGCCACTGGCCATCGCGACCTTCTGGAACTGCCTCATCTTCGAGGAGTATGTACCGGAATCAAAGTCTGAGCCTGAGCTAAATTGCGAACTTTGCCCAGGCCTCAGCCCCTCATCGAAAGATACTGCATCACCTTCCAGAGCACGCACAATCTGCCCCGAGAACAAACTATTTATGTCAAGAATATCCCCAATAGCAACACCTGCTTCCTGCCTTCAAATACTAACTGGGAAGGGCATCATACCTGACTCATTCTAGGGCGTCTCTTGGCAGAATGGCGAACGCTTGCAGCAGCGCACGCTATCATGCGAGCCATCTCAGCTGGATGATAGTTTCCCTCCAAATTTGGATCTACAACCTCTTCAAACTTCTCTTCAGCCAGTACCTGTCCTAAGATAGGTCTTGCCTGTTTCAATTCAAAGATTTATTAGCTGGAGTTATATAAGCATCTTGAGACAAACAGAGCACTGGCCTCAGATTAAATTACGAATAACCACAACCAAGAAAAAGCCACTAACCCAATCGACCAAACTATCTTCCATCATGTTTGTGTGATCAACAGGTCGGCGCCCAGTTATCAGTTCCAGAAGCATGACCCCAAAAGAGAAGACATCAGATTTATCGGTAAGCTTGCCACTTGAAGCATACTCAGGAGCTAAATACCTGAGGTCATGGACAAGAGTTGGTTCACAAGGAGGTTATCACTAAAGCTTGGGAACTATATTGCAGTTTGTAAAAAGATATCACTCTAATAGCTTACCCGAAAGTTCCCATAATACGTGTTGAAACGTGGGTGTTAGTGTCATTTGACAACTTAGCCAATCCGAAATCAGCAACCTGACCGTATATGCAAGCAATAAATCATCCCGAAGATTCTGTGATAAATTTCTAACTGAAAAAAGAAGGATTAGAAACTATAACCTACGTAAGGTTGGTATTACCATAGCTTCAAACTTGTAATCAAGTAGAATATTAGCAGCTTTGATGTCACGGTGGATGATCCGAGGGTGGCCTTCACATTGTAATGGGGAAGAAACAGTTGGTATGAGAAAGGTTCAAGCAAAATAGATGATAAGATCAGAATATTAAAAAGGAAACAAGAACATAAAAGAGAGAATATTTGAACTTCTCACAATCTTCATGCAAGTATGCAAGTCCCTTTGCAGATCCAATTGCAATTTTCAGTCTTGTAGGCCAGGCCATTGTTGGGACACCTTTCCCTGAAAGAAATAGTTGAACATTAAAGTCAATTCCAATACCAAGAATCTTCGTGAATATTAAAATCGCTCTCTCAACTAATATTCAGAAATATTTAGATATGCACGTACAAAAGCCTAATGCATAACTAGATATCTGTGCATTCGTGCAGTTTTCAAAACCCGTATACTACATAGAGGATAAGTTTTCTATCACAGAAAGCACATGCAAGTAAATAATAACAAAAAGGGTTTTCGTTAAAACAGAAAACTATAGAGTGGGAAACCCCCATATGCATGCTGAACCAGAATTTCTATAAAACTGAAAAGCAAAAGAGAACATTATTGTTATAATCTAGAGGAATTAAGAATCTAACCATGGAGGTGGTATTCGAGCGTCTTGTTAGGAACAAACTCATAGATGAGAATTCGTTGAGTCCCGGTAATACAATACCCAGCAAGCGAGACAAGATGGCGATGGTGGACTCTGCTGATAATTTCAACCTCTGCTTGGAACTCCCTCTCTCCTTGCCCACTCCCAGCCTTAAGCTGCTTCACTGCCACCTCCTTCCCATTGGGAAGAATACCCTTGAAGACATAGCCAAACCCGCCCTGTCCAAGCACGTTGGCCTGGTCGAACCCGTTAGTAGCAGCAGCCAGCTCTTCATAGGTGAAGGTGCTCTGGTTGAATCCAAGCGCAATGTTAGGAGACGGGGGTGGCAATGCCGTGCCATGGGGCCCGGAGTAACCCAAACTCATATCGCCGCTCACAGGAGCCGGAGGTCCATGTTGCCATCCGCCGCCTCCCATGCCTGGCGGTGGGAGAATCTTGATGTTGTGATCCCCTCCCTGTTGTCGCCATTTTGGAGGCACAGGGCCATTGCCATTGTAATAGTCTGCCAAGGGCATTTTACAATTATCTTTACTCAAGACCAAATAGAAAGATATATCTCTTTAAAGCAATTATTAAGTTTTAATCATCAATAAACGTTCTCTGAGTTATAGGAATAACCTGAAGGGGAAAATAAAGCATTCTACGAATTTATTCTTTCCACTAAGCATGGCCATAATATTTCACCAAGGTTATTGGCTCAATTTAATCAGCACCAGATACTCTCTGAATTTTATATGGCAGCAAAGTATACCAATAAATATATTTGAATTAGGTGGACGTACCTTTGGCACCTCCAGCATCCGAATAATAACCAGGATTCTTATTTTTCTTCTTCTTGCAGCAGTAAATGATTGCATAGACCAAGATTAAGACAACCAACAACGTAACTCCTACGGCAACCCCTATGATAAGGGCTTCATTACCGCCATTATCTTCTTTTGGCGGCGACTTCCATGAACCAGAATTGCTTGACGGTGGTGATTTTTGTTTCGCTGGCAATGCTCCTCCTGAACCAAAAGGGGAATCTTGAGAGTTTGACTTAGATGTACCCGATGGAGTAGGAGCAGAGGGTGGGTTCTGCTTTGTTGGGGAAGGCGTAGAGGACGGTGTAGGATTGTTAGACGTAGATTGGCCCTCAGAATTAGAATCTTCCTTAGAAGGAGGAGGTGGAGATGGCGTTGGCGGTGGTGGTGAAGACGGTGGCGGCGACAAGGATAACGGCGGCGGCGACAAGGACGACGGCGGCAAAAACGGAGGTGACGGCGAAGATGGCGGCGGTGAAGATGACGGCGAAGGCGGTGGCGGCGGTGAAGATGGCGGCGAAGGCGGCGGCGAAGATGGAGGCGAAGGCGGTGGCGAAGATGGCGGTGGCGAAGATGGCGGTGGCGAAGATGATGGCGAAGGCGGTGGTGGCGAAGATGATGGCGAAGGTGGCGGTGGTGGCGAGGATGATTGTTCATCAGGTTTAGATCCACCAGATTTAGGAGGAGGAGCAGTTATATGATCATTTGGAGCAGTCTTAGGGGGGGAAGCCATTCTTCCAAAGATGGAATTACGGCCTGGAGGACTTCAACCTCCCTGTAACTGCTCGTGGACGCAAACCCGTTCTCGGTCAAGGATTCCTGCACACGTTTCCATGAACTGAACAATGAGAATGGACATGCATTTAGATCTTGTAAACAGACACAACCTGTGTGTGTATTATTAGCCTAATTTACAAAAATGTATATATATGTAGAGAGAGAGAGAGAGAGAGAGAGAGAGAGAGAGAGAGAGAGAGAGAGAGAGAACCTTTTTTGTCTTACGGTTTGGAGGAAGGAAAAGGGTTATCAGGGAGAGCAAAAGAGGAAAGAAAATTGTAGCAGAAACTGCTACCTTCGTCCTCCTCCATCCAAACACCTTCCCATTATCAGCAATGTCTTTTGGTTTAGCTATTTTTAAGCATTGGAGAGAGGAGGGGAGAAATGGATCAGAAAAGCTTTTAAAAAACCCACGAGAATCTCTTTAGTGTCCACAGGTTTCCTTCAAATTTGATGCCCCTATTTTTGACAGACCGTTGGCTTTCTCCCACGCTACACTAACTGCTAGATTTTGTATTTCCAAATTTTAGACCCAATAAAAAAATAAAAAACAAATTAAAAATTGCTTGGACAGGACTAGAGGTACCTGTAATTCAGCAGCATTATTGCCAATACTCCCAGTCTTGATAGATGCAGGAAAGTCCTGCAGCAATGCGCAAAATTATTTTGCCTCGCATTAATTTCAGCCAAAAACTTTTATAATTTGTGACGCAAAAGATTGATGCATGTAAACAATTTCGGTGGTGTCTACGCATACAATAGCAATCCTTTATAGTCCAGAAGCTCCAGTAATAATAAAGAGTAGATATACTCTCAATGAAATTTGCTGAGGGATGAGTTCCAACCTTGTACATGGCAGCCAGACAACTGAAGCAGCTAAGGATTGAATAATTTTAGACGGAAAAAGTGTTCTATCACCATTCCCCCAGCAATTTGGGTGTCCATCTGCAGACCTGATACAGGAGTTCTGTTTGTCAAAGGGCAACATCCATTACCAATCTATATTAATGTCTTATCAGTGTGCCAAAAAAAAAAAAAAAACTAAAGTGTTCTGAAGGCCCCATAGTTGAAACTTTAAAGCAAGAAAATAAGGGACTCACTGTACTTACGGATGTCATATTCATGCAGTTTCCTCATGTCCAACAGCTACAGCCACAAAAAATATTAATCATTTCATATATTAAGATAAGCAAACTGTAAATTTGGGAGCAAACCAGCCAAATAAATAATTAATGCAAGACACAAGCAGCAGTGATGAAAAAGCATATAAACAAAGAAATGGTATCTCATCCATCAATGTAGGAGCTAAAAAAATCTAATAATGTGGTAAACAACTTCATAAAGCATCCCCATAATGATCCACTGTGTAAAATTGGAATGGTAACTTGGCAAAAAAGTATTCATAGCAAAATATAAATAAGCATTCACCATATTAAGGACCACGGATGATCTACTCTTCATGAGAGAACCAAGGGCCTATGCAGCAGCACATTGGTGTCTTTACATAGGGAAGATGCCAAAACCTGAAATTGGTAATCATAAGAGAGAGGTTAACAGAAAAAGTTCAATTATCCAATTTAATCAGAGTATAATAATATGGTAGAATAATAACGTACTCTAAACAAAAGATGAAAAATATGGCTCGTTAGATTGGTAAAGCATCAATATGCTTCTCTTTCCAAATAAATTGAATTAACATTGAAGAGAATGTCAAGAGTGTTCAGATTGAAGAACTATATGATCTCCTCATAGCAGTTGCTTGTTGAGACGCAAGAGAAGCTTGGTTTGTGCCTGTAGGTCCATAATCCACTGCAAGTTTGTTTGTCAGTAGTGGTCGGTTTCCTCTTATAGCACCTAATCACACTGCAAGTATTTGTTGGCGCTCATGCATAAGTCTATGCCTAGCTCTCTCTGTTCGCTCCCTCATCCCCATGATTACACTTTCAATATCGGTGAAGAGAGACAACTTGGCTTCTAACTTATACAACTGCCAAGAAAACACTAGAAAGTTCAGCAGTAAAGAATAGATGTATGTAGTTTGATAGTAGTATCAAAGAACTGGTTTGTGGATATGCTTATGAATAAACTTGCAGAAATCCAAATGAGGACCAACTGAAATAGAACCAGATTCAAACATTTCCTACAATACCTGCTTCTCAATAATCAGTGAAACAAGCCGACAGATTTGGTCTTCCTCTTGATTAGCAAGAAGCTTAGCCCTCACCGCAGCGGCTGAAAGTACAGCAACTGCAGCATGTTTTAACTTATTTATGCTGTGATGACACTGGTCATCATTGGTGACCGGTGAGTTGTCCTTCCCATTATTGGTGGGTGGCACTTTCATATCAACTCCATCTGTAAGATATAACGAACAACAAGAAGGAAAAGTTAGGATATTCAAACTTTGGTATGGCTGCAGAAAATTTTCCTTTTATTATTATAATCTAAATCTTTTAATGGAGGACCAACTTGATGTGAAGATTTATGTCAACTACATAGTTTGTATTTTAAACACTGTCAAAATGAATTAAACATAACATTACCCTCATAATAGGAAAAACATGAATATTTTAAGATAACTGAGACTTTAGAAGATAAGTTTCATATGTACAAAACATCCAAGATTGCTTTTTCCTTTCTGTTAGGAATATTCAAGAATTGCTTTGATGCGCACTTTTCTAGTGTGTGATAGATTCAGAAGGCAAGAGCCTTGGAGTGTCTATTTGTCAGTCTACATTATATCTCACTTTAACCAAGACCTAAGTCAGTGGAGAGTTTTCCCTTCGTAATAGGAGCTACACAATGTACTTCAGCACATCCAAAAAAGGACCACATAAAATTGAAAAATCATAACAAAGTTAATAATTCTGTGGTAGAGGAATAATAATCCTTTTGCTGTTGTAATTATGACCACTTTCACTAAAACCATTAGCATAGCACACCATCATTCACTACTGACATTGCCACTACCACCAGAACCAGCATCATAACTGCAACCTCTGTATCATCAGAGCAACTACAGTCATGATGCCATCAAGTTGCAAAAACTAAATGATGGAAGATTCACATTGTCTTTTATTGCAGATTATTGGTTAAAGAAATTTTTTCCGTTTAAACAAAATAATAATAATAAAGACAAGTGAGTCTCAGTCATGTCACATCATCTCATACAAATCACTGGAAGTGTTGGAAGGACTGCAAAACTCAAAATGACAATCATGCATTAAACTAAAGAACTTAGTAAAATAACTCAGAAGATGCAACCTAAACATGAAGATGTGAAGAAAGTCCCTTGGAAGACAAATATACTAAACTTCCCGCAAGCAGGCCATTCAAATCACAAGAAAATGTCTTCCAGAAAAACTCAACACAAAGTTTCTGTCAAAAGATAATATACTTCAAGTTAACAGTTATACCAGTACAACAATACATGATGAAATCATCAGCTAAGCCTTTTCTATCAAAATGGATCAGCCATGAAGTGGAGAGTTTCATGGAAAGATTAAACATATACATTCACTTGTCAACCTGACGTCAACTCTTAAACACATACCAAATTCCTAGCTAAAGAAACTTTGCAAATGCTGACTACTGCATAAATACTAGATATTTGGTTGTCTATTAGAATAAACAACATTATTTTTAAAATTTAACCTCATGTGACAGCAAGTGTAACTCTTAAATTATCCTAAACTCTTGTAGGAATCTGTCAAAATTCAACCCTTGAGGAATTGGAGCAAGAATTTAGAAAAAAGAATATGAGTAATTCGTAACACATTTAACAAATGGGTCATCTGAAGGTGTAGGCATGGCAGTCAAAATTGTAGGGAAGAATATTCATATGTTACCAAAGAACATCATAAACGCCATGGAATATAGTCAAGAAGATATGCACAGATATATACAGAAAATATTTCAACAAACTTATGAGAACAATGAAAAATAAAAAAGAAGAGGGGGAAAAAAAAAAGATTGATACATAAGATAAATACAAAAATAAATAAGAGACTCGTCTGCCTCCCATATATTTAACCCCTTCCACTATAAAGAAACTTGTAACGCCAACCCTGTTTGTAATTCCATCAATTATATATCTATCAAAAAACTGAATTCATTCAGCTAATCCTTTTATACCTACAGTGAAAATCCTAGTATAAAAAATATCTATGTAACCATGATTGTATGACCAATTGTATATCACATTTTCTACTTGGTCCAAGAGAATTCTCTTGGGGCCCCCCTTTACAAAAAAATTGGCTAAGTCCAAATTTGGTATAGCCGAATAAATGTTTGATTCATCCTCTTCTTCCAAGGGTTTAATAATTGAACATTGAACCCATTTCATATGATGGGAGCTAAGCCAATATAAATCATGTTACTCTAGCTATAATGCTAGCAATAACATAAGAAGTAGGAACTTACAAGGAATACTATGAATACTACAATAGGTTCAGAAACATTTATAAAGTTGTGAATAAGCATACTTAATAAAATCAAATAGTGTACGAGGTGTTTCTATACTTTCAATAGTTGGCTCAGTACCAGCCTTTTGTGTGGATTCTTGTTCTTCGGGAGGCTTGTTATTCTCAACCATTGATGTATTTGAAATTTGTTTAACTACATCAAGTGATGTCCCATTACCAGAATCCTCCATGGAATCTGGTGTTTCACCTGTCCATTTTAACTCATTTACTTCATTTTCAAAACTAGTTACAACTTCCAGTGGCAAACCATGTTCTCTGGAATCTTTTGGTTCTGTGGAGGAAATCACCATAGGCGAAGCAGAATCACTTCCATCCTTCACAGCACAAGGACCTGTTTGTTCCCCTGGCAACACTGGACCGCCTGAATCTTTTGGATTAGTAGAATTACTTCCATCCTTAACAGCACTACGACCCATCTGTTCCCCCGGCAATGTTGGATAGTTTGAATCTTTAGCACCACTAGCAGCTGTCTTTGATGGCAAAATTGACTCAGTGGATTCCTCTGTAGCAGATGGTTTAGCCAAGAAATCTTGTAAAGGGATTGATGAGTTCTCATTTTCTGAAGGTGTACGCTTTACATATTCTAGAGGGGTGCTGTGTTCCTTTTCTGTGGACAGGTCCTTTTCAGTTTCTTTAGACTGGCTTTTATCATTTTCCACATTCGTCTTCTCCTTTTCTACAGACAGGCTCTTATCATTCTCTGCAGTCTGCATGTATCCTTACAATTTCTCTCAACAAGTTCCTATCGTTTTCCATCCCCATCTTTTCATTTTCTACAGAAGGGTTCCTATCATTTCCTACAGTTGTGGACTTTTCATTTTTAACTGGAACCACATTCTCCTTGTTCTTATCTGTGCAATCTTTTGGTTCATCATTGTCATTAGAAATTTGCTACTGGTTTTCCTCTTTTGCAGCATCCTCATTGCTTGTGTCAGTAGCAACACTGTAATCATGCTACTCATTAGACGAAGGAATTGCAATTGAGAATTATACTATTACAGGAATTACACGAACGGATTAAAACCTCTCTAACACAGGTCGATCCTTCTTTTTATTAGGTGGGTCATCGATAAGAAAGCAATGCCTTGTAGCTAGCTCTATGCCGGGGGAGTACTCGGACATGGCTCTCAGGGAACTTCGAAATGAGGTTGAAGCAGCATCAGGTTCCACTAGCCGTGTTAAAAATGCTGCCTGCAAAGGAAACATTAGTTCGTGCACATTCTGAATGATACTATATAGTTGCCAAACAGATATATTCTTGATGGACACCCCATTCTTAAAGTCTAACGTGATGCAGCTAAACCTCCCGGATGTTCATAATTCCAAAATGAAGGATTCCTGACATTTGTTAGTTGTAGTGTAGCATAGCATGGCACTCATGTGCCCTTCTCCAAAATGAAAGGAGAAAATAAAAAAACACGATTATGGGTACATTTACTCCAATGAGTCAACATCAAATACTGTGTAAACCTATCATATTGTCTTAACTCCAAATTGCAGGATTGCCAATATTTGTCAAGGTGTAGCATAGTAGTGTATTATTGAATAAGCAATATATTCTCGTGCCCTTACAGTAAAAGGGAAAAATTAAAAAGTAGAGATCAAAAAATAGTAAGCGTGTCTTTGTTATACTGTTATCCTAAAGAAAGAGAATCCATTCATTAGGTACATTAACCTTCATGAACGTAAAATCAATCCTACACAAGTCATCTGTGCTACAAGACTACAAGTAAATTGTTCTGAATAGTCTGTTTCATACAAATTTAGTTATTGAGTTGATTCAGGATTGAAGGTGGAAATATGAGAAGATCAACAGTAGAGAAAGCAGATTCAAGTTCACGGATTCTTTCCATAAAATCTAGGCTTTATTAATCAGACAATCCTAACAAACCAGTCATGGACTATCAGTATAGGTGAATTCAAGCAGGATGGTTGCAGTTAGACTTACCAGGGCCATGACTGGGTTTCCAGCTTCCGCAAATGAGGGCAGACCTCCTTTTTCAGGCAAATGACCAACATCCTGAAATGCAGCCTTCAGCACATCAATATCAATGCTTGAACCATTTTCACAAGTAACCTCAAGTTCACTATCATTTTTCCTCTTTGGAACATCTACTGGGGAAGCAACAGTTTGGTCGTTTCTCTCTGCATTTTCAAGCTCCATCGCTTCAGGAGCCTCTGAACCAGGATCCATCTGTTCCTGGACATTGTTGTCAGCATTATCATTGCCTTCTAAAAAAGGATCCTCTATAGGCATTTGATGAAAGTGCAGGATGGATTGGGCTCTCGTCTTCGTGGCTACATGTTCAGCTATCTCATTCCAATTTTCTGAAAAAAGCTCTAGAGCTTCTAGACGAAGCAGAGTTTCTTGATCAGTCCAACTTTCACCACTCATGCCAGGAACCTCAGCTGGTTCCATAAGAATGAAGTCAGATGGTTTCATGCCGGATCCAAACTTCTCATTACTATAGCACTCACTGCATATATCAAAATCTGCCTGAAAAATAAAACCATACCAGCCTAGGTATCATGTGAAATATGAAAACAACAGCCTTTCTGGAAAAATAAAAATATGTGACCAGTTCCAGAAACTGGACCAGTATTCTTATGAAAAATATAGGCTCAATAGAAAGAACAATAAGACGTCAGAATTTCTTCTATGAGAATTATAGAATGGTCACTAGCAAGATTACAGAGAGCAGTGTAGCTGTCTCAGTGTACAATAAGTGATATAAACTGCAAAAGTTCTCGAATTAGCATAAATTATTCAACAATAAAGTTTATAATCATGAACTAGTGTAAATTATGCACTTTAGAAGAATCTAGTGCAGAACTCAGGCCACATGCTTAGTGCAAGCAAACAAAATAGAGAGCAATGGCAGAGTCGGGCACTCTGGAAATTCCTAATAGTTATCCTTAATTTAAATGAGTCTATAGCATATAAATGCTGCCCCCCCCCCCCCCCCCCCCCCCCCCCCCCCCCGCAACAAAAAAAAAAAAAAAAGAAAAAAAGAAAAAAAAAGAAAAAAAACCAAAAAATAAAATAAAATAAAAGAACAACGACCAACCATGACAAACCCCTTCCCACTTAATTAAGTGGCAGTTTTGGTTCTTGGCTCAAAAAGCTCCCCTTAACACACGGCAAAATGCAAATACGACTTGTTATATCCACCTTAATCCAACTTAAATTTGTGATACTAATGCACAACCCAAGTGGGACCTACTTCATTCACTAGATTGTGCTAGAGAAATGGGCTAAATATCCGGTAACATGCACAAGAATTGTGGAGTTGGCTCCAGGTTAAAAAGACTGTGATTGTTAATTGCCTCGCCCACATTACGCCCTCCTACATTGTTACTTACATCTAATCATGATCTTACCCAAAATTAAACTAGATTTATATTTCTTTTCTCATTTTCCACTTGGCAATAGATTATGTAATAATTTTTGGATTAAGTCAAATGAACAATAGTGCACATTTTCTTTCTATTAGGTTATTAATAATCATTGAACTACTGTATATTTAGTTTCCAGAAATATAAGAGAGAAATTATAGTTAGATTCAAACCCTGAACACATATTTTCTTCTTTCATTTATTTGGCATGTTTTGTATTTTCAAACTTCAACATTGATGAGAAGTCGTCACATGCAACCATTGGTCAGCTTATAATAAGATAAATTTATATGCGGCTACTGCTAGGTGGGGTTCAAATCAGCTTGAACTGGAATTATTTTCAATTCTTTAAAAAAAAAATTGTTGAGAGCATAGACTGTGGTTAAGGACAATGGTAAATTATTTGTAAATTGGTAAAATGAGACTACTATATATGTAATGTTATGAAAATAAGTTCTTGCTCTAGTTAGATGCAAAGTTTAATCACTTTTTTACATTGTACATTTCATATATTGTAAGTATCGAGTCGGGGAAATCAACATCAGGTACTCTGTTTAATTTTTTTTTTACCAAACACATAGTTTCATCAGAAATAATTATAGATATTTTTAAAGACATACAACATGATTAATTCTCCAGAGGCAATAACTTTAACTGTACTACCATTTTTCTTATTAAACAAATCAGATACGACTTTGAGATAATAAATATATTTAACTTTCTTCATTAAACATTAGCATTCAATATTGAAATTGTTATTCATGGTACAATTTTTTTTTCCCCAAATAGTCCCATATGAAAGTACTTGGGTCCCCCCCTCAAAAAGAAAAAAAAAAAAAAACAAAAGAAAATCCAGGCCTGCTACTGATATAGAGCCTCATTAAATTAAATAATAAGGATCAATTACTGACGATATTCTTGGTTATTCCAAGAACTCATAGTTACTAACACAGACAATCCCACAAAAGATGACACTTGAAATTCCAATTCCAAGCCCTGATAGTTGTGTGGTTATGTTTTAATATTACTATGTGTGTGTTTGCTTTTGTTCCTTTGTTAGTGCATCTATATCTTCTTCAGCTGCTGCTTCTGCATGTGTAAATTTTCGGTGGGTTTTTATTAAGGTTTTCTAAAGATATTAGTACCTAATAAAAATTTCATTAAATACCAATCCACAAAGATTCATATTTGGATATTGGTCCTCCAAATTATGAGGGCCAATTATTAAACCAAATGGACAATCGCCAACCACCCTTGGAAAAAAAAAGCAAGCTAAATTTTGGATGCCCTTGTTTCTTCCATAACCTTCATTCAACTCATCAGCTTGATTACCTGATAGTTTGTAGTTTGTACTGCTTTGAGCATATCAGCATTTCCTTAACCTTTATTCCTATGAATTAGTCTCAGCAATTAAGTGTGTTTATTAGCTTACTTTCTATAGTTTTTGTTTAATAAATAAGTCGGACATACTAACCTTAACTTCTCTCACACATTTCCAATCATTGAGGATAACCAGCTCCAACAACTTTTCCATTTTTCATTTTCTTAAAACATCCTTAACCATGCTAACCTAATTTTGCACCATACCTATAGTTTCTAAAACAATTGAAAACTAAGCTCCTCTGAGTGATTCTAATTAAACAAGTTAAGCAAGTAATCCTCCACCCTTCTTTGGTTTTTTCTTCCTTAATATAAAGCTTTAGTCTTCACTCTTAGTACATTAACACTGCCTAGATATCTACTCTTAATTTTTCTCATCTTAGCGAGCTATTATGTGTCACTTTCACATTTCTACACATGGGCATGCGCACGTGCAAACACTCACTTAGTTCCTAGTTTCTTACACAAATCATCGTAATCTATATATTTAGCATCACTAACCACTTCCTTAAATTCCTTCTCTTATAACTCCTAAAAATTTGTCACTTCTACACCACGGCCCATCTTTCTAAAGTGCATATTTGTTATAATAACTTTTGCTTGACTGGCATCTAGGAAATTGCATTTTAATTTTCCTAGAAATTTTATTGTTTATGTGTTGCCACATAATATTAGTTCATATTAGCTATATTGCAGCTATCTTGCTACATTACTTTACCATGAAAAGTATCAAAGTTACCTTTTAAATTATGGACCTAGTTCTCGTTCTCTTGTTAATTCCACTTCTTCTCTTCCGTAATTTATGTTGTGGGCTCAAGCTTTGTCTTGTATAGCTTCACAGTCTTATGATACTAGCCTAACCTCCTGGATAGGGAATAATATCTATCGGAATATTGTTTGATCCACCTTTAAGATGTATATGTCAGAAAGTATAGAGAACCAAAACTCAATCTCAATATTTATAAATTAGAGAATTACATATATTTATAGACCTTTCAACTCTACATAAACCACTCAATAGGCGATGTGGTACTAAATTCAAACTAAATGCAAATACAAAATAATATTCTAACCCACCCTCAAGTTGGGATATAAATATCAATCATATCCAATTTGTTGCATAGATTAGAAAACATAGTTGGTGATGCAGTTTTAGTTAGTATATCGGCCAATTACTCTACGAAGGAGTAAACAGAGTACATATTATTTTGTTCACCAAATTATATCGAACCAGATGACAATCTACCTCTATATGCTTAGTACGATCATGAAACACTGGATTTTGAGCAATATAAATGATTGATTGATTATCACAGTATATAGACATAGGATCTTTCGAGTTGAACCCACATTCAGTCAGCAAATTCTTTAAGCATAACAATTCATACATAGTATGTGTCATTACCCGATATTCTGTCTCAGCCGAAGATCTAGATACTACATTATATTTCTTCCTCCTCCATATGACTAGATTAGCTCCAACAAATGTAAAATACTCAGTTGTCGATTTTCTATCTCCTGCATATCAGCATCTGAAAAGGCAGATATTTTAATATGTCCATATTTTTTATAAAATAATTTTTTCCAGAAAAACTCTTAATATATATCAAAACTCTAAGAGCAGCTTTCCAGTGTATATCCCTTGGTTTATGTATGAACTGACTCAGCAGCCTAACAAAAAAAAAATGTCAGGTCTAGTGACTGTGAGATGGATAAGCTTACCAACCATTCTTTTATATTGTTTGATATTCTCATAAAAAGCACTATCTTTACTCCACATGTCTAAATCTGACCCTATTGGAATATTAGTAGGTTTACACCCAAGGCAACCGGTCTCTTTCAAGAGATCTAGCACATACTTTATTTGAGAGAGAACTAACCCATATTTATGATAAACTAACTCAATTCCAAGAAAATATTTCAGCTTTCCCATGTCTTTAGTTACAAAATATTGTCTGAGATAATCCTTTAGCTCGGTAGACCTATTGTATTACTCTCACTTAGTAGAATATTATCTACATATACAGGAAGAAGGACAATACCAAAATGAGTATGCCGGACAAAAACAGTATGATCATAGTGGCAACACTGAAATCCAATACCAGCAATTATAGTGAAAAACTTCTCAAACTAGGCTCGAGAACTCTATTTAAAAACCATAAATTGCTTTTTTAAGTTTGCAAACTATATTCTCCCCCTGAACAACATACCCTGGAGGTTGTTCCATATACACCTTTTCTTACATATCACCATAGAAGAAAGTATTTTTAACATCTAAATGGAATAATATCCAATCAAGCTTCACAGTAAAAGAGAAGAGAATACAAATAGAGTTGAGACGTGCTACAGGAGAGAGTCTCAAAGTAATCAACACCATAAGTTGGAAAAAATCTTTCGCAACAAGACGGGTTTTATAGCGATCAATAGAGCCGTCAGACTTATATTTGATAGAGTATACCCAGCGACAACCAACAATACATACATCACGCGAAGACATAATCAAATTCCATATTCCATAAGAGATAAGGGCTTGCATTTTTTCATCTATGGCCAACTGCCACGCAGAGACTAATACTGCTTCCTGAAATAACTTGGATATAGAGACTGAAAAAAGAGAAAGGGCAAACTGCCTGAACATTGGGTGAAGGTGATTATAGGAAACAAATTGAAAATATGATGAGCAGTAGTAGAGCGTTTACCCTCCCGAAGGGCAATAGAAAGATCAGAGATAGAAACAGAAGAATGATGTGATTGCTAGGGACCTGCAGTTGGAGATGGCGGAGCAACAAGTAGTGAGCTGGAAGGAGGCACTTTCTGATGACAAGAAAAAAACAATAGTGGTTTCTTGAGAGTCACCTGTTCAACCCCTTTATGAGGCAGCGATACTTATCCAATATCAATAGTAGAGACAGGTAGGGGTAAAGGAAGAGAAGTATCCAACTGGCATTTTGATATAGAAGTGGAGTAGGGAACAGACTCAAAAAAATTAATATCAGCAGAGATAAAATACTTTCTAAACATTGAATTATAACACCTATATCTTTTTTGTGTCCTAGAGTATCCAGCAAATACACATTTGATAGCACGAGAAGATAACTTGTCCAAATTAGGAGACAAATCTTGAACAAAATACGTACAACCAAATACTCGAGATATAAAAAGAAACATATGTGTATCAGGATAAAGAAAGGAAAAAGAGATTTTACCATACAAGACAGATGATGACATCCTATTTATTAAATGAAAAGCACGCAGAATAGCATCATACCACAGATATCTGGAAACATGCATATGAATCATTAATGTCTGAGCAACATCAAGAATATATCTATACTTTCTTTTAGCAACACCGTTTTGCTGGAATGTGTGAAAATAAAAAGTTTGATGAATAATTCTATTATTAGCATAAATTAAGAAAACATCAGTTTTCGTATACTCCATAACATTATCAATGCGCAAAATATGAATAGATGTAGAAAATTGATTTTTTTTATTTCTTTATAAAATAGTTCAATTATTCTAAGAACAACAGACCTTTCGCTTAGCAAATACATCCATATCATGTGAGAGAAATCATCTACAAATATAAGAAAATACCTAAATCCTTTAAAAGCAGAAAAACGATATGGACCCCAAATATCAAAGTAGACTAACTCAAATGGAAACCTACTACGTGGATTGACTCGACTTGGATATGAGACGCGATAATGTTTACCCAGTTCACAAGACTCACAACGTAAAGTAGATATGGCATACGCAATGGGTACAACTAGACAAAAACTTTGGAGAGAAGTATATTCAAGACGTTGATGTCACTGTAAAAAGGAATCAAAGGAAACAGCAAACCTTATAAGTGATGTCTCATCGAGATAGTACATTCCTCTTTGCTCATACCTCATACCAATCCTCATCCCAATCTGGAGGTCCTGAAAAACACAGTAAGTAGAAAAAAGTATTACAGAACAATTATTAGTTTTGGCAATTTAGCTAATAGATAACAAACTAACAGGAAAATTGGGAACGAACAAAACGTTATTTAGATTAATGAATTGATAGCATGAACTTTTCCAATACCAATAACTGAAAAAGAGGAGCCATCAGCAATATGGACAGGAGGGTATTTATCTGAAAAATATAGGGAGGTAAACTTGCTTCTAATACCTGTCATATGGAAGGAAGCTCCAGAATCTATAATCATAGTTGGCTAGAGGAAGCAATATTAGTATCAGTATCTGATAAGAATGCATGAGTAGCATGCAAACTGGGCACGGTGGATTGAAAACGGAGAAGTCTGTCAAATTTACTTTGTGAAATCTGTACCATCATCGAAAATATCGAAATGCTAGCAGAATTCATTGTCGATACAGTATTTTTGGTTGAAGGTAAAGTAGTAGCACCTTGTGCCCATTCTGATTTTTCATATTTTTCCCAACAGTATGCATATGTGTGATTTTTCTTGTTCCAGTAATCACATTCACAAAATTCTCATCCACCATCAGAGTTTCGATCACCATTGTCACCACGACCACGGCCTCCCCTGAATCGCGACCGCGACCATGACCGCGGTCACGGCCACAGCCTCGTCCCCGACCAGAAAATATAGCAGAATAGTCATTGGAAGTAAGGGTTTGAGGTGCTAATGTAGTAAAACTAGTAGAAACACGAAGGACTTGGAAATACGTCGTTGTCAAGGATGGAACACTATCATCAGTAAGAATTTGACCCTTCACCTGGGTCAATAAAGAGGAATCCAATTCAGAGAGAAATTTTACAATAGTTAAATCCTGATGATATTATCTCAAGATTTTAAAATCTATAATCAGTGGCTGGTGAACTCCAAACTCATCCAATATGCCTCAGAGAGCGGAATAATACTTGGATACAGACATTTTGTCTTGTTTGAGAGTAAACAAGCACTCACATAATCCAAAAACTCGTGATATATTTTTTTTATTGCCATATACTTATTTAAAGGTATCCCGTATCTCTTTTGCAGTTTTTAAGAACATAACACCAAAACTTATTTTTCCATACTATTAAGTAGCCATGTAATCAAGCAACAATCATTAACAAACCAATCAGAATATAGAGAGTCATGTGCATCTGGTGGATCATTCAGTAAATGAGTAATTTTTCTTTGAGCACCAACAGATACTCTAAACAACTGAGCCAATAACAGATAATTATTGCTATTCAACTTAACAGCAGTAGCAGTAAGATTTTTTGGATGTAAATTCTCAGTCATGGTAGTAATTGTAGCACTAGTAGTAAATGAATCGCCTGAAGTTGATGATACCATAAAAAAAGATGGAAAACAGAAAATATAGTGAAGTGGTTTGAGCAATAACAGCAATAAGCCTATCGCGATTTTTGAGCAAAGAAACTTCGGGCAAATAAATTTGCTGACTGTCCAAGACAAATTTCTCTGCTACTGATGCTCTGCTGCTGCGTTGCTGCTGCGCCTTTGCTACTGCTACCCTCTACTGTGATAATGCGCCTCTGTTGTTGCTGCGTTGCGTTTGTTTGAAGGAAGCTGTCACAGGTAGGCTAGTTTTCTTTTGTGTTTTTAAGTGAATGGTTGATATTGATAGAAAATTGAATCGCACAAGATTTGCTTGAAGGAAGTCGCTACAGGTAAGCTAGATATTTTTGTGTTTTTAAGTAGATAGTTGAGATTGATAGGAAATCGAATCGCACATTTGAGATCTATTTCTCAAATCTCGCTCTGATACAATGTCAGAAAGTATTGAGAACCAAAACTCAATCTCAATATTCATAAGTAAGAAGATTACATATATTTATAGATATTTCAACTCCACATAAACCACTCAATAGGCGATATGGTACTAAAATCAAACTAAACCCAAATACAAAATAGTATTCCAATCTAACAGTATAAATAGTTATCTTCAGGTACCTGTAATCATAAGGTCTTGAACACTGTAAGACAAAAAAAACACGTCAAATAGCTAACAGCGAAAGTGAGCTACATCTAGGATAATGACATCTTATAGTTATTCCTGTTGACTCTGGATGGGTGATAAGTTGCATGACAACTAATTAATTTAATATTATGAATACTAATATTATTTGGGTGTTTGTGATTGAATAGGTCATTACACAATAAAATTGGAGGATGAATCAAAATGCACTTCAATGTCATAGTTTGGTCATTATTGAGAATCAATATATAATGGAGGTTGCAGAAATATAGTTCTGAGCTACAATTTCATATTAATCATCAAAAGAGAAAGGATAATGAAGAAGATCATGGGCTTCAAAGTGCTATCTAGAAGGTCTTTCAACTTAATTGAAACCTATTAAGGACAAATGTAAGTGGTTAAGTTTAACAGCCTTGTCTTTTGTAAAAGCTAGATATCCTTGAACATACATTCTTTATCCTTTCATAAGCTTGATTATTACATAACAACTTCCAAATTTCAACCACTCAATTTCAAAAATCAAGTCTTCAAATTTGAATTGCTCATTTTTCCCTCTCTTTAGTAAGTCGTTTTGATAGAGACATTTTGTGTATATTCTGTACTTGTAAAAAAGCCAAAAAATCTTGAGACTGGAAGGAAACAAAATCCCGTGGGAGAAATACTTCAACTTTTAACAAGTTCGGCCGCTAGGACTCGAGTGCCCATTCATAACAACAAGACTACCATTCCAAGCAAAAGATCTGGCACAATGTCTAGTTGAAGTAGCATCACTAGATTCCAATTGGAAGCCCTGCAATGGGCACCCACCTGCAGCAGCACCATCTTAGCTTCTTCGTGACACGTGGTCACTAGCGTGCAAATAGTTATATTTTCAACCTTTTTAATATCTTTGACTTCCCATGACCAAATGCCTAGACTAGGTGCCAAATCAGAGCATCGCTACGTCCATTATAACCGACGCCCAGCCTCGGGGGCTTGTGTGGAACATACCATATGAGGCTTTTTCAGCATGTGTTGAGAGAACTTGTGATTTTTTTTTCACTCACCATCTCCCCACTATATAATATCTTTTGATATCCTTCCCATTAGAAAATATTATATTCAAACTTTCATTCATTCTTGCGAGAAAAGAAAAGAGAAAGTTCTTAACTTCTACTGAAACGTTCAATATTGTTGACGTTCCTTACTTTTCATTCAAAACAAAAATCATCCATTTTTTATTATTGATTATGCCCAAACAATCGTCTTTTAGATCTCTCAACTAACAGTACTAAATCTTTGTTTTATAGTTACCCAAGAGCTTATATCTTGGGATCTCATTCTACAAAGGATTCCTGGTCCGATTAGAATTTGGTTCAAGTCCCACTAACCTCATGGTGAGGGTTATTGGTAACATTTCCTACTGTCTTTGGAAGAAATTAGTGGATTAGATTGTGAGGTCTACACGTGAGATCTGTTAATCAAACTGATAGTGCATTCAAGGCTTCAAGCTCCCTCTTCTTCTCTACTCTGCTTGCATTTACTTATTATTGTGCATCAATCTCAAAGATTAGAATTGTTTGTAATTTAATGTTTATCGATAGGCAACCCTATTGACCCCCTTCCCCCTATTCGGTTGATATAGGTGCTTACAATTCCCTCCATATCCTCCTTGATGAATAAGCTGCATTGTACTGTTCTAACGAGTGATACTGACATAAACAGCCAGTAGAATCCATCTTATATGTTTGTAGTTAGTAGCATGTTAGATGTATTGTTAGAGTTAATGTGACATGATTCATAACTCTGAAATAAGCAACTCAAAACCATCAAAAGAAAGGAGTTGTTTGATAAATCTAATAAATGTTGATTATTCACGGAAAGATAAAAAAATATTAAACTTCGATCTGTATGAGATAACTAGCTATGAAAATTTGTGTCACCGTGCCAAAGGAAAACTGTAACTTAAATGGCTTTAGGCTGAAGTCCAATACACTAAAGGATCATCATGTTTTAAGTTGACTAAGCCAATATATGATCTCTAATCATAATCCAGTGTTTCTAGGCCAATATTTATTATTAACTTATGGAACATAAAAACTAACCAACCTGCTTCAGACAATGGTAGCGTTTGCATGAGCAATCAGCTGAGCATGAGTTACAATGGTATTCGACAGAGGGCCCCACAGGACCAACCAATTCCTCAGCAATGGAAGATTCTGGAAAAAGGCGCGGCATTGCAGTGGGTGCTGATGCTTCCACTTTCTTGTAAACAAAGTGGGGATATGACTGCACAATCTCGAATTGATAGAGCTTATCAAGAAGAGAATCTCCCTTCTCCTCACCAGCATCTGGATTGTTCAAATCTGAATTTTCCAGCGGGAAAGGGTGGAAATTAATCAATCCCCAATGGTCCAAAAACTCCAAAATTTCTTGATTTGCATCTGAATTACCAACAGATATCTCCTCCAAATCTTTCAGCTCCAACTGAGTTTGTGGATTAGCATGAAATTTCCTCATAATGTAATTTCGTATTTCCATGTATACTTCGCGGGTTCAACTTTCAGACTTCCCATTGAAAAAAGAAGGTAATGTGTGCTTGTCTACTGAGTGGATTTCTTTCGAAAGAAAACCAACCTGTAAAAGGGAAATAAAAGGGGAAACGACTATTTTTTAACAGCTGCACGTAAAAATGAAAGTACAAAACATCACTAATGTAAGTCCATACCACTACTCGAGTAAATAAACTAACTGTGCTGCTCTAAGGGATCAAAATAAATGGAAATTAAATTTGAGCAAGCGAAGAAAAAAAAAAAAATATGTAACTAGCAAACTTATCATACCCAAAAATGCATCCCAAAAATCAATTAAAAAAAAAGGGTAAAAGAAACAAACTATATCTTTGAAATACTCCAAATTTTGTTTAAAAAAACAAACTTTATCTTTCAAAATGCTGCAAATTATCCTAAGCACAAGGGAGATCAACGAGCGGAACATCGAAGCAGCAGAATTACCTCTCACTAAACCCTAAAAGCTAACAATCAAGCAAGCCCAAATTTCACAAAAAAAAAAAAAAGAGCAGCTGAAACCGATTCTTAAACTCACCAGCCGGTATAGGAACCACATGGACCTCTCTCCCCCAAGATCGAAAGAGATCGACCTCCGCATCAACAATCGGCTTATCCGACGGCACCACCTGCTCCTCCTCAACTCCGACGGGGACCTCAGCGGCGGCCCCCACCGCCGCCCCGCCTCCCCCAGGTGCCGACGCAGAAGGCGCCGACTCCGCCGCCGCCTGGTAAACAGCGGCGAGCTTGCTTGGCGATTGCCGCGCCCTAGTCAAGAGGCCGTTGTGGAGGGAGGGGATGTTGAGGACGTTCTGCTCTTCAATCGGTCGCTTCGAAGGGGCCGAGGCCTTCCGCTTGACACCGCCGCCAGCTCCGCCGTGCCTCCGAGGGGCGTCCGCTAGGGTTTCAGCCGGCGGAGCGTCTGAGCTCGCCGTAGGCGGCGGGGCGTCGCGGATTCGCGTCACCATTTTCGGTGAAGGTTGGATGGAAATTGTCGCGGGGGTTGGGACCGTGCGTGTGAAACCATTGGCGACTTTCGCCCTTTTTACTTTGACACACAACTCTTTTGCTTGAAAATAATATTCTTTTTTTTTGACAAAAAGAAAGCTTATCTTCAGAATTCCATTACTGTACAAGCTTGCATAACTTAGGCACTGTTTGGTTATAGGAAATAGGCAAGATAATTAGAAGTAACTTTTCAAAAATAAAGTGGTAGAAGAAACCACTGCTTGATATTCTTTTGTTTGTTTGGTCTATATAAGAAGTAAGAAGAGTATACTTCTTTTTACTTTCACAAATTAGGTTGTTTGTTTGGCTAGTTAAAAAGAAGTATGGAAATAGGGATCCAAACACCATGGTGAGAGAAGTTCAATCTCCAAGAAATCTTTTATTTTTTTTAATTATTTTTTTATTTCGATTCCATGAGATCTCTCCGTCTTCCGCTCGTTTTGGGGAAGAAATTTTGAGTATTTACTCAGCCACGTAAAATCCATGTCAGCAAATAGGAAGTAAGTTCCAAATTACTTCTGAGCCCAACAAACAGCAGAAGTAGTGGAAATAAATTACTTCTCATACTTCCTACTCTACTTCAGTGCAAACAAACAGAGCCTTAAATTGGAAACTCCCACTTAGAAAACTGCACTCTTTTATTTAATTTCATTTTTATCCTATCTCCTTCCTTAAGATTTTCTCTCCCTCACTCCCCCTCTCTCTCCCTCTCCCTCTCTCTCCCATCTTCTTCCTTGACTGTATCTTTTTTCTTGCAACGGCTAAGGAGGTACCCTCTTCTTCCAGCGTCTTTTTTTTTTTTTTTTTGTGTTTTGTTTTTTCGTTATTTGCCATATATTTAAAAGGAAATTAGATAGTGTTATTTCTGTTTAATGAAATGAATTTTTTTATTAATATTGTTTTTTTTATAGTGTTGTATTCTTTCTTTATGTTTAGATTTGAATAAAGATGGGGTCGAAATTTTCCTCTTATCCAATATCACAAAAATAGGAAGGTTGTGAGAACATGTTTCGACCACTTGAAATGAAAAATTCAAAGTATAAATATGGTGTAAAACTAAAGATAAAGACCGACAACGAAGAATACTTGCTAGCATTTTGGGTCATATTCCGTTCCGAACGTGCAATGGTTGGATATACCTCAACAAAAAAGGAGCACCTCCGTATGCGAAAAAGTCTTTGAATATACTTATTGATATATATAGGGGAGGTAATTTTGAGCCGAACCAAACGTTAGAGATTTCAAACAAAATAGTTTACAAGATAAACTTATTGGTTGGTGTATTTGTTAGGATTTTTTTATCGTGTTGTCTTACACTACTATCCAAATGAAGTTCCCATTATGCATTTTGTATCAATATGGAAGCTAGATTATCGAATATTTATATAAGCTACACTCCATTAATCCTATCCAGTCTAATGTTTTATGATGGATAATATGTGAAATTTTCCTATCCATTAATTCTTCACTGGCTTTGCTGCTGTTGTGCATGCGCAAAGGCAGCATGCACAGCAGCTGCAGCAGTTGATGCTGCTCAACTACTACAGTTGTGCATGCTGCCTTTGCCCGTGCACAGCAGTAGCAGCACGGCTACTTGCACACTAGCAGTGCTGCATATACAAGAACAATTAATATCACCCTGTGCATATCAATAAAATATCAAAGATAAATAATCCATGCAACAAAATATCAAAGTTCCTACTGCATCCATGTTTCCACAGTTAGCAAAAGTTCACAATATAGACAAATATTGAGTTCACAATATAGAGACAAATAATCCATTTGTATTCAGAAGTATTGAAGACAAATAATCCATACAAAATATCAGCAAAAATTCAGAATATCAAAGACAAATAATCCATACAACAAAATAACATTGTAACACACTACATTACACCATATATTGAGTTCACAATATAGAGTCCAGACAACATGTCAATTTGAATTCAGAAATATTACATTTTAGCCCACTACATCCATGTCTCTGAAGTCAGCAAAAGTTCACATGTTTTGACTTCAAGTTTGCCTCCTTGTTTTGTTAGTCTGTCACATTCATGAAATCAACATATAAGAAAAATAATTTATTTGAAACATATAAACATTGGTATATTAGTACTTGGCTGAGATATGAGGAAGAAACATTTACCTCTATGCCGTTAGTAAAGAAAATCTTGCATCCAAACATTATCTTTTTTCATTGCCTGCCTACTGGTTTGACCTCTTTGCAATGACAATGAAAGATATAATAGAGGAGTTTGACAGGGGTTAAGAAATAATTAAAAATGCCAATGAAAACTACTTACATGAGCTACAAACCGTCCCGCATCATTTGCCACTCTCACTGTGAATCCACTTCTAGGAGGAAGTATTGTTGTTCCTCCCAAATTCCTGTCTGATCCTGAAAGAAAACTAACCTTTGTCTTCAGCCTTATTTTCGAAACTGCACTATGTTGCACACCTCTTTATGGGGGGTACTGTTTGTTTGCCTTGTTGATTAGGCACTGTTTAATATTGATTTGGTTGTTGTTGTTTATTCTCTTGCTATTCCACTGTTGTTGTTGTCTGTTTTCCTGTTGTCGACTTCCCCTTTCCTGCAATAGGAAGCTTCGTGTCGGGCTTTCTTCCTCTTTTTCTGCTTGGCTTCTCATCTGCTCGTTGGATATCTTCGTGGTCATCCCATTGGAGTCCAGGGCCTACATCACTCCCGCCCCATATGTCAGCCATAGGAGTTGAACTCTGTGCTTGATCTACTTGTTCATTGCATATTTTCTCCTTATTCACTCCATCATTGAGCCCATCATGTCGTGCATCTGTACATGTCCTTACAATATGGCCTAAACCCTTGCATAGGGCGTAGCCTAAACCCTTGCATGGGGCGCATCTCATCTGTCAATATTTTCACTGAATGGGCTGCGTCATTCTCTTCTGCTCCTTTTCATCATCATTTTTCTATCTTACTCTCCGAAGTCTTTCCGGTTGTTTGCACTGTTTTGGAGGCATAATGTATTTCTCTTCTGAAATTTCTGGCCACTGCGACTGATGTGATATCGATTGCACTATTCCGCTATGAATCACCCTGTATCTCTCCACCAAGAAGTATGGAGAAACATGGTCTTCAATATTCCGCTTATGTTTGTTGATCGCAACAGCTGCATGAACACATGGAATCCCGCTCACGTCCCCATATCGGTAACTATAAGTGTATTTGTCCAAGTCAACAATCTACATACATCCATTATGATCAACTTCAAACTTGCCTAATAATACTAATAACAACAAATGTAAGACACTGTACACTGGTAGTTATGACAATAGGAGGAAAAAATGTTTTTTAAAGTAAGACCCTTAGCATCACCGGTAAACCTAACTTCACATGTTCTGCACATCTCTTCCACTATCTTTAACTTCTCTTTTATTCTTAGACACAACACACAATTCAACTTGCTAATCTTTTCTTTTTGTTTTTGGATTCTATGCATCATCGGCTTTCTTATAGTCTCAAACATTGAAATTATGGGTTTATACATAGCCGACATTATAAACTTATTCCATGATTCTGAAGAGTTATTTATCAGCATGTCACAAGCAAGCCTTGGACTGAACCCACTTCGTGTTCAAGCATGCCACGAGCCATTCATAAGTCTTATTGTGGGTGTGCTCGATATGTCCCATTGCTCTCTTGAAATCCTGTTCGTTGTATGCAGATATTGTCCTCCACATCATATCCTTCAGTAGCTTGCCCACTTTGAACATCTCCTTGAAGGTAGTGTACATGTGTCTCACACAGAATCTGTGATCTGCATGCGGTATCATTGTATCAAATATTTCAACCAACCCCTACAAAAAAGTACAAAAGCAAAGGTTCGATAGATCATGAATTTTCTCAAAGATAGAAAACAAGTATCAAATAAAGCTATATTAACTAAAACATAGTAGTTTACTTTTTGTTGATCTGATATGAAAGTCTACTATTGTTCTTCAACCTGACCTATAGCTTCCAGCAAGTAGTGAATGAACCATGCCTATGATGATTTACACTCAACTTCAACAACTGCCCATGCAATTGGAAAAAATTGATTATTGCCATCACGGCCTATTACACTCAACAATATGCCTCCACGGTCATGTCTAATATGACAGTCATCGAGATCTGTTATTGGCCTACATCCACCTCTGAAGCCATCTATACAAGTCTTTAAGGATACAAATAATCTTAAGAATTGGGAAGATCTACCTGGATAAGACCTATCGACTATCAACTTAACAACACTTTTAAGCTTTGTTGATATTATCGTGTTGCAGTATTGCCTGATTAGCAAGTACTGCTTCCCCATCTCTCCATGAATTATTTCATTTGTTTTTTTGTTTAGTCATGTAAGTCTGGTTCATTCTAATAGTAATCCTTATGTCCCTTCTAACTAGGTTAACTATTTGTGACCATATAATATCGGAGTCTTGTCTAGTGACATCTAAATATTTCCTTACATAAAAAGTAGAGATTGCATTTTTATTGGCCTTCACTGACGTATGCGTATGTTTACCATTGTACGTCTTGATTTGAAACACAACTTGTTCATGATCCCAAGAGGCATGAACCCTCCGCTTGCATGTCTCCTCAACCTATACTACAACCACCCTTGCCCTCTCATTTTTATATATTGGCATCCGTACCTTTTATTCGAAGAATCATACCTGAGGGCCTCCCAAAACTCAACATGATTTGTAAATTTTAGTCCAGCACATAGTTGGAGGAGGCACATGTTTTTTTCAGTATCGAACTACGGATATCAAACACACTTATTTCTATGATGTTTATCATCTGAGGAATCAGATGTGATCCTCAATTTGTGGCTATCAAATTTTTTTGAATCATTATATACTTCTCATGTATTAGAATTATCATGTGCAGCTAAAAACATATAAACAAACAATCATTTGTCAAGTTTAACATATATATCAATGCAATAAAACACTAGTCTCTAATAAAACACTACGATATAAAGTAATCTCTAAAGTAAAGGAAAATTACCTGCAGTCTCATTATCAGCCCCAATTCCTCCTTGACATTCCTCGTAATCAGTGAAAATTTCCTCTTATGACTCCCCAAACAAAATAATAGGGTTGCACACTTTTCCGTCTCACTGATTCTCATGCTATTACCCTTCTCTTTCACCTACTCACCATCTGATGTATTATTTTCAATCTATTTTTCAACTTTCTTCTTAGTTTCATTATTAGGGTTTTCCACTACAAGTGCCTTATCCGCTAAATGCTCAACATATATGTGAATATCTCTAGAAGTTTGATGCACTCTAACCAGTTCCATAACCTCATTATCATCGTCTACAAATTTCCATTCATCATCTTTGCATCTGCCCAACACCTTATAGTGCAATATGAACCCGTCCCCATATTGTAATCTTTTTACGGTATCCTCCAACTTAAATCACTCAAAGAAGTTTGGATCAATATTCTCAACAATATCCACTTTTTCCTTTGATATTCTCTCATTCTACAATTTACAAATTGCTCCCTGTGGTGAACATAAAGGTAAAAAATATTACTTGTCATATGTCAACTGCATTTAACATAATAATTACATATAAAAACAAGTTGACAATTAAAACACCAATTACCCACTATTAACTAACGAAGAATATGCCTAAGATTCTACATGTATATAAAACTTTGTTGGTTTGCTCTTTTGTTCAAAAAATTGCACTTTACTGGTTTGTTTAAAAAATCAATATGCAACCAATATAATAATCCTAAGAGATTCTACATGTATATAAAACAACATGTTAATACTACTATATTAATGGTACCGTTGTGGATTATAACATCAAAATTCACGTGGCTAGACCCTTGTCGAGACCTTGGCCACTTCAATTCAACGTCCGCACGTGCCCAACACTCTCTAAAGATGTTCCTATCCGGTTACCCCTCCAACAAACCCAACATAGTAACATGTCATCACCACACTTAATTTTGTAGGGAAAAAATTCTAAAAAAATAGAACTTTGCGTATATAAAAGTTTACCATAATTTTAACAACCGTTGTCTTTCCCAAATTCTACTTCCCCAAGCCTGTCGATCGTTGTGAAGCCACCGACAAACAACTTCAACCCTCCGCTGACACCACCCAAGCCCGCCGCCGATCGCACGCACTCAAGTTGGGAGTTTCTAGAAGAGCACACCATTTTTCGTAGTGAACCCACCCTCTTTTTTTGAAAAGAGAAGGGTTTTTCTAGTGAGCACACAATTCATCCGAAAAATCCCTTTTCTCATTCAATCCCATTTCCTCTAAAACCCACCCCCTCTTCTTCTTCCTTCAATCCTATTTCCATCCTCCCTAACCCGAAACCTAACTTAAGGAGTTTAAAATTTGAAAGAGGATGATAGATTCAAACCTCTAAAGAGTTTGGATCGTTGATGTGGTTTTAAAGATTTTTTTTTTTTTTGTTAAACTCAAATCTTCATTGGTAAGAAAGGGGAAATTCTATTTGCACACGACATTTTACTCTTGACGCACGGTTTTGAAACTTATAAATAATTACAACTTTGTCATTATTTTTTTTGAACTAAATTACCCTTATAAATTTCAAAATAAGATTTCTTAAAATTTAAAATTACGACTTATCGTTTTCCTCCTCTATTTTCTCTCTAAAACCCTAAATAATTTTTTTGGTATTTAATAAAAACACATCTCCTACAAAATCATCGATTTGATTTCTTGACCCTTTAAATTTTTTTACATTAACGTTTCTAAAAAGATTAGAAGAATTTTAAATTCTTCGATTTCACCGTGACAAGTGAAATTTGTATTTGGAGTTTGAGTTTTCTTATACAAATGGAAAATTCCAACATGCAATTGGTGTCAAAAGACAAATCTAAGATATGATTTGAATTTTTTTAGGTTTTATGCGTATTTGTTTGAAATTTATCATTAATTAGTTTTCTTTTGTCGGGGAAAGTTCGCTTGCTAGTCAGATATTAATACCCGACCGGAACGTTTCTTGGTGGGTATTAATACCCGACCAAAATATTTTTTACTCTTAAACTAGCATCCTACTCAAACAAAAATGGATAAAAATGGGATCGGACGGGGTGAGCAGTTAGAGAAAAAGAGGAGAAGTATTTTTGGAAAAAATTTTGGGCACAAAAAGTAAAATGTTAGTATTTTAAAATAGGAGTTTGGTGTAAAAAGTAATCAAGATGTCAAGAATAAAATGTTGTGTGCAAAATAGAATTTTCCGTAAGAAAAAGAGAGGGAGGTTGAAAATAAGGACAATTTTGCCCGAAAAAATGATGACAAATTTATAATATTAACCAACTTCATAAGTGGGCTCAGCGGCTCAACAAAAAAAATAGTGCGCTCGTTTGGAAATCCCCTCTCAAGTTGGGAGTTTCCAAAGGAGCACGCTATCTCCTAGTGAGCCCACTTGATAACAGTGCATGAGCTAAAAGCCCAAATAAAAAATACACTTACTTAAGAGGGCTCACCCGGAAAAAAATACACTTACTTAAGAGGCTCACCCGGAAAAGTGGTGTGCTAGTTTAGAAACTCCCCTCAAGTTGGGAGTTAGCTGGGAGAACTCTATATTTTTTTCTTCTGGAGAGCCCACTTAACAACACGGACCAAAAATGCACTGTGAAGTGGGCTCTAACAAGACTTCAGAAACTCCCCCTAAAGTTCGTTCGTGACATTTGTATATAACCCCTCAACATATCTAAACATCACAAATTCATCCATCCCCAGCCGCAACGGTCAAACTACAACCGTCCAGATGTATTAAATCGAAAATATGAAACTGATTAGGGGTTGAAGTGAAAATAAAATTGGTCGCTCTCCCATCGGGAGTTTCTAAAAGAGCACACCAATTTTACCGAGAGCAATGTATTTTTTTTCGGACTCAAAGTTTCGGAATGTGATTAAGTGGGTTCACTAAAAAAAAAATGGTGTGCTCCTTTGGAAACTCCCTCTCCTATCCGATCGGGTGTTTTTTATCCGCGACCTCCTCGCATTCCCGAGACCATCAACAGCGAACCGAGAAAGGGTTTTCTTGGACTTCGAGCTCTGCAAGCTAACTCCCCTCAGCCTCCGACCATGGCCGACCGCTCCAATGCCAACGACGATCTCCCCCGCCGCCTCACCGTCGACGCTCCGCCTCCCCCGATCCCTAAAGGTATTGCAAATCCCTAGTCGCTTCCCCTCTCTCCAGCCGCCGCCCCCGCCCGTCAACCCTAGCGGATTTTTATCTTTTTAAATTCAGATTTATGCCTTTTGTGGATGCGCCTCCGGTTTCGATCTCGTGGAGATCGTTCCCCTTTCTAGGGTTTAGCGGCTAGGGTTCTTTTTCTTCTGCTGAATCGATTTCCGGTGAAAAGGTTTTTTTTTTCACCTTATAAATTAGAACGGATAAAAGTTTCTCGTTTGCTGGATTTTTGTTTGCTTTTAGTAGGTTTATTTATGGGTTCATGGGGGAAGGATTTGGAATTTTTGTGGTTTAGAACTGGAATTTTATCTTTAAATCGGTGCTTGTATGATAGTAGATTCTATTTCTAAGTTTGATCTCGATTTTAGGGTTTCTGTTTGGGCATAGGAGGGGAAATGATGCTTAAGGGTTTTGTGCGCTGCATGTGTTATTAACTGTAGTGATAGCTGACATTGTGCATTTTGGTTGATGGTAGTCCTGTTTGGTAATTAGTTTTGTAGTTTCTCAATGGTGCGAGCCTTTTAGCCCTTATATTGTACGGCCACTAGTATTTGTTACTTTTGATTCGGGTGCGAAGACTTAAATTGTGTTACTTTTGATTCGGGTGAGGAAGATTATGATTATAAATTATCTATTTTGATTTCTATAGTGTATGCATTTGGAGTATGGGTGAAGTTAAATTTTTTTTTTTTTTTTTAATTTGCATTCTGATCAGACACCTGATGTTGCTTATCTTCCACATTTTCATGTTTAACATTGTTAAAGGAAAATTGAATATTGTATATGTGACATGTTTCTTATGCAAGCATTTCCTTGTTTGTTTAAATTCATATTGCTGAACTTATTCATGCCGATCCATGTTATTCATAACTGAATGGTGGTTTGTATGCTCCAAAAAAAAAAAAAAAAGAAAAGAAAAAAAAAATGAAGAATGATGTTTAGTTCTCAGGCGGTCATATGTGCTATGGTTTTGCATTAGTATTGTTCTTTTGGAGGAGGCCATGGTTATGTTCTCATAGGTCGTAGCCTATTAGATTTAACATGATGAGAGAGAGAGAGAGAGAGAGAGAGAGAGAGAGAGAGAGAGAGAGAGAGAGAGAGAGAGTAAAAAATATCAGTTATGCTGTGATTAATTGAATAAGTACATAAAAATTATAATATCAGGACCATGTATAAATTTTCCATAATTGTTTGCTGATGACTTAAGTTTGGGTACTAATGAATAATATATACAAGGAGGCATATGTGTGAAAAACATGTATAAATTAGAATTGTTACTGGACATCCTTTCTTTGATTCAAGTGTTTGTATTAAATAAATTAGATTACTTAATAATATTCTAGTATTGCATACAAATCAGTCCTTTAAATGAAACAAGCTAAACACCACTAAAACTATTATATGAAATTGAAATTGTTGTATATTAAATTAATGCAATGCATATATTGTGGATGTGCTGGTTGGTTGTTTGTTAATGCTCGCCTCTCACGTGAAAACAATGCCTTTTAGGCTGAGGAATACCATAGATGGCTGTCCATTCAAGATTGGCTTTTGAATTTGATTTCTGATAGGTGCTTAAAGTCTGTCTTGTCTCATGTAGTTTATTATTATTAATTCCCCTTTTGAAGTTTCCTAGCAAGAGCTTGGCTGCATGAATATAACTACAAGCTAATTTGAAATTTGATTCATATGCATTGTAAATCATCTATTGATAAACTAATGATAGTGCTGTGACATTTTCTCTTTTTAACTCTTTAAATATATGCATGTGTTTTGTTCTTAGTTCCAGCAGGAGAATGGTTTATTCACTAGCAGCTTTATTCCTAATCCTAGAACATGGATTTTAAGTTGCATACTTTCATGATGGATCAAAATGTATAATTGTCTCTGAATATTCTTTTTCCCTTTACTTTTTGCCCGAGCATGCTAGTTTGTGCAATTATAGCTATATTCAGTGTGCATGCATATGCTTTACTTTTTGAAAATTTAAGGTTATCTTAAGTTATATCCTGTTTGCCTTGTAGTGTGTGAATGATTCCGTAGGAATAAAATTAAGTTTCCATCTGGCGGGCAGTTGTGTGCCAGAAACATATGCTAATCCCATTGCTAATGTTATGCCGATAGTTAATATTTCACTATCTGAAAGTTCTGTCTCCTAGTGGTGTTAGCCCTCATACTATTGTTAATTTGTTACTATTTTGCACAAATTTCATCATAAATTCTTTTGCTTGTCTGATTTGTTGTCCTATTATTTCTTCTTCTAATTTAATTATCATTTTCTTGATTTACATGTATCACCACTCAAGTTCAATGATGTTCCCTCTGTATCCTTTCCAAGGATATTGCAAAAAGCCCCTTCATAATTCCGTCGTGACTTCTATTTTTTCAGAAAGTTAACGTATTATGAATTTTTTATACGTGCAATTCTCAAAGGCAATAAAGACTGCCTACTGCATGTGAAACTTTTCAAGTTCTTAATGCAATCTTCTTATTATGGACTTGTGCTTAGAATGTTGAGATGAAGTTGATATTTAAAGACTCATGGTCTCATATGTTGCTGTTAATAAAAATTCTTTTGGAGAGAAATGATAGGAGTCAATAGACTCCAAGCCCAGCAACAATTAATGTTTCTTAGTTAAATATGTTCCTTAGCATTTACTTAGTTCAAAAAAAAAATTACAATATAAATAGACTGAGTTTATAAAACTATAATTTCTATTATTTATGCTCTCTGATCTATAACTAATACCCACATGTTCACCTTCTTATGGTTTAGCACTGCTGGAAGTTAACTTGGTATATTGTATTTAACTTTGTGAGTTCACCAAATAACAGGAATTTGTTTAATTCCTGCCCTTGCGTTCAACAGGAAATTCTGTTTTTGCTGCTGATACTTTCAAATTGTGCTTGTGCTTTAGATGTGGCAAAAAATTGATACTTTCATTAATCTTTTTTTTAAAAAAATTTCTTTGTTGAGCATTTCTGTTTTTCAAGTACTTAATTATTTTATCGATTAATTTCTCTGTTTGTTAACTTTTTGCAGACATGCAAGGGTCTGAGAATCCTATTCCATTGTCTCCACAGTGGCTCTTGCCAAAGCCTGTGGACAGTAAGCTTGGAATATTGTCTGGGGTAAAGTGCCATTGTATTTAATTTAGATTTCTATTTTGTAAAGCATTCAACTGGAGAAATCACATAATATATAGAATACACACTTTTCTGTGTATGTTTACTAAATGATGATGCGCTTATAAAATGTAATGCAATGTTGCGGCTGCTTTACAGGAGCCTCATTCCAGTCCTCATCATGGATATCACCCTGAGGCTGTGAGTGCATCAGGAAATGGTGACTCTCATGATGCTGTAAAGAGAAAAGATGTTTTTAGGTCATCTTTGTATGACTTGGATTCTGGGCGTCGTGATCGCTGGCGTGATGAAGAAAGGGAGACCCACTCTGCTAACCGTCGTGATCGCTGGAGGGAGGGAGAGAAGGAGCTTGGAGATGCTCGAAGAACAGAGCGCTGGTCTGATAACTCTGCAAGACATCTAGGGGAAGGACGCCGTGCTCCAGCAGAACGGCGGACTGACTCTAATAACCGGGATAACACTTACGATCAACGCCGTGAGAGCAAGTGGAACACACGCTGGGGCCCTGATGATAAGGAGTCAGAAAATCGGCGTGACAAGTGGTCAGATTCCAGCAGAGTTTATGAGGGGTCCCGTGACAAGGGAACTTCTCAACTACCCATTCATGGGCAGGACCTAACTAGTCAGGGTAAGGATGCAGAGGGAGAACATTCTCGCTTATGGAGGTCCAACTCTTTCCTAGCTCGTGGGCGGGGAGAGTCTAATCTTCCCCAGACATTGACTCCAAACAAGCAGGCCCCGCCGTTTGGTTATGGTAGAGGGAAGGGAGAAAATGGAGCTTCAGTTTTTTCTGCTGGCCGCGGGAGAGTTGATACCATCCTGACCATTGCAGATCATGGCAGCTCTCGTTCCTACCCTCTAGGTTTCGCCTCTGAGAGGTCTGATGGCACCCATAGCGATCAATTTACTCTAAAATACAGCAGGATGAAATTGCTTGATATTTACAGGATGACCGATTTAAAGAGTCATAGGATATCGTTAGAGGGATTTGTAGATGTCCCTTCTCTGACTATAGCAGAACCTCTGGAGCCTTTAGCCCTTTCTGCACCGACTTCTGAAGAATTGGTAATTTCTCTTCTTTGTGAAATTTCATTCTGTCAGATGAGTCTTGGCGTTACTTTAAAAAATCATCATGCTTCTTTTTACCTTGAAGAATATATGTCTGATCAGCTTCTTACTTCACTACTGCATGTGCAGGCTACTCTTAAAGGAATTGACAAGGGAGACATTGTAAGTAGTGGCTTGCCTCAAGTATCTAAAGAAGGCTCTACTGGAAAGAATTCTGGGGATTCGGGCCTGTCAAGACAACCGAGATTAGGTGCCTTATCAATTCCCAAGTCTTCCTTGCTTTATGTTGGTTGCTAGTAGCTACATTCTAAAATGCATTCTTGTGCTGGAACAGGGAGTAGAGAAGATACGCCATGTGCTTTTGGTGATTATAGAGACGAGACGAGTGACAATATAAAAGGCGACCATTCCAGTTATGGGGAGAATTCTTCATGTGCAAAATACTCGCATCCGCATGGACTAGATTCGAAGGTGGCTTCAAGTCATCCATACCAGGAGAATAAATTAGCAGCTGAAGGTATTACAGTTCCAAATTCACCTATTCTGTGCCTAGCTGGCTGCAAAAACTAATACTAATTTGTTCTTATTGCTTTTCATTAGTTATACATGTAGGTATCTCATGTATTTTCACAGACCACTTTCTGTCTACATTACTTTTGTGTTTAAAGTTTAACAATGGGTATGAATTGAGAAGAAACATTATGGATTATCAAGGACATGAATAAAAAAGGAAACCTTATGGATTATCAAAGGCATAAAATTATTCTTAATTTGAAAGTTTAAAATAATATTATATATATTCCTTCCACTTAGTTTAATTTTATATGTCCCTTACTGGACAGTGTAACTAGATTCTTCCCCCCTATTGTCAGGCTTGCCTTTCTGCCAACTGCCTCAATATTTTATTCAATTTTCCTTTGCTCTATCCATGAAATGGTCTGTGACAGCAATTTTTTTTTTTTTTTTTTTTACCCTCTTCAAAATTCCATTTTAGTTCTGTGTGGCATTAAGATCTGATGGCACTTGCATTAATGTAGGTGAGATGGGTGCTAAAGAAGTTAGCATGCTGGAAAAATCATCTTCCCACCATACAACTCCATGGAGATCCCAGTCAGTAGGGGAACGCTCTCATGGATCATCTGTACACTGGCAAGATTACTCCGCTGAAGCCAGATCCAGAACATCTGATATGGGTAGTATGCATTTACAAAAAAATCTGGAAACAGAACAGAGGAATAGCACAGCAGACTCTTCGTCTTACTTCAGAGATAAATCACAGTATCAAAACAATGATCTTCATTCAGAACAGAGAAATGATTTTAAGATAAAAAGACAATCCTCAGAGGTCATGGACCTAGGAAGAGAAGATGCCTTTTTCCACAGTCAGGAAGATCCTTATTCCAGAGATAGGCCTGCTGGTAAATTACCTCCATCTCTGTCCCCTGAAGATCTTAGTCTATATTACAAAGATCCGCAAGGTCGAATTCAAGGTCCTTTTACTGGTAGTGATCTGATTGGATGGTTTGAGGCTGGATATTTTGGTATTGACTTGCAAGTTCGCCTTGCTAGTGCTCCTGTTGATGCACCTTTTTCATTACTTGGTGATGTTATGCCACATCTACGAGCAAAAGCAAGACCGCCTCCAGGATTTGGTGCTGCTAAACAGAATGATATTGCAGAGGTGTCAAACACAGGAAAGTTTGGCAGCCTTGGGAATGCTCATTCAGCAGTGGATGAATTTGAGGCTATTAAGAATATGCAGAGAAACAGGCATGAGGTAGGAACTGAAGCAGAAAACCGTTTTATAGAGTCACTGATGTCTGGCAACATGAACAGTTCACCATCAGAGCATTATTCTTATGCTGAAGGTAGGTTTACTTGTAATGTGTGAAAATCTAATGCAAGTTAAATTTCATTTATTATTATATGTGAAAATCTAATGCGAGTTAAATTTCATTTATTATTATATGGACTGCTCATGGGGTGTCATGCATCATGTAGTAACTCCCATCAAACCTTTATTGTGCAGGTATGAAAGGATATAGCGGATCCTCTACAATGGTAGAAAACATGCGAGATATGAATTATCTTTTGGCACAGAGGATCTCACTGGAGCGGCATAGATCTCTACCAACTGCTGGTCCTTACTGGTCTGATAAAGATGTCTCCTCGGTTGGGGCAAAGCCAGATATGGTCCCTGAAATTCCTTCACCTCATGCAAAGTTTTTGCCCAATGTTGGAGACGCATCTGGCCAAATTCCTCAGTCTCCTCATCATGTGGACTTTCTGGCAATGCTGCAAGCTGCAGCAGATAAGTCGTCTTCATCAACACTTAACTCAGCACCCATATGGCCAAACATGACTGAGGTTTCGTCTCTGAACAACCTTGCTCATGGAGGTATGGATATAATGAAAGATAAGGTTGATATGCATCATAATCAGCATATCGCTTCCCAAACTGGGTTTGGAGCTCAACATCAGAGATTGCATCCACAGGCTCCGCCTTCCTTGCCACATCTATTAGGTCAACCCATTGACCTTTTGTCTGGTGTAGCGCCACCTGAAAAGTTGCTTGCTCCAGAAATTTCTCAAGATCCACAATTGCTTAGTTTATTGCAACAGCAATACCTGATCTCTCAAATTCAGTTGCATTCTCAGTCTGCTCTTCCATCTCACCTCTCTTTACTTGACAAATATGTATTACTTAAGCAACAGCAGCAGCAGAAACAAGAGCAACAGCAGCAACATCTGCTACAGCAGCAGCAACAACAGTTGCTCTCTCAGGTTCTTTCTGCTTCCCAACTTCAACTCTTCGGTGATCCATCCTCTGCACATTTTAAAGCTTCGGCACCAGCAGGAAATGCTTCTGTGGATCGTCTTGGGATTCACCAAATACACGAAACACTTCTGAACAATCAACAGATGCCAGTCGTGAGTTCACTTGATGGGCATTCATCTAATGTTTCAAATTTTAATTTGCACAGTCCCAAGGATGTCAGTTACACCGTTAACACTGGACCATCGCCCCCACACTTACCTCATGGAATGCTTGACCATTCTTCCCAGCCAGCAGGATGGGATACCAATTTGCTCCGTGAGGATGGGAGCTTACCAAGTTCTGAACCCGAATCTGTTTGTAAAGTGGTGGACAGTTCTCTATCAGCTGAGACAATTGACAAGAATGCAGAGGTCTTTGCTGAACAGACAAATCTGCTAGATAAGTCATCTGCTGTGAGTCATACAAAAGAAAACATGGCATCAGTGGTGGCTGGAACCATGAATGGTGGTGTTGTCTCGAAGGATGCTGAAACTTCTAATATTGTATCTGCTCTTTCTGAAGAACTTAATGATGTGAATATTTCTCCAGAAAATGTTCCTGAAAAGTGCCACGATGACACGCCTTCTGTGAAAGATGTGAAAGAGGGCAAGAAGATATCTGAAAAAAAAACCAGAAAGAAGAATTCCAAGTCACAGTTGGTTTCAAAACATGGAAAGGGGTCATCTAAGACCATTAGTAACCAACAAGTAAAACCTGATTCTGAAACTGAAGGAGCAAATGTTGGTGGACAGACAACTGGGTTACAGATAGAATCAGAACAGTCTCTTCACATGGCTACAACTTTGGAAACTGGGCTCAGAAGCTCTGTTGCGTGTGCTGCAGAGCCTTTGGATTCACACCGAGTTGATCTTTCATCATCTTCGGAAATGACTGCCAATGAAGTTGGATTTGAAGGAAAAGCGGAAGTGGAAGAGGTTGGAATGCCATCAATTAACTTGCAAACTTCAAGCAACCGGGCATGGAAACCTGCTCCTGGGCTTAAACCAAAGTCACTGTTGGAAATCCAACAGGAGGAACAACGTAGGCTTCAGGCAGCACCCATGGTTTCGGGGACTTCAGCAGCAACTATGCCTTCTAGTTCTTCTCGGACCCCTTGGGCAGGTGTTGTTGCCAATTCTGAACAGCAAGCTGGAACAGACATTGTGCAAAATCCAAACATTATACAAGGTGCTGTGGGGAATCCTTCAAATTCTTCAGTTACATCTCGGATCAAGAAAAGCCAGTTACATGATTTATTGGCTGAAGAAGTTTTGGCTAAGTCAAAAGGAGATACCGATAGTCTAGATGAAAAGGGTTCATCTTTGCCCCCTTTCCCTCTGGTTGGTGTTCAAGCTGAAATTCAATCTGTTGATGATGATTTTATTGAGGCCAAAGACACTAAAAAAAGCCGTAAAAAAGCATCAAAGGCTGCGAAGGCTGCTGGACCTAAGGCATCACCACCAGTTGCCTCAGCTTATCTGTCCACTCCATTAGTTTCTGCGGAGAAGAGCAAGAGTACTCGTCAGACACAGCAAGAGAAAGAACTATTACCTGTTATGCCTTCAGGCCCATCCCTAGGAGATTTTGTTCTCTGGAAGGGGGATCAAACAAACTCCTCACCTGCTCCTGCATGGTCTACCGACTCAACAAAGCTTCAGAAAGCCACATCTTTAAGAGACATTCTTAGGGAGCAGGAGAAGAAAGGTCCATCTGTTCAGCAACAGGTACAGATACCAACTCCTCCCAAGGTCCAATCAAATAGGGGGAATCTTGGAAGTGGCTCATCCTGGCCCATACCTGGTCCATCGCCATCGAAGGTTGCATCTCTAAGCCAAACCAAAGCTGCATCTCCTGGACGTACTACTTCTATTACTTCCAATGACTCGAAAGCCAAAGCAGAAGATGATCTATTCTGGGGTCCTTTGGATCAATCAAAACAAGAAACAAGGCAGTAAGTCTCCTAGTACTTCTATTTGTGTTAATAACTTAATCATAGCAACATCTTTCAAGCATTTTCACTTCATGTTTTGCTTTCTCTTATATTAATTCCATTCTTGAATTTTGTTAGTTGGTATGCCTTTATTTGTAGTTATCTATTTCTGATCAGAGTTGGACAGTGATTTATTGTCATGCTAAGCTCTAGCCATTCTGGCAGTATAGCCTGATTTCAGGTGAACCGAGATAAATGTTTGTCTTCTTGGCCTCTAGTCTCATGTCATAGTATATATAGGTAGTTCACGAGGACAGTTTTCTTCTGCTTTGCAGTAACAAGGAATAGGATATACATCGTTCTGTTTCTTTAAAATTATATGACACATTTGAGGTAGGATTGATAAGCCATGAGAAAGGTTTCTCAATGAGAAATATTAGTCTCCAGCTTCTGCCATATTTTTGTAATATATTTTCTTAGCGATTCCGCTCTGTGTCTGTCATCCTGTTCCATGTGCCCCTCCTGCCCCACTGTCACTTTCTCCTTTGTGTTTCTTGTCATTCACCTTTTGTTTTATTATTCTTTCTGGTTCTGCAGAGAGTTCTCTACATTGCAAATAAAGCTATATACATTATCCTGAATTCTGATGTTGACTTCTAATCCAACATGTGTGCTCATGCGTGCGTGCGTGCACATTATATATAAAGGAAAAGTGATGGGGACAATGAAGGCCATGATTTAATTTGATTTTATTAGGATTTTAGTTTTATTTGATTTTACCTTATTTGTATGTGGTGCTTGTTGGATTTTATATATAATGCCTTGTAAACACGTTCTAATGGAGAATAGAAAGAATTCTTTTGACAAGCTGAAGCATGTGATTTGCTTCCAAAACTTTTGTGTGATTCGTGAGGCTAGGCGTATGATTCACCTGGATGTAAGGCCCAAATTCTTTACCTAATTCCAGTTCCAGATCTCCAAATCTCCACCACAAAACCCTAAATCTCCACCACAAAACCCTAAATCTCCTCTTGCCCTGTGCCAAGTTTGGTATCATCTTCATCGTCTTCCATCTTCTTATCTTTTATTTCATGATTGAAGCATTTTCGCTGATTTCTCCTCTGGGTCTCTTCAACAATAGCTACATATTGTTGTCGTCATGGTTACGCTCAGTGTCGACAAAATTCTCTTCAGCCCCTGATATCCAACATCATCATTTCCACTGTCAAGATTCTCATCGTGATCTCCATCAACAACAACTGCATCATCCAATAACATCGTTGCCAACAAATGTTTCATCGTTTGTCAAGTAGCATAGCATCAATTTTGTCTGATCGAGATCGTCGACAGCCACTGCCTATCGCACAAATACAAGATGAGTTCTTTGCGGGGCTGAACCTTAGCCTCGCATTTCTGTTTATTTTTGTACTTTGGATGAGTTCTGTGTGCTGGCTTAGTCTCGCGCACTAGTATAACCATGCGTGCTGGTTTAGTCTCGAATTAGTCTCGCGTCTGGATGACTTTACACTGGTTTAGTCTCGAGTTAGCTTTATGATTTTACGCTGGCTTAGTCTCACGTTGTATGCGAGCATAGCCACGCATTCTTGCTTTTTTCCCGTTGCCTTGGCGACATTGGGCAATAAAAATTCGTACATTTTTATTTCTTTTTTTTGTGTTTTTTTTTGAATTTTTTATTTATGGCGGTTATTTTGCCATCAAATTTTGCGGATCGTAGTTCATCTCTATCCTGCCCGTATGGATCGGATCTGCATTGGTCAAAATTTTCAAGGATTTTATGGTAACTGTCATTGCATTCGCGGACACTTTTTGTTCAGGTCTCAATCGGATCACATTTGCATCGATGAGTGCCTGAATTTTATCTTTCAGAGCAGAGCAATTCTTGGTTGGGTGCCTAATATTTTGATGGTAGAGGCAATATTTGGGATCGTCTATTTTTCCAGCTCTGTCTGACTTTTGATTTTCGGGTAAGTTGAACATCCCCTTTTTATTTAGTAGGTAAAAAACTGTGATTGCTTGTTAATCTTTAAAATCGTATGTCTGTTGCGATCTAGAAGAATTTCGATTATTGTGTGGTTTTTTATTTGCAACAGGTCTGGTAGTCATTGCCTCCTTTTCCTTAGGATGAGATGATTGTGGTTGTGGCTGATTCATGACCATTCTTCTCTGGGCATGGTATTCATTGATACGTCAGATTATATTCTCCGCTTGCTGCTCTTGTTTGACTAGAATCTTTCAGATTTTGGACTCTACTGTTCCCATTTTGACCAATATGATGGTCTGAAGATTGTGTTTGCAAGTCTCGACCAATATTTCTTGCGACATGCCATGCGGGTATCGCACTGATATTTCGCGAAAACGCTCAATGATGCTTTTAACCGTTTCGTCTTCTTTTTGCTTGTTTGCTAGAAGAGAATAGATGGATACTTCGGTATTGTCTTAAAAAAAGGGCTAGGAACTCCCTTTCCACGTCAGACTAAGTATTGATAGTTCCTAGGGGCAGCTGCATAAACCAACTGAATGCAGGCCCTTACAAGGTACGTCCAAAGATGTTTGTCATCACTAGGTCATTGCCTATTAGATGGTCGGTCTGAGAAAGGAAATAATATATATATTGGTTTGAACATTTTCCATATTCTAACTTCAAAGGTTTGTATTTTGCTGGAAACGGTGTGGACTCCCACTTTATCAGGTAGGGTCTCGTAATTTCCGTTTTCTGCAATCCTTTCCGGTGCATTAATACTTCTATTTGACTTTGAAACTTCTCCATTTTTTTGGCGTGGGGATCGATAACATATCCGTCCTTCCCGCCTTTTCTCTCGGCATCTGGGTTGGATTTGATCTTATCCTTTGCTTTATCAGAAGAGGAAGAACCCCCTGTTCCATCTTTTTGTGTTCTTTTGAGTGTTTTCTACGATGCTTGCGAGCATCGCTTTGAGCTTCTCAATGCTCCTTTGCCGCTCTTGGATGAGCCATTCTTGTGCTTCAATTCTTCGACTTATCTCAGCCAATCGTTCGGCCATATGAACCGTCCTTCCGGATCGAGAGAAAGCGTGCGATCACGACATTGTTATATCCGAATGATCGCTAAACTCTTCATATTTCTCATTAGAACCCTCTGTCAATCTTTTGTAATCGCGGGGAGCTGTCACGTCTGACCTGAGACGTGTGTGATGATAGGTTTCATCTGCTTTCATATCAGAGGCATACCCGTTGATGACTGGTTTCTTACCTTTATTCACCATATTCGACGTGAAAGCGGGTAAGACTTGATCTAAGTCAGAGTTTTGTTTTCGCAGCTGTCTTCTTTTTAGAATATCGGATCCCGGTGCCAACAATCGGTTAAATACAAATGGTTTTGGGGCTTGATAGCAACAGTGAGTCAAAACTGCCGCGATCAACTCCTCACAGCAGTAGGACTGATGGGGTCGTGCGACCCTTCTTTTATTTATAAAATATCTTCGTAATTTCGAAGTTTCTTCATGCAATGCTGATATAACCATCTTTTGCAGACAGGGCCCGCTTCTAGCACGAGGTGTTCGGACTGACGGTTCAGCAAAGTCATGGCAGTCATATTTGTCAACCCCCAGATTAGTTCGATGTCCAACAGTAATTCTAAGATATTTTGCATGAAACTGCTTAGTAGTTTTGCGTTCTGTTCTTACGCGAGACTGAGGTTTAATTTTAGCATTGCGCACTGGACGATCCTCATGCGCTGAACGAGCCTCGCGTACTGATCTAGCTCGCACGCTGTCTTAGTAGAACTGGCCTCGCGTATTGGTTTAGACTTAGTTTGATTTTTAATTTTACTTATGCTAGGCTGGCGTCTAATTTTATTTATGATAGGCTGTAAATCTGCCCGACGATCACCTTTGTTCATGCTAGGCTGATTTATGCGAGGCTGATTTTTATTAGGCTGATTTGTGCTAGGCTGATTCGTGCTAGGCTGATTTTTGCCAAGCTGAGTTGTACTAGGCTGATTTTTGCCAAGCTGAGATGTGCGAGGGTGATTTTTGCTAGGCTGAAATTTAGCCTGGCACGCGCCTTGCTTTATGCTGGGCTGACTCTGAGCCTGACATCCACCTTGACTTGTGCTAGGCTGATTAATATCCATTTTGATTTGTGCTAGGCTGATTTTGAGTCTGGCATCCATCTTGATTTATGTTAGGCTAATTTTGAGACTGGCTTCCCTCTTGATTTGTGCTAGGCTGATTTTGAGCCTAGCGTGCAAAACAGGCTCTGAGTGCCCTACGACGCGCCCTCCGATTCTGGTTGCGGATTTGGGTCCGTCTTTGCGCTGCAATAGGTTCTCCTTTGGCGACGTTAATCACCAACATCTCCACGGTTTCTCCAATTTTGTTAACGTTGGATTTGACTATCATCTCCTCTTTAGTGTAGGAGATTTCTTCTACTGTGGTCGCTAGTATGTTTTTGGGAAAAACTGTGAATCTTTCCATTGCCATTGAGAAAATTAAAGTTACATAAATTTTTTTTGGATCGATTACAATGAAAATATTTAAGAAAAGAAAAATAGATGAGAGGATTTATCAATGTTCAAGAATGCGTTTTCAGTATGCGTGCGGTCCAGGACCGCATAACGCATAATCGGATTACGCGCCGATTTTGCTGATCACGCGGAATTATGCGGAATATTAATATTTTAATATATATTAATATAATAATTATAAAAAAATGGATATATTAATGCTATAAAACTCTAAAAAATTATAAATAATAACCGTAAGCATATAAAATGAATATAAACTGGCTCTACATAAATACTGTCCACTACCTGTAATCCAGGATGCAGGAAATTCACCTCTTTTTCCAACTCCAAATTATTCTATGTTTATGAACATGTTAAATTGATTAACTGATTAGTGATTACTAAGTTTACTAGTTTAAAGGAAAAATCCAACTCCAAAGGAAAAAAGAATAAAACTGTCATTAACTGTTCACTGGTTTACTGATTAACTGTAACCCGAAAAAATCCAACTAAAGGAAAAAAAAATCCAACTGCAAATTACTAGTTTATTTCAAATTATTATTAACAGCAGCTACAAAAATTCGAAAAAAAAAAAACAAAATTTAACTCAGCTAAAGAATTTAATCCGTTCAAAAGAAAAATTGAACTCAACTAAAGAAAATATTAAAAAGTAAAAACAAAATAACTCAGGTAAAGATATTACCAAGGAGAGAAAGCAGTGAAGTCAGAGTCTCCGAGCTCCGATTGGACTCCGATCCGGCGACTCTAGGCAAAGAATTGGGGGTATAGGGTAGCCGGTGAGATTCCGAGCTCCGATTGGACTCAAGGGGGGAGATGATTTAGCTCGATCCGAACAGAGAAGGGAAATTAGGGTTTTTTTGGGAGCGATCGAATTTTTTTGCCTGAGGTCGCAGGAGCTCCGATTCTCCGATTGGACGAGTCTGGGTGAAGAACTGATGGTAGAGGGTAGCCGGTGAGAAAAGTAGCTCTGATTGGATTCAAGAGGGGAGAAGATTTGGTCGATCGGAGAAGAGAAGGGAATTTAGGGTTTTTCGGGGGCGAGAGTTTTTTCCTGCTGGTGTCAAAGATTCGAGTCGGAACTTCGGGAAGGAAAGGAAATCGAGTTTTAAGTAATGAGAAAAGAGAACGGGTCGGGTCAGGTTTTATATGCAAACCCATTTTGTTGCGACCGCATAATCGGATTATGCGGAATATGCGATTATGCGCATAATCCGCATAATCCGATTATGCGGTTGCATAATCCGCATAATCCGATTATGCAGTTGCATAATTGCCCTGTCCGCATGGACATGGCGATTTCTGGTTTTTTCCGCGTTTTTCACCCGCATTCGCTTATGCGGGCGCATATGCGCCCGCAAGCCGCATTTTAGAACACTGGGATTTATAGAATATGTCGCTCTCTTTTATAGAAGATCGAGGCAACTATGAGGATTGATCCATTTCTCGTTGACGATCCGACGTCGATGGTTGGAGGCGGTGGAGATTTCTTGTATTTGCTCCTCTTCTGCTGCTGAAGAAGCTTCTAGCTCTTGTGCGAGAGAGAGATCGGACCAAAGGTTTCTTTTTTAGTCTCTTTGGAAGGGTATTTATAGGCTTCAGGTTGTTGAGATTGTTGAGAGTTTCTATGTAAATAGAAATATAATCTTGTTGTAATCTTGATAAGATATTTGAATTTTCTTTTGATAAGATTTGCTCCAAGATTCGTTGTATCTGATCTTGATTCTGTACTAAAGATTAATTGGACTCTGATTAGAATTTGTAGAATAAACAAAATAGCCCGAGGCGGGGCCCACTTTAATTGTGCGCGAGATGGAGACTGGGCTCGCTGCGCGGGACGGAGACTGGGCTTGCCGCATGAGAGAGGCGACCGGCCTCGCCGCGCAAGGCGGGTCTGCCTGCCTGTGAGGAAATTTTTGTTTTAATGTTCTACAGCAGCAGATAATTTTTTTTCTTAGAAGCATTAGTAGGCAATAGATAAACTTTTTTTTAGAAGCAGTAATAGGCAACAGATAAACTTGTTTTTTAGAAGTAGTAGTAGGCAACAGATAATTTTTTTTCTTAGAAGCACTTAGTTGACAGCAGATAAACTTCTTTTTTTAGAAGCAGTAAGTAGACAGTAGATGAATTTCTTTTTTTGAAGTAGTAGTAGCCATCAGATAAAGTTCTTGCATAGTAGTAGTAGGCAGAAGGAGTGAAGGGTTATATCAAGACTGGATTACACTTTGCAGTCGAGGAGGGACCAACCAGAGTTCCTATAATTACGAAATAGAGAAAAAACAGAAATTGAAGTAGATGCGGAATCAAATTGGTGACGCGATTATGGAGTCGGAGTCAAAATCGCAGTCAGAATTGGAGTCAGCATCAACTTGGTAACACGATTATGGAGTCAGAATCTGAATTGGAATCGACATCGAAATTGGCCATTGATTAGGATGGTTGAGATTTATTTCATAACGCGCTTTAATACCATGTTATGAAATAATAAGAACCAACCAATCTATTTATTATGAGTCAAGCGATACATACATTTATAAATGTCTCAACACCATATAAATAATCCAATAGAGCTTAACTTGGCAAATTTACCAACTGCATTAAACGACCTTCTCTCTTTCTCACCCATTCTCTAAGCAATGAAAGGAGAAGAGGGTATTTCTGGGTTTTTAAGTGTTCGATGATCGGGTGAAAAGGTAAATTTAAGTAGTCTATTGATTCTCGTGCCCAAACCTCAAAGACTTATTTTTTTGGACCAGAGGGGGTAATCTCCAATAGAAGGCCCCAACACCTTTTTGATTTGTATGCACCTTGTAATGTTAAGCTGTAAGCACAATCATTATTTCATCATTGGATTTGTATGCACCTTTTGACTTAAATGCTCTTAGGATCTTAATTGAAATTGATCCATTCCACTCTTTTATATTGGTTTTAGAAAGAATACTCGTGACCCATCTTACTAAATAATCAACTTGACACATGAAAAACCTATGTTTAATCAAAATTATGGAAACTTAAATAAGGCGAGGTTTGTGAAAACCCATCAAAGAAGGGAGACGAATATGTGAGAAAGGGAGGGAGGAGTCGTTGCTTTGCGTCATGGTTCAAAAAGATCGGCCCATAGTGATAGGCTATTTCAGATAAACAAACCATCTAATTAAACAAACCATCTAATTGAAGCATACTAAGGTCTGGATTTAATGATGTTAATTAGAGTTGGTTAATTAGGGTTGGTTTTTAGAATTAGAATCTATTAGCATCAGGGGCAAATTTATAGGGGGGCTGCAGGGACCATGGGCCCCTGCAAGTTGGAAGATTTTCAACATATAGTATTGATGGTCATTAAATTATAATAACTTTTTTACATAATATTTCCTCATCTTAAGAGAAAGAAGACCCTTAATTATTGTATTAGACACAATTATATTTATGTTTCCTTCATATTATGATATATCATCTTCAAATTTCTTCCTGAATAGTTTTCCTTCTTAGCAAATTTGATTGTTCAAAGTAATTAGGGTGTAAACAAATAGTTTATGATGATTTAAATTGGTAAAAGGATTAGAAAAAAAATTATGGCTAAATAGTTAACTAATTACCTTAAATTTTAACAAATACAAATTATAGAAATTTAATAATTAATAAATTGCTAACAATCATAAGGCTTGGTAGATAGTGAGATGCATTGACCATTAAGAAATTTTGTGGAGCAGTTGAGTTTAAAACTTAGATACAATTACCACATTATTTTGAAAATTAGTGCTGTGGTGGTTAATCACATCATCCATGATTTATAAACGTCTACAAAAATGAATATGGCAAGACTTTCTAATTACTTTATTGTTTAAAATAATATTTTAATGTTGTAAAAAATAGTTGATACGAAAAAACCAAGACTTCTACCTCTAAGTGGGGGAATTGCAGATTATTTAAGGTGGAATAATATTCTGATACCAAGTACCAAGATGTCAAAGCTTGCTTGGAACTTTCCTTTTCCAATTGATTTTGCTCCTGCTGCAACTGGTGGCAGCTAATGGCTGTCTTGGATCCCTGTAATCTTCTACTAGGGTTTCAGGAATGAAAGTATGTTAAGTAATTGTATCTACATCGGGTTGGGTTTGGAGCAGGTTTGAGTTATAAAGATCTGATCCAACACAAACCCATTACAACTTTGTTTTCTTAGTAATACAGGCAAGCTTTAGTATCAAGCTGATTGTGAAGCCAAACCTGTGGATATATTCGAAGTTATCTTTAACCCAGATTTTTTTAACTCATCAAATCTGCTGATATATATTTTAAGATTTTTGTAGATTTCAAATAATTGAATAAAATAACCAGTTTCTTTTTCGTCTGAGTTTCTTTGCATCCTAGTAAACTGTTTCATTTGGGAAAAAAAAAAAAGAAGAATTTTTACCCCTTTTTTAATTTCTATATATATTTTTCACTACCGTTAAGATTAAGTACTTTGAGTTGCTAATTGTACTGGCTTTCTGATATCCTCCTCCTTCACCAGGCGTGAGACTCTTATGAGAACAGAGAAAATTAACTGCCAATCGAGTTATTTTCACCGGCGCGTAGATCTTTAGTACCATCTTTTCTATTTTTGGTTGTTGTTGCCATGTGCAGATAAAAATTAGGATCATGTGATTTGTAAAAGATATTTATAATTATTATTTTTCAATCCATGCTAAAATCAAACCTGAAACTTTGAAATGAAATTGACGAAATTACCGAAAATAAAATTTCTAGATGTTCCCAAAGTGGAATCAATATTCTTAAATTTATGTGACACCACTGATGCATCCCTTATTTTGTCTCATGAAAATGCACACAGCACTATTTTTGTCTTCCTGCTTATAATTTACCGATTTATTTTTCATTCCTGATTAGGTTTTATTATCTGATAACCTTTCAGATTCCCTGATTTGAAATATATCCTATATTTTTCACTGCTTGTGTGTACTCTCCTCAAGATTGTTGCTTTATTACACACTCGCCTCAAAAGCAAATTATATGATAGCCCTTCTAGATCATTATCATCTTGATGCCCTCCTCCATCTTTCTTATGAAGCATTACCCTGGCAAAATACTAGTGTTTTCACCACATGGAAGGTGATCCAATAGCCCTCCTTTCTCTTCTCCCTCCGTGTCTTATGGCGCCAGATCCTTAGTGGTACAATGGCTAATGCTGATGTCATTCCATCGATCCCTCACAACACTATTTTCTGGCCTTTGAGCTGTTATTACCAGCCATTATAACTCATATTCCAGCTGATACAGACAGCTTCACAATTGATGTTGTGCTAATTAAATGATAATAATAACATTGGACGTATAAGAAACTTGACCTTACAAAGGGCAGTTGATAGGTTATGCTGCCAAGACCCATTATCAAGACACGTTCTTGTTTCCTTCTTTCGGTGCTGGAGGCTACTTTTGAAATATGAGACACAAAAACTGTTATCTCCCTTTTTGTTGAGTACTTTTGTTTTGTGTTTGCCTTCAAGGTTATCTCTGTGATGACAGCAGCATGATGTCTTCTGTGGATAGTTGGGGGATAGGGAGTTGAGAATAATTGGTGGATTTGGGGTTGGGGTCACCTGAACCTTCTCTAGGGATATTTGTAGTTATTTCTTAAGTTTATTCTGTAAGATTTCTAGTTGTTTCTGCAAATGTGAAGCTGTTTTACTAGTTAAGCATTTCCATTTCCTTATTTTCTGAAGTTACCCCATACATGTACTTGCTAAATCATTGTTGATTGAATTTAGGTTGCATATATTACAGAGTGAAAATATATTTCGTGGATGCATGGCTGTTGTCTCTTTAACTGTGAACTAAACCTCTTATGTGAAACTAGAGTCTTCTTAGTTGTATAACCATAATAACATTAAACATATACTTGTATCCCCCTTTTTCTTCTTTTTCGCGGCTTTATAGTTGATATATACAAAATAGTTCATGTGCATGTATTACGAGGTGGATACAACTTACCTGTCCCCCTTAGATTGTATTTGGATCTACTAAGTAACGCATAATTTCTGGTTCTCATTTTTTTAACACTCGTAAGAAATTTTGAAACGTCAGATGTTCTTTTCCTGATGGTCATTTTCTTCTGAACCCTCGCATGTGGACAGAGTCCAAATTTTCCTAAAACTATGGATTTGGAATATTTTATTTGCAATAGAATTTCAAATTTTTATGATAATCGCATTTCCTTGGTTGTTTTCTACTTCCTGCATTTCTGCATCATTTGAAGAACTTCAGATCCTTTGTTTGTGTGAGAAATGTATGTTGAATAGCAATAGGGGCCATAATAGTGGTTGGTGGTTAAGTGGTTGGTGGTTAAATTGCACGGTTGCTTTTAATGCCCCTGTCGTTTGGATTTGTTTCTTTTGTACTTTCATCAGTTAATTCCCTGTATTTTTAATTACAAGCAGGTCTGTTTTTCCATCACTTGCTAATCCTAGTAGCTTGGGGGGGAATGGTCCCTCCGGTAAAGGAGTTTCTGGAGTGTCTTTGACTCGCCAGAAGCCTGCAGGAGTTGGTTTGCCTTCATCAGCCGCTGATCAATCTTTTTCAAGAGGGAGGAGAGATGCAGTATCCAAATATTCAGGTATGTTATTAAAAAAAAATTGGGTGGGACGTATTCTTTTGATTCTAGAGGGTCCAGTTTGGCATCTCTTTCCACAAATTGAGTCCTCAAGTTTGTTGCCATTGTATCTGGACAAGATTGAATTCAGTTTTCAAACTATATATTTGCAGAGGCGAATGATTTCAGAGATTGGTGCGAGAGTGAATTGGTTAAACTTACGGGTACAACTGGTACTTTTCTTGAACTTCACTAGAAATAAATAAGAAAAAATTATGTCATGGGACCATTATTTACCGTCATTTTTTCTTTCTTTTCTGCTATAGACACAAACTTCTTGGAGTTTTGTTTGAAGCAATCAACTTCAGAGGCTGAATTGCTCCTCAGAGAGAATCTTGGTTCTTTGGATCACAACCATGAGTTCATTGATAAGTTTCTCAACTACAAAGATTTTCTAGCACCTGATGTCATTGAAATGGCCTTTGGTGCTCAGAACGGTCTCAAGATGGGTGGAGATACTCCTGCAAACAAGGACGCCAGGGCTGCAAGGGATGTCGATGCTGAGGGAGGGGGGAAGAAGAAGGGGAAGAAAGGGAAGAAGGTAAGCCCAGCTGTCTTAGGATTTAACGTAGTGAGTAACAGGATCATGATGGGTGAGATTCAAACCATTGAGGAGTAGGGACTTTGAGGGCGTATAAACTTGGTGTATATATATTGTCTGAAGGACCATCTGTACATGATTCCGTTTTAATCTGTTTCCGCAAGTTTTTCCTCTTTTCAGTATGCCCTCTGTAGAACAGGAGTAACAACACTGAGCAACAAAGCCCAAAGCGTTTTTTGTTCATTTATTCACCTTTTTGCTAACATTCTGTTGTAGTTCGCATCGGTATTGTTGTAATGCTTGCCTCTGAAGACTGGGCAATGTGAAACCTGTTGGGAAGTCAAAAATTTTCTACCAGATTTTGTTCGATATGTTCAGAAACGCACAGCTAAATTTTTATCTATAAAAAGATGGTATCTTGTTTTGCTATGGTTATTACTTCATTTAGCTTTTGATATTGGTGTCGTGTTTATGTGCGGTATTGTAATTGGTAGTGATTTCCTGGGCTCCGTCTGATTTAACCACAATGAGAGGAGAAAAACAAGCCCTAATGAATTGATCAAATTCTCAAGTTTACATACCTTGCTGATACATTTGAGAACCATTACAATTAGGGAGGGATGATAATGAATGTATTTACGGATTAAATTTTGATTCATTCTAATATAAAATTTTGAATTAAAAATAAAAATTTTATTTTTCTAATTAAAAATTTGATATAGAATAGATTAAAATTTAGTGTATAAATGCATTCATTACCATCCTATTTACAACCCAACGCTAATTATACATATATTACCATCCTATTTACAACCCAACACTAATTATACATGTATATATTGAAGATTCAATTCCGCAACCCAACAACACTAATTATACATGTATGTATTGAAGATTCAATTCCGCAACCTAACACGACATTCAACAATGAATGTTAATATTATAAATATATCCAATTCTTTGATAACCAAATAAAGACGTTTCATTCAAATTTATGTATCAAATAGAGCAACAACCTTGTACAAACGGAATTTAGCCAACTCCAGGTACGAGATAAGTTCGAAAAGACACATCCATAAACCCCAGTAATCGTAGCCAAAACAACCCAATACAATCACCACACATACATTAAATGATAATCCAAATCTTTCATATACCAAATGGATCACGCCTGTTCCGTCTTTGGATAATACGAAACCCCTGGATCCAACTGCTTGCAAATGGTGACATACGCGATGAACAGAACCCGATCCTTTGCTCCAGTCCGATGATTCTGCGTGTGCTTGCAGAAATACTTGAGCTGATCCAGCGTGCAGCACCCGAGCATCTGCCCAAGGAACAAGAACAGCCAGTTGATGTACCTCTTCTTGCCTGCCACCACAGGCCTCACGCAGCCGGGCTGCTCGCAGGCCGCGCATTCTGCAAACGCTGGGCTCATCCATTGGGCCGGGGCACGGTCGTGCATCATGTGGTAGTTCGATAGAATAAATGCCTTGATCTCATCGAACTTGGTTTGGATGTCGAGTGTGAGTCTTTCCCTGCGCCCGCACCGTCGGCAATGGACCTCGCCCTCTACTGAAGTAATGCCGTGGGCTGATAGGTGGTTGAGGCTGTGGACCGTGGCCCGGCGGTTTGTGGCCCAGGGGTAAGGGGGTGGTATGGTGTCCTGCTTGCCGGCGTGCGGGGCCTGTGTTGGACTGCGTCGGTGACGGGAGGAGTGGGATTGGGCTGCAGAAGGTTTGTCCTCAACATTGTTGCAAGGAGAAGGTAAATCAATCGAAGAAGATGCAGATGCAGATGGTAATGCGATAACGGCTTCAGTTGGAGGAGGAGCCCATGAGTTGAGATCAAGGGAAAGCCAGTTTGGATCAATCTCTTCGTTGGATAAGAGACCATTTAGATTGATATCATGATTTTCCATTGCCTTTTAATATATAGCATGATGCAAGAGAGGTTCGATTGTAATAGATTTTTTTTTTTTTTTTTTTCCTTCTTTTTCACCGGTCTTATATAAGGAACGAAATGGTAGTAATAAGGATAGGAAGGACTAGGGTTTAGGGTTTACGAAGAGTCAAGGAGAGTTAATTATTAGGGAATTTTGACTCGGGGGAATATTCATGTATTCATGCTTTGTAGTTATTATGATTGAATGTATGTAGTCACTCTGACCGTATCTATCTCTAATTCCATCAAATCCTAATAAATGAAAAGAATTGAGTTTATGAGAAGTTAAATGGGGGTATGTGCGCATATTAATACAGTTTCTATGAAAAAAATTGAGAAATTTTCACTTGATTGATTATTTGCTTCCCAAAATTTCTCGGTGTGCAACCACAAAGTTAATTAGTCCGTATCATTTCTAAGAAAATCTCTCTGGCCATTTCACACACTCTCCTTGTTTCTTGAAAGGTTTCATTGGAGATGCTTAGGAGTCTATCAAGAAAATTAATATATTGATTAATATCAAAATACCAATCAATTAAAAGTTTCAAGCAATCCCCAGTAACTGGGACAAAAAGAAGAAAAAATAAAAAAAGGAATAAATTGAGTAATAACATAAAAGATAAATATAGAGCTAACTCCATCTCTTAATCAACTCAATTCAATTAAATTCTATGAGCCCCGAAACCAAATATCATTTTAAAAAAATCGCAATAAAAATTACCAATACAAATTGATTAATTAACTTGTACATCAAAATGAATATACCACAGTTACCGTCATATTCAATTTACTACATTCTTCACGTGGCAATTTCTATCCCTGAATTGCTCCAGAGAGTTTTTTAGAGCCAACTGACAGTAAATATATATATTGAGAATTTTTCTTAATTAAATCATGGTCACTACACTAGAAATCAGCATAATGCAAGGGAAATAAAAAAATAATTAAAATGTCATTAACATATGAAATGTGCAAGATTTTACGAAAACAGACTAATTAAATTTGATTCTCCAAACAAATACAGAACGCATCTTAATTTTCCTTGCAAGAACTCGTGTGGATGTTCTAACAATAGCTATTATATGATCGCAGCCCTCAAGCAACACAATTGAACACCATAAAGACAGCGCAATGTCATTTAACATAAGAAATGTGCATGAATCAATCAAGAAGTGCCAAATCCTACAGAACTCGATGATGATCGACAACTGCTACATGCAAGTCTTGGTACTAGCTAGTAATTGAATGGCAAGAAATCTCTAGGAAGGTTAGAGGTGCAGACATGAGGCACGCCATGGACGATCCCAGCAGGAACGTCGCGGTGCACCGTCAACAGCAACTGATAGCTTCCTCGTGGATCGTTGGTGGAGTTGTGCAGCACCACCACCCGGCCCTGCACCCACAACGGCAGCTCAACTTTGAAGCTGTCGAACCTTATTGGCATCGGCATTGCCCTGCACACGATAACCCCCTCGTCTCCCCCCCAGTCAGTATCGACATCCTGCAACTGCACCCTGAAGCGCTCAATCCTCGTCCATGGATCCTGCGGTCTGCTGTGGGGGCGCTGCAGCGTGTACAGCTCCAATGTGGACGCGTCCTCATCGACAACAACCAGGCCCAGCCTGTTCCCGACTCTGCCCAGCTGCATTCTCGCTCCCAGAGGAACCCCCGGAGGCAGCTCCAAGAATGACCCGATCTTCATCAAGTTCTTGCCGAAGTGGTCGTACCTGAGCACCGAAGACGGCTTCCCGAACGGTCCCCCGATGAGCCAGTATGCAATTCTGCCGCAAGAAATGCCCGAGTTGGGCACGATGGTCCGGCCGTCCTGCAGGTCGATCCTCGTGAGGGAGTCCCAGGCGTCGGTGTCGGAGGAGAACGTGTCGAAGGTGTAGATGCTGTCCGACTGGTGGACGGCGCAGATCAGGAGCCAGATGGAGGATGGTGCAGCGGCGGGGCGGTGGACGGCGAGGACGACGTGGGTGCGGTCGGGGTGGTGGTAACTTGGAGGAGGTTGGAGGGGGAAGTGGCCATAGGCGAGGCCAACATCATCATCATCATCATCATCCTCCTCCTCCTCCTCCTCCTCGTCGTCTTCTTGTTGTTGCTCTTCGGAGAAGGAGTCGACGAAGGGGTTGCCGACGTAGTAATGGTTGGTGATGCGGTGGTGCCAGGCGACGAGGCCTTTGGAGGATGCGCAGAGGGAGATTGCTGTGCGGTCGAGGTTGGCAGGGATCAGTGGGTGGATGGGAGTGGGGCGCCATGCGAGCTGACGTAGAGTCTCCTCGTGCTTGAAGAAGATGGCGGTGGTGGAGTAGCCGGGGCGATAGGCGAAGCCTGCAGCATCAGCAGCAGCAGCAGCATCATCTTGTTCAACGTCTGACATTAGGATTAATTTGGATGGGGGAGTTCTTGGGCAAGAAAATCAAGCTGGGTTCTTTGTTTTTCTTTCTTCTTGGTTCTTGGTTACAGTTGCATGTAGGGTTCTGATGTGTTTTTATAGATGATTTGGACCCACCCAGACTAAAGCAGCTCATGTTGATCATGTGTTGTATTAAATAGGATTGGATCCCAGACTAAATAAATAAATCTCATGGCCTGATGGGGATTAACCCAGAATTAGATACATGATTATAAATCCATTCTTTTTTATGAAAATTATCACTCCATCCTTATCCAGTTACCTACTTATGCTTGATTCATCATTTCTGCCAACGAGCAAGATCCCATCACTCAGGGAAACTCTGCATCATCTGCAGTGCACTGCAACGACAATAAAAAACAATATTAAAGTTTACTGAAAGTAGGATGGTAATGAATGTGTCGAAATTTTGGTATGTTTTATACAAAATTTTGAATTAAAAATAAAAATTTTATTTTTCTAATTCAAAATTTTATATAGAATGGATCAAAATTTGGCCCGTGGATATATTCATTACCATCCTTAACTGAAAGTTATTCCATTATCTGGCTCAAAAAATTAACTGAATTCTATCTATAAAATATGAATTTATAGATTGCTTATATAATATCAATAGACCTTCTCAAAAAAAAAAAAAGAAAAAAAAAAAAAAGAAGAAGGAGAAGAAGAAGAAGAATCGTATATTAGCTAACCTGACTTTCTTCTTACTAACCCTTCCTTGAGAGTTGATCTATGGTTTTCATGAGTACTCTTTATTTGTCCAATTGGTTCTGTGATGCGAGGATGCTAACTTGATAAAGAATCAAAGATAGTGGTGAAGGAGTTGAGGTTATTTGATTTTTGTGTGGCGGGAAAACAAATAGAATGGATGGAAAATTAAATAAAACTTACGATGTTGTCCCATTAGTTATTTCTTTCATTTAGAGAAGAAAAGGGAACAATAGAGTTTGTCAAAATATGAGCCGAATATTCGGTTGGATTTTTTGTAGACACTGAATAAAGATGGATGGTACATGTTAACATTTAGATTAAGCATGAGAAATTAAAATTAGGTAAGTATGATTAAGGAGCATAGTTTTAGTGGTCAAATAATTAAACATATAAAAATATAAGAAATGTTTAACACCTTTAGGAGTTTTTTAAAAAAAAAAATCTTGTTTTGACGCCGGTTCTTTAAACCAAGTAGGTGCTCATTTCATTGATTTCTATCATACAAACTGAGTGCGGAGAAGATAGAGAGGAAAGAAAGAAAGGACTTAGTGTATTCTATTCAATATTAACTTCAAGTAATTTAGTTTTTATTACGGTATTAGTATGGTATTTCTACATAATTTTTTGAATAAGAATTGGAATGATGTATTATTTATTAGTATGGTATAAGTTGGGGGTATGTTTTGTTGTTCGTCAACGTAGGATCTAAAGTACACCAATTTTATCCAAGCATACCCTCAACTTATCCATAAAAAGGAACATGAATCTTTCAATCCCTGAACCTCATAGCTTTAGGTTTCATAATCTAAGACCCAAAGTCAAAACAACGTCAATGCCTTCCTTTTTTCGATCTTCAGCTTCTTAATAAATTTAGTGTACTTCCAAAAACAATTTTGAAAAAAATGCAGGGATTGCATATGATATTCCTAATCTCTTTCTTCTTTTATTAAGAAGACATCCAACTGCCAACTGTAGAAGCAGGTTTGGCACTTCCTATTTTCTATTAAGTTTTCTCCAATATCAAATAAATTTCAGAAGGAATTTAAGGAATTTGGGAGATGGTAGTGGCGGAGTCTTTAGTATTTTAGGTTTGATAGAATTAGAGTTTCTCGATCTTCAGCTTCTTAATAAATTTAATGTACTTCCAAAAACAATTTTGAAAAAAATGCAGGGATTGCAAATGATATTCCTAATTTCTTTCTTCTTTTATTATGAAGGCATTCAACTGCCGATTGTAGATGCAGGTTTGGCACTTCCTATTTTCTATTAAGTTTTCTCCAATATCAAATAAATTTCATAAGGAGATGCAGGTTTGGCACTTCCTATTTTCTATTAAGTTTTCTCCAATATCAAATAAATTTCAGAAGGAATTTAACGAATTTGGGAGATGGTAGTGGCAGAGGTATTTTAGGTTGAAATAATGTAAAAAAAATAAATATATATGATATTTCAAAGCAATTAGATACTAACCCTGGTTTTAGATAAAGTGAGGTTCAGTACCACTAAGTCTGAACCCAAAGTCTGGTGATCCTTGGTAACCCTAACTACAGCTCCAAGCATCAGATGCATGTGGCATGGCGTGATCTCTCTGGTGACTCTTAACTACATCTCCAAGCAAGCTCGCCACATCAAGCGATGGAAGGTTAACTTGAACAAAGGCAAGCAAAAGCGCCTGGAGAACTGCAACTGATGTGCCTGAAAGTTGTTCTTCTCTACAGTATCCTCTCTTAGCTTCCCTTTTGGCTTCTCTACTGATCATTTGTAGCTTCAGATGTGTGTGCAGCAATTGGCATGTTGTGCTCAAAGATAACCCTAAATACATCTCAACCCAACCCCAACATCAAATACTGTGGTGTTGTTCAAATAACACTGCCAGTTGGTGTCCCCAACCTATCCCCAATACATGGAAGGAAAAAATAGCGAAACTCCAAGCGCCAAAAAAACTCAAAAGTCCGCTGATTGTGTTGGAATAATGCAGGACACTAATAGAATTAGGATTAGGTTTTATATGTGATTCATATTTTGAACAATAGTCTGAAGCTTTTCCTATATGATGATAATCAAGATGTTTTTGGTTGTCATACGATTGGTTTTTTTTTTTTTTTTTTTTTTTTTTTTTGACCAAAACGGCAAGGAAATAATAGAACTACAATAGAGTTCGAGTCACGTAAATTCTCAAAATTACAAAATATAAAACAACAAGTTTGTTAAAGTAAAAGGTACATGAAAAGTCAACTTCCTCCTGAAACAACATTAAAATAAGCGATCCCCAGGTTTGTCAATCTTCTCCATGGAGAGATCTATACTCTCCAACTATGTCTGGTCCGGGGAATGATGATGGTCTCCGGAGTCCTCTAATCTACACGCGTTTTTCGTCCGAGAGTATATCTGTCCAAAAAATAATATTGTGAATAATCATGCATATACATGTATATAAAGAGCGTGTTGTAGAATTAAATTCTCTCTCTACACATTCTCGTATAAGGCTGCGGCTAGGGTTTTAGCCAGTTGTGATATATTGTCATTAACACATAATTTACTCCTTAAATTAGTGCAGGTTCCCATGTTGATGTCAACCCCAATAATTCTTGCATAATTTATCCAAAGATCATTAGTAAATTGGCAATTCATCAATAGATGATCAGTGAATTCTCCATAAACAAATATTCGGGCCTATTCACCCTCTTTTTGTAAAGCTGGCATGGTAAGCAAAACTTTTTTAATGGCCAGTCATAAAAACACCCTTATTTTAGACGGGCATACAGTCTTTCAAATTCAAGATGTATCGGTCAACACAACTCCACTATCAACAAAACGATTATATGTAGATTTAACAGAAAAGTCCCCATTTTTACTCCATCTCCAATGGGATTGGTCATCCAACATATGAATTGGTCTGAAGTCCCTTGGGAGTACTCTTAACTCTCGAAGTTGTGTTTTTCATAGACCGATATAGGATGTCATAGGTTCAAACTCCATCTTGATCTACCCCAATATCTGCTTACATTAACATCCTTATCCCAAGAAAGTTGGAACGCTCAGAAAACAAAATTTTTAGAGTTACTTGTGAGCACAATCTATCATACCAAAATGCAATATTGTGATAATTTTCTAATTTAAACTCCAAACTCGTTCATACCATGTGTCTGAACATCATAATGCCCTTCTAGAATCTGGATGTGTTGCACGAGCTCCATGATCCTGCGTACCAAGTACCGTTCCTAGGACGATATTTGACGGATACAAGTTTTTGGAAAGAGCCATGAGAGCGTGATACCAAGTACCAACACCATTTCGTCATTAATGATAAATTAAAGGTTTTAAGCAATGTTTAAAATAGCGATAACGGTAACGTAACGTTTTGCCTTTGTTAGGTTATGTAGCAAATAGCGTAACGCATAACGTAGGTTATGCAATTTTTTATTTATTTAATAAAAATAAATATAAAACCATATAAAATAATTTTAATAAATTGAAAAATAAATTTAAAATATCTAAAACAATATAAAATTATTTTGTAATACATAATCTATTCAAATGTTATATTAAGTTTTACAATAATTTTCATATATCTTCATAAATTATATTAAGTCTGCAACCGTAATTCCAATTATCATTTAAATAAAAAAGCAAGATTCCTATTTTTGATTTCGATTCCAATTATTATCATTATTGTAATTTATATTTTGTAATGTTCAATTTATCTTATTTATGATTGTTGATTTCAATTCAATTAAAAATTCAATAAAATCAACAAGTAAAATGTTTTAGCAACTGGATGAGAAATACAACAAGTGGATAAAGAAACAAACTTAAATTATCAAGTTAGAAATTCCAAAAGCAATCAAACAAGCCAACAATTAATTAAGAAAATTACAGCAATTCGCTAATAATCAAAATAATAATCAACAATAATATATAAATTACTAAAAAAAATAATTGTAAATAACATAGCATAACGTAATTTAACGTAACGTTATGTAATATAACGTAAAATAACGTAAAAAACGTACTGTTACGGTGCATTGAGTTATTTTCAGTTGTTACGTAGCGTTGGGATTCCGTTAGGTTACGTAACGCAAATAATGGGTTTCATAACGTGTTATTTTCAACAATGGTTTTAAGATCAAGTACTCTAATTCCTCCAATTGCTTTAGGTCTACATATCTGTTCCCATAAGATCAAGTGATACTTATTGGAGTTAGTCACACCATTCCACAGAAAGTTCTTTCTAATATGATCTATTTTGTTTCTCACCCAGCAAGACAATAGGAAAAAAGACATATAGTATAAGGGTAGTGTGGATAATACAGTATCTAGCAATATCATCCTTCCTTCCAAAAGGAGCAAATTACTTCTCCAACCATCCAATCTATTTTCAAAAGCATCAAGTAGAGGGTTCCAAACCTGTTTGGATAGTTTTCATGGTCTAATGGGAATGCCTAAGTATTTAATCGGAAATATAGTCTCTTCACATGTGAAGATGTCTAATATAAGACAGAGAGAGGTTCTTAGACCCCAGGCTAATGAATGAGCTCTTAGAAAAATTAATTCTTATACCTGATCATGCTTCAAAGAAGCAAAGTACCCACTAAATATATATTGCCTCTCTCATATTAACCCTTCCAAAGATAAGTGTATTATCTGCATACTGAAGGATAGTGAAAGTGAGTGAGGAGGAACCCGTCAGGCCATGTATTAAGCCCGCTCTCTCCATTTTTCTACACAAGATATTGAATCCGCCAGCAACCAGTACAAATAGTAGGAGAGACAGAGGATCTCCCTATTGAAGGTCTCGTCTTAGTACTATTTCCTTACCAACTTCTCCATTAATTACATTTTAGCTGAGATTAGCCACATCTTTCCCCAAAGCCTCATAATCGCAATACCTCCAATAAGCAGTCCCAGTCTACCATGTTATATGCCTTTTCAAAATCCAATTTAAATAAGTAACTCTCTGATCTGGTTTTCTTACAGTAATGAATAACCTCATATGCTGTCGCAACCCCTTACAAAATGTTTCTACCTGCTATGAAGCCTGTCTAATAATCTCCAATCATCTACTGAAGTCTTGGTGCAAGACGATTAGCTAACAATTTGCTTTTTGTGTAGTCTGTTATTTGCAATGATTGTAGATTTGATATTTCTAAAGTGATTTATTATTTGTTTTCACTTAATCCTGTTAACTGGTAATTACGAAAGTAGATGAAAAGGCTTTAGTTCCATCTGAATCTAAACTGCAATTGTGCTACAGTTGAATATACAGTATAGGAAATAACATTATTTTGTTGTAGGAAACTACTGGCAGAGGAAGGATGAACATGGATCAAGAAAATTGAAAAACCACAAAGGCTTCTGGGGCCTGGCTCAGTTGACAATTAGGAAGGGTTAGATTATAAGAGGTTCCAGATTCATGACCATGCTGCTAAGCATTGGCTGTAGATCATGCCGCTAACTATAGTCGGTAGACGATAAAGGGGTCTAATTAACTCTGTCAAAATATATATGATTCTAGGTTCTGCTGTAGATATCTGCACCATCCAAATCACAGAATCAAAGAAAGACCAGGGATATTAACCATTAGACGTTCATGAAACTAATAAATCGAAAAGGTTGCAATATATAATTATATATAGGCAAGCAGATTATATACTGGAATCTGAACAATAGTAACATAACTCCACCTTTTATCTAGTGTCTTTGTTGTACAAAGTGGTCTGGACTTAAGCTTGTGCTGGTATTCCTTTTTCACAGTACTAGTGTTTTTTGGTTATCATATCAAGCAATGGCTCCATCGTTTTTCTCAGGGGAAAAAAAAAAAAAATACAATGTGTGTGCTGTAAAATCTGTAAATCGTCTTCCATAGCAAAATTGAGACAAGATACGTGGAAATAGTAGCTTTCAACCAATCACAAGACAAAATTTCCAATACTATTTCATGAATCGGTAGTAATAAAGTCAGAATGTCACAGTGATTTCAACTAATGTGGTTTACAAGTTCACGCAAATTTTTTAAAAAGAACATGCCTCAATGATTAAAACAAGACAAAAAACAAAAAGGGGAAAGCAACTTCTGTAAGCTATGGTAAGATAAGTAGCTAAGCTTTGCGTACTTGATCGGATCAGAAGACCTAATAGAGCATTCATTAACACAAGAAAAGCTGAGGCAGAATCCATCGCAAGTCATTGAACATGAACAGATGAAAATGACACGGATCCAGTATTATCTCTGTCTACTACATTTCTTTGAGTCTTCTCCCCTACATTCTGAAGAAAAGAACGATGAAATAGTCACTATAAGTGTAATGGACTCATTTAATTAAGGAAACTACAGAAGAAGGGGACCTGAAAGAGCCCAATTCATAAAAAATAAAACAACCATTTGGGCGTAAGTGTCACTAAGATAAAGAAATAGACTATCCTTCTAAGATTTTAGGTAAAGTTTCTTTAAGAATAAACCAACAGCACACCTCTTCACTGGAGACCAAAGCTTAAACAATTGTTTGTAATTTGCATCTACAACATGCAAGTAAATACCCAAGAAACCATCTATCCGTACTTATAATTGAAAAAGTTGAAACAGTGAACACTGTCTATAATAAAGTTACTCAAATGTGCATCAAGCTTAGTAAAATAGCCCCGCCAAGTAAATAAAACAAATGGAAAATAGTTCAACTAGAATCAAGGTAATGTTCACCCATATATACTTTTTCTGAGGAAAAGCAATTCATCTATGTAACCTTCAAGCAAATCAGTGTTAGTAGGAGGTTGTACAAAAAAGCTGTTCATTACCAAGACAATGGAGGTAGAGGATCCTTTGAACGTGTAGCCATTATTTCTTTTGCAGTAAGCTAATAAAACTTCCAATCTCTAGAAACAAAAAAGTTTAGTTGCTTATGGTTTAGACAACTAAGAATAATTTCAATTACACTAGAATCATCTTAACGGAATCATATACGATTCCTACTTTGAGCGGTAGTCTAATGTTATCCTTGTATAAATTCACAATATTCTTTATTTGAACTCAGTTGTTTGAAATTGCTGCCTTCTGTTTTCTTTTTGCTTTCCTATGTTAGCTTTCTTCTATTTTGCTACTTTAGCAGCTTTAGGCAGTCTTCGGGGGCTGCAGCCTTCCCTTATTCCTAACAGCATCAGTTGTCCTACTTTTCGAAGTGCTAACCTGTTTCCACACAATATCTATATCTATATTGTACATGTAAGAGAGGGAGTTTAACAATTTGGACCTGTCTTTCTTTTCATGTCCAGGAGAAATCTCAGCCATCGATTCTTTTTGAAGAAAATTTAATCATCTAAATTTTATCTCTATTAATAAATAACTTTATATATATAAACAAGACTTCTAGATCTTTAATATGAACACAATTAAAATTGCTGGATTTGAATTTCAAATAGGATTAGGCTCCTTCATGGATTTGGACTCCAAGTAATATTAGTCATCTTGTAGGAGTTCTTTAGTTCAATTCCTATATATATTACTTTTTTTTATGAAGTTTCTTTTTTTCCGTTTCCTCTCCTCTCTGTTTCCATCCACCCTGTTATTTTCTCTATCACATCTTTATCCAGATATTTTCAAAACCTATAAAAATATATCTTTTTCTTAGTTATATCTTTTAACTTTTTAATTATTTTTCTTCAATACTAATATTTTATTATTTTTGTAGTTGAGTCATTATTCCTTTTGATTTTTTATTTAAATTTTTTGAGTAATTTGAAAACTAGGGTTTTGATCAATTCTACTAAGCTTAAGTCCTATCAAAGAAAAGAAACCAAGTTTAGGCAAGCTTTTTGTATGCCCTAAGAAAAGATCCAGATTCACACATTGTCAACATTGAACATGACAATATTAAATACGACATTTTTATTAATGTCTGGAATATATTATAAGTTTTCAGATGCATTTTAGATGTATTTGACGTGCATCCATCTAATAACTGAGTATCCAAATATTAGATACCGATGGAAGTATCCGTGCAACGTAGCCAAAGCTTAAACAACATTGGATTTTCGACAGATAAGCATAATACCCACAAAACCATTCATTCCTAATTATAAGTGAAGCAATCAACTTTCCAGATCTTTTACCAAAAGCCTCTCTCTCTCTCTCTTGTTCTAACCTAGTCACTGGGGAGACGAAGGATACGGCCAATGTTCGATGCTCCGTTCTCTCTCTCCTAATCCCTGCCAGATCCAGATTTAAAGAAAATAGAAGAAATGAATACATGTATAAAGCAAGAAACTGGAAGGAGAAGGGGAAGAAAATAGGACAAGAAGTTTTAGGTCCGAACTATGGGTGGTCAAATCTGGGTGCTTGTGTGGTGGAATCTGGCAAAAGTTAGATTTGATAAGTTTCTAGGATGACCTGGCTGGAGGAGACCATCTCGTTCACCAATTCGATAATCTCAGCATGAATCTTCAGATCAAAAGTACTAGGGGACTAGATTGCATCCGGATTTTATGGATACAAGAACCAAGTTATTCTGTTTTATTTTAAGTTTAAGTTGTCTATATCCCACTCATCAGGAGTTGGCAGCTATAACATCAGGCCAAATTCAACTATCATAAACTAAATCTATCAGGTTGGAGGCAGGATTTAGACATAGGCGGACTGAAAAAAAAAAAAAAAAAAAAAAAAAAAACATCTATAGATATACATCCTCTTTTAATTATCTACTACCAACCATGTTCACTTCGTGTGCTGTCATGATTATGTTCTCAAGCAAATGTGTGGTGATCATCCTCACAAGCAAAGGTGTTTGGGTATTGTTCATGTGGTCATGATATTCACTAGTTGGGTTTCTACTCTGATGGATGATATGGTGGAGTATGCAATTTGGGATGTGCACTGTTTGAGAATGGACAGAAATTTGATGATGTCTCACTAGTTAGACGGAGGAAAGGATAAAGGATAGCATGACACACTGAATTGGGGGTGGTTACTTCGGCGACAATGCAGTTGATGCCTGGTGCTTTTGGCCTCTGTACACAAACTATATACCTTGCGTTGCCAATCCGTCTCTTGCAGTTGTTTCTCTGATATCTCAAACCGATGCAAACAACTAAAAATAAAATGTTCAGCAAAGCTCATTCAATCAATTAATCAAAGTATTAAAAAAACATGAAAATAATTCAAATAGGATTATTGCTCGGACATGATACTCTTTCTAACAATTATTACGGTACCTCTAGTTTCATCATTCATCCTAATTTTGATCAAATTGAGCTTACAAAAAACAAATTAGGGGAACCAAAGCTTCAACAAAACAAAGTTAAAGTAAATTGAGCGATGTAGTAAAGACCTAATTTTTACCTTGGGATATGGAGTAGCAGGGTCGAGATCGACCATCCTCATGGACATCCTGGCGATCTCAGAGACCGCGGCTTCCCTTATCTCGGCGTCATCGCTGGCCAGCTCCTCGTACGCGGCCTCGAACGCCTCCTGCCAAAACCTCGGCAGCCGGATCCGCCGGCTCTGGCTGACGTACACCTCCCACATGTGCCTCACCACTTTCTCCCTCTCCTCCACCTCCTACAAAAAAATTCAAAGTTTTTAATTCGAGTTATTTTCAAACTAAAATTGGAATTAAGGGAAGGATCGTCCGATCGATGGATCGATTGTTACGAGAATGTCCAGATCGGAGCGTGCGGTGGAGCCGAGATCGTCGTCGGGGAGGCCGGTGAGGTCGCCGGCGGACCATTTGAGGGTGACGGTGCCGGTGAGCATCGACCAGAACGCCAGCAGGATGATGGCCCCCAACGCCCAGAACTTGTAGCGCCCTTTGCCGAAAAGTGACGGCGACGGCGTGTCGGGTTTCGTAGCGGCGGCCGCTGATAATTTCGGTAGCAGATCGGCCTCCTTCATTTCCACTGCAGCTGCGGGTGAGAGTGCTTGGGGAGTACTATTTCTGGGGAATTATTATTGGAGTTTCTAGATGGGCACAGGTTTTTTTCCCAGTGAGCCCACTTTAAAAGTCCATATTATTTACCATTTTGTCATTTTTTTTTTGTCAAAACTATCCTTCCTTCGCTCCTCCTTCTTCCTCCCATCTCCTCCTCTTTTTCCCGTGTCTTCCTCCCATCCCCTCCTCTTTTTCCCCGTGAAAACAGTGAACATCATAAGCACAACAGAGAGAGAGAAAAAGAGGGAAAAAAAAATTCCATTTCAGAGAATTCAAACTCCATTCCTCTTTATTTTTAACTCCTTTTAGGAAAAAAAATATGGAAATTAAAATCTACATTTAGCTTAAATCGGTTCTCTCATTGTGAAACCCTAGAAAATAGGAAAAAAAAAATTCTTTTATGGGTCAACGGGAGCCAGAACTGTCTGACCCCCTGATCCGGGCTAACCAGCCCGGACCAACACTCCCTGTCCGGGGCTGCTAGCCCGGATGCAAGTGCTCAAGGCAATATTCATAGTTCAGTTCATGAGGAAGAGGTCATCGATGATGAAGATGACACAAAACAAATGCAAGTGACTGGTTAACCAAAACAAGTACAATCTCTGATCTTGAGCTATATTTTCTAGAGAATCCCATCACCCTTGAAGAAGTTTACGCTTCTGATGAGTTAGAAGAAGGTAGCGTAGCAGATTCTGAAGGATTGAGAGTGCCTAGTGAATGAATTCGATGACTACTACAACTTCTTCAATGTTTAAGTCGATCCTAAGAATGATGCTCAATTCAAATTTATCAAACATACTTTGGAAATCTGGGTTCGACTGCAATGAGTTTCTCCAAGCTTGGTACTCCCCTAACCAGACAGCCAGTCGACCCATTACTGTTCAAGGAAGAATACGATCCTGAAACTTACATTTGAGAACCAGCTTCTGTTTGAACGAAGTTCTCTTGGAGATTTACGATACATCCTCTTCATGCTGCCCTTGGCTCTCCTGCTTTGACGCGAGCTGCAGGAGGTATGGGTGAAGATCTCGCGATCACTGCTGGTTGCAACTCTAGACTATGATGTTGCACGGGATTTTGAGAAGAATGATGGGTGAATGGAGCGAGGATGTAGGGCTCGAGCGGGAGGATCTCATATTGGACGACTTACTGCACGATGTTGTTCTTGAGCTCTCCTAATTTCTATACAACAAGTTATTTTGTCGAGTATATACTCATATCTTGAATCAAATTTTCTACTAAATATACGCATTCATCCTCAAATTTGTGTTTTAAACTGTAGACTGTGAACTTGGATCAGTTACTTGTTGTGCAACTTTACCAGAAGTCCTTGCAGGAACATTCCTCAGCTCTAAACCGATGAAATCGACTCTGATCCCTCACCAGTATCTCCCTTTCATAGATCTTCGATATGAGCTTCGTCGCAGAATGACAATCGCCACAGACGCGCAGGTTCTTCACGATCCGAATCTGAGTCCCTGGCGGTGTCCTCAGCAACGCGAAGGCAATGGCCAGCTTCTCATTGTACCAATGCAACGCGTCCTCTTTGTCCTCATCGTCTATGTCCAGCAACACCTCTATCGTCGTGGCCACGTACCCTGCCCGCTTCAGCTCCCTCCCGATCTCCACCACCATCCCGTATATCTCACTGTAACGTGATGCGACTCGTCTCCGGCTGACTACCTGATCCGGGCTAGCCAGCCCGGATGAAGCCACTGTATCTGGGCTAGCCAGCCCGGATGAAGCCGCTGTATCCGGGCTAGCAGCCCTGGACAGGGAGTGTTGGTCCGGGCTGGTTAGCCCGGATCAGAGGGTCAGACAGTTCTGGCCCCCGTGGAGCTTCATTTAAGTTGGAAGATCTGAGGCTGCTGCTCCTGAGGCTGAGGAGTGGGTCTGCGCCTGAGGCTGCTGCTCCTTAGCCAGAGGGAGAGGAGGTGAACAGATGGGAGCAAGTGGAGGCACTGCGCCAGCCACGCCTTGTCGGAGGTCACGAGGGCAGCGCGCAGGCAACGACAGCAGAGGGAGAGCGCGGAGAGATCGGAGGGGCGGAGTTGGGAAGAAAGCAAGAACAGCACGTCGTCCGGCAGGGATAGCAACAGGTCGGAGCCGCACCGGCGCTGGAGGCTACTCCTCTCCCTCTGGTTGATCTGCGCCTGAGGCTGCTGCTGCTCACTAGGAATGGGTTTGGAAACGGTGAGAGAGAAGGAGAGTGAGATGGTGAGGGCAACTTGGGTATATAAATGTGCCCACTAGGAAAAAAAACAAGATTTTTTAAAAGGAATGATGTGCGCACTAGGAAAAGTGGGCTCACCAAGAACAAACCTGTGCCCATCTAGAAATTCCCGTTTCTATGGGCCTCACGCCATGAAAGTGGGCCCACTGGGTTGATGCTTTCGCGTTTCACGTTCCAAAGGAGCACACCACTATTTCTAGTGAGCCCACCATACATTTGTTCGGGGTTTCAGCCGGATGTCTAAAAGTGGGCTCACTAGAAAAAATGGTGTTCTACTTTAGAAACTCCCGTAATAACTTAAGAAGGATAAATTTATTGGCAAATGACCATCACAACAACAACTAAAACTTTGATACCAAGCATTTGGAAATAAACTATATGAATCAAAAAAAAATCACACCAGATTAATCACATAAATAATCCTTCTCCACTAATTCATATCAAGACAAATGACCATCACGATAACAAGTACAATAATACAGTGAAAAACCAAGATATCGAGTTTTTGCAAGAGGAAGTACAATGAATGCTATCCCAATGGCTTTCAACTTATCAACAACTGAAACAATGTTTCCATACAAAAGCTATGAACCTACTCAAAAGAGTTTTAAGTTTAACAAGTATAAGTTGTAGAACATATTTCATCATCCAGATTTAGAGAAACCTGGAAGCTGATGCTTCCGCTTGGCCTGAAACAAGCAGCACATTACATAACACAGAAGTTGAAGTGATTGAAGATGGTTCGTAATGCGATACTAATTGCATAAGGACCTCAAATAGGCAGAAAGAAACGATATAGTTATAAATACACTTCTACAAAATTGCATTTATATATGTACACAAGGAGTTTTCATGCCTGATGAAGGCCATCAGCTTGACCAACATCACAGGTGAAGCAAGTTGATGCTCTATTGCACAGGACTACCGGTAGCACTCAGCACGAGTCATGTCCAACGAACGATTACCAATACTGTTAGAACCTGTTCATGGAAACAATATCATCAATAACAAGTTGTCAAAAGCCATGCTAAATATCATCCTGACCAACCAATATTTCCTGCTCAATGTATACAACGAAGAGGTAACTGAACACCAATTCAACATGAGTGATTTTCATTAATCGTATCCAAATACTAACCTTTAAACAGCAAAATAGATTGTTTCATCATTCATAATAGTTAATAGGTTTCAAAAGGTTAAATGACTCATCGTGTTGGTTAATAGTCATGCGGGGTAGAAAAAGTGATCATCTCGAAGCAGAAAAAGAAATAAACCATGCATAAAGAATATTAGTTAATCTAAAAGTATTCGTTACTGCAGAATCATTAATCCCAACTGGGACACCTTTCGTCTTTGCTACACGCAAGGGTTAATGGTTCAATAACAACGAAAGAAATACCGGTTCTTTACAAATGTAATCAAACACTAAAAGCAGTTAAAATGTACACAATATCACTCTGACCCATAAGAAAAAGTAGCTTAAAGATTTACAGCTCAACATGCTAACTTCTACTTGACCCTTGTACATCCCCACCATAAAAGCAAAGACAACCACAACAAAAGGATCCTTGCCATCAACATGCTATTAAATCTGCACTATAAATAAAATGTTCAACTTTTGCTTCCATAACTATGGAATTTTCCCATAAAGTATCTCTTATGTTAATACCCGAGACCTCAGCATTTCCAAATCAACGCCTAAAATTACTTGCACTATGATGGAAAACCATCTCGCTTAATTTCTCCTTTATTCAATTATTTGTTATAATATACTAGGGATGTTTCCAGATCATCTAAAGATCCCTGACCCAAATTAAGGAATACTCCCAGTACATTCTGTTTGGTAAACTGACTAAAACAACATGAGGGTCTTTGACCCAGCTCAGATGATTTAATGTATTAGTTTGGAAATGTTCAGATTTCATGTGTCTAGATGGATGGAACAAAGGTTTTTGGGATCGTAGAAGTTGTGAAAAAAGAAAAAGAATAACCTATAGTTATTCAAGGTGTAACATATAGCTCGTTTTAAAATAATGTAACAAAAGATTTCAACTTAATCAAAAAACGACTCTTCTTTATTCCATTTCCAGTTCACTATTAGAAACATGAACAAATTCTCTGTTTCTTACATGATAGTAAACTATCTCTAAGAGACCAACCCAAACTATTCAAGTACAACATCACCAAAAGAGTAATAAATGTAAACAGGATAATAGGAAATTAAAGGAAAGACCAAATACTAACAACTTAACCAGCAAGGGGGAAAAATACCATAAGAAACTAATCATCAGAGACTAATATGTCAACATCCCAAACAAGCAAATTATATAATACACATGCATGAAATAACCAAGTAAGTGTTGAATTCATGTATGTTTGAACTTGAATCTTTGAGCCAATTCACTAGTTCAAAAATAAATGAATTAGGTGAATGAAAAATGGTTTCAAAGAGGAGTACATAGCAAAGGGAACAAAAAAGGAAAGAAAAAAAAAAAATAGTCCCACATTGGCTAAAGATTTGTTAGGATGTGGGTTTATATAGGATTGTTTGTTCCATGACATTGCTTATGTAAGAAGAGGAGAAACCTTGAGCACTACGAGTGGTGCTACGCACAGCACGCGCACGCGCGTGTGCGAGGGCGAATGGGCGTTTAGGGCGCATTGGGCGCTTTAGTGGCGCACTTGGCACTGACCGCTTGCCCAGAATCCTATAAATAGGCCTCTGTCCAGACATTTTAGAAAATACAATATACATAATTTTTCCTTCTTCTGCAGACAGAAACTTGGTTTTTTTGACAGAGAGTTTCTGTTTCCAGAAGAACAGTTCTTCCTAAATCAGTCCTGCATTATACCATACATACAGAGAGTGTTCTCTATCAGATTCCCTAGAACAACAGGATTGCGGCTTTCTTCCTGTTGCAGATCGGTCGTTGTATCCTGAGAGACCGACGCCCATTGCAATCCAGAAGCAAGCGGTGGAGGGCGAATCGGTTTTAAGGAGATAGTGTTCAACACTAGTCTCGATCATCTTCCTGTCTTCATCAATTCTGCATACGTTTATCCTTCTGAATACAGGTTTTTCTTAATCCAGTAATACTTTATTCTGTTTAGGATAGTAAACTAGTTAAAAAAGAACAGTTTAATAGTTTTCTGTAAACAGTAATATGAATATTCTTCTAATTCAAATTTGGAAAGATATAGACTGCTATTATACATAATAATTCGTAATTCTTCTTCTCCAACTTTATTTCTGATTGAAATATAACACTAAAACCTATGCATAATAACAGAATTAATTCTGTGCATAATAACAGTAGTAATTCTGTGCATAATAATTCTGTTAACTAATAACAGTAATAAGTCTGCCCATATTAATCTGAAACATTAGCAAATTATTTATCCAACATTCTTAAAACCGAGTTTTTTTTTGTTTTAGATTAATTTCGAATACTGTCATAATAGTGTTTAATCACTAGTTATTTAAATCTAATTGCTTCTAGAAAAAGATAGTTAAATTTGTTTAGAGGAAGAAATATTTTTAGAAATCTTGTGGTTTGGAGTAAGAATTGATTTTCAGTTTTGGAGTAATAATTGATTTTCAGTTTTGGAGTAATAATTGATTTTCAGTTTTATTATAAAGTTAAAATTTGTTACAAAACATTAAGATAGATAAATTTAATATTTACAGATGGCCACTGCATCTGATATGTCCACTGTGGTAACTCCTGTCATGTTTACTCCAACTGTGCCTTCAAACCATTATGAGATACCAGAGAAGTTCAGTGGCTCAGATTTTAAGAGATGACAACAGAAAATATTGTTCTATCTTACTACACTAAATCTGCCAAGTACTTGAAGGAGACTGTGCCGACTCTTGTTGAAGATGATCAACAATCAGTGAAGGCGGTTGATGCATGGAAACATGCGGACTTCTTGAGTAAGAATTATATCCTCAATGGATTGGACAATATACTGTATAATGTATATAGTTCAATTGCTACTGCTAAGGAACTTTGGAAGTATTTAGACAAGAAATATAATACAGAAGATACCGGCTCTAAGAAATATGTAGTCGGTAAGTTTCTGGATTATAAAATGGTTGATTCTAAAAATGTAATCAACCAAGTACAAGATCTTCAAGTGATCATTCATGAAATTCATGTTGAAGGTATGACTATTAGTGAATCATTTCAAGTGGCTGCAATTTTGAAAAATTGCCACCATCTTGGAAAGAATTCAAATATTACCTAAAACATAAACGAAAAGAAATGACACTTGAAGATCTGATTGTACGTTTGAGGATTGAAGAAGATAACCGTCTTTCTGAAAAGAAAATTGAAAATCCATACAATATTTCTAAAACTAATGTTATGGAAAATTCCAATAAGTCTAATGACAGGAAGCGAAAGCACAATGGTGAAGACTCTAAGAGTGGTAACTCGAAGAGATTCAATGGCAAGTACTACAACTGCGACAAACCTGGACATCGTGCAAAGGACTGCCGTGTGCGCAAAGCACAAGATTCTTCAAAGAAGAAGAAGAAGCATCCTAATGCAAATTTGGCCGAGGAAGAAAATCTTTGTGCAAATGTAGATGTAAACTGTACATCTGTTGTCTCAGAAGTTAACCTAGTTGGTGGCAATTCTAAAGAATGGTGGGTGGATACTGGGGCCACTCGCCACATCTGCGCCAACAAGTGGATGTTCTCTACATATGAACATGTGAAAGGAGAACTACTCTACATGGGTAACTCTGCAACCTCCAAGGTTGAAGGACGAGGAAACATTGTACTAAAGATGACTTCGGGAAAAGAACTTACTCTTACTGATGGACTTCATGTACCAGATGTACGCAAGAATCTGGTTTCAGGATCAGTCTTGAGTAAGAAAGGATTTAGGCTTGTATTTGAGTCTGATAAGTTTGTACTTACAAAAAATTGTGTATATGTAGGCAGGGGGTATATGACAAATGGTCTGTTTAAAATAAATGTAATGAGTCTAATGACCATTGCCTCTAAAGTTAATAATAAAATTGATTCTTCTGCTTATATGGCTGAGTCACCTTATATTTGGCATGGTAGATTAGGACATGTAAATTATTATACTTTGCAAAGATTAATAAATTTAAATATGTTGCCTAATTTTAATATAAACTTTGATGATAAATGTGAAACATGTGTTGAATCATAAATGGCTAAGCTTCCATTTCGTTCTATAGAACGTAGTACAGATGTTTGTGATTTAAAATCTGTTCAAACTAGAGGTAAAAAGAAATACTTTATTACTTTTATAGATGATTGTACTAGATATTGTTATGTATATCTAATGAAAACAAAAGATGAGACAATTGAAATGTTTATACAATATAAAAATGAAGTTGAGAATCAACTTAGCAAAAAGATAAAAATGTTAAGAAGTGATAGAGGTGGTGAATATGAGTCACCATTTGCACAAACTTGTGCAGAACATGGTATTATACATCAAACAACTGCTCCTTACACACCTCAGCAAAATGAAATTGCTGAGCGTAAGAATAGAACATTAAAGGAAATGATGAATGCCATGTTAATAAGTTCTGATTTACCTCAGAACATGTGGGGGGAAGCTTTGCTTTCTGCTAATCATATTCTCAACAAAATACTCCAAAAGAAATTAGATAAAACACCTTATGAATTATGGACAGGTCGAGCACCTAACTATAAATTCTTAAAAGTGTGGGGGTGTCTTGCAAAGATTGCAATTCCTACTCCTAAAAGGACTAAAATTGGACCTAAAACTATTGATTGTATATTCATTGGATATGCACATAATAGCAGTGCTTATCATTTCTTTGTTTTCAAATCATATCATGCAGAGATACATAAGTACTCTATTATTGAATCTAGGAATGCAGTATTTTTTGAGAATATCTTTCCTAGTAAAGATTATGAACCAAGTTCCCCTAAAAAGACTTGTGATAAAGTTATAAGAGAAACATAATCTGATTCTGGAAATAAAACTAATAAGGATAATGTAGACGGAGCAAAAGGGCCAGGATTAATAAATCGTTTGGTCCGGATTTTCTAACATATATATTAGAAAAGGAACCTCAAACTTATAAAGAGGCTATGTCTACACCTGAAGCTCCTTTTTGGAAAGAACCTGTAAATAGTGAAATTGAATCAATTATTCAAAATCACACCTGGGAACTTGTAGATCTTCCTCCAGGAAGTAAACCATTAGGATATAAATGGATATTTAAGAGAAAAATAAAACATGATGGGTCTATAGATAAATACAAAGCTAGACTTGTAGTAAAAGGCTATAGACAAAATGAAGGTGTTGATTACTTTGATACATATTCACCTGTAACAAGAATAACATCCATAAGATTAATAATTGCTTTTGCTTCATTATATAACCTTGAATTTCATCAAATGGATGTAAAAACAGCATTTTTAAATGGTGAATTAGATGAAGAAATTTACATGGAACAACCTGAAGGGTTTGTAGTTCCAGGTAAAGAGAAGAAGGTGTGCAGACTTGTTAAGTCACTTTATGGACTTAAACAAGCACCTAAACAATGGCATGAAAAATTTGACCAAGTTATGTTGTTAAATGGATTTCGTTATAATGAATGCGATAAATGTGTATATGTAAAACGGGATATGCACAACTATGTCATTGTATGTTTATATGCGGATGACATGATTATCACCGATAGCACGGTGGCTCTAATTAAAGAGGTAAAAATCATGTTAACACAGAAATTTGACATGAAAGACTTAGATATTGCAGATATTATTCTTGGTGTTAAAATCTCCAGGACATCTGATAGATATACCTTATCCCAGTCACATTATATCGAGAAGATACTCGAAAAATTTGACAAGGAAAATAATGATATAGCTTGGACACCTGTAGATATGAGTCTACATCTTACAAAGAATATAGGTGCTAGTATATCTCAATTAGAATATTCTCAGATCATTGGCAGTCTTATGTATTTAATGAACTGCACAAGAGCTGATATTGCATACTCAGTAAGCAAACTAAGTAGGTTTACTAGTAATCCAGAGGAGAACCACTGGAAAGCAATAGTTAGAGTACTCAAATATTTGAGGTACACTACTAACCAATGTTTAAAATAACAATAACGTTAACGTAACGTTTTTTTTTTTGTTAGGTTATGTAGCAAATAACGTAATGCATAACGTAGGTTACGCAATTTTCTATTTATTTAATTAAAATAAATAAAAACTGTATTTAATCATTTTCATAAATAAGTAAATAAATCAAAAAAATCATATAAAATACTGTAAAATCAATATAAAGGCGTAAAAAATTAACATTTGTATAAACAGTCACATTTGCATTTTGCAGTATACTAAATTTTTCTTTAAATCACTGTACAATCAAATTAACATTTTTATGTAAACAGTAATAAACATAAGTATTAAGTTATTGACAGTCAATTTTTTTTTAACAATGGTTTTAACAGTCAGTAAAAAAAATTAAAATGGGAATGAAACTATTAATCCGAGCAAGATCAGTATTAATTCACCCAATTAATCAGTAAAAAAAATAAAATGGGGAAGACATCAGTATTAAGCCAACTTTAAACCCAAATGCCAATTGAAATGGGGAAGAATCAGTATTAATTCACTTCTAATTAATTCACTGCTAATTAATCAGTAAAAAAAATTAAAATGGGGAAGAATCGATTACCTGTTGAACGGTTGAGCCGGAGAAGAAAGTTGAGCCAGGGAAGAGGGATAGGGCGAATCGACCGGTGGAAGCTCAATCGGAGTTCGGAGAAGTGTTTTGGAGGTGAGGGGTTTTGATCAGGAGAAGAATCAGGTGATTTAGGGCTGAGTTCGACGGCGGCGAAGGAGGGAAGAGCGGGAGAGAGAGGGAGAGGGAATTGGGGCTAAGAGAGAGAGGGATTGGGGATATTAGGGCAGAGGGAAGAGCGGGAGAGAGAGGATGAGAGAGCGGGAGAGGGAATTAGGGTTGAGAGAGAGGGATTGCGGAATTAGGACAGAGGAGAAAGCGGGAGAGAGGGCTTCGGGCTGCGGCGAAGGGCTACGGGGAGAGAGTGGCGGAGGAGGGAAGAGCGGGAGAGAGCGGCGGCGAAGGGCTACGGCGACGGCGTCACACTGGCGGAGTAGGGAAGAGCGGGAGAGAGGGCGAGAGAGAGCGGGAACTGAATTAGGGCAGAGGGGAGAGAGGGATCGGGAATTTTAGGGTCGATTAAAATGGGTTTCGGGTCGATTAAAACGGGTTTCGGGTCGTGGGTGTCGTTCGAAATGGAGTTGTAAATAACGCACGTTATAACGCGTTATTAAATAACGCGTTATAACGTGCGTTATTTTAAAAAAAATGTACGCTACGCTGCAATACGTTATTTGTTGTTGTTATGGAGCGATGCTCTCCCGTTCCGTTACGTAACGCGTTACGTAACGCATTTTTTTCAACATTGCTACTAACTATGGGTTACACTATACTAGATATCCAGCAGTGATAAAAGGATACACTGATGCCAACTGGATTACAGATTCTAAGGATATCAAATCCACAAGTGGATATGTATTTACTGTTGGAGGTGCAGGTATCTCTTGGAAATCTTCAAAACAAACGTGTATAGCCAGATCCACTATGGAATCTGAGTTTATCGCTTTAGATAAAGCCGGAGAAGAAGCAGAATGACTTCAAAACTTTTTAGAAAATATTCCAATGTGGCCTAAAGCTGTGTCAGCAATTTGCATCCATTGCGATAATCAATCAGCAATTGGAAGGGCACAGAATGTATTATATAATGGAAAGTCATGACATATACGTCGTAGACATGAAACTGTAAGACAGTTGCTTACAAACGGAATAATATCTCTTGATTATATAAAATCAAAAGATAATATTGCAGATCCATTAACAAAAGGCTTGACCAGAGATCAAATATATAAGTTATCGAGGGGAATGGGATTACAGCCTACTAAATAGAGTAACTCCATAATGGCAACCCAACCTAGCTGACTGGAGATCCCAAGATCTAGGTTAAAAGGGACAACCGAATTGTGGGGGAACTCGTAAGAATCACTGAGGAAATAATTCCTATCTCATTTCTATGGTAAAATAGTGATTAACCTGCAATGTGTAAGGATAAGCTAAACTTTTAATAATGCTTATTTCTTGGAAATCCAAGTAGAGTATGGAAGGATACTCTTAATAAGAGATTATCTATATGAGTGTGAAGGGGCCGCTTCTATGAGAATAATAAAGGCTAAATTCTCTAGAGCACTCATAGAATTACCAGGTTGTCCAGGGCCAAAACGGACACAACATAAGAATCTGTTAAAGTTGAAAGAAATCGTGTGAATATTATTGTCATAATCTACATCAAAAGCTGAACAGTTCAAAAACATCATGTTCACTGGTTAGCGAGTAAACTTAATAATATTTCACTAGGGAAGGTTCAAAACCAAAAGTCACATCTCCCGATGCGGTAACTTTCTATTATACTCTCTGTTTAGTTGCATTAGTGTCTAAATCATTTTCATTCATGTGGGGGATTGTTGAATTCATGTATGTTTGAACTTGAATTTTTGAGTCAATTCACTAGTTCAAAAATAAATGAATTAGGTGAATGGAAAATGGTTTCAAAGAGGAGTACATAGCAAAGAGAACAAAAAAAAGGAAAGAAAAAAAAAAATAGTCCCACATTGGCTAGAGGTTTGTTAGGATGTGGGTTTATATAGGATTGTTTGTTCCATGACATTGCTTATGTAAGAAGAGGAGAAACCTTGAGTACCACGGGTGGTGCTACGCACCGCCCGCACCCGCACGCGCACGCGCGTGTGCGAGAGATAATGGGCATTTAGGGCGCATTGGGCGCTTTAGTGGCGCACTTGGCACTTCGCGTCGTCTTGAAGAGCTGAGGAGCCTTTAATTTTTTGGTGCTATTAGATTCGGGTTACCTCTATTGGGTTCAGCTATTTGGATTCGACCCGCACCGTTAAGAGTCGTTAGGATTTATCCGTTGAGATCCAACGGTTGGCTGTTAACCGGAGCTTAGGAGCCTTTGATTTTTTGGTGCTATTGGATTCGGGTTACCTCTATTGGGTTCAACTATTTGGATTCGACCCGCACCCGTTAAGAGTCGTTAGGATTTGTCCGTTGAGATCCAACGGTCGTCTGTTAACCGTTGCCATTAAACGGTCACAACTGTTAACAGCCAACCGTTGTGATCGTTTGCCCATAAGCCTATAAATAGGCCTCTGTCCAGACTTTTTAGAAAATACAATATACAGAATTTTTCCTTCTTCTGCAGACAGAAACTTGGTCTTTTTGACAGAGAGTTTCTGTTTCCAGAAGAACAGTTCTTCCTAAATCAGTTCTGCATTACACCATACATACAGAGAGTGTTCTTTATCAGATTCGCTAGAACAACAGGATTGCGGCTTCCTTCCTGTTGCAGACCGGTCGTTGTATCCTGGGAGACCGACGCCCATTGCAATCCAGAAGCAAGCGGTGGAGGACGAATCGGTTTTAAGGAGATAGTGTTCCACACTAGCCTCGATCATCTTCCTGTCTTCATCAATTCTGCATACGTTCATCCTTCTGAATACAGGTTTTTCTTAATCCAGTAATACTTTATTTTGTTTAGGATAGTAAACTAGTTAAAGAAGAACAATTTAATAGTTTTCTGTAAACAGTAATAGGAATATTTTTCTAATTCAAATTTGGAAAGATATAGACTGCTATTATACATAATAATTCGTAATTCTTCTTCTCCAATTTTATTTATGATTGAAATATAACACTAAAACATGTGCATAATAACAGAATTAATTATGTGCATAATAACAGTAGTAATTCTGTGCATAATAATTCTGTTAACTAATAACAGTAATAAGTCTGCCCATATTAATCTGAAACATTAGCAAATTATTTATCCAACAGTAAGAAACCATTATATGGAAAAGTCTTAATCATTCAATGTCCAATCATGAATGTTTTCAAATTTCAATTATCCTACTAATTTACTCATTATTCCAATGAAGTATTATCATAGTAAGTAGAATAATGAAACACACCAACAATTTCAACATAACAGTAATAAGAAATTAATATATATAAGCCAAGACAAGTCGAAACTACCCAAATAATTTCTCATAATTTCTACCAAAACAAGCCAAGGCTTTCAGATTAAGACGAATGTACTCAATACACCATTACATAGGTATAAAACCCTAGAAAAATATAACTACCAATAAAAGATTTCAATACTTTCAAGTGTCAACAAACCTTTACTTCTTAATGACAAAAACATTTGAATACTCAACAACGATGCTAGAAGAGAAACTAATTAGCAGAGCACACTGCTCCAGCAATCATTCTTGTTTCAATTTGATCCCAAAACTTCATCATAACAATAATATTATCACATCCTCCAATCATAGTACAAGGTCGAAAAATAAAGAACATCTCAAGCAGAAGTAGGAAAACAACCCGTGCACAAAGAACTCTGCTGACCTCTACTCATAACTATAATGAAACTGATTGGGATAATCAGTACATTTTTCTCCTTGAATGCATACACATGCTAATAATTCAACAAGAGTCCAATTAAAAGCCCATTATACAAATTTTGTTTCTCAATTACAAATTTTAACCTCAAGGAGATCATGGAGTATAACATAATTAAGTTGATCTTTTCCACCACAGTACAACTAAAACACAAATCCTCTCTAAAATGAATCAAACCAAAAGACAACTAAATGCATACGAGACTACTGATGCCTCTTAGGCAATCCTTGAGTGAGAGAAGCAAAACCCAACATCTCAGTTATATACCCACTCAAAACCTATAATCATAATAGGAGTGTCCATCACAACACCTCTCTCTCACTACACAAGAATTGAACAAGACCAAATTCTCCAGTAATAAAACCTCAATAGAAGAAATAAGCTTCAGGGACTCAACAAAGCTCCTCAGCCTTGACTACATCTGGGGTTAAAAATAACCATGCACAAACTGAACAGAAGTTATAACTACAACTGAATTGATTGCTCTAATCAGCAAATTGTTCTCCTTTAATGCATACACATGCCAATAATTCAATAAGAGCCTGAATAGAAATCCATATATATACAGATTTTGTTTTAACTGAAATACCAGCTCCTTCAAACAGGAAATAAAAAAGGAATTCAAGTTATATGCCAACTCAGCAAACCCTCAAAAGGAATTGAAAACTCTTAAGATTCACGCCTCAACCAACTTCAAGTTATATGGCCACCCAAAATCTTTGGTTATGACAGAAGAATTCATTGAAGAATCCATTCACTAGTTTCAACATGAGCAAATTATTCTTAAAAACACAAAAAAAAAGTTCTAATTGCTGCTTGAACTTGTACTCTTGCTTCCATTTGATCTGCTTTAACTACATCTCCCACCGAATTATTTCACCTAAGATAAGATAACAAACTTATGTTCTAACAAACTCAAATCTTAAATCCAACATCACAGAATGTTATACATCTTTTCCATCAAACAGAAACTAGTTCTATAATAAAACACAAAAGGTCAGATTTTGCACCTACTAGCTTAACTTGACTACAGATCTAATGAGCTGCATCATCAGAGAATCTCTCATCAGATGGAGCACCACCGGGAGCTGCCACTTGCAGATTCAGGGAACCGGAGCTCCCAATCGAACCTAGAGAGCTCGGACCGGAGACCGAGCTTGACCCATGCTGGAGCTCAGTGACCAGAGAGCGCACTGTCTTGCTCATCTGCTGCAATCGCAAAGCATTGATGGGGGGAATGCTAGCGGATCCAGACATGTAGGTAGATGTGGATCCGGTGGCCTCATCGACAATGCTCTCTGACCCAACGCGTTTCTTGAGAGACTCAAAGAGCTCCTCAGCCTGGTCGCAGGAGACCTTGAAGATCTCCCATCGCTGCTTGAGCGACTCGAGAGCAACATCCATGGCTGGGGTCTTGAAGCAACTGGAGCTCTCCCTCGCCTCAAGGACATCAGCAGCGGCAGCCATGAAATCTTGATAGGCAGCAATGATGGAATCGATGATGGGATCCATAGGAATTGGGGATGCAGCAGCAATTGGGAAGAGAATTTTGGGTTGGAAGAAGAGTTTGTTGTTGTCTAATATGGGACTGGGTTTTGTCTTGAACCTCTAAGAAAAACTAAGTGCTTAGAGCTTTAGTGCTTTGTTCCCCATCTTGTACTTATTCACCACGGAGAAACTATAAAAGAAGAACACAGCAGAGTATTTTCTAATTATAAAAAAAAAAAACTAGTCTTTTGCAACATCAATTTCAACATAAATATATCAACTTAACGATATTGTTTATTTCCTAAAATATATAACTATTATATGTGATCAAGCTAGGGCTAGTTATTTTCTTGCTTTAGTTAAAGTGGACATAACATGAGTTAAAGTTTATACTTCCAAAAAATAACATCAAGGAGTTGATAACAGCATAGAGAGGTCCAAGTTGTTAAAATTTGAACATAAAGGTTGTCTAAACTAGACTCTTGACATACATTAGGCCCTCCATATATGATAAACCTAATATATAATTGGATCAGTGAGGGGAATTTGAATGTCGGTGAAAGTAATTTGCCTCGTGAGAGGGAGGTTGCAGGTTTTGAGGCATATCTCCAACCAATATGGGAAGAATTATCATATTTAGTCAAGAAATACTTAGAAATTTCTTTTCATTGAAAGGAGAAGGAACCTGCCTTTTGGAAGTATGGCTAATTGTCTTTGACGAAAGTGACGTAATGCATTACTATCTAATTCTCATAATGGTTGAGTTTGTTGCAGAACTCTCATAATGGTTGAGTTTGTTGCAGAATTGGCATCTCTTCTAACAAAGCCTGAAAGTTTCTCATTAATGACTTGACCTTATGATGTTATGTTAATGCATCATTTTTGTAGTTTTGCATTCATAACCTTTCTGCACCTAGTGTAAATCGGAGACTGAGAAATTAGCATCATTTATACCTAATATCACTAATATGCAGAGCAATTTATGGAATGCACTAAGAAAGGGATGCATTGACATAATAGCATCATAATATCAAAACCCTGTTCAGAAAAGGTAGAGTGGGTGGTGTAAGATTTGAACTAAGGAGATTCTAGTCTCACACCAAACTCAACTATTACAAGATCTTGAATAGTCGTTGCCACGTCCTGCTCCCGATATACGGTATACGAGTATATACAACAGGTACCAGCAACATATTCGGATTGAATATGCTAAAACCTAATTATAATATTCCAGCCACAAAGAATAAATACACGTAAATAAATAAACTGACATTCATTAAATCATGAAGTTTATTACATAACGAAAAATAAAAGGATGGTACTGGATAACTTAAGATAATATCCATTAAGAAATGATAAGTTCAAAAATATGAAAAGACTATATTTAATACAAACTAACTACATAGATAACTCCTGATCTTCGGTCACTTCAGCAAAATACTCCATGTCTTCCGCAATAGGATCAACAGGATTCATCTAAGTCTCTGAGAATGCATATCCAGGTCGTCAGATAGCAACCAACACAATAAACACAGAAAGAGTATGTGATGTTAATATTATGTCTAAACATGGTAATAATGCAAGTCTTAGAAAATATTAAATTTATAAGTAACGATTATATCAAGTGATATAGGTTAAACCAAATATCTTTTAATATAATCACAACTATAACAAGTTTATTTTTACTTAACATGTCATGTAATTGGAAAAGCTAACTGATGAGATACCACTGTCTCTATTGTCTCCTATACAGACCCAGAAAATGGTCACATGGATAGTCCGGTGCTCACCTGCCGTCAGGCAAAGAAGAATAATAATAAAGAATTATCCAACAAATCATCACGCACCCATGGTATGCGAAATATTCAGTTGTATAACTTAACAAGTTTACACCCGAAACAAAGTATATTTCTATCATTCAGTTTCTCTCCCAACCCAGTGTCATTTAAGTATGATCCATACAGGTCTAAATTTTAATTTTCATAACTTGTATCAGGTACAATATTTCAATTGGATTTTATTAATTTGTTAACATGATTTATAGAGTTCGTTCAATTTATACTTTATTCAATAAATCACAATTAGTTATATCAAAGATTTACTAATTTGAAACATCATAAAGATATCGGCCAGACAAATGTATGGATGCTGAGAGGTTTTTCGTGCGATGCACGTTCCTTGATTAGAGAACCAGTATACAAGATAACTTTTCTAAACACCGACACAAAATGTTATCGCAAACAATATTTTTCCACGATTAAAGCTTTTTTCATGATTTATTAAAAACCTAACTATATTATGTAATTTAACAAGTATTCATTTAATTTCTAACCGTATAAAGAAATAATAGGAATATTAATGATTGCACTTTTAATAACAAACTTATTTTCTACAAATTAATTTCTAACAATATAAAGAAATAATACTTGTAATAACAATTTATTTTCTACAAATAAGATAATATAATTGGAATAATATTTCTATAAAAAAATCTAGCATGTTTAGTGAGTCAAAAAAAACTCACCTCGATTCGTGAAGGTCTTATCTACCAATTAGCAATCACGCGAAACAATCTACACATAGAATTGTAATATATTTGTTTAAAAATGTTTAACATGAATTTAGTTGAATTTTAGGATTTTTCTAATATTCACAAAATAATTAGAATTGATTTTAAGGTTAAATAGTATTAGCGGGACTGATATCAATAGACATGTTTAAATTCATCTTACTGGATCTATAAGATGGTAGATATTGTTTATTAGGGTCGTTAGATAGTGGGTGAGCTAATCCTAAGTTCCAATAATATAAATGTACTATGAATTTAAAAAGATAGTTTTACCAAACTCAAATAACAGAGATGCAAGAGAAGGAAGAAGAAAAAGGTTTTCCCGACAAAGCTTCGGCGAGGGATGGCAGCTTCGGCGAGGCCAACGATAGCAGTCCGAGGAGATGCTCCAATAAAATGAGAGGGAAAGAGAAATTTTAGAGAATAAATGTAAGATTGAATTGAGAAGAGAGGTTGGGTTTATATAGTGTTGGATTTAGGAGTTATAGAATGTGGGTTTAAAGAGTTATGGAATTTGGGTTATGAAATTTAAAGGGTAGGAGTTATAGAATGTGAGGAGTTTAAGGAGTTATGGAATTTAAAAGGTTTGAGGGTTATGGAATTTAAAGGGTTTAAGGGGTTATGGAATTTGGAGGGTTAGATGAATGAATGAGTTAGGGAGATTATAAAAGAGGAAAAATGAATAGTTAAATCTATTATGTTTATTTGTTTATTTATCTAGTTATGGGTAAAAAAATAAGGATTATTACCGTCATGCAATATATCAAATCATCTAAGATAATGAATTCCCTTTCATAAGGCAAATGGCTCTTCCTTGAAGAGTGCTTCCACTAGGATCCCTACCAAGCAAATAATACATCATCATTCTATTGAGTAAAAGTATCATCAAATTGTTCCCTTAGCTGACAGGGAAGTAATAAGGAAAAATCAACCTTTTAAACAGATAACAAGTAAGACAATTTAATATGAAGCTAATCATCAAGATAGAATAAAACCATAATTATGATCCAAATTAGCACCTATTTCTCATAATGTATATATATGAAATATCACATTAAGAAACCTTAGACAGGGATTTTTTTACTACTTCAATCACAAAAATTTCCTTTTAATGCTATGAAAGTACCAAACTACAAAGTCGCTCATTATTTTGCAGAAATAATCACAATAATGAAACTATAAATGAACCAAAATAGCAATTTCTAAAGGAGTTATCTGGCGAAAAACGAATATAAGTCAAGTTACAAACTACTGGATGCTTCATGTTGTATCCAATAATCTCCAGGTCAGGAACAGAACCTCGATATACCAACATGATTATATAATTACACAGGTACTCGACAACAAAATAACCCAGAATCAGCAACTAGATAGTACTAAATGAATACCAAGTGACCACATGGAAATTATTCAGTAAGGACCAGAAAATGAGTTACTAAATAAGTAGACATTAACACCCCAATATTCAGTCTACATTCAAGCTGACCTCCAAAATCATACAAACTTTATAGTACGCACATACTATTTAACGTTTCATCACACTAATGCTTTTCATTACATTCTTCATTTATCATCATATAAAGTGAAATAATTGTTATGTACATTAATAGTCAAAGAAGGTTAAAAACATTTGAATATCTTAAGCAGAAATTGAAAAGGTAGCACCGTCCATAAAGAATCCAAGATTACAAATAAAACCAAATTTTTTTGGTGATAAGAAAAAAAATTTGGTTTTATTTGTAATCTTGGAAATTGAAAAGGTAGCACCGTCCATAAAGAATCCAAGATTACAAACAAAACCAAATTTCTTTTGAGATAAGAAAAAAAAATTTGGTTTTATTTGTAATCTTGGAAATTGAAAAGGTAGCACCATCCATAAAGATTTGTAATCTTGGAAATTGAAAAGGTAGCACCATCCATAAAGAATCCAAGATTACAAATTATTAGTCCTAATCAACAAACTTCTGTGCATACATACATACATACATATATATATATATATATATATATATATATATATATATATATATATATATATATATATATATATATTACTACTAAGCAAGAGGCAGGTTTCTCTCTCCTCCCTCTTAGAATGCCCATGTTGAATGATTTCTATAAAAAACAATTAAGAAAATGATGACCCCTTTCGTCTTATCACATCACTTGTCAAATTTCAAATATACCCCCCCCCCCCCCCCCCCCCCTCCCCTCCTAGAATGCCAACTCACAACATCAGAACTTAGGAATTTTGTCATTATCCTGAAGTCAAATATTCATTTAAAATGAGCTACTAAAAAAAGAATTAAGAAAATGGTAGCGCTCCTTCTCTCCCTATCTAATACAGAAATCCTCATTATCTACAAAAATAAATCTTCTCATTTCTTTCCATATATTGAAACTTTTTAATCATAATGAATTACTTAAAAAACTTCTACCACTCGACATATGTCAAATTGACAGACATACCCGTAGGAGTGACAGAACTGAAATTTGAGTTGGATCCTATTGTCCTACATGATCGAGCTGCTGAATTGAAGACGTAAGCAATATAGTTCAAAAATTCAAGTCACCAGTATAATTTTGGTTGATCACGTTCCAGAACGAGTCATATTTGAGATATTTCTTACTTGAATAGATCCAAACTATAACTATATAGAGGAACATTATGGTTATTTCAAAGTTTCCGTCATTAGTTATATTTTAAATATTTAATGATGGTAAAAGTAGGAGGGAGCAACAAAAACTTCGTAAGACTTAACTTTCTGTGGTTTGTTTCTTACATTTATACAATTCACTATTCATTATAATTAGTAACACTAGACATGTTTAGATGCGACTAAATAATTTTATAAGGAAGAATGATGATTTTGAATGAACTAAGCAACTGGCCATATCAATAATTTTAGTTTATATTTTTCATCTTTGAAAATCAACATATACACTCAACAAGTGATTAAGTCTATAACCTACATGTTGAGCCAAGGGATAAGAACTCAAGCTTAGATTAGGGTAAAGGCGAGTTTGAAGGCAGTTCTAAACCATGCAAGACCCAAATCAGGATCCTATATGCAAGTGTGATTTGAAATCCGATTCCAAGTCCGATAATGACAACATGATTTGAACCTAACAAAACCAAAAAGGAAAAAAATTAGATGCACAATTGGATTTGCTCCTTAAATTATCTTCACATGATATTTCACGAAGCCAAATCTGACCCGAATCAAATAAGGATTTAATATGTGAGATCCGAATCGGACCCGAATTCGAAAATTTTAAATCAGGTTCTCATGTACTATTTTACAACCCTACAGATCAAACTATCTATAATCACGTGGGTTGCCATATTATATAAATAATTACTATTGTTGTTATACATTTGAACTTAACATATTTATTTATGCCCGTGCTGTAAGCCCGTGCATTACTGCAGGGCCAGAAGACTAGTGCAATGCTAATGATAAAATGCAGACAGAGATGGTAAGTATGAAGTTCTGTATGAACAGCTCCTTTAGCTAATATCACAACCATTCTCCCACTTATTTGTTCCTTCTCCACCATAGAATGATCTATAACTGAAATGCCAGCCATTTCTAACAACAATCAAACCCTAAAAGCCACTAAACATAGGCAAGATCACATAGACCAATTGAATGCCTGACTGAACAGCCAAGAAAAAGCAACTGGTTAAAGATAAAATAACTTGTTCAGTAAAAAAATACCAATAGCAAACTTTGCTTCTTGAAATGTCGCTTCCATGCTGTATGACAACTTTTTCTTGTAGGTAAGCCATCAGAAAAATAATGATAACTAAATTTAATTATTTTATATCTATCTTACCAGAAAGACCACTTTGCTATGAAAATAAATATTAAAAATTCACATTTTCACTACCCTCACAGATACCATTCATCAACACAACATAAAAGATCAGCTATTGTAGTAAGCAACAAATAAAGTATTAAGAAGAAACACCATATGATAGAGATTCCAAGTTTTCAATTTAGCCTAAATTCAACACTTTTTAATTCCATCCCCATCTCACTAGAAACACCGCCAAATTATCTGTACCAAGTGTAAGAGTAAATAACCTATTAGAGAAATACTAACCAACTCAAACTCTAAAGACAATGCCAAAAAATGAGAAATAAACGTCTTGAAGGAGAAAATAAAGAAAACAACAAAAAAGGAAAATAATTAAAGAAACACTACTACTAACCGGAAAGAAGTAAAATAAAATACAACAATAAGCGAATCATCAATGAATAACAGCAAATGTTTCGACCATAATACATGTACATGACAAAACACACTAACACAGTAATATTTTATTGCTCTGATTATGTATATCCCATTAACTTGAACTAAAATACTAAATTGCTTCTTTATTTCCTAGAAATATTCTCAAAGTGAGAAATGCTAAATGAGACAAACAAATTAAAAGATTAAAAATATTTAACAAAATTCAGGCTGCAACCAGAGAGCCTACAACTTGTATAGGTAGCATTCCTAATCGCCATACTACCATGAAAATTATTTTAAAACAAATGAAGATATTGCATTACCATATTTGGTAAAATCTAAATTTATTTAGTCATACTTTTCTATTTTATTGCATACACATACTATTTTTTCTATTTTTTGGGATAAAAGTCATAACTAATGCATGTTTTTGGAGTTTTGGTGTAGCAGCAGGGACAAAATTGCTTAGTATATTGTTTAGAATACAAAACAATTTTCCTCAAGCCTCATCACAATTTCGGAATTGTAGTATAATTGCAAATACTTCCAAATGGTATCAGAGCAAGCCAGATCCAATTTCTACATGTATTTAATTGTGGATTTCTTAAAAATGAATACTAAAACTCCAAAACTGGCCGGTTCTGAATGCACGTCTATGGCAGATAAGATAGACAAGTGTGTAGGAGAAAAAAATACGGTAAGAAAAATGATTGGACAAAAGATACCTTATAAAAAATTCTAGAGATGCAGTTGAAACCATAAACCTAGTCACGTAGTCCCGCAAATAAGATGGTAGCTGAGTTCGCAGTTGTGGTCGGGACAATGCCTAAGAGGTGCGAGGTAAATTTGTGGCGGAAGAAATTAGATAAGATAAGACTTGTGTGGTATTCTCACATCCATAACAGTTGCCAGGCAAATGCAATAGAAGGACAGGAGGGTCGATATCCATGTTGGAAGTCAAAAATTGATCTGCTAGAGGAAAAATATTTTCATAAAACATAGTATCTCTACCGGTGAAGACTTGATTAGTTAATATCAAGTAAGCGATAGGCCATCTGGTCCATGGAAAAACCAATGAGTACACATCGGAAAACATGAGGATAGAATTTATCATAGTCAAAATGGCTAGAAGATTCAAAACAAAGACAACCATAAGTGAAGACGAGATCAAATTTTGGCTTAAAAAAGTGTAGGAGTTCAAATAGTGTGTTATTGCCGATGATGGGTGTACAGATACGGTTGATAAGATGAGCAGCAGAGTGGTCATGACCTAGTGGTATTTAGATAATTCATGGAAACGAAGCGCTTGTGCAACATCAAATATATGAAAATACTTACATTTAACTAGTCCATTTTGTGGAAAAGTGGCTACAAATGTATGTTCATGCACAATCCTAAGAGTATAGAGAAGACTGCAAAGAATTTTGTTGCAAAATTTAATATCATTATCTGCGCAGATGCATAATTGTGTGATTGTATCAAGTTTGAAGTTTGAACATATAATGAAAAATGCTGTAAAAAATGGCAAGTTTGTGATTTGAATTGCATTAAGTATATCGTGAAAAATCATCCACCGCAGTTAGAAAAAACGTGCATTAGTTCAAGACGGGATTGAATAAAACTGCAAAAATTACAATAAAGAAGTTCAAATGATTTATTTGTAGAAACACTTGTTGTAAAGACAAATATTGCAAACTTTGAAAAATTTATTTGAAATAATTGATAACATGAGCGTTAAAATGCTTGATGTAGCTAATAATTTATTTTTTGTGGATAGAGTGAAGTGGAAAACACAACTGAAATTGTGTGAATGACGAAAGAGAACATATTGTTTTTATTGATGGAACGACAAAACAGGAAAGCCACTTATGCATAAGATCAAAAGTGAACATAAGAGAAGATGCAACCACTCAAAAAGTGTTTTAAATATCGGTCGGAATATCGATTTGCAATCGATATTGTGTTTTTAGCTTTTTTTGGAAAACTATTTTGTATTCTAATAAAAAAAACGCAATTAAATGTGTGTCCATTAGAATTAAACCTAGGTTTCTTTGATACCATTTTGAGGTTCCTGCCACAACACCAAAATTTCGAAGTATGCTCTTGACATTTTGAATACAAAACAAGTTATTAGATTTAACTACTTCTATCCCTTAATTAGAATAAACAAATCTCTCTCTCCTATCTATTTGTTACTAACTAACAAATCGTAAATATTATCCAATTTTAACTATGTAATCCTCATTGATTTATTTGTTATTCATATTCTAATCAAACATATCAAACTGGATAAACCATGTAATATATAAATCATATGAATACATAAATTAGATTTTCGATCGGTTTTCAACATTTGATTTTCAACTTAGTATCAGACTCTCATGGCTTCCACCGCCACCACCACTGCCACTATCAATAATATTGATAATCCCTCTAACCCTCTCTTTCTCCATTCCTCATATAATTTGGGGACCATCCTTGTTTATGTCTCTCTTACGAGAGACTATCCCACATGGCGTCATGTCATGACAATGGCCTTGTATGCCAAGAATAAATTTGGCTTCGTTGATGGTTCATTATCTCGTCCTCTGGCTGAAAAACCGCTTCGTGATGCATAGGACCAGAATAACAATATGGTTTTTTCATGGCTACTCAACTCAACTCAACCATCGAGTTCAGGCAACCTAGTTCTCTACGCTGCTACTGCTAATATTATTTGGCACATCTTCATGACTTTTCTCTCTCTCAAATGGTCCACATAACTCAACTTAGAACATTCCCTTGTAAATCTCCAGCAAACACCGACTCTGTTGCAAAATACTTCAACCACACTCAATGATGATTGGAATGAGTTGGCTCAATATGATCCAGTCTCCTCTACCGTGCCTAGTCAATATCTGCAGCAACAACTAAAGCAATTTCTCATGGGCCTCAATGAGACATATCCGCAGGTGCTCAACCAAATACTTCTAAAGTATCTCCTACCACCGATAGCCAAATCCTTTTATTTCGTTTTACAAGATGAAGCCCATATTATGCAACTAACATGTACGCTAGTCATTATTCACTGACTGTGATTAACTCACGGTGCATGTTATTTTTAATCATGTATTATCTTTTGAGTGGTATATCTTCTCTTTGTGTTCCTCTCTGATCTTATGCATAGGTATCTTCCCTGTTTTGTTACTTCGTCAATACAAATAATATGTTTTTATTAATCATTCATATACTTCCAATTATTTTTTCAACATCACTCCATCTACAAAAAATAAATTGTTAACTACATTAAACAATTTATCACCATGTTACCAATTACTTCAAATAACTTGTCCAAAGTTTGCAATATTTGTCATCTAACAAAACAAGCCAGTTTGCAATATTTGTCGCCTAACAAAACAGACTAGTTTGTCTTTTTCAGCAAGTGTTTTGCAAATAAACCATTTGAACTTCTTCATTGTAATTTATGGGGCCCTATTCAATTCTATCTCGAACTAATGTGCATTTTTTCTAATTATGGTGGATGATTTTTCACGATATATTTGAGTATTCCTAATGCAGTTCAAATCACAAACTTGTTATTTTTTACAGTCATATGTTCAAACCCAATACGGTCACACAATCATACATCCGCACAAATAATGATACTGAATTTTGCAACTCCATTCTTTTAACTCTTCTCTCTACTCTTAGGATTGTGCATGAACATACTTGTGTAGCCACCTCAACAAAATAGAGAAGTTAAACATCGTCATCTACTTGATGCTTCACGGCCGCTTTTTTTCCAATCTAATTATCTAAACACTATTGGAATGATTGCCTCCTCACTACTGTTCATCTCATCAACCACATCTCTACATCAATACTCAACAATAAATATCATCTGAACTCCTACACTCTTCTAAGTCCAAATATGATCGCATCCGTACTTTTAGTAGTCCTTGTTTTGCATCTAATAGCCATTTTGACTATGATATATTTCATCTCATCCCTATGTTCGCTGATATGTGCTCATTGGTTTTTCCATGCATTAAAAGGCATCACTTACTTGATATATCAACTAATTAAGTCTTCACTAGTACATATGTTATCTTTCGTAAAAATATTTTTCCTCTTAAAGATCAATTTTCCAACTTCCCACCTAGACACAAACCATCACGTCCTTTCGTTGCCCTTACCTAATAAGAGTAATGGATGTGAGAACTCCATTATTCTCCAATTTCTTCAGCTAAGAATTTGCCTCCCTCCACCTAGACCTTATCCCAACCATAACGTCAAACTCACCCACCATCTTACTTGTACGACTATGTGACTGACTTTATGGCATCGACTGTATCTCCAGAGTCTTTCATAAGGTATCATTTTTCCAACCATATTTCTTATGGTATTATTTCGCCTAAATCCTTATCTCTCTTATCTATCATAGACATGCATCCAGAATTTGTCAGTCTTTCAAAAGTCAACAAGCATCCTCATTAGCGTCATGCCATACAAGATGAGCTCCATGCACTCACCTCCAACAATACTTTGTCGATTATATCCTTACCGTTAGGGAAGCAAATAGTGCATTGCAAGTAGGTATACAAAATTAAATATCATTTTGATGGAACCATTACATAGTGCAAGTTCTGCCTCGTTGCTAAAAAGTATGCTCAAACTGACCTGGACTACACCAAGATATTTGCTCCCGTGGTAAAATTATTCATTGTCTGATGTATCTTCTCTATTGCAGCCATCCGATAATGGCCTCTTCATCAATTATATGTCAACAATACTTTTATCTATAGTGATATGCATGAAAAGCTATACATATAGCTTCCACCAGATTTTAACAGACAGAGGCAAAAGATGGCCTACCGCCTCAACAAGTCCTTGTACGGGCTAAAACAAGCATCATGGAACTAATTCGGAAAATTCTCTTCCACCGCCTAGCTATTGTTTCTCTTAGTCCCGTACCGACTACACCTTATTCACAAAGTTAAGAGGTAAACTTCTGACTGTACATTATAGTGACGGATGATGACCGTCTCAATACTCAACTCTTCGAGAAACTCCTTAATTACCGTTTTCACATCAAAGACCTATGCCCTTTGAAGTACTTTCTTAGACTTGAAATTGATCGGATCACTTCTGGCATTTTTGTCAACCAAAACAAAAATAAACTCTCGATATTTTGAAGGAAGCAGGTCTTTTAAATGCCAAATCAGCCGTTTTGTATTATACCAAGAACTTGTTGGTACTAGCAAGTTTTGTATTCAATTGCAGATTTGTTGTCCTCTCAAATTATTTCTAAGCTTAGATTAGATCTCAAATTCTAGGATTAGGGTTTCATCTCCCCCCCCCCTCCCTCTCGCTCTCTCTAGGCCTAGGGTTCTTATTGATCGATCCAAAAGGAGGAGATGTTGTAAAGGCGCATGAAGAACAACAATGGCCTAGCATTCTTTATGTATGATGAGAAGTTAAAGTTAGGGGTATACGACCCAAAAAGAGATGCTCGGCAAGGATTCAATCAAGCCCTTCGATGAGTGTTGCCTCTACCTCAAGCCCTTTATCGATACTCTCTGCTGCTAGAAAAGCAACAACCCTCGAGTTCCTCCTATCCCAAAAGGACATCTAAAGGAATTTAGCAGCCCATGTTGCTCAACAAAAACAGGAGAAAGAGGAGGAACAAGAAAAGTTGGCACTGCAGAGGGTCCATGATCTTGATTCTTTTGATCAGTAGAACCAAGAAACCATACCACAATACATTTACAGGAACCACTCCAATAGAAATAATGGCTTCCATGGGACCAACAGCTTGAAGGTGGCTTCTCATAAAGAGGAAGCCCTTCGCACAATGAAAGCCTCTTGGTTGCCTTCTGCCATTACACCACAACTCCGACAGGATTGAGGGAAATTGTTTTGTAATTCGACATACACCCCTCGCATGTTGGGGCCCATTTTGGACCCAGAAACTGAGATTACACAATGTTATTTATTTTTTTAAAATATGCAATTAAATGATCATTGAGTAAAATTGTTTTGCATTCTAACAAAGCCCAACAGAACATTGAATAAAAGAGGTGAAAAATCTTAGATCCCGACCTCACTACCAACTTCTAATTATATAGCTACCCCCAAAGAATCCATCATAACAATGAATCCATCACTACACACACATTATTTCAGTAGAAAAAGCGCTAATAGAATCCTTAGTAAACTATACACAGCATCAAATTTGTTTCATCTAGAACCAACTCACATTTCGAGTTCAGCATCACAAAAAGTTTCTATCTTTGCTATCCAAGAACACTAAACTACAAGTTTAGATTTTGATCCATTAAATTTGCAATTAAAACACTGAAAAATTTAACTGCATATCAAAGATTTCAACTTCAAGGTAAAAAAAAAAAAAAAAAAAAAACGGACCTATTGAGCCGAATCCTCAGAAAACCGCGCATCAAACGGAGCTCCACCGCCAGTAGCGGCCGCTTGCGGATTCGGGGCTCCGCTGGAACCCGAACCTGACCCGTGCTGGAGCTCGATGACAAGCCACCGGACCGCCTTGCTCATCTGTTCCAAGCGGACGGCGCTGATCGGGGGGATCCCAGCGGCGGAGGCCGATCCGGTTGACATGGCGGCTAAAGGGGCGGACCCGGTGGCCTCGTCGATGAGGCACTCGGAGCCGATCCGTTGCTTGAGGGACTCGACGAGCTCCTCGGCCTGGTCGCAGGCGACCTTGAAGAGCTCCCAGCGCTGCTTGAAGGACTCGAGGGCGGCGTCGGTGGCAGGGGTCTTGAGGCCGCCGGAGCTCTCCTTCGCCTCCAGGACAGCAGCGGCCGCGGCCACGAAGTCCTGGTAGGCGGCGCTGAGGGAATCCACGATGGGCTCCATGGTAACCTTTTTGGCTTTGCAAGAAAGAGATTCAACCTTGTTGGGTTTGGCTCCGATTTTCAATTTGTAATTTAGTTAAATCGGCCTAAAATTTAATTTCACATATTTTGCGCCAGATAAGATACATGAATATCTATATTTGCACTCCAAAAAGAAATAAATTATGCATTAGAATACAAAACACTTTATCTGAACACTTTGGTATACTAACAGAAACTTAGAAAATGTAGATTCTGTTTCAATAATATTATACATCCAATTGTTTTTTTATTTCGGCATTGAACTCCAACAGCCTCGTCTTCTTATAATCATTTGTAACCATGGATGGGAATTTCTAGATGGGCACAGTTTTTTTTTTTTTTTTTTTTTTTTTTCCAGTGAACCCACTTAAATCTTCTCTTTTTTTACTATTTTGCCATTAAAATTCTTGGTCAAAACTGTCTCTCTTCACCCCTCTTTCATCCATCTGGGACTGTTAGTCCGGATGGATCTGATTAGGGAGAGGGAGAGGGAGGGGGAGAGGAGGGAGGCGATGCAGTCGGGGAGTTTCTACAAATTTCCGTTTTCTCTCAAAGATAGAAAAGAGTGAAATTGAGAAGAAGAAGATGAAGAGGAAGAAGAAGACGATGAAGAAGAAGAAGAAGACGATGAAGAAGAAGCAGCAGCAGAAATCGGAGAGAGAGAGGATGGTAGGTTAGGAATTTTGGTGTGCTCAATAGAAAAATCCTCTCTTTTTAAAAGAGAGGGTGTGCTCATTAGGAAAAGTGGGCTCACTAGGGGAAAAAAAAAACTGTGCCCATCTAGAAATTCCCCCATGGATCCATGTTCGAATTGAAGAGGAGAAAAGATTCTAAAGGGGCACACCATTTTTCCTAGTGAGCCCACTTACTAGGAAAAATGCTGTGCCGTTCTAGAAACTCCCCTACAATCGCATACGATCGTCTTCACGTGATTCAACAAGCCATGGACTTCGGACTCTACAAATATTTTAAATTCAGGCCCATGAACTTAGGCATGCCCGCTGCTAACAACCCAATGCCAATGTTCATTTCGCATGCAGGCCAAGCCCAACAGCCCAATTATTATCTCTTTATTCTTATTTAATTTGCATAGTTTATTGATTATATATTTGTGTATTCAAAATATTTTGCCTTTTAGGATATCTCTCATGTTTCCTTAATAAAGATTCGATTCAGAGTTTCAAAAGGAGCACACACTCTTCCTAATGAGCTCACTAGAGAGTTCTTTCTTAGGGTTTTCAGTTAGAAATTGAGCTCACTGGAAAAAATAGTGTGCTCATTTGAAAACTTCCTTGAATTCATGACTTTAAATGTAGTTTATTGGTTGGGATACGGGGAATTATTATAGTATAAATTATGGAATAAAAAAAATTTAGTTTATTTCTTGATTCCTATATATTATGCATGTAAATAGTTCATATTTTCTTTAAATAATAATTTGAATTATGATTGTGGATTTTTTTTTGATAACTGTGATGTGATAATACAGCTATATATAAAAAGATCAATAAAGATAACTTATAGGATTTGAATAACTAAATTAGAGAACTATATAATTTTTGCAGATATCCAAGATTATGATATTGTAATAGTAATAGAAAGATCAAGAACGATGATTCATGGGGTTTAGATAATAAAAATAGAAAACTAGAGATAAATATAAACTTTAACCACTTTTCTTATTAATTTTCATACTCCTAAACAAGTTTTTTTTTTTTTTTGTTGCTCTTATTATGTTGATTTACATCAACACTAACTTTGTAGATTGGATATTAGGCATATCAAAAATATATTTCTTATCGATCTCTTATATTTAAAAGTGTTTAAAAGTGTACGACATAAATTTAGTCATTGTTGTCGAGATTTATACATTGAACTCTTCTTCTTCGAAAACTAAATATTCCTACACTTAATTTATTTTAGTTCATTGCACCAAAAGATTTTCTGAACTCAATTTGCTAATTCCTACAATTAATCAAATTATTTTTGGATTGCTAAAATAATATTTATATAACAATATTTTTTTGATACCATGAAAATTTGCTTCACTATATATATATATAGAGAGAGAGAGAGAGTTACTACTATAGATGAACCACCAGGAATCTTACGTGATCCAATGGCAAAAGTATAGTAATTTAACAATATTTCAATAATTTTTTTTTCTGAAATTAAGATCTATACATTCCAAACTTCTTTAAAATCAAATTTTATGAATTTTGAAGTTTATTAGCTTTTTCATCAAATAGATACAAAAAATTTTATTCATCGAAAACCATTATTTTTTTGTCAACTTAATGGATGAACAAATCAAAACTAAAACCCATGAAATTGGGTATAAGTGAACCGTAGGGGGTCGAGATCATAAGCCAAAAGAAATATTTTTAAAAAATTATTGGAGATAGTAGAAATAAACTGCTGCTCTGATAACTTGCGTAAGCTGTCAGCTCATATATATATATATATATATATATATATATATATATATATATATATATATATATATATATATATATATATATATATATATATATATATATATATATATATATATATATATATATATATATATATATATATATATATATATATATATATATATATATATGATTACTGTAGGTGAGCCGCTAGCTCAGGAAAAGTTACATGAGCTAGCAACAAAACTTTAATGACTCAATGATTTTTCTTCAATTTTTTTTAACAATTATTATCTCTATCTCCTTAACTTCTTTCGGATTAAATTTCATAAATTTTGGAGTTCATTAAACCTTTCATCAAGTGCATACAAAATGTTCTATACATTGAAAACCGTTAATTTTGTATTAACTTGATGAAGGACTAAATCAAAACTAAAACCTAAAAAATTTGGTATGAGTGAACCCTAGGGGGTCTAGTTCATAATCCAAAAGAAAATTTTTAAAAAAGATTATTGGAGTTGATAGTAATGAACTGCAGCTCAGATAACTTGCGTGAGCTGTCAGTTCATTTTCATTTTTCTCTCTCTCCATATATATATATATATATATATATATATATATATATATATATATATATATATATATATATATATATATATATATATATATATATATATATATATATGAGTAAATGGGAAATTCACCAGCGGTGAAGGGAGTTCCTTCACTGCCGCTTACGTGGCCCAATAAAATTATATCACTTGGCACCACTCAAAGAGCGATGAAGAAAGTTCTTTCATTTGTTATTTTAAGTGGCACAATGTGTAATAATTATATTGGGCCACTTAAGCGGCAGTGAAAGAACTCCCTTCACCACTTGTGAATTTCCCTATATATATATATATATATATATATATATATATATATATATATATATATATATATATATATATATATATAGAGAGAGAGAGAGAGAGAGAGAGAGAGAGAGAGAGAGAGCGTGAAATTCACCGACGGCGAAGGGAGTTTCTTCACGGCCGCTTAGATGGTTCAATAAAATTATTACACATGGCGCCATTCAAGATAACAAATAAAAGAATTTTCTTAACTATTATTTGAGTATTGCCATATGTAATAATTTTATTTGGCCATCTAAGCGATAGTGAAGAAACTCTTTTTTCCACCGGTAAATTTCCTGTTTACTCATATATATATGTGTGTGTGTGAGAGAGAGAGAAAATGTGAAATTTCTAAAAAATTAAGGGAGTTCTTTTATTTGTTATCTTGAGTGGCGCAACGTGTAATAATTTTATTGGACTATCTAAGTGTCGGTGAAGGAACTCCTTCACCGCGAGTAAATTTCATATTTCCTCACACACACACATATATTTATATAATGAGAAAACAGGAAATTCACAGCCGCTTAGATGTCCAAATAAAATTATTACACGTGGCGCCACTCGTGATAACAAATAAAAGAACTCATTTAACCACTCATTGAATAACGCTACATGTGATAATTTTATTGGACTATCTAAACGGTGCTGAAGTAATTGCCTTTTACCATCGATGGATTTCCTGTTTACTTATATATAATATTATATATAATATGTGTATGTACGTATGTGTTTGCGCACGTTTGTGCGTGTGGGTGCGCACATGGTTTTCTCTATTCACATTAAATGTAGATGTCAACTTAAAAATAACAAATGATAGGGTAAATTTTCAAATGTAAATTTCCTTTCATCTCATAAGGGGTTTTAGGCATGTTAATCTTATGTAGATGCGGGGTAAAAACTTTCATATTATCACGAAAGCCAACTTATCATGTTTAAATCATCGTTATTATACATCTGATGCTGACAAATCATACACCATTCATTTAGATTTCGATGGCAATCCTACCGTTCATTCAGATTAACAGAAAAAACTCAGATTAAAAGGAAAAAATTGCCGACGACTACAAAGTCGTGGGACCCAACGGTCTCCCGCACCAGGCTTCCCTGTACGGGACTCACACCGAATTACTTCTTTCTAAGAAAAAAACAAAAAAATAATTTTAATTTATCAGCTGGCATGTTCCCTTAGCACACGACTCTCTCCTCCCCCCCCTCCCTCTCCCGCTCCCCCCCTCTATAAAGAAACACAACCAATCTGTACCGTACAATTACCGCCACCTCACCGATCCGGGTCATCTAATCCAACGGCTGCTGTGGCTTCTGTGGTCTCTATAAAAAGCTACCTGCCTTTGTACCGACCGGTCTGGTGCTCCGGTCCGCACCCAGGCTCGGACCCGGCTCGAACCCGAAACACAAAAAAACAGATGGAAATAAGAAATTAAAACTTTAAAATATTTTAAAAAATTTCGAGAAAGAAATAAAAGAGGGGCAAAGGGAGAAGAGAGAGAAAGTTGAAGACGAGAGCATCTCCTCATCAAAGCCCAGGGTTTCTTTCTGTATAGAGAGCTCACCATAGAGAGAGAGAGAGAGAGAGAGAGGGAGGAGAAACCAAATAGATAAGAAAAAAATTGATTTTTTTTTATTTTAGAGTTAGGGTTTCGTTTCCCCCTTCTATTTATCCTCAATCTGAGTTCTAAGGTTAGGGGTTTACATCTCTATCCGAATATCTTCTGGCATCTTCTTCAATGGACGAGGCCTGGGAGCGCGCTGTCGAGGCGGCGCTCGAAGGCCATGCGGCCGAGTCATCGTCTTCTTCGTCTTCGCCCCGAACGCTAACGCTCGACGGAGCGGTGAAGTGCCTCCATGGCCGTCTCCCTCCGCCGAGCCTTTTCGAGAAGTTCCAGAGCCTTGAGCACCTCTCCATCGCCAACATCGGGGTCTCCTCCCTCGAGAAGTTCCCTCGCCTCCGGAATCTCCAGCGATTGATTCTATCCGACAACAGAATCGCCGGCGGGCTCGAGTTTCTGGTGGAGGCCGGGCTCGATTCGCTGCGCGATCTCGATCTTTCCAACAATCGGATCCAGTTTCTGGAGGATCTCGCGCCGCTCGCGCGGTTGAGGTTGGTTTCGCTCGATCTGTACGAGTGTCCGGTGACGAGGGTGAAGGATTACCGATCTAGGGTTTTCGGAATGATCCGGTCGTTGAAGTATTTGGATAAGATGGACGCGGACGAGAATGAGAGGCCGGAGAGTGATGACGAGGAGGAGGACGACGATGAAGAGGAGGATGAGGATGAGATCGACGGAGATGATCCTGGGAGCGGCGAGATTGTCGGCGAGGATCGGGGGAGGAAGGCTGTGAATGGTGTTGGGGGAAGTGGAGTTGGGCTTGGGGTTGTCGATGTTGACGAAGACGAGAGTGATGCTGATGAGGAGGAGACTGAGACTGGGGGCAGGAGAGAGGCGAATGGATCTCATCAGCACCACTCGAATGGGTTTAGGGTGGCGGCAGTTGGAGAGGAAGTTGACGAGGATGGCGATGAGGAGGAGGAGGATGTGGATGATGAGGAGTATGATGAGGAAGATGGTGATGATGAGATGGGGGAAGAGATTGATGCTGATGATGGGGAAGATGAGGATGTCGTAGAAGTACATGATGTTGGTGACAGCGATGAGGATGAGGATGGGGTTCAGGAGGAAGAAGATGATGAAGATGATGATGAGGTAGACGACGATGACGAAGCTGATGAAGATGAGGTGGAGGATGAGGAGGAAGAAGGGGAGCCACGGAGTACGGGGAGGTTGATGAGTGCTGAAGGGGAGATTGATGGGCATGAGCAGGGAGAGGAGGATGAGAATGAAAATGGGGAGCTCGGGGAGGCAGATGAGGAGGGTGTGGAAGAGGACCATGATTCGGAGGATGATGATGGTGATGAGGTATATATCGTCTCAAATTACATCAAATTTATTTATGTTGATTGTGTTCTAGTTTGATTCTTTGTAGGTGCGTTTTAGTTCTGTTTGCTGGATTTTATTTTTGTTGCTGTATTTGTTAAACCTAGTTGTTTATATGTTAGTTTTATTTCATTTTGGGAGTGAATTTGATATAAAATTGTATGTCATGCTATGCTTGATTTTAACCCCTCTGATTAAGTGCATGACATGTAACTGATTATTGGATTATCTTTTCATATATGTGTTGTGTGTCTGAAAGAGAGTAACTTGTTAGGTTATTTGTCGTTTTGCTATGTGTAGATATACACTCATTAGTGTTTATGCTGCTTTGCTTGCTATTAGTTATCGGCAATATGCTTCTGCTTTAAATATTTCATCCGAATCACTTCTTCTTGTGAATAATTGCATGTGATTGTTATTTGAAGGTTTACTGTTGCACTTTGTGTGAATTTAGCTTCCTTGTAGACAGACGAAGTTGACAATTTTATATGGAAAATCTTTCACTTTAAATCTTATCTATTGTAACTTGGGTTTGATTATGCAATTCAGGATGAGGATTGTCCATATGGTTTAATTTGGATGCTATGAGGATTGTTTTGTATATCTAAGGGATTGCTTGGGTTGATCCTGTTACTGAAAGTTTCCCTCTCTTGCCTAGGATCTGCTGGAAAACATGCCATTAGTACTGTACTTTAGATTTCGATATGTCTGATCATGGTGTTTCTAGGGCATGAAGTCACTAATTTTCTGCTTACATTGTAATGATTTCATTTTTAAATTTAATTATTTTATTTAGGAGTGGCGTAATGAAAGAACAAATATATTTTTTTAGCATTCACAACAGATCTAGCACTTTGTTGTTGAATTAATGTTCACTTATATATCAGTCTTAAAATATATAAAGATGAGGTTTTTCTTTTTGCTCTATTGTATTCTTTTCTACTTGTAACATGTTTTTCTAGTTCTTATATAAAATACTTCTTTATTACTGTGAATACATGAGCTTTGCAGTTTACATCCATTACAGTCCTAGAACTATATGAATTAATTTAATTGTTAATTCTATTATTTCTTAACCTCATCATTTATGTATTTTCTGATGCCTGCTAAAAGTTTCTTGTCCCGAGTATAATGTGCGTGTTTCCTTCAGGTGTCCTGATATTTTCAAATAGCAGTGCTTTTTTTATGTATAATCTGACTAAAAGTAATTGTCAAACTTGTTTGGTAGTTTCCCCCTTTCATTGTGTAATGTTTTTTATGTTACATTCTTTATGGGGGGAAAAAATAGTTTCATGTTTTTTTGGGATCACCTGATTTCTTCGTCATTATCTTGGCGAAGTGTCTGTCAGTAGTTTGTTTCAATTGCAGTTCTGTATTTTTTTACCTAGTTGATTTAGTTAATAATCTGTTCCTTTAGTTCTGTACTTGATTTTTATCTGAGTGTTTGGTTGCTTTATACTTTTTTAGCTACTTTAGTTAAATTATTGGTAAATTTTTGATAGATTGGATGATGTTTACTGTGTTATTCTTGGTTCTATGTTCTTATACAATACAATTTTCTACGTTCTGTTTTTTTTTTTTTTTTTTTTCCGTTTATATTTTTCTTTTGACTATACCAATTTTAATCTGTTTTTTATAGTTTCTGATTTATATTTTAATTTATAGTCTTGTTCATTTATGAGTTTTCTGAAGTTTAAATTTCTTGTTTTTAGGATGAGGATGCTGATGGAGAATATCTTGTACAGCCAATTCCTCAGCCTGAGCGAGCTGCAAGAGGCAGTGGTGATTTGGATGCTTGCAATGAAGATGAGGAAGAAGAAGAAGTTGACAATGAAGACACCCGGCCCAGCAATGGCAGCATTCCATCCCAACCTTCTTCCTCCTCCCAGCTCAGCAAGAACAAGAGGAAGAGAGATGACGATGGTGATCTTGCGGACGAGGACCTGAGTTCATCGAAGCGCTAGAATTCCCGGAGAAAATGTACATGGTTGATGCCAGTAGTAGAAGAAGAAAGCAAATTTAAAGGGTTGGTTCCTTTTTTCCTTAATTTTTTCTTCAATGCCTGTGTAGAACTTGGTAGAGAGAGTTTTTAAAACAGAGATGTTTGGGAGGGAAAGGAAAGGAATGCAAGATGTTTGTGTGCTGGGTTCCTTCCCCCTCCTCCCTCCAATATAATTCAAAAGTTGGTTAGTGAATTTTGTCAGCACATGCTCTCTTCATCCCTTCACCCTTTCAATATATTTCAAATGACAGTTACAACATGTATGCTTCACAATTTTCCCTCCAAATGCCTGAAAGCATTGTGTTTGAATGGAAAGGGAGCAAGTAGCCGTTGCAGTTTCCTTCTATGATTTTTGTGTTATTATTATTATTATTTTTTGTGTGTGTGTGTGTGTGTTTAGGTTAAGATTTGGAGTTCAAATGTGGAGTGCAGTCATTTATTCCAGGTGTAGCAATGCTCCTTTGCTTTTTGCTGCTGCAGGTTTCTCGGACAATTTGGGTGGATTCAGTCATGGAGAACAAAGCCCACGTATTTCGGTGAGTTCATCAAAATATATTCTTTTGCTGTTGCGTGTTTGTGTTTCACAGATGATACGTTGAGATCCCACCAACTCCGCTGGGAAATGGTGGTGGTGATGTGCGAGCTGACGTGTTTGAGGCGGTATTGTCACCGCCTGGTCAAGGTTTGCCAGTTGTCTGTTGTCTTGGGCTCTGAGGATGGAGTCTGAGTCAGCAGAGACAACGGTGGGGATTCATTGCACAAGGCGGTGATGGGACACCAAATATATATAGAGAGAGAGAGAGAGAGAGAGAGAGAGAGGTCGTCTTCTCGTGGGTTGGCGGGGAGGCGAGGCCAGCCTAGACAATAGTATTGTTGCGGACCAATTGGGGGCCCACCTGTTCCCCAAAGGAGCCGGGCTAGCTCGATCTATTTTGGGCTCTCAACGAGAGAAGCCAGTGATTATCTAGAAGCGATGGTATTAAGGCGATCGTTTAGGTCTGGCCATTGACCACTGACCAGACGTGCACAATACGACTGCTTAGTTCTGACCATTGACCACCGACCAGACGCACACAATACGACTGTGTACCATACTACGCTTCTAATGTTACCGACTCTACAATCGAAATATGGATAAGCGTCGAGAATTTGGGGTGCTCAACTGCTAGCAACTTTTTCCCTGAGAGAATGAACCTTGAACCTGTGCGTGTACATAATAGCTTTCATATTAAAAACTGCAAACACACAAGTCAAGGGAACCAGTAAGAAATTGAGGCTCATAACTTCTTAAATTATTTTGTATTAAGTTGGTTTTCTCCTCTTGACCTTAGCCTAAGAAGAAATAGTGCACAACGAACGGTAGATACGTGACGCCCATGATCTCTCCTCTCATTTAGAGAGAAAACGAATGGCTCCCGCTCCAACAGGATAAGGCACCCGCGCACACACATTTGACTCCACACGGAGGCAGCCACCAGACGTAGAGAGGTCCCCAAGCAAGCAAATATGGCGTCCATGACCACACTACTGCTAACACCAGCCACCGCCACCATTAGGCCTCCCGCCTTCTCCTCAGCTTTGAGAACCAAGCCTCACGTGCCGTCCCTCACGATCACGTGCAAGGCTTCCAAAGACGCAGACGAAACCACCGCCACCACCACAGAGATAGCAGCCGTAGTTGCAGGCCTAGTATCAAACCCGATAATCGGAGTATCGCTCTACACTCTCAAAACCACCGGCTGTGGGCTGCCCCCAGGCCCCGGAGGCTCCCTCAGCGCTGCCGAGGGGGTCAGCTACCTAGTGGTGGCCGGAATTGTGGCATGGTCAGTGTACACCAAGGTCAGGACGGGCTCCGGTTTGCCTAACGGGCCTTACGGGCTTCTGGGTGCGGTCGAGGGACTGTCGTACTTGACGGTGCTCGCCATTGTGGTCGTTTTCGGGCTGCAGTTTGTCGAGAGGGGTTACATTCCCGGCCCGCTTCCGGCCGACCAATGCTTTGGCTAAGACCCCCATTGAAGAGAGGATGGATGTATAAGAGTTTACTTCTTCAGTGTAAAATTGGTCTTTAGTATTGATTGGTTATAGATAAATGTTGAAGATGGTTGAGTTCTTAATGAGTTGGTTGCTACTTCATTTTCTGTTGCTAAGCGATAAATACCGATGAAAGTTTGTATTCTAATTTGATATGATTCTCATCCGAACACAACACATTCCCTTTTTTCTTTTTGCTAAGTTCGTGTTTTGATTGAAATCCTACAGTATTTCCTTTTATATATTTGATTAGATTTGGAAACTTAGCTGTAGAACGAACATGGCTACATATTATTGGGGAATTTGGTATCTCTGCTGCAAAATATTCCGGATCGATAACTTTTTGCTCTCACTTTCGGATGGAATCTAACTATAATCGAATATGCTGACAGCGGTTGTGCAGTCCTAGGCATCAACTTGTGCAACTCCCATACGTGAGTCCAAGCACATCCTGTCACGTGTCAGTGTCTCATTTATACCAATCTATATAAACATAGGCAAACCAGAACTCTTCCTCCATCCAAACTGTTGGGGACCAGTTCCCATGGCTTTGACATCATCTCCTTCCTCTTCATTCTCATCCTTGTTTGATGATTCTGATTGGGAACTCACCAATGCTGACGATGTCAAGAGCATCGGTGGTGACGCTGAGTGGGTGATCACCGGAGACGAGGGGTACTACGTCCCCGGCCGATCCATGTCCACTGTCTTCCTCCCTCAGAACGGACAGCCTCTTTTGGCTTCGCTCCAGCTTGGTTCATCAACTTCAAGTGATCCCGGGCTACCACCTTTCTTCATTGTTTCCGCCTCATCAGGCGGGCTGGTCCTCTCCCGCGGTCCGTGGTCCTCTTACTGCATGTCAAACCCCTCCACTGGGGCCTGTTCTCTCCTCCCCAAGCCACCTGGACCGCACTACCCGGGGTCGCCCCTCGCCATTGTCCGAGATGGCCCTAGCTACCATGTCGTCTGTGCTGTCAGCAGGGGGCATGAGGACTCGTACAGTTTCTCTGTTTTTTCATCCGCTAGGGGTGCTTGGTGCTCCTCCAGGGTGGAGTTTGCGCTGGCCCCCATTGTCCCGAATTCAGGCGTTTCTTGTAGTGGTTTTGCCTATTGGCGAACGGAGTCGTCGCAGATGATACTAGAGTACGACGTGTTGGCTGATCAGGCACGGACCTTGGTGCCCCCAGCTAAGCTGTGTGAGGCCGGGTACAGGTGGCAGCTTGGTAGGGCTGGGGAGAAGAAGCTGTGCTGTGTTCTTGTGATGGGGTCTAATCTAGAGGTTTATGAACTGGGGGTGAAGGATCAGTGGGTGTTACTTTGCTCAATCGGCATGGAAGTTAGCGAGGAGGGAGAGTGGGATGGAAGGGAACCGATTGTTTGTAGGAGATTACCACGAGCGTTGAGGTTTGAGAGCCATGAATTGGAGGTGCTGCTGTTGGTGGATGGGAAGTTGGTGGTGCTGGGGTTGGAGAATAGGAGGATGAGGGTGGTGCAGTTCGAAAAGCCAGCACCAGATCGCTGTGATGAGTATGTGGTGTGTATCAATGACTCGTTGGCTTCGGTGGACTTTACAGTTGAGCCTCAGCCTGTCAAATAGTAGCAAGATATTTGGGAGTAGTAACCTGTTCATATTTGAATTTATGTTATATGTTGATCACTGAACTTTTATCAATTTACTGTTATATGTCGTATTCTCCTTGATTTGAAAACAGCTAGACTTGATTATGGCATGTTGATGCACATTGCACTTTTAGTTCAATCATCAAATCTGTATCACTGTTTTTGTTTTGATGGTACAAGATACTTAGTTATGTATTCTACCGCCAATATTTTCTTTTTCTTTTTAGTTCCGATTAATTTCCTTAGGTGTTCTACTTTTTACTTCTCGTAAGTAACTTCTTAGACCCGTTTCTGCATTCAGATACTTGTCGTGACTGTTTTCTTTTTCATGTGAACATCATTGTAGTTATGATTCCTGTCATCCCGATTACACTTCAAAATATTTTTGAATCTTCAACTCGACAGTTAGACCTTTAATTCAATCAATTTCAAGGTCCAATGTGTTCTCAAATCACATTTTGCTCTAAATAAATAGATCATTGTACATACAATCATTTTGGCTAACCACTGACATTATTTTTGTTTCCAACTTCTTTCGTTTGGCCTTGTATTGAATTTATAGTTAACACCAACATGCTGCCACTTAACAGTACAATATGCTTATCTCTATACATTTCTAATTTTTTAGACATGTTTACTTTTGTTATCCTTCAAATATCAGCTCTTATCATTATGATCGATGATGATAGAAAGAAACTTCATTGCCATTCTGTTCTCAGCTGCAATCCATCTATGAACCCTGGACAGATGTGCAACCTCGATAGAGTCTAAACTTTGGTTTTTCTTTTATGTTTTCTCTCAGAGGCAATTCATATTGCTTCATTCCTTAGGATAAGCAGCTTTCCTAAATATTCTTGAAATTGGTCAGTTGGGCTAGTCTTTTCCGATTAATTGTAATTTAAGATATTCTTTAATAGAAAATTGCCCCTGGCCATGCTTATGGTTTATGTGTGACTATCGATGTGTGTTCCGTGTCTGTGGGGGCAAAAGACGTGTGTTTGTGTTCGTGTATGATGGTAATGAGTGAAATAGTTTGATACAGTGAATCGCAAGGAAGAAAAAAGAGTGAAATGGTATGTGACCATTTACTCAAAGACCCACGATCACTGACCGAATCATTTTATATCTTGATAAAATTTGGTTTATATCAGCTTTATTGATGCTTAGTTATAGGACTAGTAGAGTAGAGATCTCTCCTGAGGAGAGGATACTACAACATTGAATCTTCGGAATCACTTGGATATATTTGTCACACTAAGAGTTTCCAATTAGTTCCCATCCACCCTATTCAAATCCCTCCTCACCAGTGACCTTTTTAAGGCATTTTGGTTGTATTGACATAGAATATTTGTCATGTTGTCGGATCCTTGACTTTGTGTCTTTACATGCACGGTTTCTGGTGTCAAGTAAGTGATATTTATATAATATTTTTGATTTTTAAGAGCTGACATGGCCATCTGACAAGCGGTATGCAAGTGTCTGTCTGTTAACAGAAACAGGTGTACCTCGTACACTTGTAAACCTTACCGATCACACATTTCCTTACAAGTTGTTAGCAAAACATAATATAGTTTGCATAATAAACGATGTCCAACAGTTTCTTTAGTAGATATAGGTGTTGTCTTCTAATCTATGATTTTTTGTCATGATGGTCTCTCCTTTAGTCGCACACTGTATATAAGACAAATGATAGCACTTATCATGTGGCGAAGATGACGTCCATGGTAGGGCTTGTTAAGGGATAAAAATACCTCACTCTAGTCTTGTGACGGCTTTAGAGTTTCAGTCAGCATTAGGAACAATAATGTGGTGCCAGACTTATCCAGGTTCAAGTTCAACAACTGTGTGTATCCAGATACTTCATGATTGTTCTGTGGTGTGATGGCTTGATGGTATCTGAGTGTCCCAATTTGTATTCGAGTATGTGGATCTGGAAGTACAAACGGCCAAGTTTTGCCTTATTAGAGACCGCTCAACCTATGTGTGAGTGGAGTAAAAATAGATGATATAGGTGTGATAATATTTGTTTTTATTTTCTTTTCCTTCTGGTGCATATGAAACCAAATATTTATATCAACACAATGTCCCTACATGATAAAAATGAACTCAGGCTGGAGTGCGATACTAATAGCAGCAGGAATTTATTTGACAAGACCAAGTAGGGTAAATTAGCTCAATCTTCAAGTCGAGCCCCATGTTGTACTAAAACAGAATAATGTTATTAGTTCTTGATTATGAAGATGCTAGCGGTAATACTAGCTGGCTTTGATGTGCATGCATTAGGACATGTTCTTGTATATTAGGAAATGTATTTTGTTATTCAGATTTATTCACGTGTTTTGGATAGTTTATCGGTATCCACATCCGTATATATTTCAGACGGATGGATATCGAATATCCATATTTATCAAAATACAGTTTCCAATCAGATTTATTTGTTATGTATAGATCTTAGTTGTGATATTTAGTAGTACAAATCAAATTTGGTGTTATGGTTTTGCATTGCCTATTTTATCTTTTTCTTTCTGCATGATTGCCTTCATATATTCCTTGCTGTTTTTAGTCAATATTTTAAAAGTATGTTTAGATGCATAGAGATGACAAATATATGGACTATAAAAATATATCCACCCTATTCTCTTTTTTGTTTTGTTTGTGTGTATGATATTGCCATATGAAAAAGTAAACTAAGATAATGTGGATTATACGATAGATATCAAGCACCGATTATCAAAAGCAACTAATCAAAGCACAGTAAATAATCTCATAAAAAAATTTTAACGTGGAAAACTCAAACAGGTATATAGTCAATTACACAAGATTTGACACATAATTACTCGACACATCATTTGTTTGTTTCAATTTTTTTTTTGTTTTTCCGACTTTTGATATTATTAAGTATTCCATGTTCAAAAAAAATTAGTCCATGTTCAGAATACAGACATACCGTTCTTGTGAAAATAAACTGAATTACGTGATGCATATATAATGCTGCTCTTCTATATCTGATATCTTGGAGCATGGGAAATCAGATGGTATATATTCCTAATAATGTCGAGATACATTCATTCACTCTAGACCTTTGGTTTTCATATAGGAATATATTGCAATGGCCAGACCAATCACAACGTAAACTTTGAAGCACCTGAAAGTTCTTTTCAGTCCATGTAGGTGCTAGCTCATAAAATTTATACGGGCGTATCCTGCAACTTTGACATTTTTTTTTATACTATACTGCATTAACTAAATCATTTGACATTACTATTTGCACAAGGGAACTCAAGAAACCATAACACCATTTATTCATTTTTTTTTTTTTTTTTATTACTGCAGGTAGGCGTATCTGTCATTCGAAAATGAAAATGCTATTTGGAGTACTGAAAGAGTCTGCAGCAGCAAAAAACTTGTATCTCAAGTATTTTGGCTTTTATGCAAGTTTTATGATGGTAAGTCCAGAAAGAAGACTATTTTAAGCTGCTTTTATTTGCGATTATGGGATATTTTGTGTCGGTATTCTAGTATGAAGACTATTTTATGTTATGGTGATGAAATTTGCCTTTTGAGAATCCTCGCTATAGAAACACAGAGCTGAGGTTGTCAGAGTGAACATATTGGATCATTTGCATTCTTACATTACATATTTAATACTATATTTGTGGTTTAAGCTTACATATATACTATAGAAACATGACTAGTGTGTGCTGCTGATGTTCTATGTTTGAGAATCCTTATAAAATTCATCTATGTGGCTGTTACTACTGAAACTTAGCAATGAGAATCTAGCAGAAACCATGTCAGTACACGGAGATTGGGAATTTATCAGACTTAAGATTGCTGAAGAATAATCCAGTTCATAGTCTTTTTATAGAAATAGAGTTATCAGGTTATGTGACTGTTGTCAGACATTTTCTTTTGGTTACACAGTTGACTGGTGTTTCATAATAATTTTGAAGAGTTGATAGATCAGATAAACTTGTTAGTTATCAAAGAAATTGTGACCAATGCAGGATTTTTTTCATACATCATTTGTTCTATAGACTAGTCAAGGCATAACTGTAGTAAGCTTTGATTCCCTCGCAATAATATGCAAGTGTTCATCATCTATAAATAGACATTAGTAACAAGTCTGCCCTCACTGACAAATCCCCTCTACATTTTCTGCTGCAGGGATACCAACAATCAAGAAGAAAGAAGCCAACTTGCTTACCTCGTCCAAGACCTCCCCCCTTCTTCCAAATCCAATGGCTGAGCCTAGCAACAACGAAGACTTTTGTCAATGCCTTGCTCTTCCCACACAGGCACTTGATCTTCCAATTCCAATGGCTGAGCCTAGCAACAACGAAGACTTTTGTCAATGCCTTGCTCTTCTCACACAGGCACTCGATCTTCCAATTCCAATGGCTGAGCCTAGCAACAACGAAGACTTTTGTCAATGCCTTGCTCTTCTCACACAGCCAATGGCTGTTCAAGAAGCCGATCTTCCAATTCCAGTGGCTGATCAAGAAGCCGATCTTGCAATTCCTGTGGCTGATCAAGAAGCCATACTCAATCAAGAAGAAAGAAACCGACTTGCTTCCCTCATCCAAGAATTTGCTTCACTCATCAATCCAAAAGCTGAGCCTAGCAACAACGAAGACTTGGTACTCGATTGTCTAGTGGCTGAGTCTAGCAACAATGAAGACTCGGTAGTCGATGATCATCCGATGGCTGAGCCTAGCATCAATGCAGGCTTCTACCAGAAGCTTGCTTTTCTCGTCCATGAATCCCCACTTCCAGGTCTTCACGACGATCAAGAAGACTACAAGTTCTACCCTGGGATATCATTGACCAGCATCTTGTACCGGGACGACAATGGCGCCCAACAGGAGTTACTCCTGCACCCTAATCTCCCATGTTCCCGCCTACCTCTACATGCTCCCGTTGTCTGGTCATCCTCTAATGGCCTCCTCATTTGCAGTAACTGGCTCTCCAACTTCTGTATTGTCAACCCAGATTTAACTGAATTTACATTCGGCTGCAGGTGCCTTCCTGCTCCTCCAAAGGTTTATTACAGCCGGAACACTTGTGTTGTCCTCGCCATTGACCTCTCCAATAGCGGAGCCCATGTCTTTCATGTCATCTGTGCTGTGTGCGAGGGACCAAGCACCTACATCTTTGATACTTACTCCTCCAGTACCGATGCATGGGTCCCCGGTGAGAGGATCCACATGCAGCAGGGCCTCCATCCCCTGCCAAACACGGGCGTTTCTTGTGGCAGATTCGCATATTGGCTGACTGAGCGTTCAGTGCTCAGGTATGATGTCATGGGCCAAACCATGGAGGAGACCTTATCATTCATTCCCCTGCCAGAATGCCCGGAGCGGGCAAGAATGCAGCTTGGAAGAGTCAGGGATAAGCTGAACCTGGTTATTGTCGACGAGGTCAGGTCCAGGGTGGTGTGGTACGCTCTTCTGCATGAAGGCAACGTGAACGAGTGGGAGCGTGTTGAGGTCTTGAAGGTGGTAGGGGGCATACCTCGGCCTGTAAGGTTTGAGAGTTTCAAAATGGAGATGATGTTTTGGAGGGATGGGGAGGTGTTGGGGTTGGAGAGGAATGCCTCTCATCCAAGTAATTTTGTTGGACTGCAGTTGCAGTCTTCGGTCCGAATGCCAGTTAGTCTTGCTGATGGCCTTCCCTATGTCCGCACTTTCTTACTACCTGATGCCTTCAGGATCATGAATCAAGCCCAGCGAGGTCAGCATAAGTCACATTTCAAGTTTCATGTCTCTTGTTGATCAGAGTAGTCAGATACTACTTACTGTCCACTGATATTGAACATTCTTTGCTTTATGATTCACATATTGAGTTGAGAAAATGTTGTCGATCTCGGATTTGTTGTTTGATTGTGTTCATGCCAATTGAGTATCTTTGGTTGTTCTTGAATTCTACTACTTTATGGGAAGGGGAAGTGAATGAGTGAGGATGGAAAATGATAGATTTATATAGGTTACTGGCTTCAGGCTCAACTGAATCTTGGTTTAGTTGGATGGCAGTTAAGAAAGCTAGTTATTTCAGTTAAATTTGCAAGATAAAAAAACATTTTTCAGACATTATATATATATATATATACTAGAACCATGCAGATGGAGCATTGATCTAAATTGAGGTCTCATATAAAACAAGCAATACAATTCTCGATATATCAGTTTTTGATCAAGCAATTTTCTAACTCTTTATCTCGTGTTCTTCAAAATATTTTAAAAAGTTTATGCATGCTTCTTATGTCGTGCTATTGCATAATAATCAGTTGTTTGGTTGGTTATCGTGACTGTAATACCCTAACTTAATAGTTCTATATCAAAATTGAGACAATAGTTATAATAATTTATAATAATTCCATTAAGTAATTATAGCTAGCTCCATATCTAATTATAAACTATTTTAATTCCAGTGTTATTATACCAAAATCTTTTAGCATATTCAAACTGGTTAAGTTTCGTACACCGTGTATCGAGACGGGGCGAGACAGTGTTTCTCTCCATGTATGCAAGTGCATACCATATTTTGTATGTATTTTTCTTGCAAATGCATTTCTACGTGTGCAAAGTGTTTCTCCATGTATTGTCCATCAAAGCATTAGCAAGGGAAAGCATTGTTTCGTTAAATCCTATTTAATGTAATGCTAAGAGATTACCCACTGTTTAAGTTCAAAAAAGAAAAAAACTTTGACTAGGAATTGAGAAATTTTGATATTTTAACGGTTATTTTATTAATTCTTAATTACGCTAGATTATGGATTGATTCAACTTGAGGAGCTAGCTAGCTAGGGGAGGTGACTGGGAAATTCTATTTGCACCCAACATTTCACCATTTTACACCATTTTATTCTTGACGTACGGTTTTGAAACTTATAAATAATTACAAGTTTATTATTATTTTTTTACTAAATTATCTTTATAAATTCCAAACTAAAACTTCTTAAAATTTTGAATTACGACTCATCGTCTTCCTCCTCTATTTTCTCCCTAAAACCCCAAATAATTTTTTTGGTATTTAATAAAAATACATCTCTTACAAAATCATCAATTTGATTTATTGACCCCTTAAAATTTTTTACATTAACGTTCCTGAAAAGAATTGAAGAATTTTAAATTTTTTGATTTCACCGTGACAAATAAAATTTTGATTTGGAATTTGAGTTTGAGTTTTCTTATGCAAATGGAAAATTCCAATATGTAATTGGTGTCAGAACAAATCTAAAATACGATTTGAATTTTTTTTCTTTTAGATTTCATGAGTATTTGTTTGAAATTTATCGTTAATTATCTTTCTTTTATAGGGAAACTTCGCTTGCTGGTCGGGTATTAATACCAGATCAGAACGTTTCTTGGTCGGGTATTAGTACCCGATCAAAATATTTTTGTGTTCAATATTAACATTAGGAGGGGTATTTTTGGAAAAAAAATTGAACGCAAAGAGTAAAATAATAGTATTTCAAAATAATAGTTTGGTGTAAAGAGTATGTAGAGTGCCAAGAGTAAAATGCCGTGCCCAGATAGAATTTCCCGTGGTGACTGATTCTCCTTTTAGAATATGAGGTGAGTGATAATTAGTAGCATAATGTGCCGTGAGTGATGCCGGAGTCGGGGACGATGTCGTGGCCCCCCAAGCTGATCGTCGTCCTGGTCCACCAGGGCGGGCGGGGGATGGGGAGGTAGGAGATGGGATGCCGAACGAAGGCGTTGAAGACGTAGTAGATGCGGTGGGGGGGGGGAGTCGAAGGCGTCGCGGCAGAGGACGAGGCCTCGGCAGGGAGGTGGTAGGGGGGAGGGTGGCTGTCGGGGTTGGCGTCGTCTCGGAAAAGGATGCCGGTGGTCAGGTACTCGTAGCCCTCAACGGTGGGGATGAGCATGGATCAATCGCAGTTAGGATCGGTTAGTTATTTCAGTTACTTAAGTTAATAATGCAAATTAAGGGAGCGCAATCCCGTGTGTTAATTTCGTAAATATCCACTAACGATGTTGTAATCTCTCTCGTTAATTAAAAGCTCAAATCGAGTTTGAGTTCAGTGACTCCAAGGAAGGAAAACACAGGAAATTGAGCTCGGTGAATCCACAGAAACCAGAGGAAACAACATCAGTCGTCGGCCTTACATCGATGGATGGATGGAGATCAACGGCTGTATAAAAATTCTCGTGCCCAAATAATTTTCGCCTTTAATCGGAACAAATCACTCCCCCTAGCAACAAAATCCACGCACATATTACCTTCTCTTCTCTTCTCTTCTCTTCATGTATGAAAAAACAAGCTTGATAAAAATAACTATCCAACATGCGAGCATCTTAGAGATAGATGATGATGAGCGGAAATCAGAATACACATCACTTTTCAACACAAGTCATTGTCCAGAAATATTATCACCATCCAAACAATTGCCTCCCAACCCAAAATTTCCGAATTTCAGCTTTTGATACTGAAGCACAGTATATTACTGGTATCAATCAACACTCCTACATCATTTCTCACTTCTTATCATTTCTTATTTCAGCTTCTAATACTGAAGCACAAAATATTACCTGTATCAATCAACACTCCTGTATCATTTCTCACTGCAAATCATATCGCTCTTGAATCATCTCTCACTATAAATCCTATTTGGCCTTAACACCTTGTATAGAATCATGAAAGTTAAGTTCAGCAGTATGACTGTCATGTCAATCAGTTTGATAGTCATTACAAATAGGATGGTACAGCCAAATTTTAATGCTCTTTATACAAAATTTTGAATTAGAAAAATAAAATTTTTATTTTTAAGATAAAATATAAAATTTTTATTTTTAGAGTTTGCCCTATGTGTGCATACATTACCATCCCATTTACAAATTATGAAGGACACAGAACTTAACGAGATGGAAGAAATGAGGCTAATGTATGTTTTGGAGATGGAAGAAATGAGGCCAATGTATGTTTTGGTGAAGGTAACACGCAAAGAGATAAATGGGTCACAGTAACTCAACGAATTTATTCAGACACTTGAATATTATTAGACTGATACTGTGAACGGTCAGAAGAGCTAAAATAAGCAACAAATGCCAAACATTACTAAGAAAAAGCAACAGAATTACAAGGATCATAGCATCAACACAAGTGTCATAACAAGGCACTAAAAAACCTACAGTGATGAGAGATGGATCAAAACTTTGAGTACTAAAGATCTGCATCTCATATAACATGCTTTAAGAATAAAATTCCCTTGGTCCTTAGTTCTCTCTGTCTCCAAAAATCACCTAACACAATGCAACTAACTGGCCCAAGCTTGCCATTCATGTCCTTTACACTCATATTCTAAGATTATTTACAATGAAGGGGGGCTTGAAGTGATCCAAATTCAACTTCTAATTCTCACTCTCAACTATTCTCGCCATCTATACTGACTTCTGCTTCCCGATTTCCCTCATCAGCTTCATCCCTCTGCCGCTTCCTTGGGTTCGGGTGTTGTGCATTTTCTAGCGAAGCGTCGTCCTTGCTTCCAGTCAAGGTATCTTCCACTTGCTTATTATTATCTGTGCTGTTTGAATTGTCTTGAGCAGGAATTGATCCACAGCCGGCCATTGTAGAGCTGTCAGTCTCAGGCCCCTTTGCAACTTTTGCACCTGAAGTTGGCTTTAAGCAGGGAGCTTCGGAAGATGCTGCTGGTACAGTGTCTGGGCTAGCTTTAGCATCAACCAACTGCTTTGTGTTGTCGAGCAGATCATCATCATTCCTTCTGTTTAAACCAGGGTCAGTCTGCCTATCTTCCTCATTTGAGTTGGCTTGTGCAGCCATTGCTACACGATCTGACATTACAGAACTGCCCGACTCTGCCCCCTTAGCAAAGATGGAGCATGAAGCTAACTTCGCTTGGGGGCAAACCAATGATACTGCTGATAAGATATCAAGCTTCGTCTGGATTTCAACCCATTGGTTCCTTACCCAGTCTCGGGATATTCTCAAACATTTCCTCTGGCATATTAGGAAGATATCTTCACCTGAGAATACAGAAACAGCTCAGCTCTTGCAGCTAAATCTGCATAAGTGAAACTCCATGAATAAAAGTAAGCACGCATCACATGACTCGCAAGAGTTCAATTGATTGGCACGTTTCCAATGCCTCTGTATCAAATAAAAGGAAAAAGAATATACTGGTTCTTATCTGTAAGACTAGAAAGGGAGGGGAGGGTAATACTCGTTGAAAAGTTTTAGCTTCATCTTTATCGCCTATTGTTTTTCATTGTTGCACAAACCAAAAATCACTTATCAAATATTATAACAATAAAGGTAACCGATGGCTGAGAGATTGTTATCACTGTCAACAAGATACTTCGTATCTCTGTTTTCTGAACGTTTCAGCAGGAGCTTTACAGATACTTCAAGATATGCCAGGGGCAATATCAAAAACCATCAAGCCATCATATAAAGATGATATCATCCACGTACTTCCATTCTAACAGTTGATAGGGAAGATCACAAGTTGCAACGAGGCTAAGGTCGACATAGCAAATAGTTTTATCAAACTATAGAGTTGTTTCAACCAGTGCAATTCACCATGCATATATATTTGCATACATGACAATAGGCTTATATCTCTATCAGAGAGTCAAATCATACAAAATTTCTCATGTCCACACCCATGTCCATGTAATGCTGATTCATATTTTAAAAAATCAATAATGATTCTGTGCTGTTTAACTAGCAAATCAGGATGAAACGATTCAACTTCAACCACCAATGGAAACAAAATTTACTGTTAAAAAAGAAGATAAGGACCCCTATGTGGAAGACCTGTACCTAATGCACATTAATGATGCCTGTTCTTCTATGGTGATAGTATAAAAACACAGTCAAATTGAGGTGCTTTCAGGGCATTTTAGGTGGGAAAGTGCCCATCTAATCGGTTTAAGTGGAACTAACTTTAATGGGGTTGTAAGAAAGGATGGGTTATGTGTTGCCATGTTGGTTTATGGGCTAAACATATTATATTGTTTACGGGCTGGCTCCATGGGCTTTCATTAATGATTGACTAAGATTTTTGCAAGATCCTTGGCGAGAGGTCGACAAAGTGAAGGTGAAGTAAATTGTCGATAGTTCTGTTGGCTATTGTCACTTTTATAAGGAGGGCATTTCACAGCATGCAGAAGAGGTTAAAAAGTCACTAAAGAGTTGAAGGGAATTCTTCAAATGGAAAATAATTCTTTTACCCTCAAAAAGTAGGGAAGAAATCATTGCAAAAGATAAAGAAATGACATGAATTATGGAATGGATATAAACCCAAAAGAAACTGAATGAGACTGTTGGTCATGCTGGTAAAATATTCCCAGGAGCTTCTAATGCTTTGGGAAGGAAACCACAAAATGTACATTAAAAATGAAATAAAACTGCAAACTATGGCACGCCATTATCCTAGAGAGAAAATTCACAATCTGGGAATCAAGAGCCAAGCTAGTTACTTCGATATTATCCAGACTAATGTCCATTGCTTATACTAGGAGGCAAGGTTTGAAAGATCTAGACAAGTATTGGTTGATCATTTTCAGTAACAAATTCGAGAATAACAGGTGTATCATATCAACAATACCAAAAAAATCAGAACAATGTTAAACAACATAATATTGTACAGGGCACCTCAAAATCATACCCTAAATCCGATATGCTATATGCAATAATATATCGATACTGACCAATATTTGAAACCTTGCTATGAGGCTTGGACATGCTTAATAGGAGATGTTAGTGAAGCATTTTAGTGAGTGTCACTTGATATTGTCAAGACTAATGTCCATTACATTTGCTAAGAGGACTTAAAGATGCTAAACAAGAGATGTCAGTGAAGCATTTTAGTGAAATGTCATGGTCACAACTAATTCAAGATTTAAACGTCTCTCTAAAAATCCACGCTTTCTCATAAAGCCCTAGGTAGATCCCTGCATAAGGCAACATAGTGGCAACTACAGACATTAGATGGGTGTATAACAAAGGAGATGTATTATTCCATTCGGCTCATCACTATCAGCAGTACAGTAGGATGCAGCTGCAATAGTATAGGTAGAATATAAGCTTCCTACAAAAGGCTGGAGGATTCTGCACTTTGTTTATGGAATAATACAAGCCCCTTCCGAATGAAGGAGAAGAATAGTTCTCAGTTGTGCTGCTTGCAGGATGATAACTAGTCCGGTATCTAAAGAGAGGTTATGAAGTTACGGTTGATGATGCTGATGAAGGGATAGGTATTAGTTATTAACACATTTTCTAACATAAGAAGCATTGACACAGGCATTGTAAGAAAGCAATTCATTAAAAAAATTGGAAATCATGATACACGTCAAGAAATATTTATATATTCATCTATGCATTTATGTGTCTTCATGGTAATGGTTAATGTGTTAAAAAACACATACCTAGAGACACGTAGAACCAGGTTCCCAAATAATACAACAATCACCTAGCAAACAATTTTCAACTTTGAACAGTGAATATGCACAACTGAATTCTTATATTGCAGCATATCCTAGAACTGAGTTCTTATATTGGAGGATATCGACTTATTGTCGTTACTTGAGAAGTGTATAACTGAATTCTTACATTGTAGCACATCGACTTTGAACAGTGAATATGTATAACTGAATGTTTTATAGTGGAACAAATTATAGTCTTAAATAAAAGCAATAAATACTCCAAACATGTATTAATTACAGAAAAAAAATGGAGAAAGGTTGAACATGCAAAGAAAAAGTATCCACTAAGTTCTGGAAAATTGTATATATTAAAAACTTCAGGACAAGTTTGAGAAGTGTATGAAAAGGGTTGTTATGCAGTATTTATCAATGATCAGACAATTATGATTTCAAGATTGAAACGTCAGTGCTGCACAGGTTACAACAAACATGTCGAACAGCCACAGATTTCATACTGCAGAATAGTTAATGATTTACGTAGGCTGCAACAAAATGCAATACCAATTTCACAACAAAAACATTGCTAGCAAGGTTTAAAATCTAGTTTAGTGTAGGCTACAACAAAATGTAATACCAATTTCGTAGCAATAACATAGCTAGCAAGGTTTTAAATAGCAGAGTAGGTATCCATATCCACTGAATCTTAGAAAAGGTATTGGTATACACTGATAGTTTATGGCATCAGAAATAAGCAATATCAAACAAACCATATCAGCAATACTTAAAAAAATAACAAGATAGAGGCAAAATATTGGTGATATTTGCAATATTGATACCAGTAATATAGTGTATAAATCAGGGTCTATATCGTATCGGATGCCTCAAATTATAATATGATATTCGCGAGATCTACTGGTGTTGGCCAACATTTAACACCTTGATTGCTAGGCATTCGTAAGCTTCAGGTTGACCAAAGTATTAAATTATTTTGTAATTGCGCTAGCCCGCTTTGAATATTGCATTGGCACACAGGACAAGAGAAGCTGCTAAGCATTTGACAAACACCATTCAAAAGATGTTTTATTTCATATTTTATGCTCTGGAATTTAAATTTGAGTGTGCAAAAAGCCCACTTTCGAAGAGGCTATTAGCACTGTTCTGTTCAAAATGCCGGATTCCAAGCAGATCTTGGAAGCAAAATGCATTTTGATGGAAATTATGGAAGTCGAGACAAAAGGTACTATGAAAGAGAAGGTAGTAGGCTGGACTAAAAGTTAGTCATGGACAATCTTAAAGGGCACGTTTGTTTAGTGGGAAGGCATTCATGCAATCACAACTTTAAACCAAGCATTGGATCACGAAGAATCAATAATATATTAATATGGAATTTAAAGTTATGAGCAAATCCAATTTTACTTAATGTCCGTTCCAGTAAGTAATGTTCCAGTAAGTAGTTCTAGATGTCATCATTGGAGTCAAAAGTTCTTGTCAGAATGGTAAGCCCACTTTAAAGGTAAAAGGTAGCAGGACAGAGAGAGGTTCAGGTTAATGAGAGGGGTCTCAGAATCAGTTATTCATCACACAGTATTCAGTGTAGATATAGTTGAATTCAATCTAGAAATCCTAATATTTTCCCAAGTTCTCTAAAATGTTCTCACTTTTGTCGCATCATTGTTGCTCACTGCTGCTCTCAAGTTGGAGTCATGAACCACATGCAGGATGCATCTTAAGTTACAAATGTGGCACTGGCTGCACTGCCGATTGCCATCACCCACCATTACAAACAACGAAAAGTCTGCATGACATGAAAGCGTGCATGCACCAACTGATCCACTCATACATTGCCAAATCCCAGTAACCTATTTAAAGGAACATACAGATTTCCTAGTAATGCCTAATTAGTTAATTCTCTCAATCACCTGAACTCCATATTATTTGGGAGAAACTAATAACCTTTACAAATTTGTCTAGATGCCAGATTGAGTCATCTAAAAACTTGAAAACTAATATTCTTAGGAGAGTGGACCCTTTTGGATATATAATCCAAGCCCTACAAAACGAAAAGCTAATGTTAAACAGTACTTCGTATAAGATAACTTAATTCATTCACGTAGCTGCTATTATCATGAAAAGAAAAATGATGTGTCATGTGTGATGTACTCGTCGCTTTAATTTCTTGAAAATAAACCAAGCATATGTTGGATAAAACCTAATAGTACAGGACAACAGTAAGAATTGAAAACCATACCTGGAAAATACACATGTACACTGTCATCTCCACAGCTCTCAACTCCGATTACAACCCCTTCCCACCAACCATCACTCCACCATGCATCCACAGGGGTTCCAATATCCAAAAGAAAATTTTCTGGCAGGAAATGGTCCGAGGGAGATGGCCGAATATTGAGGCGTCCTGCACATCTCATACCCAACTTATCAGGAGCCACCTTTCTGAATGCAGGAACCCACTCCTGCATCAAAACAGTTGACCACTCAGCCAGCACGTAGAAAGAGGTCAGATAGACAGAATATATACTGCACAGAGAAGAGTTCAGAACTCAGATTTCCAGAGAGAATACATTTGAAGGAGAGATTTCATTATATGGCATTTTCTACATGGAATAGTGTTGTTTATGACCAAAAGAGAGGAATGACTTGCCATGTCTCGTACTGTTTTATACAGTAAAACCAAAAATCTTTGCATGTTTGATATATTGCCATCTACACTGATAGATCACCTTGCTAATGTTTCTTAACGAAACCAGAAACAAGAAAATTTTACATTTCTTTTAATAGATTTCTATTTATAGTGATAGATCAATTTGTTAATGTTCTTAGCCAAATGAAAAACAAGAAAATGTACAGCAAAATGTCTTCCTATATTCATAAAGTATTAATTCTGTGGCACTCCTTATTCCAGATGAGAAACAAATGATACATTCAATTAATCACAAAAAGATCATCCTACAATTAAAAAGCATAAATCCATTAATTCTAGCAAATTTTTCATTCCATGATAAATTTTTAATACTCAACCCAAGCAGTCATCATGTATATGCAAGTGCATAGGTATGAAATCATGTATAATTGAACATATATGTAGATATATATATGAATCTGTGTACGTGTATGCAGTTTCACTGTGTATACTCAACCTCCAAATTTCCACAGCCATCCTCATCCTGCACGTCATCATATCGAACTTTCAGCCTCTTATGTGATAATTGTAAAACTGTACACTTAAACCAGCAGCCTCTGATGCCGCTGTCTTGGCAAAGTAGCTCTATCTTCTCATCAATATCGAAAGGCAGAGTCACCGAGTTGTGAGGTCCAACAAACTTTACCGAAAGAGGTCTTCTGATAGTTAAATCATACTTCGAGTTCTGATAGGCCAGCTTACAGTTTTTTGCATGGCTTGCATAACTTGATGCTTTAACACCAAGACTGTCGGTCAGAAAATTTTTATGAGCACCTTTGACAAACTTAATTCTTTTAGAACTTCCACGTTTTATAGTGCTCCCCTGAACAAACTCGTCTTCATCTACTGACACACTACAAATGTCTAAGCACGAAAAAACTGCCTGATTAAAATAACCTCGCAAGGTGCTTACATCAAAAAATTTGAACTTATTTTTACTGTACTGTCGAAAACAGAGCCGAATTCCTGCTGAAGCGGAGTATGGAAGGGTTGTCAAACACTTCTCATAATGGTAAGGAGTTAAAACAGTGGCAACATCATCCACACACTCAGCACTAATGACCTGAGAGTATGGTGTGATGAAGACTTCACATGGATGTGGCGTTGGCGGGGGTATCATGCAAGCAAATTCCTGGTTTTGATGAAACCACCTCACTCTAACCTTCTTCAGCCCTTTCTTATCTTCATACATATCTTCCAGATAAGCAAGATAGCGATTTTCTCCTTCAGACATTACAAGGACAAAAGAATGTGCCTGCACATTGAGAATCATTCTTTTAGAAAGGTGGAATGCTAATAGATAAGACATGAGATAGTTGATGCTTACACCAATGGTAATCCCGTTGCGGCAAAAAGCTTGGTAGTGCCTGAGCTGCTTGCCACAAGTCCAGGAAACCCCTGACCACTCGATGTCTGGGTTTTGGACATACAAACTCCTGCAGAATTCCTGATATAGAAAATTGAAAGGAAATCAAGAGTAAATTAAGATAATTCAGATGATGCAGAGCATTTTCCCATGATTAATTACCGTTTGCCTTTGCTGGTAGCTTCCAGTATCACTTTGTCCATTAAAAGACACGCCAGTGCCCAGAGGGTGTGCTAGTTGTGATTCTGTGGTGATCAAGTATGAATCAGCTGAGTACCCAATTCATGTTGGAGAAATAAGAAAGAAATAATTGCAAAATAAGGAATCAAGATCATCATCATGTGAGAGGAAAAATAGGCAAAGAATAATTCCAAAACGAAGGACATCATCAGAGGATACAAAAAATAAAAATTATTCACCCCAAAAAAGAAGGTATATAAAAGCAAAAAGCGAGATAAAGTTCTTCAGCGTCTAGTTCTCAACAGCAAGATTTGAATCTAGACAAAAGACAGAAGTCGCATAATTAACTTGAACATTGCGACTAACTATGATGCATACACACATAGACACTGATACGATTCATAGTCACACGACACGGTAAAAAATATAGATGAAAAAACACTATGACACAGAAAAAAGTGTTGTTTCAAATACAGTATCTAAAGAGTAATGATAAAATGTCACTCATGCATTTTGCATTCAGCCTCTGATCTCCTCCTAAATGATGTCTTGCATACCTGAAATCTGAAAGGACCATTTTTGCCCCTCCAACATGGCTTTTTGGCATTTCAGATTGGGATGGGAAAAGACTGACTTAGACTGCTCACAATCACTCCCTGTGATATTGCAGAACTACGGAAATTATTGACTTACATTATTATACCTATAAAAGATCTCAAGAACGGCCACACCTCCTAAATAAGGAATCATCGACTTACATTACTATATCTATAATAGTCCAGTCTTCTTTCTATTAAGCGCTTGTATCTCTCTTATAGCGAATCCATGACCTCAAGATTATGAACCTTAGCCTTGCGAGCCAAGCCTCCTGCTTCTCATCTTGTCGAGTTAGTCGCAACTAGGATATCCTAAAAACATGTATCTGTAAATGACTAGCTGGCACTATTGGCAATAAATCTGATGACTGGAAAAGAACATTGTTTGGAAAAATACTTGCCTACGTTCGACGACCATGTTAAAAACAAAGTATATTTAAGAGGTAATAGGAGAATAGATGAGGGAATAAACTCTTAATTAGAAACCTTATTGAAGATAGTACAAACTTGGAAGAAAATGGATTGAGAGAGAGAGAGAGGTTCGAGGGATGTATTTTTATGTGCATTTATCATGTGGTCCTGTTGCTTCGTGATATGCATGTATATCATACTTACAAATATTTAAAGAGATATGATCCTTGTTGTCAAAGTATATAGCTAGCATTACAGGTCAATAATCAAAGCTCAGATAGTCTGAGATACTTATCAGTTATTATGGACCAATGACGAACAGAACAAAAGAAGTGCAACTTTCATGGAAAAACTAACAATCAGTGTCATAATGTTACCTGCTGCGTCTATGTACACAAAATCAAGCTCTAACAGTATAATGATGTCTATCCATCTGCTTACAATTTTCTCTAAAAGAGCATCTTCCTAAGTCTCCTCTCTAAAGACATTGACAATCAGTTTTTAACTAATAATTATTGCAGACACACGCATATGACTGATTATTCTTTCCTATTTTTCCTAAGAACTTGAGCTCCTCACAAATTCCACACTTAAGCAACTAAATAATACAAAAACCTAATTTCTTAGTCACGATCATCGGTATTATTTTCCAAAGGACTAGGGTTGGTAACGGAAACAGCTCTAATAGAATGAACTAAAGGGTAAAAACCAAACAAGTTCCTAGCTAAAGCAACTGCAAGCATAAGATAGCCTAACATGAAGCCTAGTTATAACAGTGTGCAGCCAAGGAGCAATCATCCAAAATTTCCTAGACCCTAAGGGCTCCAAATAAAGGAAGATGAGAATGCTCTTTATATTGATTTACATCTACCTTTGTGGTAAAGGAGCAGGCTATCACAAAAAAGCCCCAAACATTCAAATAGAAAAATAAAATGTCATCAATAGGAACAATATTGCTTCCGCAAGAAGTTTATACGACAATTGAAGTGCTCGAATGATCAAAATGTGTCTAAAATAAAAGAAAGGGCACACGATTCTACCACTCTCTATCTATCTCACCCCTTAGAATTCCCAAATCTCGGTTACTTGTCACTCCAGAAACTAAATGATCAAGTTTTACCTTGCCACTTGCCTATGACATATTGACATGCTTCTAGATAACAGCATAAAAAGTGACAACAAACCTTCCACACTAATTGGAGTACAACCTAACTTAATAGCCCTGACCAGGTAGTGGCAAAAAGGGTCATCGAAAGAAAGGCACTGTCCTTAAACGGAAAGGAATTTCCCAACTTCAATTGAATGAAGCATTCCAAACACTTCTGTTACGAACAAATTAACCTCTAACTTGCCCAAATACCAGGGACTAACTCAATTTGTAAGACTGGGGAAGCCTCCACGTGACAAAAATAGATCACGTAAATCACATTGAATGTATATGACACCAGTCCCAGGCCAAAACCGGTGCTCGGTGGAGAATCAGTTGTCATAGTTTCGGAATGAATCAAAGATGGGAAACATCACAAGCATGACAACAAGAATCCATATTGTTAGTTAACAAAAATATAAATGAGTAAAGAGGTGAGCATTACCAAACCAAATAATCGGCCAAGCCAAGTGAATGCACTTCAAACTTCATCAACGTAACAAGAATATTTCAAGACTTGAGACATATGGCATATCCTACTAAAACCTAACAAACCGAAAAGCTTTCAAACATTACATGGTATATAAATTTAACTTCCCATCTTTACTTTTGTTCAATAAAGTCGCCACCAACTAATATATGCAAAGTGAAATTTCATTGAAAACCTAGATATACCATCAAACAATAAGGAGGAAGAAGAAGAAAAAGGCAAGAAATTTACTGGAATATTTCCGGGAGCTCATCCTGCCAGGAATAAAGGAGGAGAGCCAATCGATGACCTCCCGCCTCGACCGCCACTTGATCGCCGGAACCCCAGCCTTCTCCGGCCCAAAGGCCTGGCAGAACTCCTCCGACGCCACGTACAGCATGTGCCGGAGGCTCCTCTCGGTCCCGACCACCGCAAGATACGACCGCCCGCCGGCGTCATCAAGATAGTAGTGGACCAACCGCCTCCCCCTCTCCTGATTCACGTAATGCTCCCTCCACTCCACAAAATCTGGCAGACTCTCCGCCATCTCCAAAACCCTCAAAATTTAGAGAGTTTTTTTTTTTTTTTTTTTTTTTTTAGCACAAAATCTCCCAACTAAGAAGTGGGTTTGCGCACAAGACCCTCAAATTTATCGGATTGGAAGGGTTTTTTTACACGAAACCCAGGAATCTGAGGACTGGGTTTTGCCCGCAAAACCCCAAAAGATCAAATTTTTAAAGAAAGCTGAGAGAGGGGACAAAAAACCCAAAAAAATAAAACCTCCAATCCTTTGGCTAAAGCTATGGGAAAGAGTCACGCCGACATGATGGTGATGGAGAGATAGAGAGAGAGAGTGAGAGAGCATGGAGATGGGTTAATGAATGGAGAGATTGAAGGATTTTTTTTTTTTTTTTAATGGCCTCTCTCTCTCTCTCCCCTCTCTCTCTCTCTCTGTTTGTTTTTATTTTCATCTGCTTTGTTTCTATTTTAAGAAACTAATAAAATCAATTTCCTTGGGGGGAGAGGGGGGTGAGAGTGAGGAAATAGCAGGGGCCCGGGCGGCATTACTGGGCCGGTGGGCCAACGGCCCATGATTATTATTGTGAGTTTTCAGTAGAAACTTGTGTGACCCAATGAGAATACAATTTTGCCGCCACAGCTTTTGGGTTTGACCATGAAAAGAGTGGGTAGGGGTTAAAAGAAAAAAGAATCTCCTCCCTTTTTCTCTTTTTTAATTTTCTACTCTTTATTTTTATATTCATTACTATATGGTTTTTAATGCAAATGTTAGAAGAGATAAGTTACTCATTAGGATAACTATAAATATAGAGAACTAATAAAAATTTAAGATATTATGAATTTTATATGCAAATATTCAAATAGATAAAATCACAATTTATGAAAGCATGATTTTTATCGAAGTGGAATACTAGGTTAAATTGAAAGAAGCAAGAGCTCGAAAGATGAAGCATGCTCGCTCATTCATCCTATTATGGATAGGACCGAATGATGAAACCCTTTTTGTTTTTTTTTTCCATTCAACGTGAGTGAACTAGTTAGGCCATCCATCAATTCAACAATAAACATAGCATGATTCCTAACCCATAGAAAAATAATGGATACCAAAGGAAAAATATATTTGGAAAAAAAGGGGGGGTTTTACGTATCTGTTCCTTAAAAATTAGAATTTAGTCTCCTAAATCTTTATATTTATAATTTAGTCTCCCAAATCCTTTAAATTACTCCTAGTCATATTTTTTGTCCGAATTTTCCGTTATATACCTGAGTTACTTCACTTCCCTTCTCTCTTCCCCCTCTCTTCTTCTTCATTTTGGGTTCCCCTCTCCATTCTTCTCCTCTCTCTTCCCTCTCAGTTAATCTCTAAAGTGAAGTAAGTTAGATGAACCCAATAAGAAAAGGGAAGAAAGAGAGAAAGGAGAAGAATGGAGAGGGGAACCCAATAAGAAGAGGAAGAGAGGACTAAAGTGAAATAATTCAGGGGTATAACAGAAAATTCGGGCAAAAAATATGGCTGAGAGACTAAATTGCGGTAACTTAATGGATTTGGGGACTAAATTATAAATATGAAGATTTGTGGGACTAAATTCTAATTTTTAAAGATGTAAGGGACATATATGTAAAAAGCCCCTTTTTTAAAAAATGTTAGGAAATTATGAGAAGTTATTGAAGGATCACTTATTAGGTTTAATAACTATTTTTAAAGTCCTTTCCATAGATGAATCACTTCAGTTTAATAGGAAAAATATTTGTTCCTACCCTAAGGGAAAATATATAATTCTACTTTATATAAAAAGTTATAAGTTTTTCTAAAATAAAAAAAAAATGAACTAATGCATCTTTAGATTATCTGGGTGACACATATACATCATTTTAAAAAATTATAAAAAGTTTCTTTTTCAAATAATAAGTAATAATTGAAAGAAAGAAGAATCTCCTTGAAGATAAGGCAAGAGCCAAGCCCCACTCTCTCCCACTTCTCACCACACACACAAGAACCTTGCCTCTCCACCCTTACTCCCACTTCTCACTACAATAACCAAAGAGAAAAAGAAAAAAGAAAAAATAATGAGCATCTGTGCATTCCAACTCAACCCTAACCCCCACATCCCCTCCCCAAAGCCAAAACCAAAGCCAAAGCCCTCCCTTTACTCCGCCAAACCCCCAACCCACCAACTCCATATCAAACCACCACCAGCTCTCCATCTTAAATCCCAAACCCCAACTCTAACTCCCCAGTATTCATCCCTCCCAACACCAACACCCACACCCCCAAGATGGGTCTTCATTGGTGGAGCTTCCCTGGGCCTGGCTTTTCTCTTCCTAGCTGCTGATGGGCATCATGAGGCCCTTGCCTTTGGGCCTCAAGGCCCACTGGTGGAGGAGTTCTGGGACAACATGAGGAGGTATGGGCTGTACATCCTCACAGTGAGCACTGGAGTCATCTACACTCTTCTCCAGCCCATTGTTGAGCTCCTGAAGAACCCCATCACTGCAATTCTCCTCATCATTGTTGTTGTGGGGAGTGGGTATCTTGTGTCCCAGGTCCTAAGTGCCATGGTTGGCATCTCAGATTTCTCTTATAGTTATGGGTACTGATATAATGTAGCATTAGCTTGCCCAGCAATAAATATGTGTCTTTATTTTGTTTTAGTTTTGTGTACTGTTATTGTTATGAGTACAGATCACAAAAGCTTATCTCAACATGATAATTTGAAGGACTTTGAATATCGCATGTATTGTTGAGAAAATAAAACGTAGCAAATTAAATATTATCTTATTTTCAGGTATTCTGAGTGGTTAGGATTTTAATTGTTCGGATTATATTTATTTTATTATTTTAAGTTGTTGTTGAGAGATATATTGTAACTAAATGTTATTTGATTTTATTCTTATAGATATCAATGTAACTATTTATATACTCAAGTTGAATGAATGAATAATATTAAAATTTCCAATCCAAGAATTCATCATCTATTCATACTAAAATGTGAATTAGCATTTTTAATGATAAGACCTACAGTATAATATGTAAAAATATGTAGCAAAACTGTACCACATTTTCGACTAAAAGATAGAAAAAAGAACTTATTTCTCATTTCTCAGTAAATTACCAAGGGAGTATTTATACAAAAAAAAAAAAAAAAAAAAAAACAATGTATATATTCAGTAAATTAACAAGGGAGTTTTCAAAGGAGCACACCATTTTTCCTAGTTAGCGCACTTTTCAACTGAAAGTCTAGATGAAAAAAACCTATCAAATAGGCTCATTCGGAAAAGTGGTGTGCTCATTTGGAAACTCCCTTGTGATACGAGTCATACGACCAAACTTTTTGGTCGTACATAACAAGAGAGGTTCCAGAGCTGAACTTACTGCTAGCTTCACCATGCCAACGGTGTCTGCAGGAAATTGTTATTATCAAGCTTCTGTTGAAAAAATTTTGTAGGCAGAGTAGGAATGAGAATGGTGAAGTCAAAAATTCACTTTTTAGTTTACTATATTTAAATTTTTAAATTAAAAATAAAAATTTTATTTTTCTGTTGATGCTCTTTTGATCACTGAAGTTTGGATCTTTTGACATATTTTGCAGTGAATATCATTTTCTTAGTACTATAGGTGTGGATCTATGCATTTATTAGTATCGATATATTTACGCAAATTAGCACAACAATAACAACTAAGACTTTTATCTAAAATATTTGGATAGGCTACATAAATTAAAAGAGAATTACGTCGGATCAATCACGTTGATAATACTTCTCCATTCATTCATATCGAGTAATAACTTCTCATTTAAATCTCTAAAATCCATATCTTTTCGTATCTCCTCCATCTATATTTTTTTTGGTATTTCCTTTGCTCTTTTTAATTTGTTCTATGTTAATAAGTTTTGTTCGTCAAACTGGTGCATTTGTAAGTCTACGCTGCACATGGCCAAATCACCGTAAGCGATTTTCTCGCATCTTCTCATCGCATGTAGGCACAACAATAATCCTCTTAAAAGATTTCTTTTTGGAGTTTTTACATATCGGTCTCTTAAATATTTAAAAATTAGATTTTAATTCCAATACTTTAAATTATTTCACTTTAGTCCCTCCGTTAGCAATTCCGTTCAAATAAACATGAAATTTTAATATTTAAAAGATAGAGGAAATGATTAATATATTCTAAGTTAGTTTAATTCTTAGGTCATTTGGTTAGGATTAGGATCTATTCTTCCTCAGTGAAAACAGCGGTTTTGCAGGGTATAACGGGAAGCTAATAAGAACAGGAAGAGAGTATGAAGAGGAAAGTGAGAGAAATAACTGATATTTTTCTTTCTTCCAGGATTTAACAGGAAATTCGGTCCAAAATTTTAACTAGTCTAACGGATGGAGGTTAAAGTAAAGTAACTTAGAAGATTTGAAAAACTAAAATCAAAATACGAAGATTTTAGGAATTAAAATCTAATTTTTAAAGACTGATACTTAAAAACCCTTTTCTTTTTTTCCCTTTTTTTTTATTGAAAAATCCATTCCCAAACCCACCCCCACCCCCAATAAAAAAGGTTTAAATCTGACATGGCATCTGACGTGGATTTAAGGTGCCAGCTCAGCTGCTCCCAACGAGAAGAAATAAATAAATAAAGAAAATAGGGACGAAATAATGGATGACAAAATAATGAAACAGAAGGAGAAGCGCTGCCCCCTGAAGAAGCAGCCATCTCGGAGCTTTGGATTGCTCTCAAAATAATGGCGGGGATCGCTCTGGTTCTCGATCTACTGAAACGAAAGCAGCCCTCGTCTCTTCACTCGTACGGCCTCTTGTCCGCCACCGTCGCCGCCTCTGCGGCCGCCTCGTACGCCGGCGCCGGCCGATCTTTCGCCGGCCGGCTCTTCGGGTAATTTAATCCCTCAATCTCTTTCCTTTTTCCCCGTGTTTTTAGGTCAAAGTTTAAATTTTTAGGGAAAAAGATTGGTTTTTTATGAGAGAGAAATTTGGATGGGGATACTATCTACTAAGATCTAGGTTGATGATAATAGGACATCCATTACCATTGAAATTCGATGGCCAGACATTTGTTACCACGTTCCACTCCATTACGACAGATTCTTTAGGTGGTCTAATCTGTGAGAAGATCCTTGTTTGGAGCGGCTAGATAGAATCCTTGTCTCGGCTGATTGGGAGGCCAAGTTTGGCAACAGCTTTGTCCAAACTGTTATCGGTCCAACTTCAAATCACATGACACTCTGCCTCTCGTCGGAGAGGAGGTTAAACCTTCCACGAAGATATTCAGTTTTGAGAAATTGTGGCTTGAGTCAGACGAGGCGGTCCTGCTTATTACGCAGAGCTGGGCCTTGCCTACAGGTGCTGTTGATGCTGCTGCAAACATGACTTGCATGTTGCGGAGACTAAGAAAGATGCTTAGTAATTGTAAGCATAGGATTTTCGGTAACCTCTGTGTTAAAAAGGAGTAGATCATGCAAGATATGTCGAATCTCAAAACCATGAGGAAAGGGGACCTCTTAGGTAAGATGTAATACTTCTAACTCGAATCGTTCCATATCGAATATGAGATAAGAGTTAGTATATGATTCTCTTAAACTCACATAATAATCATAGTTAACCTTTTTAATTGAGGAATCCATAAATAATTATACACTATTTTAACTATAGTTATTGTACTAAAGTTTTAGTATATTCCTACAACAGTATGTTGTCGTTGTTTCACTACCTAGATTCTGGTAGGGAGCGTTGCACAAGATAAACTTGATATTGAGAAAATTTACTGGCAAGAGGTAATCATGTGGAGACAGAGAAATCGCGAGAGATATGACTGTGAGAAAGGGATATAAATACTGTTTTTTTTCCATAGATCGGGTAATGCGCATATGAGGGTGAATCATATTCACTCACTTAAGGTTGATAATCTTGATATTACCAAAGAGTTTCGCATCAGGGAGCACATCATCCACTTTTACCAAAAATTATTTGTTAGAAAAGGGGCTGATAGGATCAAGTTCTCACTGAATATTTGGGAGGAACCTCCAAATTTGGTGAGTTGGAGGTAGATTTTGCGTGGATGAGATTAAAAGGGCAATTTGTGACTTGGTTATATAGTTAGGCAATTTTCCAATTTTCTTCAAATTCTTCTAGGATCCGGAAGGGTTTTGTTGCTGATGGGGGAGATTGAGAAGGGTGTTGCACGGTTAGATCGTCTTAACTACTATAATATCACTTTGATTTCCTAGAATCGTGTGTGGAGTCAGTGGGGGACTACTGAGACCAACCAATTGTGTTACTTAATAGCTTGGTTAAGATTGTCTTTAAAGTCCTAGCTGTCCGGTTGACCCTATTTCTACAAGACTTAGTGGGGGTTATAAAATCGACTCTATTTCAAAACAAAACATACTGGGTGGCATTGTTGTTGCATAGGATATCATGTCCTACATGAAAGTCACTTGGAAGTGTGGTTACCATGTTATACTGGTAGCTTGGCTGAAAGTTGAAATTATCAAATTTGTGAAGACTTGATACCTTCTTTGGCTTATGCCTCTCAAATCTTGTTGATTGTAGTTCTTAAATCTTCAATTGTATGTTGCCCATTTTCTCTTATGTCATCTTGATTTCATTTGTTTTGATTTGCTAAATGATAAAACTTATCTTCAAGAGCAATGGATGCAACAACCTAGACTTTAGAGGAGTGTTTGTCTTCCCCTCCTGTCCTTGTATATCCTGCAATAGTCTGCACATGTCTTTCCATTATACTTTGTTATATGGATGAGCAGGTTAACAATTTTCTCTTGGGCTTCCAATTTGAATACAATGATCAGAAAAGTTGTTAGAACTTGTTTGTAAAAGTTGATGTCATATATATGCTATTGCTTCTTGGTAAAAGAGTGATAAATCTTTCTAGATCAGGCCAAGATTTCACTTTGTTATGACCTTTGTAATAAATTTTTTCTTCAGTTTTCTTTTTTCTTTATGCTTATCCCTTTAAAGTGTTAATTTAAACTTCTTAAAGCCATCTTCTAGCTTCAAATTTAAAGTTCATGGACTTGCAACACTAGATCATCTAATTTTGCACCTGCAACAGTCTCTAACCATGTGGTTTTTGTGTGTGTTATTTTAGTGATGGAGGAATTCCAATCGCTTATTGTGATGTTGGTGTAGTATCAGATAATAGATCCATTCCTACTCTTGGCAGTACATCCGAAAAACATCATCATGAATCTACTCATTACGAAACCAAAAAATACCCTATAGAGCTAAAGCCCCTGTTCTCAGCCTTTGGGTTGAAATCTCTTGCTATCACATCTGTTAGGTCCTTCCTGGTCTTCTATTTACCTCTTTTGGAACCTCACCCACCTATAGAAGATGATGGTGATTTCCCACAAGAAGCTCAAGAAGAGAGGCATACAGATTTGGTTGTTCCCTTCAAGAATTCAATCAAGCAGATTTTCCGTGAGGTGATTTTTTCTGTACCTTGTTTTTCCTTTATTATATTTCAGTCATTTGTATGCTATGTCTATTTCTATGCTTACTCTCATACTGCTATTCCCATTGTTAACAATAAATTAAGCCATATTGGTTATACTAAACTCTTGTTTATGAACTGCATGTATTTTTTACTTTTTGTAAAAAAAAAATTTAAAAAAAAATTATGAATACTGTTATTTAATGCTTTCTTTTTGAGATAATACAGTTATTTAATGCTTTGTAGTAGTTAACTTACAAAGGAGCTTGCTTATCCCTTATTGTGGATTGGATTTTATACTGTAACAATTATAAGCCCTTTTTATAAAGATCGTTAACAAGAGATTTACTAAGTTTTTTGCATACATTCACACTCCTCACCACTCTCACATAACCCTACAACACCAACAACAACAACTAAGCCTTTTATCCCAAGTATTTGGGGTAGGCTAGATGAACCAAAAAAAGAATCACGCCGGATCGATCACTTTGATAGTCCTTCTCTATTCATTTCTGTCAAGTAATATTTCCTCATTTAAATCTCTAAAATCCATATCTTTTCATATCACCTCCATCCATGTATTTTTCAGTCTTCACTTCGTTCTTTTAACTTATCCTACATTGATAAACTCCCCTCTTCGAATTGGTGCACTTGTAGACCTACGTTGCACGTGACCAAACCATCGTAAGCGATTTTCTTGCATCTTCTCATCGATTGGAGCTACACCTATCTTAGTACGAATATCTTCATTTATCACTTTATCTCTCCTAGTGTTGCCGCATATCCAGCGGAGCATGCACATCTCTGCTATACTTATTTTCTGTGAATGATGTTTCTTTATAGCTCAACATTCCGTGCCATATAATAAACTTGATCTAATAGTAGTCCTATAAAATTTTACCTTCAATCTTAACGGAATGTTATGGTCGCATAAAACTCACGTTACCCTCCATTTCAACCAGCCAGCTTGTATCCTATGCTTAATATCATTATTGATCTCTCCATCATTCTGAATAATAGAACCCAAATATCTAAACTAACTGCCCATTTGTATCTCCTGCCCATCCAGTTTTACAATATTATAATTTATGGTCCGTCGTTTACTAAATTTACACTCTATATACTCTGTTTTAGACCTACTCAATTTAAAATCTCTAGATTCTAATGTGTACCTCTATAATTTTAACTTGGCATTTACTCCAGCTCTTGTTTCATCAACTAATACAATATCATCAGCAAATAGCATACACCAAGGTATCTCATTCTGAATAGCTATAGTAAGTTTATCCATCACTATAGCAAATAAGAATAGGCTCAATACAAATGCTTAATGTAATCCAATTGTGATAGAAAAATCACTTGTTAAACCACCACATGTTCTCACATTGGCCACTATTCCATCATACATGTCCTTAATTATATCGATATATTTGATGGGAACTCTTTTCTTCATTAATATCCACCAAAGTATCTCTCGTGGTACCTTATCATAGACTTTCTCTAAGTCAATTAATACCATATGCAAATCTCTATTTCTCTCTCGGAATCGCTCTATAAGTTGACGAAGTAAATGAATAGTTTCTATCGTCGATCGCTCCGACATAAATCCAAACTGGTTCTCCGGTGTTTTAACAGTTTGTCGCAATCTATATTTAATTATCCTTTCCAAAGTTTCATAGTGTGACACATGAGTTTTATTCTCCGATAGTTAGAACAATTCTAAATACCACCTTATTCTTATACAGAGCTAATAGGATATTCTTCCTCTATTCATTTAGCATTTTCTTAGTTTGTCAAATCTTATTAAAAAGATCTGTCAGCCAGCTCACACCAATCCCTCCTAAATATCTCCATATTTTTATAGGAATCTCATCTTGGCCAACAGATTTTCTTGATTTCATCATCTTCAAAACCTTTTTTTACTTCAGACTCTTTGATTCTGCGCATAAAATACGATTCATATTCTCATATTGAATAGTAAGATCTCCCAAATCTTTAGTAAAACTACTATTATATAATCTATCAAAATAATATTTCCATCTTTTTTTAATCTCTTCGTCTCGAACTAAAACCATCTTATCATCATTTTTAATACACTTTATAGTAAATAAATCCCTAGACTTTCTCTCTTATTCGAGCAATTCTATATATATCCTTTTTTGTCTCTTTATTATCCAACTTCTCGTACACTTGTTTATATAATTTAGTTTTTGCATCCCGAACAGCTTTCTTAGCATCCTTCTTCGCTAGTTTATACTTCTCAAAATTTGTTCTATCATTATTATTATTTTTCTTCAACTCTCTATAAAGATCCCGCTTGATCTTAATAGCATTTTTTATCTCTTCATTCCACCATGATGTATCTTTATATGGTGGAGCACCGTCTCTCGACTCACCAAATATATTTTTAGCTATTTTTATAATGCAGCTAGCCATTTTATTTCATATTAAATTAGGATCATAATGGTCCCTCCAATCTGCTTCTTGTACTATTTTATCCACAAAATTTTTTTGATTACTTTCTAATCGCCACCACTTAATCTTAAGTCTAATTTATGCTTAATTTTTCTAAGTCTTTTTCTAATCTAAATATCTAAAACTAAGAGTTTATGTTGGCTAACTACACTCTTACCTGACACTACATTACAATCGATACAACTAGCTCTATCTACCTTTCTAGTTAAAAATGAATCTATTTGGCTTGCATTCGATCCACTTTTAAAAGTAATCAAGTGAGAAACTCTCTTTTTAAACCAAGTATTCACTAAAATCAAATCATAAGACAAAGCAAAATCTAGAATTGAATTACCTGCTTTATTTCTTTCTCCAAAACCAAATCATTTATGTACACTATCAAACCCATTACGACTAGTTCCTACATGTACGCTCTCACATAACCCTGCCAATTGTAAACTTCCATATGATTCTTGATTCCGACCCCTCTTTCTAATAAACCCCAAAGCCTCATCTACAAAATAGATGTAGTTAACAAAAGTTTATATGTGGTCCCCAAGAATCTCAAATGTTATGCTATTCTAATCCTGACTATGGTCTTAAGCTTTGCGTGTCATTTCCTTTTAACAAAAATAATATCTTTTTCGTCGTTCATTGTGTTTTTTCTATTATCAGAAATTGGAGTAATACTCGAATTGATCTGAATGTTTACACGTTCCATATATTTCAGACTGCTGTTGTAACAACTAGAAGGGTGCTGGAAAGACTTGCTGTCCGCTATGTTTCCCGAAGAATGGCATGGAAACTTCTCAAAGGTAATTTCTTTTGAAATTGGAAACTATGTTATTTGCATATGCATAGCATATGCATATATACGCTATGAGTTACTTTCAATTTTTATTCACTCTGTGTTATACAATGTTCTGGTAGGTCTTGTGCTTTCTAATTCCATTGCTCTAGTATCCTTTTCAAGATCCACTAACGCGTGGATCTTAACTTGCCAAAAACTCTATGTATTAAAAAAGTAAATACATCAGGAGCATTTCTTTTGGTACAGAGTTGCTGTATGTTCAGTTTGTAGTACATAACCTAATTACTTTTTTTCTTTTGAATTATCTTTCATCTGTTGGAAATTGTGCATAAGTGACAAGATAACAGCAAGAGTTAAAGTGATAATAATGAGAACTCCCTTCATAAAATGTGAAGTGGTGATACTTATTAGTTACAATTTGTAATCCAAGGAGTGAGCAACTTGAAAGATCAACTAGTCTCATTAGTAGCTTCAAGCAGTATCTTTGTTGGGGCCAAACAACTAATATTGCCAACTTACATTAGAGATTTCTAAGGTGCGGACCTAGTATCTAATGCTTTTAAGCTCTTGCTAGCTTATCATGTAGTAAGCACTTGCTACTGGCAGATTCTTGCTTGACATAAAGTGGCATATTCCACTGTATTTAGTAAGTACTGTTTACATCAAAACCGATGTTCTGTGCACGGGCATACTCCGTAGATGTTCAATAGTTTCCTCCTTTGTTGTGTAGAATTTGACAAAAACTCTTCTGCTGCAATGGTGATTGTAAATTGTGGTGGGGTTTATGGAGAACTGCTCTTGGTGGCCATTGAACACATGCTTTATCTCTTTATATTCGGTTTTATTCATTCATGTTTAGATGACCTAAAGTTTTTGTACTGAGGTTTTATTGTTATTGTTAGTTGTTTAGTGCAGTCCAGTTACTCACTAATTCCGACTTTCCTGCATCGCTTCTGTGTGATTAACAATTCACAATGTGATTTCTCCCATTAAATTTGTGATTTTGTTGAAACTTTACAGGATTACACTTCAGCCACCTGTTTCTCCAGGAGATGCATTTATACTTAAACATGAATATGTTATAAAACTATCCCCAACCAAGTACACTATATATTTGAAATAGTTGTGTCTGTAATATATATATATATATATATATATATATATATAGAGAGAGAGAGAGAGAGAGAGAGAGAGAGAGAGAGAACGGGAAATACACCGGCGGTGAAGGAAGTTTCCTTCACCGCTGCTTAGGTGGTCCAATAAAATTATTATACGTGGTGTCATTTAAGAGAATTCATTTATTTGTTATTTTGAATGACGCCCCGTGTTATAATTTTATTGGGCCACCTAAGCGGCGGTGAAGGAACTCCCTTCACCGCCAGTGTATTTCCCGTTTCCTCATATATATATATATATATATATATATATGTAAGTTTCCTCTAGGTGCTGCCCACAAATTCTGCATGCATTTCTCTGAGTGATATTCCATCAGAAGATGAAAGATAGCTGTACTGTATAAGAGTGCTTCACTCCAAATCCAATTCCTGAACCTTGGCTTTGCTGCTCTGCAGAATAAACTAATTGCAAAAGTACCAACTCTCAGGACACCACTTGATGACCCGAAAGCTCATAAGATAATAGTTTTGGGCCAACATTGCTTCCCTCTACGTGGCCTTTGGGTCACATGGGAAGGCCTGTGGCATGAACATGAATAGCTTGGAACGGGCAGCAGGGTAAATGAACACACTTCAAATTATCAGTGATGAGGTCTGAGCCCTGGACCTCTGAACCAGATGCTTTGATAGCTCATCAGACAGTCAGTTTAACGTAAGCTTAAGCTTATGATGCATTTTGAGCGAATAATGTGTGCCTGAAAAATTTAGCTCCTAACAAGAATTTCTATATGGGTAAATTCAAGTATAAATTTTTATTCTATTTATTTGACCTTAGGGCTCAGATTTGGAGTCTGTTTGGATAAATTCAGCTCTAAAGATTTATTTTATTTATAAGACCTTAGGGCTTAGCTTTATGACTGTTTTAAAAGGACATCTTATTCACAGGTTTGCCTCTCATTGATTAGATTAGACTACGAAATTCATGTATGTGATGCCTCGAGTATTTCCCATGCACTCTTGCATACTATTTTATGCTACTATGCCTTCTATGTTCGAGGCCTTTCTAGAAGTTTTTTTATTTTATTTTTAATTAAGTGAAAAATATGCATTCTGTTGATCTTTGGATGCACAGATGCCTAAATTTGGATGTCAAATTTAAGGTACTATACGAAATTTTTTTTTTGTACATTTAATGCATCCAGGACCTTACAAAATAGTATTGACCCAAAGCAAGTTATGTTTTCAATTACTTTGAGTGTAAGGTAATTGCATGCTCGGACTATCTAATATAAGCCATAGAAGCTGATATAGTCTACCATGTCCAAGAATAATTTCATATATGGCACCTGCCACCTTTATGCAAATCGTTTTTTCTCCAAAAATGTTTCCTTATAAAACCGAAGCTTACACATACACACACACTCTCTCTAGAACTAATACTCAATACCAGAATGCTCTTGCCTGGGTTTATCGTTGTGTGCTTCAATTTTTAAATATCGGATGCTGTGTTGGTTTTAGTAGAAGGCATTAATATCTACAATTTCTGATACTGAAGAAATTTCTTTCTGGAGAACATGTTCTTTATCGCAGTGTTAAGTTTCCTGTTTGTGCAATCATATTGTCTTCAGAAGCTAGTGTTTCGTGATTTTCAGATGCTTCTAAATCGGCCAAGCGCAAGGCTGCACGTGGGATGCCAGGTACATTATTTGTTTACAGTGTCGGCAAGACAACTTTCAGAGGTTAGACATCGCTGTAATAGTAATTCAATTTCCATCTCTTAGCTACTATGTTTTCTCACTAGTTATACTTTATACATGTATAGCACATTTGTTAGGTGTTGCAGCATCATGGGTTGTCCAGATCATTATTGAGACCTACAGATGCCTTATACGCAAGCCTGTGAACGAAGATGCTGGTGGAGCAGAAAAAATTCGGCTTCTAGGGAGAAAGGTCTATGGCGCAACTATCAAGTGCGGAGCATCATTAGTCTTTGTGTCGATTGGAGCTGGAATCGGCGCTCTTTTTCATCCTTCAACTGGCCAGTGGATTGGTAAGTATTCGAACTCTTGTCATATATCTTTTTTGTTTTGAAAGGTATATATATTTATCATCCTTCAATATCAGCTTCTTGATGAACGAAAGGGTCTTCAACCGAGAATTACTGGGATTTCTCTGCTGTGCAGATATTTCTTTGATGTTTGACGAAAATATTCCCACACATGGTGCAATAAGCCTTTAAAGACCCCAATGCCTCCAATGCCTCACATTTTAATTTTGATTTTGATTTATTTTATGTTCTTGTGAACAAAGGCCTTTGCCTGGTCTTGAACCTGGGAAGCTAGGACCTTCCGACTAACCAGCCCCACCCTAACCCTTTCACGACTAACCAACCCCACCCTTTTACCACCTGAGCCGGGCCTTACTTAGGGGTACTCTTGAGGTATTTATTCATATAGAATAAGAATCGGATGGAAATGCTTTTTCCCTCCTTTCACTAAGAAGATTTGTAAATGTCAGGGGTTATCAGGTTTATTGGGAACTTGGATTTTATTGTCCATTCCAACCATTGAGAAGGAAGGTGTTGGTTTGTTTGTTGTCCATTTTAGCACTATATAGGGAATAATTTCGCAAATTGTCTTCATCATCTTTCATGCTTGGCCCTGCTAATAATAATTGACATACTTTGTGATTCTGTAGGTTGTGCTCTGGGAGACTTCGTAGGGCCTGTGATTGCCATTATCTGCTTCGAGAAGCTGCATCTTGAGCTCTGATATCTAAATCATTCAAGCTTCTAACCCACCCAACTCTGTACATCAGGTGCCTTCCAGGGGGCAGGCCTCAAGCTGGTTTAAAACAAGAATGGCACATGAAGTCGCATTGTTTGCCTGGCCTGAGGCATTTTTTGGGATGACAAGGAATGGAACTGACTAGAGGCATTTTTTTTTTTCTTTTACCACCTAAAAAGAGTGAGCCGTCAACAAATTCTTCTTCAATCTGCTGGCACCAACAGGTACATTTTTGTCTATTGCTTCATTAGATCGAAACTGCATGAACAACATTCATACTTTGGATGCATTATTACTTGGCGCATCTATGTATCTGACGTCATCAACAAGCATCTTATCATCCTTCTTTATTTTCTCACTGTTGGTCCTTTTTCTTCAGCAAAAACACATTCCCTTCTCTTTTAAATCAATATGAAAGTGATTCAGATCCATAGCCAATATGTGACATTTTGTTAGCCTTCATATTCTACCCCCGCTGGTTATAAAAATGTTGTCTCTCTGTTTCTAAGTAGAACCGTGCCCTGCATTGTCGTGGATACTGAAACTAGTACACCTGACCTGATGGTGCAATAAAGACCTGTATCGCGAAAATTACAAATTTGATGGTGCAACAAAATTTAGAATTATAGTCCGTAAGAGTTGAGCCTTCAGCCTGGGAAGGTGGTTTCAGATTCAAAGAGAGATGTTGAGCAAGCGCCAAATCTGACTACTCAACTTGTCCAAGCTGCCTCTTCCACTGGACCTTGTCTGCCTCTTCCACTGGACCTTGTCTTTCAAAGAGCAGCAGCGAGCATTGAACTCAACGAAGTGGCAAGCAAGTTTTTACCGGCCATCGACAAGCACACCTTTCACTTGGATGGGATACCTCGGTCATCATGGAAATCGAAGAAAGTTGTGAGCCGTTGACCTCATGGCTTCATGGAACCTTCCGAGATGACGTCCGGAAAAACCAGTAAAAAAAAACTCGTATTTCGCAACCCTTATGGTTCTCTCCGTTAGACCTGACATAGCTGCTTTGGACTAAACAATGGATCCTCTTCCTCGTTAGACCCGACATAGCTGCTTTGGACTAAACAATGGATCCTCTTCCTTGTTGGACCCGGCAACCAAACAATGGATTCTCTTTGTTGTCCACGGTCTGTATTGGAGCCACCACTTCGGCTCTCGTCGCTATTGGAGCCACCACTTCGCCTCTCGTCGCCGATGGTAAGGGAAAATACCAGCCATCACATAAATTTGAACTGGACAACCCATCGTCAACGAGCAATGGGTTCAATTCGATTGACTACATGATGTGAAATAGGATGACGGTTTTCGCACCACGATCAATCCCTTTACCCCTCATTCTTTGAGAATTAGAAAGGTTTAGCAATGGGTTCAATTCGATTGACTACATGATGTGAAATAGGATGATGGTTTTCGCACCACGATCAATCCCTTTACCCCTCATTCTTTGAGAATTAGAAAGGTTCTTTTCGGGTTTGAATTTGTTCACAAGCACTCCCAACATGCCCACAAACAGATAGTGAACTGCAGCTGTACAAGGAGATTACATACCCAAAGAGCAGAGTCTGCTGTCGCTTGACCCACCCATTTGCAGATATCTTTCCTATAACAAACATCAAATGGAACCGTTGCTTCGATAAATATGAACACAATGCATATACTGTTTGGTTGTGTGTCTCTTCATATGAAAGAAAATTAAAAAAAAAAAAAACCTATTAGCATGCTCGGCCTCGGGTCTTGGTCCCCTCAAGTATCCCATATCATCACAACTGCAATTACCCCAATTCCCAGCACAACTGCCAACCATCTGTAAATTGGCGTGTCAAAGAGAACCGGTGTCTGGGGCTTGTAACCTTTGGCGAAGAGATGGTTTATGGCAACATAGATGAACACCCCACAAGCAATGCCCATGGAAATGGCATAGATCCAGTCTGCCACACGGCCTTGTGTTGTGGCATCTATGATGATCCCTATGGCGACACCAATCGGGCTAGAGATGGCAAAGGCAAAGGCATAAGCAACACAGGACATAAGCGGACGGTTGGGGATCATTCTTAGGAGTGCTATTCCCATGGCGATGGCAGCGAATATCTTATGGAGACAGATGGTCCACAGTGCCTTCCATGCATCTGCTTTGTTTTCTGCACATTTTCAGAGCCCCACCCAAAAGAATGATGAGAATAGGCACAAATAGCCTGATAACCTAGGGGCTGGCATAAGGTAACACAACTCAGTGTGATAGTTAAAGAAAAGCATATGATTTGTAAGCCCTAAGTGAAGGAACAGTTCGACGAGTGAAGTTCATCAACATATGACAAAGTTAAATGAGCAAAGGGATGACCGAAGAAAACATAAATGGATGTGATACGAAAAGATATGGATGTTAGAGATTTAAATGAAAACATATTGCTCGACCAAAATGAGTGGAGATGGATCATTCATGTGGTCGGTATGACATGATTCTATTCTGGTTCATGTAGTCTACATCAAGTATTTGGGATAGAAGGCTTAGTTGTTGGAAAATGATGTATCCCTAAAGTCAGTTCATCAGTTCATGGGTGTAACCAGGACATATTTAAAATTTGAAATTTCAAATTATTCTTAAATCTGAATTCATGAGATGATACTAGCTAGAAGGGCCAACTAGAATGGGCAAGGGCTGTGCTAATGTATCAGACTATTGAAAGGGCTACAGATATTACATGATTTCTCTAAATTTCTAGTTGGCTAGTTGCACCGTAAGAAAAATGTACTCACACGAAGTAGAGAAATAAATTTACCTGCAACGCCGATTGCAATGCCTTCAAAAACTGAATGGAAACACAAAGCTACAATCAACAAAATGCTATCCCCGAGAGAGCTAGCATGGCTTAGTACATATTCTACTGATTGGTTGTGAACACCATGTTGAACCTGAAAAAGTGGGAACACAAACAAACATTGGTGCAAATGATCAGTTATTAGCTTTTTGATACAGGAAATGAAAAGAATAATGCACTCGAAAACATGCAAAAGAGAAACATTTTGTAGCCATTGTCCATTTCATGGCTTATTGGACATGATTATTATGCTATATTAGGACCAAACAAGAGAAAATACACAATCAATGAGGATATATTTCAGTTATAACCACCCATAGTCCTAATGCAAAAAAGATATGGATGATTAAAGTGCTTATAGACTCCTAAAGGACAGGCTGGAGTTGCGAAGAACCAACCCTTGGTATCAGAAACGAAGAACCAACCAATTAGATGGAACTTTGCAGCTTATACAAAGTTCCTACACTTTCATATGAGCAAGACAACTAAATTATTCTACTTATATGACCACAAAACCAAGATGATTTAGTTTGGTTACAAATAAAAAGGGAGCAAAATAGGATATTTACAAGGTCAAGGTCATCTTTTCCATGAAAGGAATTCCAACGGGCATCTTTTCTCGCTGAATATGATGTTTGTCTTCCCATGCTGCATAGAATCTCAAAGTTCAAATGGAACTAATTATCATCCTAAATTATAAGGTCTCTGAGTTATCCAATGGGAACTCTCACATTACGATCTCCCTTGGGCACCATACTTTTGAACAATAAATCGATAGTACAGTATCTGGAGGCAGTCTACCTTAATAATCTCAATAAATGTTGGAGTTAGAAGACTACAAAAGCGACATAGTCTGTTGAAATAGACAAAAGAAGACTGGGAGATGATTGTTCTCGTACTATGATCTGTGTTCGATGTAGCAATGTATTGAATAACAGTTTTAATTGGGCAAGTCATGGCACCTTGAGAATCTGCCCTAATTTCGCACATTCATGAAATTCTGATCACCTTCACTTGCCATCTGATCCATTTTCCTTGATTTCACCATTAAGACACATTCGATGTGAATGAAAATATATTGTGATAGAGATGACCACAATTAAGATCAAATTATAGCGAGCATGTCAGTATATAATCTGTTTCATAAGTTTGGCCTCTAATTGTTATTAATAATAGCAGAAAATTTGAATTTGTTTCATTTTCTGACACCAACAAAGTTAATAGATAATAAACCCACCTCTACCTGTGAGAGTGATGCCCCGCCACCATGGCTAACTTTGTTCTGCAACTCACTTCCTGTAAAATTTGCAAACAAACTACTAAATTCAGAATATCAACACTTTCAGGATATTGATAAATGCTTCGACAAAAAACGTTTATTTCCCAACTTTATAGCTCATTATATAAAATAAACTCCACACTTTGCTTGATTTCTCCATTACAATAATAAGAAAAGAACAATTCAATCTAAGTTTCTAATTGATCAATTGAAGGAAAAAAAATGGAGAAACTACTGTGTAACCATTTAAACTAACATAACCATCTAATCTTCCACAAAAATGTTAAGGGAAAAAAAAAAACCTGCTTTTAAAATAAAAAACCAACTTATTTTCAAATAAATCACAAAAAAATAGTTCCAAAATCTACTATAGAGGAAAACTGGACCTTTCCTAAAGATTTATCAAGCATATTCATCCAGTCCAAAAAGCCCACCTTTTTCCTTTTTCCCTTCTGTTTCATTGTACTCATAGATTAGATTTAAAAGTAATTACAGTCTTTTCACCAAATACTTCCAAATAAAAAAAAAAGTTCCTTCTTTTATTTGAAAATCCTTCAAAAAAGTTGAAAACAAGTCAAATTTCATTCCCGTAAACTTAAAAAAGAGATGATCAATCAATCAATCAAATTAGAAAAAAAGATCTCACCTTGATTCCCCCCTTCAACATCCCTCACGCTCTTCCACCCAACAACCACATTCGAGATAACGCAATCCGCGAGCATCGTCATCAGGTACCCACTGCAGGCCAGCATAAACGCGAAAGGGTACTCCTTTTCCGTCAAATCTCCAAACGTCTCGTTCGAATCGCTCAGAAAGTGCATCATCGCCGTCCCCAGGAACACCCCGCCGGCGAACTGCGTCCCCAGCACCAGAAACCCCTCATCCCACTTCAAAAAGTACGGCGAGACTCCCCCGACGAACGTCCCGACGAACACAAGGATCAAGCACCAAACTTTCACCAAAATTAACGATTTTGACCTCAAATTGGGCGCGGCAACGGAGTGGGAGTCCGAGTCGGCGTCGTGGTCCGATCCGCCGCCGTGAGCGGCGGCGGAGAGGACGAGGGAGAGGACGAGGGAGAGGACAAGGGAGGATTTGGCCATGGGCTCGATTTGAGAGACATTACAGCTAGCGCTAGGGTTCTTAAATGATTAGATTTAGGGTTTTGCTTTTTTGGGATTGTACTGCAAAGAGGAGGGATTTTTGTCCGTTTGTACTGCATTTCGAAAAGTTTTTTTAGAGAAGACGAAGATAAACTGAAATCGGGATGGTCGGCTGGCGTACACGTGGCAGTTTGGACGGTGGATGCTGAGTGTCGCATAGGAAAAAGTTATGGGCTATACGTTGGGTGCTGGCCGCGCAAGGAGATGGAGGGAGTTGGTGGTTGCCGTTGTTTGCACGTTATTTTTTTAAAAAAATATCTTTTTTAATTTTAAAGAAAATGTAAATAAAATAATATACCCGGATCAAAAAATAAATTATGGGATTATTTAATTAACTAATTAATTTTAGATATATAAAATAAAAGTAAATTATATTGTGATTGTAGTTGGGGTTGTTGGTAGAGATTCGTTTGGTATCATGTGTGTGTATATTCAGAAAAAATCTAGCTGTATGCAGTTCGAACTAATTTTTTTAATCTAAAATTGATATAAAATCTTAAACATACTAGTAATTTATTCTTAGTAGTACGAATTAAGTCGATACTATATATTATATCCATATCAATGTGAATGCAAAGAAATCTCTAAAAAAGGAATTAAGTCGAGTAGATTTCTTGTGATACTATTTATTATATCCATATCAATGTGAATGCAAAGAAATCTTCTAAAAAAGAAAAAAGATGTAGATAATTAATCTGTATTTTATTAATCAGAATTTAATGAAACTTACACATATACGATATAGGATAACGAAAGTTTTTGAATAGTATTATGTTGATGGGGATGCTATGCAAGGCCTGGACCACAAAGAGCCATATCATGAGTCAGTCAATTTAGAATCTCGGATATTTTGTCATTGTTGCTTGCAAACTTGTTGCACATCAAAGAATCATACACCTAATATTATCTTCAAATTCAGACTAAGTGATTGGGATGTTATAATGGAAAAATAAATTTATGTATTTATTCATTGATTGTTTGGGTTGAAAAATTATAAGATTCTTTTTGGTTCATTCTATTCAAAATTTTTAATTAAAAATGAGACCCGAACCCAATTAGTGAGATATCACTCTGAAAGAGGTAAATTCTAGTCTTGTGTCGGAACCTATGTGCCAAAAGACAGTCTCAGTAGACAGATTTTATAGGGAGCAAACCTCCCAAAAGAGATAAAGGAGGTGTGCAAAAGTTTTCTCAGGGCGGATGGAGATTGACCCTTGAGTGTAAAGGCACAAGGAAGGTTGATTATAACACTTACAAGTCGAACATGGACGAAAGTCGGTCTTAGTGATCCAATGGTGGCGAGTGCATAATGGATAAAAGTTACTCTAAGAGTACAGACGGATCTTCTCCAAGAGTTCATGTCGATAGGAAAGTTGGACACCTCAATGTGGACTTTTTGCCGCTTGGAACTGTAGCATGCTGCAATGGTTGTCATGAGGCTGTCCGGTCCATTTCCGATGCTATTTTCTTTTGTTTTAAATTTTCTCTCAAAGGAAAACCAAACAATAGTAATTATTATTATTATTGTTTTTTCTTTTCTTTCGTTTTCCCTCAAACCAAACAAACAGAGGCTAAAAGTTTGGAAAACCTGCAACTCAACTAAAAAACTGTAGTCGTTGGATGTTATTTAAAAATTCAAAAGCCCCCCGATACATTTCTAATCTTCTAGCTACGATCTCAAAACACAGATTGGTAGACAAGACAAGCAAATTTCTTATGTTTTTTTTATTTTTTTTTATGTGCTACTAACACTTGAAGAACAGGACAGCCTGCAACATCAAAACAAAACGTGGCAACTAGAAAACTGGACACCCCTTGACTGCAATCCCAGGCTCCGTCGGGCACGTCGCCAGCGGGCAGCGATCAAGCTCCGTCCCCCACCAATGCAGGGTGATGTGCTCGTTCTGGAAGGCGAAGAAGAGCAGCACTCCCATGAACGCCGTGCCCGCGTCCAGAGCAGCCGACAGCACGTAGTTGTACTTCTGCCACCACCCTTTCCTGTACCTGAACACAAAGTAGTTGAAGATGGTTCCGGTGATGAGCCAACTCGCAATGTTGGTTGGCGTGGCTGGCGGCATCCCGGCAAAGCCGTAGGAGATGACGGGTATGTTGATCAGGGGGATCCACTTCTTCTCTGGGAAGATTTTGCTGAGCACCCAGATTGGTACTGGCAGGAATGCGCCGATGAGGTACAGCCAGACAAGGTTGCGGTACAGCCCCCCGTGGGCGAACAGGCGGCCGGGGCCGATCAGGCCCCATATGACGGAGGCGTCGAAGGTGACACGGTACTTGGGGCACGTCCATGGACTGTCTCTGGGGAGAGATTCATCGCAGATGTTGTCGATGTTCTCCAGCATCCACCAGGCCACTGCCAGGTTGATGATCCCCGCAACAACTGTTCCGACGAGCTGGGCCGTGTACATGCACCGTGGTGGGATCTTCATGTAGTGGCCTAGTTTGAGATCGGAGAGGAACGAGAGCGCATGCACCGTACTGATTCGCCCGTATATCTTGAAGATCAGGTTGGCAATGGGTTTTCCAGGAAGAATGTAACCAATAATGAACTGCGCGATGATATCATATCCAGGTTGCTGCGGGAAGAAAAGATTAAGTCAAATACTTAAATATTGTCCGAATTTCGCTGAAATCTTAAGGTTTATGTACGTATGTATGTAATATTATCTCGACCTGACCTGATTTGTAGTGGCTTGGATGACTCCGATGGGGAGAGTGACGAGCCATGCCAACCCGAATGCAAATAGCATCCCCCACCACGGCAACTGAACCTGCTCTTTGTATACAAACGATATGAGCACCGATAAAGCCACACTGCCAGCGAGCAGGATCAGGAACCACCATTCCGGGACTTGCTTGTATCTCTTCATCAGCTTCGCGTGGATGTCCTCCTTAATCGAGTTAACTGCTGACCTGCTCTGCCTCCATATATCACTGCACGTTAATTAATTGTAACAAATTAAAGATGGTCGTCTCAGCAAACACGAAAATTATTTATCCAGACGTACGTGTACAACTAAGCTAGCTTTACTACGTACCTTCCATGGAAAAGGGCGACATGGGTCAGAGTTGCAGAGAACCGCGCAAACCCTGACCCAATCGACAACGCAAAGAGAGGGCTGAGGTAGAGCTTCCCGTAACTGTTGTACGCAGCTTCGTTCAGCTCAAACTGCGGAGTCAGGACCTTGGTCGTGTCATACTTCTGTCCGTTTGCGGTAAAGAGCTGGTTCGAGAAAATTGGGAACTTGCGCGCGTCGAAAGTATTATACTTCCAGTAGCAGACAGGGACGATAATGTAGATGAACATAACGAATCCGGCCGCTATGTTGAGGATGGAGAACCAAGGGGCCACAAGAGGGCTCCCATGGTAAGCCGAGATCCCAGCCCAGTCCAGCGTGAAGGCACCGATGCCGAGCCCATGGTATCCTGAACCGATCTGTTGAGCCGTGATGCTGTGAGGCCAGACCCAGCAGACCCAGGAGAAGAAGGACAGCAGGGGGAAGAGGTATCCGGGGAAGGCGTAGTAGATGAAGCTCCCAATGAAGAATATCATGAAGAACTTCATTCTGCTCGGGCCTTTCGAGTTCACATCTTTCTCGTGGAGAGCTCTGCATTACATAGAGAAACAAACGACGATACTAATGTAGTAGGAAGTAAAGAACAATTGATAAAATTTCCAATCTGCACATATTAAGCAAATAAATTAAGGAAAACTAAAAATTCTTTTTTTTTTTTAGAGAATTTGAACAGGAATTGAACAGACCTGAACAATGAAACTTGAGCAAGATTGGCAGGCCACCACATATCGGCAGGATCAACCAAGAACTTTCTTAGCATCCCAGCCCATCCGTAGCCAATTAACTGAAAATTTATGCATATTCCTATGAGATATGTCAAGGATAAAAATAGGAAAAATCAAATGTAAACCATCCATAATCGATTTATTCTCTTAACAAAGATAAGTTTTTTACTTGACTAAATATTCCTGATTTTATCAGCCACTTGCAAATGAAAACATAACAAAAGCTGGCAAAAAAGTATACTATGCAAATAAAGAAGATTCATATTACTAAACTATTTCCTTAAAAAAATATATCAGATTAATTTCTTTTCTAAGAACCAAAATCTAAATATAAATTCAAAAATTATTCCCGTACGGGCATTTAGACAACTGCAGTCACTGGAAAAATACTGAAATGATTCAACGGACTAAAAATGGTTTTTTTTTTTTCAACTTTGTGGTTTTCTTCTCTAACTAATTTTTTTTTTCTTAAAATAATTATATTAATTTAAATTGTTATTAATAACAACAACTATAATCAATAAAATTCTCTATATTTTTTGTTTGAATCTCCTAGAACTAAGCCACCATATTATATTTCATATTTGCAGCCTGAAATAAATCAATAAACTGATAATACAGAAATAAAATAAAAATTCTAACAAATCATCCATTGAAGAGAAAATAAAAAATCACAATGTATTGAAAATATTTTTAAAAAAAAGTTAGGTATAAAATTGGCCAAGATCTCTATCCTAAAGCAACAATGGAGACAATACAGACAGCTACCCCATAGCCAGACAATGATACGTAAGTCAAGGTCTGAAAAAGATAAGTCCACCTTTTGAAGACAAAGGTACAAGACAATAAAAATCGCCACTTTTATCACTTTTTTAAAAAATTAATTTTTTTTTCTCAAAATAAATGGAAAATAATATAACAGTCATGCAATTTTCATAAACTAATATAATAATCCTTGTAAAAACATGATTTTTATTACCTGAGTTGTAATAACAATGATGAGAGCGCATATAAACCCCAATCCCTGCCGATAATAAGCCTTCATCACGGTAACCGCTCCGATCGAATACGCATCACCTCCGCCGGGGGAGACGCCGCAGCTGGCGAATATGGTGATGATCACATGCTCCTTGATAGTGAAGGGCCCCGGATTCAGCTCAACGCCAAGAACCCTCCTCTTGGGCAGAGCCGACGCCATGAACCTGCCGATGGGCAGCACGGCGATCTGCATCAGGATGGCCGATATCGTCAGCGGCTGCGTCCGGTACGTGAAGAACGTGTTCAAGAAAATCAGCAGGGAGCATGAGGTCAGACCCAGGACCCACGCTCGGAATGTGAGCACGGGTATCGACGGGTCGTCGGTTTCGGGCACGACCAGAGCCACCTCCTCTACGGGCGGGCGCTCGGCAGGCTCGATGGGATCGGGGTTTTTGCGATCTGGGCTGTGATTGATGGACATTTTGGGAGGTGGGTTTGGAGAAAGGTTGGAACTTGATGGTTGTTGGGGTGGGGTGGCGGGGATTGCTAGGGTTTTGAGGGAGCTCTGTTAGAGAAAGAGGGCAGTTAAATTGAGAGAGCGGGAGAGGGCATTTTGGCAATAAAGATTTGGCCATGGGCTCGATTTGGGAGATATTACAGCTAGCGCTAGGGTCCTTAAATGATTAGAATTAGGGTTTTGCTTTTTTGGGATTGTACTGCAAAGAGGAGGGATTTTTGTCCGCTTGTACTGCATGTCGAAAAGTTTTTTTAGAGGAGACGAAGATAAACTGAAATCGGGATAGTCGGCTGGGGGAATTTCTAGATGGGCACGTTTTTTTTTTTTTTTCTTCCTAGTGAGCCCACTTTTTCTAGTGAGCACACTCTCTCTTTAAAAAAGAGAAGGTTTTTTTAGTGAGCACACCAAAATTCCTAATCTACCCCTCTCTCTCCAATTTCTGCTTCTTCATCTTCTTCATCCAATTTCTGCTTCTTCTTCTTCTTCTTCGTCTTCTTCATCGCCTTCGTCTTCATCTTCATCTTCATTTTCATGGCAAAAATTCAATATACAAAGTAGTGGGACTAATTCAACATAACAAGGTGATAAAAAAGAGAAAAAAATGAAAATTGTGCGTCCAGGGAATCGAACTTTGATCAATTCCATCAGAGGAAAATATGATACCACTACACCAAATACACATGTTATGGAAATTTAATTTGTTTTATGTCTCATCCCTATCCATATCAATGTTAATGCAAAGAAATCTTTTAAAAAAGTAAAAAGAAGTAGATAATTTATCCGTATTTCATTAATCAGAATTTAACTCTCGTGTATGATAAGGAAAGTTTTGGAATAGTATTATGTTGATAGGGATGATGCTATGCAAGGCCTGGACCACAAAGATAATGGAAATAATAAACCAGAAAACTAAATGTTTACACAATAATAGTAAGAAGCAGAGGCTATATTTTTCTGCATCTTTCATTGATAAACAAACAGCCTATAAATAGGCTAATACATAATTGAAAGCAATACGAAAATAAGCATTATCCCACGTTAACAACAAACTCCTATGGCTTGGTAAACAAACTCACTAAAGACTAGGATAACCCACGTGCAAATTATTAATTAAATTTCATCAACAATCCCTCCCTTAAACTGATGTTCCAGACATAACATTCAGTTTAATAGGAGTTAAACTTTGAAGCTGCATGTGATATGCAAACACTTATCAGCTTCCTGAGCTTCTGAAATGCAGGAAACTTGAGAGGCTTCGTTAGAATGTCAGCATTCGTCCTTACTCCTGCAGTAAATAAGAGTAATGACTCCATTGTAGAAAAAAGGGAAAAATTGCTAAGTGGGCACACCCACTTGCTAAGTGGGCACACCCACGGGATTTTCTCCCGCGGGTTCCAACTGCGGGAGAACTCCCGCGGGTTGCAACCTGCGGGAGCGATCCCGCGGGTGCCAACCCGCGGGTTGTTTTCCGTATTTTTTTGTTTCCGTTGTTTATTTCGCTAATATTTCGCGATCCGATTTTTCAGGAATAATTGAAGCCGGATTTCGAAGTTTTTCGGTCTATAAAACACAAAAATTTAACCGGAGGGGGACTTTTGGGCGGAGTTGGGAGATTCTTTGGGGAAGAGTCCAATTTTCCAGAGGCGGGAGTCCAAAAATCCAGAGAGGAGTTCCTCAATTCAGAGAGATCAGATCGTCAACGGAGTACAGAAATAAAGCTCCACCGCTGCCAGAACCCACAAAACTAAAGGGAAATCGAAATCAATCGATCACCATTCTTGTAATCTCGAATTTATTTTGTAATTTTTCTTTTATTGCTGTAATTCAAAATCAAATTGGCAATATTAAAGAAGATTCAATTTTTCGGGCATACATCCATCATTTGTGAGATCCCTCAAGAAATGATACTTCACATCAATATGTTTGCTTCGACCATGTAAAACTGGATTTTTTGAGAGCTATTGCTGAACTGTTGTCACAATAAATCTGAGTAGGTCCATCCTCCTTAAAATGCAACTCTTTAAGGATTTTCTTTAGCCAAATAGCTTGACAAGCACCAGCTGTTGCAGCAACAAATTCAGCTTCTGTGGATGATAATGTGACGATAGGTTGCTTTTTTGATGACCATGAAACAACTCCTGTCCCCATCATAAAAACAAACCCAGATGTGCTTTTCCGACCATCTAAATCTCCTGCATAATCACTATCTGTAAAGCCAAACAAATCTGACTTTTCTCTATTCTTGTAGAACAGCCCAAACTCTTTAGTACATTGCAAGTATCGAAAAATTCTTTTTGCAGCCAAGAGATGAATCTCTGTAGGACATTCCATGTACCTACTAATCACATTTACAACATACATTATATCAGGTCTTGTTACTGTCAAATACATTAAACTCCCACTATCTGTTTGTAAAGAGTGTTGTCAACCTTCCTTCCTCCATTATCTTTACTCAGCTTCACACCAAACTCAAATGGAGTATTTACAATCCTTAATCTGAAACATGTCTAAGATTTCTCCCACATACTTCTTTTGAGAAATAAAAACTCCAGCAGAGGATTGCACCACTTCAATGCCAAGAAAGTAATGCATCATACCAAGATCAGACATCTCAAATTCAGCCATCATGGATTTTTTAAAACTTTCAAACATGACTGTATTATTTCCTGTGTACAAACAATGAGCATTTTCCCTCCATCTTTAACCTTTATGAAAAGTGTATGTTCATAAGGACATTTTTGAAATTCTTCCTTCAAAAAATAAGTTTCTATACGATTATACCAAGTCCGTGGAGCTTGTTTTAATCCATATAGAGATTTCTTTAACTTATACACTTTATGCTCATTGCCAAATTTCACATAACCAGGAGGTTGATCGATAAATACCTCTTCTTTCAAATCTCCATGGAGGAATGCTGATTTCACATCTAACTGGAAGATAGGCCATGAGTTTTGAGCTGCCATCGTAATCACCAATCTGATTATGTCATGCCTTGCAACCGGAGTAAAGACTTCTTTATAATCAACACCAAACTCCTGCTTATAACCCTTAGCCACCAAGCGTGCCTTGTGCTTGTCAACCTCACCATTCTCCTTCAGCTTTGTCTTGTAAACCCACTTTACACCAATTGTCTTCTGCCCCTTTGGAAGATCACATAGCTCCCATGTATCATTTCTTTCAATGGCTGTAATTTCAGCATCCATAGCCTTTCTCCATTTTGGTTCTTTGACAGCCACTTCAAAAATGGTAGGATCACAATCTGAAAATAGAGCAAAATGTGTAAGTGGGTCATCACCTTGGTCAACTCCAGTTACCTCATAATTAGTCATCCATGCTGGACTTTTTCGAGCACGTTGAGACCTTTGTGATTCAGCTGCAAGTGGGCTTTGATCAACTATTGGAGCATTTTGAGTGACTTCCTCTTCTTGCACATTCTCCATAGGCTGCTGCCCTTTCTCATCATCATCAAAATCTGTTGGAATATTTTCTTTAACACCATTTTGATTCCATGACCAGGTGTTTTTTTCATCAAATATCATATCACGATTGATGACCATTTTCATGGTGCTAGGATTGTAAAGTTTATAAGTTTTTGACTCATCACTGACACCAAGAAAAATGCATTTTTCTCCCTTGTTATCTAGCTTCCTCCTCTTCTCATCTGGAATATGGGCATAGGTGATACAACCAAAAATCCGGAAATGATCTACAGCAGGTTTCCTTCCGCTCCATGCTTCCTTTGGTGTCATATTTTGAACAGCAAGTGTGGGACTTCTGTTCAATATATGAATGCTCCAATTAACTGCTTTAGGCTAGAAATTTTTTTGAATGCCACTTGTTGTCAAAAGGCTTCGCACCATATTCATAATGGTGTGGTTCTTCCTCTCGCATACACCATTCTGCTGGGTTGTATAACCTGTTGTAAGTTGTCTCTTGATTCCATGGTTCTCACAAAAAATTGCAAATTTATGTGAGTTATATTCTCCACCGCGATCCGTGCGAAGAACTTTTATTGGGTTGCCAACTTCTTTCTCAACAAGCGCTTTATAGCTTTTAAAAGCTGTAAAGGCTTCAAATTTTTCTTGCAAAAAATAAACCTATATCTTACGACTATAATCATCAATGAAGGTAATTATATATCTTTTACCTCCATTAGAATGCGGTGTTATTGGCCGCAAATGTCGGAATGAACAAGCTCCAATGCCTTCTTTGCTCTCCAAGATTTTCCTTGTGGGAATTGATTACGGTGTTGTTTGCTAACGACACATTCTTCACAAACTTGAGAAGGAGCTGCAATCTGAAGAAGACTTGTCACCATATTCTTCTGTTGTAGTGTTTTCAATCCACCAAAATTCAGATGCCCATAGCGAAAGTGCCATAGCCATGCCTCATCATTCAACTTTGTCGAGAAGCATGAATGAGCTGTATTGTGGAGATAAAGTGGGAACATACGATTCGCCGTCATGTTAACTTGAGCAATTAAGCCCAACTTTGTGTCTTGAATCTGACATACTCCATCTTTGACAAAAATCTCATATCCTTTTTCTTATAACTGACCCACACTAAGCAAGTTGGTTTTTAAATCTGGCACAAAAAGAACATTAGCGATAGTGTGAGTGGAATTTCCTTTTGTTTGAATTGTTACCTTTCCTTTTCCCATAACAGAAATTTTGGAGTTGTCACCAAACTTAACAGAGCTGCGAAAAGATTCATCCAAGTCAGAGAAAGCTTCCTTCTCTCTACACATGTGATTGCTGCAGCCAGTGTCTAAATACCACATGTTTTGCTGAGTTTCTTCCTTCACGTGGCATACCATCAAAAGAGACACTTCTTCTTCCTTTTCTGCAAAGTTAGTTTGATCTCCACTTTGTTTATTTAAATCAGTTTGACATTCTGATTTATAATGGCCATACCTATGACATCTGTAACATTCAACATTGGACTTGTCTGCTGACTTTGATTTGTAAGTTGTTGAGTGGTGACCTTCACGTCCTCTACCTCTTCCTTGAAATTGACTCTCTTGATGATGATGATTTTGCTGTTGGTTCCCACGATCATTGTTATTTCTGCCTCCTCTACCTCGACCTCTGCCTCTTCCTCGTCCTCTTTCAGCTCTACTACGTGTAGAGTGATTTTCTGATAAGGCCTTCAATGCTTGTTCTTCTTTTTCTTCTTTTTTCCTGCTGGTTAATTTTTTGCTCGTGAATCAACAAAGAACTTTGTAATTCATCAATTGAAAGTAAACTAACATCATTGGCTTCTTCTATAGAACAGAGAACAAAATTAAATTTTGGTGTCATGGATCGAAGAAATTTCTCAACAATGAGAACATCCTCTGTCTTGTCGCCATAGATCCGCATCTTATTAACGATTGCTATCGTTCTTGAAAAATAGTCTGTAACTGATTCTCCTGATTTCATTCGAAGCATTTCGAACTCCGAACGAAGTGCTTGAAGCTGCTGCCTCTTAGCCCTTGCTGTGCCTTGGTACTTTCTCTTCATGGAATCCCAAATATGCTTGGCGGTGTCTTTGCAAAGATTTGTTTCCAAGATTGAGAGCAATCAATAGATTAGAAGAGATAATTCTTAGCTTTAAGATCCTTTAACTTTATGCCTTCAAGCTTTGTCCTTTGCGCATGCATCAACACATCACCTGCTGCTGGTTCTGCTACTCCAGAAACAACAACCGTCCAATATTCTTTGGACCTCAAGAAGTTCTCCATGAGCATGCTCCAATGGTCATAGTGACCATCAAAGCGTGGAATGGCAGGTTGTATAAAACTTTCGGAAGCCATCAATTTCACTTTTTACTCTCTTTGGAACCAGCTCTGATACCACTAATGGAAATAATAAACCAGAAAAATAAATGTTTACACAATAATAGTAGAAAGCAGAGGATATATTTTTCTGCATCTTTCATTGATAAACAAACAGCCTATAAATAGGCTAATACATAACTGAAAGCAATACTAAAATAGGCACTATACCACGTTAACAACAAACTCCTATGACTTGGTAAATAAACTCACTAAAGCCTAGGACAACCCATGTGCAAATTATTAATTAAATTTCATCAACAACAGAGCCATATCATGAGCCAGTCAATTTAGAATCTCGAATATTTTGTTATTGTTGCTTGCAAACTTGTTGCGCATCAAAGAATCATACACCTGATATTATCTTCAAATCCAGACTAAGTGATTAGGATGTTATAATGGAAACAAAAAAATTATGTATTTATTTATTGATTGTATGGGTTGAAAATTTATAAGATTTTTTTTTTTTTTGTCTATTCTATTCAAATTTTTTGATTAAAAATGAGACCCAAAGCTAATTAGTGAGATATCACTCTGAAAAAGGTAAAATTCTAATCTTGTGTCGGAACCTATGTGTCAAAAGACAGTCTCAGGTAGACAGATTTTATGGAGAGCAGGCTTCCCAAAAGATAACGGAGACGTGCAAAAGTTTTCTCGAGGCAGATGGAGATTAGCCCTTGAGTGTAAAGTCATAAGGAAGCTTGATTGTAATTGTAAGACTCACCTGTCGAGCATGGACGAAAGTCGGCATTAGTGATCCAACGGTGGCAAGTGCACAATGGATAAAAGTTACTCTAGGAGTACAGACAGGTCTTCTCCAAGAGTTCACATCGATAGAAAAGTTTGGCACCTCAATGTTGATTTTTCACCACTTGGAACTGTAGCAGTTGCAAGGATTGGATTGTTCACCTAATAAAACGGTACATGAGCTGGGTTCAGAACTTCACGCTGTTAGGTCTATTTCCGATGTGAACAGAAAATATTTTCTTTTGTTTTAAATTTTCTCTCAAACGGAAAACCAAACAATAGTAATTATTATTATTATTGTTTTTTTCGTTTTCCCTCAAACCAAACAAACAGAGGCTAAAAGTTTGGAAAACCTGCAACTCAACTAAAAAACTGTAGTCGTTGGATGTTATTTAAAAATTCAAAAGCCCCCCGATACATTTCTAATCTTCTAGCTACGATCTCAAAACACAGATTGGTAGACAAGACAAGCAAATTTCTTATGTTTTTTTTATTTTTTTTTATGTGCTACTAACACTTGAAGAACAGGACAGCCTGCAACATCAAAACAAAACGTGGCAACTAGAAAACTGGACACCCCTTGACTGCAATCCCAGGCTCCGTCGGGCACGTCGCCAGCGGGCAGCGATCAAGCTCCGTCCCCCACCAATGCAGGGTGATGTGCTCGTTCTGGAAGGCGAAGAAGAGCAGCACTCCCATGAACGCCGTGCCCGCGTCCAGAGCAGCCGACAGCACGTAGTTGTACTTCTGCCACCACCCTTTCCTGTACCTGAACACAAAGTAGTTGAAGATGGTTCCGGTGATGAGCCAACTCGCAATGTTGGTTGGCGTGGCTGGCGGCATCCCGGCAAAGCCGTAGGAGATGACGGGTATGTTGATCAGGGGGATCCACTTCTTCTCTGGGAAGATTTTGCTGAGCACCCAGATTGGTACTGGCAGGAATGCGCCGATGAGGTACAGCCAGACAAGGTTGCGGTACAGCCCCCCGTGGGCGAACAGGCGGCCGGGGCCGATCAGGCCCCATATGACGGAGGCGTCGAAGGTGACACGGTACTTGGGGCACGTCCATGGACTGTCTCTGGGGAGAGATTCATCGCAGATGTTGTCGATGTTCTCCAGCATCCACCAGGCCACTGCCAGGTTGATGATCCCCGCAACAACTGTTCCGACGAGCTGGGCCGTGTACATGCACCGTGGTGGGATCTTCATGTAGTGGCCTAGTTTGAGATCGGAGAGGAACGAGAGCGCATGCACCGTACTGATTCGCCCGTATATCTTGAAGATCAGGTTGGCAATGGGTTTTCCAGGAAGAATGTAACCAATAATGAACTGCGCGATGATATCATATCCAGGTTGCTGCGGGAAGAAAAGATTAAGTCAAATACTTAAATATTGTCCGAATTTCGCTGAAATCTTAAGGTTTATGTACGTATGTATGTAATATTATCTCGACCTGACCTGATTTGTAGTGGCTTGGATGACTCCGATGGGGAGAGTGACGAGCCATGCCAACCCGAATGCAAATAGCATCCCCCACCACGGCAACTGAACCTGCTCTTTGTATACAAACGATATGAGCACCGATAAAGCCACACTGCCAGCGAGCAGGATCAGGAACCACCATTCCGGGACTTGCTTGTATCTCTTCATCAGCTTCGCGTGGATGTCCTCCTTAATCGAGTTAACTGCTGACCTGCTCTGCCTCCATATATCACTGCACGTTAATTAATTGTAACAAATTAAAGATGGTCGTCTCAGCAAACACGAAAATTATTTATCCAGACGTACGTGTACAACTAAGCTAGCTTTACTACGTACCTTCCATGGAAAAGGGCGACATGGGTCAGAGTTGCAGAGAACCGCGCAAACCCTGACCCAATCGACAACGCAAAGAGAGGGCTGAGGTAGAGCTTCCCGTAACTGTTGTACGCAGCTTCGTTCAGCTCAAACTGCGGAGTCAGGACCTTGGTCGTGTCATACTTCTGTCCGTTTGCGGTAAAGAGCTGGTTCGAGAAAATTGGGAACTTGCGCGCGTCGAAAGTATTATACTTCCAGTAGCAGACAGGGACGATAATGTAGATGAACATAACGAATCCGGCCGCTATGTTGAGGATGGAGAACCAAGGGGCCACAAGAGGGCTCCCATGGTAAGCCGAGATCCCAGCCCAGTCCAGCGTGAAGGCACCGATGCCGAGCCCATGGTATCCTGAACCGATCTGTTGAGCCGTGATGCTGTGAGGCCAGACCCAGCAGACCCAGGAGAAGAAGGACAGCAGGGGGAAGAGGTATCCGGGGAAGGCGTAGTAGATGAAGCTCCCGATGAAGAATATCATGAAGAACTTCATTCTGCTCGGGCCTTTCGAGTTCACATCTTTCTCGTGGAGAGCTCTGCATTAGATAGAGAAACAAACGAAGATACTAATGTAGTAGGAAGTAAAGAACAATTGATAAAATTTCCAATCTGCACATGTTAAGCAAATAAATTAAGGAAAACTAAAAATTCTTTTTTTTTTTTTTAGAGAATTTGAACAGGAATTGAACAGACCTGAACAATGAAACTTGAGCAAGATTGGCAGGCCACCACATATCGGCAGGATCAACCAAGAACTTTCTTAGCACCCCAGCCCATCCGTAGCCAATTAACTGAAAATTTGTGCATATTCCTATGAGATATGTCTCGGATAAAAATAGGAAAAATCGAATATAAACCATCCATAATCGATTTATTCTCTTAACAAAGATAACTTTTTTACTTGACTAAATATTCCTGATTTTATCAGGCACTTGCAAATGAAAACATAACAAAAGCAGGCAAAAAAGTATACTATGCAAATAAAGAAGATTCATATTACTAAACTATTTCCTTAAAAAATATATATATATCAGATTAATTTCTTTTCTAAGAACCAAAATCTAAATATAAATTCAAAAATTATTCCCGTACGGGCATTTAGACAACTGCAGTCACTGGAAAAAATACTGAAATGATTCAACAAACTAAAAATGGTTTTTTTTTTTTTTTTTTCAACTTTGTGGTTTTCTTCTCTAACTAATTTTTTTTCTTAAAATAATTATATTAATTTAAATTGTTAATTAATAAACTTCTCTATATTTTTGTTTGAATCTCCTAGAACTAAGCCACTCTATTATATTTCATACTTGCAGCCTGAAATAAATCAATAAACTGATAATACAGAAATAAAATAAAAATTCTAACAAATCATCCATTGAAGAGAAAATAAAAAATCACAATATATTGAAAATATTTTTTAAAAAAAGTTAGGTATAAAATTGGCCAAGATCTCTATCCTAAAGCAACAATGGAGACAATATAGACAGCTAGCCCATAACCAGACAATGATACGCAAGTCAAGGTCTGAAAAAGATAAGATCCACCTTTTGAAGACAAAGGTACAAGACAATAAAAATCGCCACTTTTATCTCTTTTTAAAAAAACCATTTTTTTTTTCTCAAAATAAATGGAAAATAATATAACAGTCATGCAATTTTCATAGACTAATATAATAATCCTCGTAAAAACATGATTTTTATTACCTGAGTTGTAATAACAATGATGAGAGCGCACAGAAACCCCAATCCCTGCCGATAATAAGCCTTCATCACCGTAACCGCTCCGATCGAATAGGCATCACCTCCGCCGGGGGAGACGCCGCAGCTGGCGAATATGGTGATGATCACATGCTCCTTGATAGTGAAGGGCCCCGGATTCAGCTCAACGCCAAGAACCCTCCTCTTGGGCAGAGCCGACGCCATGAACCTGCCGATGGGCAGCACGGCGATCTGCATCAGGATGGCCGATATCGTCAGCGGCTGCGTCCGGTACGTGAAGAACGTGTTCAAGAAAATCAGCAGGGAGCATGAGGTCAGACCCAGGACCCACGCTCGGAATGTGAGCACGGGTATCGACGGGTCGTCGGTTTCGGGCACGACCAGAGCCACCTCCTCTACGGGCGGGCGCTCGGCGGGCTCGATGGGATCGGGGTTTTTGCGATCTGGGTTGTGATTGATGGACATTTTGGGAGGAGGGTTTGGAGAAAGGTTGGATCTTGATTGTTGGTGGGGTGGGGTGGCGTGGGGGGGGATATCTAGGGTTTTGAGGGAGATCTGTTAGAGAAAGAGGGCAGTTAAACAGAGATAGCGGGAGAGGGGATTTTGGCAACAAAGATTGATTTTTAGTTCCTTAAAAAGAGGTGAGTGAGGGGAAATATTACTGTATTGCCCTTACGTCAGTGTGTAAATTGCGATTAGCACTATACTGTTAGGATTTTGAAGGTGGGGGTATTCTGGGGATTTACATGGCGTGCGTGGGCAGCGCAAGGGAGGAGACGGCGGCACGCGCGCATGTCAGCGGGGAGCGCCAGGAGGTGTTCGGGCCCGCCACCAGTGGGTGCTGGGTGGTGACGTGGAGTCTTACGTGGAGGAACACGTGGCTCTCCTTTGGCTCTCTCTCTCTCGCGTCCGTCGTACAACGTACCGTCAATTAATTAATTTCCATGAGAGTTTGTATCGAAATACTAAAAAATAATTAATCAGGTGTTGTTTCTTTAACAACATAATTACGTAAATAAATAGATAAATAAATCTTTTCTGTACTTAAATATGTTCACCCTCGTTCTAATGATAAATTATGAGTAATGTTGTTGGTTATATAATGCTCGAGATGTTAATCTTAGCAAATTTAAATGATTATTTGCTAAGGATAGATTTTTGTATTATTGTTAAGCATGAGCTTGACTGATATATTTGATTTCATGGCAAAATTCAAGAAAGAATTTTATTTAAAATTCTTTTTTAAAAGCTAAGAGTAGCACGACAAGGATAATTTTTCCGTATTTCACTAAAAAGAAATTAACAAAATATGAGATAATAGTTCAGTACAGTATGTATGCAAAGTAACATAAAATCTTCTTATATTAGATTGAGTATGCGTTACCGTGAAATGATCTCCGTTTATAAAACTTTACAAGTTTCAGGTGTCACTTAATTTCTAAAAAGCATCAAATGCTCCACTAAATTGTCATGCGATGCTCTTAAAATGTATAAGATATCCGATGAAGAAAAATTCTCCAAAATTGTGAATTTTTCTCCTATTTAATCTCATCAAATATCTCTCTTTCATTAGAAGCACAGAACACGCGCTAACCTTCTCATGAATTTTCAAGTAGAGACGTAAATGAAGTGGTTACTGTTCAAATTAGACTGATCCAAGGCTCACAAAGCTACAAGCCCCAAGGAAAGATGCTCAATAAGACTCCAAGTATCAAGTTGGAAAACCTTTTGAAAAGAAAGTATCATGGTTACCATTCAAACTATCCAAGGAAAGTAGCACAGTGCATCACGACTACCATTCGAACTCTCTAAGAAAAGCGACCAGATAGAAAATCGTCCAATAGAAAGTCGCTATATGGAAAGTTGTTACATAGAAAGTGCCCATGTGATTCCCTTTACATGAAAAATCACGTTACATTTCAAGCTCTTTATCTCTATCGAAGAAATATCTATCCATCATAACCTTAAAAAAAAAATAAATCAAAAAGCTGAGTTTCCCAAAGATATAGAAAATCATTTCCAAGGCAACCGAGTCCAACTACAGCTAGAAAACACCAAACACGAAAATAGAGAATAGATGGATAACTATATATTTACGAACATAGAGATAAGAAATCCAAATTTAACTGTGATTTATATCCATAATCGATTGTCAACTCCTCCCTCCACCTCCAAAGAGAGATCATTCTCCACTCCAAGAGATTTATTCGAGATTTATGTTATGCTTTGAGAAGAAAAAGGAGAGAGGAGAACTTAAAGAGTTTGCAGATGCTTTCCAACACTATTCCTATATGATAATCATTCGAGACTCTGCAAGTTGGCTTGATTGATGCATACATATACCTTCCAGGGGAACTTCTAATGGGGCACAACTTTTTTCTTAGTGAGCCCAGATTTCCTAGTGAGCCCACTTTGATTTTAGTAAAGAGTAGAATTTCTTAGTGAGCACAATTTTATTTCGAAAATACCCTTGAGCTTTCTCTTCCCTCTCCCCCCCCCCCCCACCCCCCACTGTTTTCCTAGTGAGCCCAGATTTCCTCATCTCCCTCTTCTCTCCTCATTTAGTCTCCCACCGCCCTAACCCAAAACCCAAACTTTCTTTTTCCTCTTCCCCCTCCACTTCCCCTCATCCTCTCTATCATTTTCTTCTCCTTCCAAATCTCCTCTCTCTTCCATTCTTACACCCGACGCTGCCACCGAACCCTCCGCCGCCGAATCCGCCGTCGCCGCCGACCCCGCCGCCGTTGCCGGTGTTCTCCTGCCGCCGCCGCCGACTTCCGTCCATTAGTATGTGAGTTTTCCTAATTTAGCAGTATTTATTTTAAAATTTAAATTTTTTTATTTTTAGATCAAACAACTCTTCATTGTGATTTTGTTGGGATGGAGAGGAGAAAGAGTGAAGGAGCTAGCAAAATTGGTTCTAGCATTTTTTTTGTTAATTTTAATTTTTAATATTTAGATTATAATTATGAAGAAAATATAATATTGTAATCATAGTTGTAAAATATGCTAAAATTTAGTTATTTTTCTAATTATGGACGTTAATATTAAAATTTATTAATTAATTTAGAAGTTTAATGGTATTGTCCTAATGGTTGATTAAGTAACAAAAGATGGTTTTAGTGTCTTTAAACTTTAATATTACACTATCTTGCAGCAAAAAAATAAATAAAGAAAATATGATATTTGTAGTAAATTATACTTTGTTACTATTTACTTACACATAGAAAATTTACTGTTTTGATAAAAAAAAAACATCTATTAATGAAATATCTTTGTATTGCATAGATGGATCCGACAGAATCTTCTCGCGTTCGACCAACTGCCTCGTTAAGGAGGAAGAAAGCAGCATTTCGACCACAAATCCAACGCCCGATATGAGAGAGAGAAATCGAAGTTACTGTAGATACTGAATTAAATGTAGAAACTTCTAATTTGATCATATATGATAGTGCAAGACTAGAAGAAGGGAAACTGATGCAGGAGGCTCTCAAGATGATCTTCATGAGTCAAATTACCGAGGTCCAGTTGATTTATCAGTACTGAAGAGTTTCAAGACACACGCTGCTTTCTTCGTTTTAAAAAATGAGGTAATTATTTCCCGTTAAAAACCATAAACCAATTATTGTGTGTGTGCATATGTTATGACTATAGTATATATAACTATAGTATATCTACAGGAACGAGATCCACTTCGATGTATTAGTCACTGGAGAAAAATAAGTGCATGGTCATTGTTGACATCTGAGCCAAATACCTGATTCATAGAATTAGTACGTGGGTCTTCATTATATCCAGTGGTCAAATACTCCTACCAGTACATTATCGCTGTTGAGATTAGCGCATTTGTCGAGAGACGACATCATAAAACAAACACATTTCATATACCATTTGGTGAGATGACGATCACGTTGGATGATATTTCCTGCTTGCTTGACTTACCTGTGGTTGGAAAATCCGTCTGCCAACAAGAATCAGCAGCTTCACGTGAAGCTGCTGATACAATTACTCATTCCTTGGGCGTCAGTTATTCTGAAGCGTGGAATGAGCTTAATACGAAAGGCGGTGTATCGGTTCGACTGGATTGGTTAAGAGAAAAATTTTGCGGGGTTGTGGATACCGATACCGAACATAGGATTCGGTGTGCTGCAAGGACTTATTTACTGTATCTTCTTGGTTGCACGCTTTTTGCAGATAAGAGCTGTACGAGAGTTTCCATTGATTACTTACTATTGCTTCATGATCTCGAAGATGTTTATACATTCGCATGGGGTGCTGGTGCTCTTGCATGGTTATATAGGCAGCTTGGGCTTGCTTCCCGAGCTAATGTTGCTCAGATTGTCGGGTATCTGACACTACTACAGGCTTGGATTTTCTCTCATTTCCCAAGTTTTATGCCGGTCTCGAACCGATCTTTTACCGACGGTGAACCACTTGCTTGTCGTTGGTTGAGCAGACGGGATCACAATATCTCCCAATCACATGTGCAGTCTACTCGGTCAAGTCTAGATAAACTCACAGGCAACCAGGTAACATTTTTCCCTTTTATATACTTATTTAGTTTGCAAGTTATATATTGGTAACTAATGTACTTCTTTGTCCTTAACGAATATGCAGGTAGATTGAGATCCATATCGGAATTATAGAGAAATATATCCGTTCAGAGAAATTACATTTTTTATGGCTCAATCACGTTGAAGATTTTCAGCGTGATTGAGCCTTACCATCCGGTGGGTGTACTAAGACAGTTTGGTCGTAAACAGTACGTTCCGCCTCCACCATTCTCAGCGTTACGTGAAGCACGGGGTATAACAGCCAATAGCTACGTGGTAAAGTACACACATTGAGGAGATGTGGAGAAATTGGCCAGATCACGTATTGCATCAAGAGCACCGTGGGTCTATTGCTGACTACCCATCTGATTGCATATCAGATTATATTTCTTGGTTCTCTCAAATTTCACAGCGTTTTCTTGGAGTAGCACCAGATGAACCCCAAGCAGAGGAAAGAAGTCAGTCAACCTGGCCAGATGTCGTTGATGAGGTAATCACCATATATGTTCTTTATTTTATGTCCCATATAGTACCAAGTTTATCTGATACTTATTTTTTTCCTTCATTAATATTACAGAGATATACACGCATAGAAGTAATAATCGATCCATTACTTGCGCAAGGGGAGAAGGCATTCAAGAAGCGACATGGGATGTTATTTAGTGTACTTGCGAAGATTAAAGCCGTGCTAACTGGTTGCACTCAGCCAGAAGAACCACCAGAAGAGTAAGCAGAGGAACAAAGACAAGATCAATCCACTCCTAATGCACCTGATACGGCGTTTATGTCTCGAACTAGAAGCAGACGTCAACCCCCTAGGAAGACAAGGAGACAGTGATTAGATTATATTAGTTGTGTATTGATATGGATAATGTAAGGAATTTCAAGTGGCCGGTGTAATTGTTTTTTTCAAACATTTCGAAGAATTTGTAGAATATATGATTTTTTTTTGTAATGAACCCTATTGGTCGCTTTTTGTTAGATGAATATATACACTACGTTTGTATCATTGTATCATTATATCGGTGTATTAGGAGTATCATTGTATTTGTGTATCTGGAGTATCATTGTATCGGTGTATCAGTGTATCATTGTATCGGTGTATCGATATATCAGTGTATCATTGTATCGGTGTATCGATATATCAGTGTATCAGTGTATCGGTGTATCTGTGTAGCAGTGTATCATTGTATCGGCGTATCGATGATTCAGTTTATCCATATATCATTGTATCGGTATATCATTGTGTCGGTTCAGTTTATCCATATATCATTATATCGGTATATTAGTGTATCATTGTGTCGGTGTATCAGTGTGTCGGTGAATCATTGTATCTTTTTCCTTCCTTTACTATATTTGGTAATAATGTATAATTAGTTATTAATATAAGTTCCGTCTGGATTGTCAGTCCGAACAAGGGGGCCCTGTTCGGACTGACAGTCCGAACGGGACTGGCCGGTTCGGACTGATAGTCCGAATAGGCCAGTCCCGTTCGGACTGTCAGTCCGAACAAGGGCTCTCTGTTCGGACTGACAGTCCGGACAGGGCGCGTGGGAGGCCTGAAGAAGTGGGAGAAGAGCAAAATGGAAAATTTTTTTTAGAGGACAAACTTGATATATATGGGAGTTATTAACTGGACTCACTAGGAAAAATGTTGTGCCTCTTTAGAAGTTCCCACCTTCAAGCGCATTTGCTATTCTCATGGATGACATTTATGATGGGTCTCATAAAACCCAATCTTGATAGATAGATGGAATAGAATAAAGTTGAAGTGCACAAGGATCTGAAACCTAGGGAGGGGAGAAGGACAAGTGGGAGGTTAAGTGGGTGTGGGAGTTGACCATGCTCTCTCTCTCTCTCATCCTTGACCACCCCACCTTAACTTTACACTTAATTTAATTGCATGCCCAAAGGGCATTGATTCTCTTATGAAACCCTAAAAATGAGTCCCGAGTCTCGACACCCAATCATTGGAGGAGTGCTGATGTGACTTCGTTATGTGCGCATTAGTGTGAAGTCAGAGCCCCTTGCAAGTCCAAGTTTGGTGACTCAGATCTCAGCTGTTTTGTCCCCAACACCCAACTCCTTTGCAATCCGCTCTGATACGGTGGGCGCCCATGGGTTAACGAGAATTAGGTAAAATTCTAGTCTTGGCTCAGATGTACAAGAATTTGTCTTTGTATATTTAGCTGTTGGATCGATCGGAAATCAACGGATCCGATAATAGAAGGTTCTGATCACAGTCATAAATTTTTATTTTTTACTAAATTCTGATAAATTTCGGTCACAATAAGAAGATACCGTGAGAGTCGGAGAGCCGTGTTAACCCCTAGTGTCAGCCATATATATGTTCAATACATTCTCTCATTCTGGTAGTACCTGCAGGCTGATAGCTAAAGAAAAGTACTTTCGGCACGTGGCATGCATGATAGCAGAGTATGTGATTGGTGTCTGGTGTTGGAGAGGGATGATGTGACGTGGTTGGCAAAGTTGGGCATGGGCTGGGTTCATGTGGCCATGCATGGCTATGGGATTTTGGGGCATGCATGCCTTGGTGTGGGCGCTTCACTTGATCCCACTCCGCTATCTGGCTAGCTAGGCTTGATGATTTGTGATCGTCACCGAAAGCCACATCTATCGTTTTGGAGACTGCACTGAGTTAATTTGATAAGCGGCACTGTATGTCCCATACATTTTTTTTTTTATAGCAAAAACGACAGGTAGAAATCCTCCGCATTTCATTAACAAGCTGATAATAGAACTACAAAAGTTCAAAGCAAAAGTACATAGATGCAAATATAAAAACTAAGATAGAAAAAAGTAGAGAAAGAGTATAGATAAGTGGTCAAATGACAACAACAGAATCTAAAATAGTATATCACAAGCTCCACATGATATACTCTTCTGAATAATCACCATAAGTGTATGCTGCATCTAAAACAGTATATTAACAGCATGTCCCATACATTAATTAGCTCCAAATTAACTAACTGTATGCTGCATGTGATGTAGAAATTATTCATGAAATACTTCCTTCTGATCAGTTTCTATTATATATAAGATACATCTTGATCATATATATCCAAGTCAAGTCATGCCAGATACCATCTAATTAAACTGGTCCATCTGTAACCCTAGCTACTGTCATGTCCAAGAAAATCACAATCAGACTCGTTTCGATCGGTAGCAGTTAGAACAAGGATGATCTCGTACACGATACATATATATAGCTAGCTCCACTGCTATGGATACAGAACTAATTGCTTGAGCATAAATATCAAGTCACATGCACATAAAATAACCCAAAGTACGTAGGTAGATACAATATATATATATATATATATAATATGACATAAAATTAGAGAAGGAGGAGGATCACACAACAGAACATGCATTAGGGTTCTCATCACTGAAGACTTGATCAGGTGGTGGATATGCATAAATATTATTGTTATTGGCATAGTCTATGTAGTAGTAGTATTTAGAATGCCAATATTCCAATTTCTTGGCATCTGCAGCCTCCTCCTCCTCCTCCTCCTCCACCACCTGATCCCCTTCTTTCTTCTCTCCCTCTTCTTCCTTCTCCGCCTCCTCCGAGGCGATGGAGGCTTGCCGCCGTGTTCTCCTGTACACGTCCTCCACCAGCTTGGCCGGATCTATGAATCCCTTCACGATAACTAGTTCGTTTGATGCATCTGTCTCAACGGTTTCTACACCTACACGCATATCGTATGAATTGTTCATAATTTCACATGCTATACGGTTGCACTTATAGTTTCTAAACTTAAAAGTTAACCAAACACGCGATCAATAAAATTAAAAAAAAAAAAAGAAAAAAAAGAAAAGCTAAGGATGTGAGTAAGAATAATACGATACCTTCGATTTTCTTGATTCGCTTTTGTATCACTTGAGCACAAGCCTCGCAATGCATTCGAATCTTTAGTGCCACTGTAATTGGTTTCGGCTGCAATTAGAAACAAAATAAATTTAATAAAAATATTAGCTAAAAAGATATAAATATGGAGTAATTGAATATCTAAACATTCTGAATGGCTATAATTAATACCTCTTCTGGAGGTGGAGATGGAGGTGGTGGTGCTTCTTCTTTCTTCTCTTCTTCGGGGGGTTTCGAGAGTACTGGTGAGATTATCTCCGCTTTTCTTCCGGTTTTCTTCAGTACCCTCTCGCATAGTTTAACGGGATCCGCTCTTTTCCCTTTCACCACCACTTTTCTCATCTTGCTATCTGTTTTCACCTCCTCAACACCTACACGTATTTGATTTTGTTACCAATAATATACCAATCATATAATCAAAGTTAAGTAGCTACAACCAATGCAATGGAGATATTAGATTAATTTCCCCGCCCACAAGTTGGGCTAATGTGTCCCATATGGGCTTGTGTTGGGCTCCTATTGTAGGCCCAAATAAAGATCACACAGAAAGACTAATACCTCTAATTTTTTTTTTTTCTTGCTAAAGAGATTCCTAATTAGAGTATAACTAGAAAAAGATTAAAACAGAGGCATTAGATAGATTAAAGAAAATACCTTCACATTTTTTGAGTGATTTTTGGACTTTTCTTGCACAGCCCTCACAGTGCATATCAACTTTGAGCACAATCTCTTGTGGATCTTCTTCCTTCTTCTCCTCTTCCTTCAAATTTCAATCACATCACAAAAAAAAAAAAAAAAAAAAAAAAAAATCTCTTAGATCATCAATACATATGTAAAATGACAAAAATGAGAGTTTCAGAAACATATATGCTAAGTGTAATATAAATATTTGCAAAAACAATAAAAAATCATATCTTGTTTTATTAAAGGATGCCCTATATTAAGCATTGAATTCAGATCAGATAACAAGATACTCGGAGCTAAAAGAAAAGTTTTGTGATGGTGATGAAAAGTTAAGCATAACAATATTTTGTTATTGGCCAAATATCTAAAAAATAACCTAAATCCTTCCTTCTTCAACATGCAATCGGAGAAAACCTAATATGAGACATCCAATTTACAATTGAGAATCCTCTACAACGACTAATTTTTTATTCCAAGTACTTGGGGTAGACTAACCGAAAACTCTCTGAACTTTCTTTCTTTAAAGTATAAATGGTGAGTAAATTCCTCCGCATTTCATTAATCAATGCTTAATGGGGAAAAAAAAAAAAAAACTTTCCAAATTTAATCTAGGTAGCTAGTCTATACATACACACACACAAAGATCAAACAACTAAAATAAAATGAAAACAATTTCTATAGATATGCATATATGGCTTGAGCCAGGAGACTTACTACCCCCATGATGGATATCCAGGTGAGTTGATATGCTCTAGCTAGGGCTTGACAGTAGTAGAGTGAGCTCTCTTTTCCAAAAATGGAAAAGAGAGAGCCAAAGGGCTCTTCTCTCACAACCTTGGCCTCCTCCTCCTTTCTCTCTTACCTCACAAATGGATGATAGAGAGCCCTCAAGGGTTTATATAACTAGCTAGGCAAGTTTTGAGAAAATTAGTTTTTGGAGCTCTTAACTTCCATAAAGTTTTTGTTTGCATGCTAACTTCATAATAAGGACCAATGATAGTATATGTTATGATCGGTTCGGTTCAGGTGCGTAAGTCACACACATTTAATTTAATTTAAGAAGGCTAATAAGAAATAATCAACTCAACGAGACAAAATATCAAAGCAAAGGACAACTCATTCTTATTGCGTTGGCTCTCTTCCATCAACTCTTATAACTTAAACATGTATAACTCTTGCTATGAATCATCAGAGGCATGATGAGTCCTACTATCCTGGACACCCAATCCCACTCATCACTCGATAACACCACCCAGAACCAAGAAGTGGGACCCAAACATGTATGAGCCAACCAAAGAACGACACGTGTGTAGATAAGCATTGTATTCTTCTCTATACGGCTGATAAGAGGCTGAGGAAGAACAAAGGAAAGTGAAAAAAAAAAAAAAAAAAACGAAAGGGACTAAAGTTGATGACTACGCATTTTATGTCCTTGCATGACCAACCAAGTTGCCACGGAGAATCCAAGCACAAAATTTTAGGTACACACGATATTATGTCCGGCACAACAGATTAATGTTATGTGCTCTCTTTGATGTCGGTCTCGACTTTTCTTGAGTGAAGGGATAACTACTTTACATAAATCCAAGAATCTACAAAGTACACAAACTTTCTTTGCAAGGAGAATCATGTGGCGCTTCATTTTGAGAGTCAGAACTCTTATAATTGGCAATGTAGCTAGCTAGAGGTGGTCCATGGAGAAAAATGATTCATTTATCGATTCATCGGTTGGTTGGTTGGTTGGTTGGTTATGCTCTTCATCTTGATTCTTCATGGATGAAGGAGAACCATTTATGGTAGCCATGAATAGTGGGTTGTTGTTAGCTCAAAATGGTCCCAATCAGAATCGCCCCCTCAATAATTTATGGAACCCTAGCTAGAATGTGAAATTGGAGGAGAAGGACTTGGTGTGCGTATAAATTAATTACATCTATCTCTTTCCGCACAAGATTTTTTTTTTTGAGGCTGAAAGGCCATAGAAGACGAGGCATTCTACCACAGGAGCCAACATGTACGAATGCAAGCTCTGATATATAGCTCCATAAAAAATAAAGAGAGAGAAACGAGAGAGACGGTACCACTTCAACCAAAACTAAAAATAAAAATATAAAAAAATATGAAATGGCAACTTTCAACTGAATTTAGTGCAATACCACCAACTTTCCATACCACCTAGGTAAATGCAATGATACGACAATATAATCTTTTCGTGAACCAATCAATGGAAATTACATAGTGTGAAATTCTAACTCTCTCTACGTTTCATTCCAGTTTCTTTGAACTAATTAGCTCCTAAATGGAGAGACTAATATTAGCAACGCTGTTTGCCAATTGCATATGAAAAGGCAAAGAGCCTTACTTTTCATTACAAAAAAAAAGAGAATTTGAAGTTTCTGCATTTATACGTGCGAGGGATGTCTCAAATAAAATTCGAGGGTCCGTCAAAGAAACATACTTGCACAAACAACTCGATATTCATAGTCTATGAAAACTATTTTGTTTGCCTAAGGGTACGTGAAGGCAAACTCACGATGTAGAAAACTACATATTAAGCTCATAATCACTTTGTAATCGTTTGATTTGTAGTTTGATTTGTAATTCAGCATATATAAATATTTCTTTATCATATGGAACTTCTTAGTATATTATAGAGGCTAAGATGTAATACTACCCGTTGGATAATTATCCAAAAAGAAAATCATAAATTTTGAACTGATAAGTATTTATTAGGGATTTTACAATTTATACTTCAAAAGAGAAGTTAAATCCCAACTCCCCATCGAAGTAATTTTTTTTATTTTTATTTTTACATGTAGAGGGTTAATTTGGGAATTGAGCTAAGTTTATTCCCAGCATCTTCAAATCAAAGCCGTAGATCAATACATACCGTCTTCTAAAATATCCGAAATGACAAAACTACCCTCACCCTGACGTACCCTTGTCTAAAGATTCTTCTCATTTTTATGGTTTTAATTCAGATTTTTTTTTTTTTTCCCCTTCAATCTCTTCTAACTTCGATTTCACAGAAAAAAGTTCTGGGCTTTTTCGCCCTGTGGTTATCGAAATCGATGTTCTTCAAGCAATGGATCTCTCTCTCGCTCAGCCCAATCCAGCAGTAGAAGAGGCGGTCGACGACTGGGGTATGAATAAGATCCCAATCGCTTAATTTTACTATTTTTAATAGGTTTTGTTGCAAAGATTGGATTTTGATCGTGATTTGGTCGTATTTTTGGGAAATTTCGATGTGGGTCTTGATTGGATTGGAGAATTAGATTTTCTCTATTCAGTTTGTGGTGATTCATGCAACTTATAATTTTGTTTGGGTACACAAAGTTAGTAACTTTTGGGATGGGTTGAATTGTCTCTAAAATATGTTTCATGATGAGTTTTAGAATGATGGGAGCATTAAAGAAAAACATGAGTTAGAGGGATGAAGTTGATTAGGAGGTGAAAAAGGGGACCAAGATGAGATCAATCAACTATTTATGATATGAACCTTTGGTACATGATATCTATAAACATCAAGACTATTCTTGTTCCTTCAAAAGAGGACCAAGATGAGATCAATCAACTATTTATGATATGAACCTTTGGTACATGATATCTATAAACATCAAGACTATTCTTGTTCCAAAATAAAGCAGGAAACAAAAAATGGGGGCAAAAATACAGTAAAAAAGTTCACAGGAAACAAAGGCAATTGCAGCATCTATGTATTAGTAGTAGAACCCAACCAATTGGGAGGGTCTATATAACTCGTTTATATGTTTCATTAGATCATATTAACGAAATGCAGGGGATATATAACTCTGTTATTTCTCAAAGAAAAGGTTCACACGAAACATAAAAACATGGCAGAACACAAGACACAACAATATGTGTGGTTCAATCAAACCCGGCCTACTTCTACTAAGACAGCTTGAGAGATATATCACTATGATAAAATGGATTACAAGTAGGGATGTAAACTGACCCAGATTTTCCAAACAACATTCGCTTTCTTATCCTCTTTGATGTGAACATGGATATCAAGATATCTTATATGCTTGCAAATATGGATATGGATGTGAAGAAAAAAAAAAAAAGAAAAATTCAGATTTTCATATCTGATCATATGTAATATACCCATATGTCCTTAACATGTTAATCTTTAGTTAATAGTTGCATCTCACCAGTATATTCATGTACTATAACTTTTTGATCCATACCCAATATTATAAGTTAGGATTTTGATTATTTCCCTTTTGCTTTTTTAAGGGAGTATCTTTACTTTGCCCCCAAAACAATGCCCTTTTTGAAAGAACTAGGGGATAAAAATATCCTGAACCGTAGTCTTGATTTGATCTTTATCTGTATGCAGTTCACATCTGTATTCATTTGAATTGGATGCAGTCATAGTCTTATTGATTTGTATTGGTATCCATTTTTTGTTGGGCATAGATAATAGATTTCCTTTCCGACCAATATATGTATTGAAATTTGTATCTAAGAAATGATTCCTGATACAGATTTTGTAAAACTTATACTCGTCCTGTATCTGGTCTGCTTACCGTCCTAAACTTTAGAAGAAAATAGTCAACATCCAAGCCCTCTTTTCTCGATATAAAGTTTACATTGAGCACTCACCTCATAAAGATATTTATTTTCCAGAGTGAAACAATAACCCTTTGATGTCCAAGACCTTTGTTGGCTTGTTTCTCTTCATAATTCCCCAGGAATACACAATCTCTCTCTCTCTCTCTCTCTCTCTCTCTCTCTCTCTCTCACATACACACACTTCCACCTTAGCACTGGGGTCTTGATCTATAAATATCTTTCTCTTCATGAAACATCATTGATTATGAGGTCTTTTATACCTTCCCAGAAGCCTTGTTGGTCACTAAGAATGTCATTCAAACATACTCCACGATTTGTCATTGTAAAGGTCCAAATATGCAGAGCCTCATGATCCTAATTGGAAAAACATTGATTCCATATGTATCTTTCTTTTTGTTGTTTGTTATTTGTGTTGCTTTGGTCATATCTGAAGCCGAAAGATATGTAGTTTAGGATCTATGAAGCTCATATACAGAATTAAATCGAATCATTAATTGAAATGTTTATTATAAGATCCTTTTCCTTTTCTTGTAGAAATTTGGTAATCAATTTGCAATGATGTGAATATAGAAACATCAACAGGAGATTATCAAAACTGGTTATCATGATATTAACTATTACATATAAGTTAAGTTGCCATCAATTATCTGTTGGTTGATATGGAGTTAAATTTGCTGACCTGTTCCCATGCTAAAATTAATGTACTGACCATATTAATAAATAACATTAAGAAATAATGTGAGAATTGAGAGCATTAATTCTAAAGATGTTAGTATGCAAAAACAACTTAGCTGGATAATATCGTAGGGAGCTAAATTGTGTTCAAATACTGATGAGCAAGGAAAGATATCTTATAACTTTTGTGCTGCTGCATAGGACTGATAAGAATTAGTGACTTGTTTGTATATTTAGATAGGTAGGAGTTGTAGGGATGTAGCATTCACAATTCAAATTCTGAACTCCAAATTGTAGCACTTGATGTTGTCTGAAGTGATTGAAGAGGTGTATTGTGCATATAAATGATCGTGATAGTACATAATGAACTGCTTCACTCAAAATAATAATAATAATAATAACGGGTTAATCGTGACCTGCGAAACTCCATATATTTGCATTCTCCCATTCTCGTTTGGAGTTTTCTTAGCCTACTGTACCTTTGACCCTACGAGGCAATTTCACTCAAGATGTTCCTAGGACTAATGTAATTAAAAGATGCATAGGTTCTGCACTTGTTTGATCAGGTTTTGAAGGTTGGAATTTTATAGTAATATGAAGTTTTGCGAGATTTATTGGATAGTCCACACTACTCCTACTTTTGTTTTCTGGACTTTGCATATAGTGTCATATTGCTTTTATTTATCGCAAAATAGATTCTATAATAATTATAATACTCATTTTGCATGATCAAGTCAATTTTGTGTATGATGACGCCCAAATCTGCCTTGCTAGACTACAGCCTCAATTATGATACAACTTGCTGTTATCATATTTTGAAGATTTTTTAGGCCTCACAAGTGAGCGTGATCACTGAAGATGTGATATTGCCAGATATACTTTATCAAGAACTGAACCAGTACTCAGGGGATGGTCGGTTTGTGATTGAACTTTTTACAGTGGAAAGAATAAAATAAATTTCACTTTTAAAAAGTGATAACTCCTCTTCTTGCTCTGCACAAGTCTATTGGTAATTTAGTTAGCATGACATCTTAGCCCCTCATTCGGGGTTCTTTGTCCCTCCATAGGACAGAATAATTGACACTTACAAGTGGGAAATCCGCACAAATATCTCCATAGGGACAGAATAATTGACACTTACAAGTGGGAAATCCGCGAAATACTTGGAGTATTTTGATGTATTTATTTTTAAGAAAAGTATAATGAAATAATGTTAATTAGATTATTATGATAAGTAAATCTATATATATTTTTTAAAGGGAGGTTGTCAATTTTACAAAGTGGTTTTGAATTTTTTAATTTTCGAAATGTCTATATAATTACTTCCTCTACAATGTAACTATTCCCCCTAACCCAACAGCCTTATTTGTTTCCACTACCTAATTTTTTTTAAAATTATAAATAAAAAATTCAGAAAACTTTATATGGCCCAAGTTAATTTTCTCAAATTTCTAAATTTTCTATTTTATATTGTGTTATTTTTTCTCCCCTCTTCGCTTAGTGATATAGTTTCTGTTTAGGTATTGAAAGGGAGAACCTTTACCGTTAGCCTTATATCTTTCAGATAGGAAGTTCTTCATTCCTTTTGCTTCTAAATTTTCCCATCAATTTGCTTGAAAAAAAAAATAACTTTAGGCAGGACCCCATGAAAAAAAATAACTTTAACCAAAAGTAAATCTTGATTTCAGCTACTAATGTCACTTGACCTTGCCAGGACCCCATCATGATTTTCTTCTTGAAACCAAGATATTTGAAAATTGGCCACGTTATGGATCAGAACTAGAATTGAGCAATATTCTATTTACACCCAAATTGTACGGCACACTCTTTCGGTAACTAGAGAGAGTTTAATTTGATAGAGATGCCCTTTCATGTATTTCTTCTAAAAAAGGAAAAAATTTGAGAACTTTTAAAAAACACAGGATGTACTGAGACGATTACACACGGCAACTAACCTTCAATATTCTTGCTATCTTACAACCTGAATCACCAATTATATATATATATATATATATATATATATATATATATATATATATAAAGGCATTTGCAGCAAATTCAGTAATATGTTGCAAAATGGACTAAAGAAGATCCTTGATCAGTTTATGCTAGGATACCTACATCAGGATGTTTAATGAAAGGGAAAAAAAACCTGCAAGCTTAAAGGAATAATAAAATACTACGAGACGATGAATTACAACAAAAGTAGCAATGTGTCTAGTGGCATAGCTAAGGTACTGAAAAACAAAAAATGTCTACCATGTAAAAATCTTTGATACTAAATATAATAAAAATACTAATGCCTGGATCCGAGATTAAAAAAAAAAAAAAGGAAGTGAACTGCAAAACATTTTGAATAATACAACAAGAATTTTATTTAATAATATGACAGAATCCTTACATACTTTCTCAATGGCAGCATCATCAGGGATAACAACGTGACATTTACATCCATAAGCAGGAGCAACAGTAGCCAGACTGATAGCAGTGCTTCCAGCGCTTCCTTCAGTTACAACACCACCCCGCACTAGTTCTCCAGAATCTAATGCCTAAATAAAGGCATGTTTAAAGGATAATATGCAGAGATGATCGGGATACCAATAGCAATCAAGATTCAAAAGGTTTATCCATCCAAGCCTATACAAATATAGGGGAGGAAACACAGAACATATGGTTTCTTAGAACTAGTATATAAAGGCTGATGGCTTACAGAATGACTAATCTTCCATCTGTACAATTAGGGTTCTTAATGTCTAGCGCATTCTCATCTTTGTAAATTATAACTTAGACAATTTATAATTTACAATTTCTTACTATTTGCCAACTCACTCTTTCATCACCTGGTTACTGAGTGGTAGTTTGATTGCATTCAGTTAATCTCACTCACTAAAAAATTACAGTTTTGATCTGGAATTTAAAAAAAAAAAAAAAATCAACATAGAACCTTCTTAATTCCTCAATCACATTGACTTCATAGCATTAAAAAAAATAGTTTTTTAACAGAGAAATTGAATGAGGTAATCAACATCCTTCAACGAGTCAGAATTGAATTATAGTTCCAAGTTCCAACATATGTTAAATAAAAGGGGTTTTTAGATATTGGTATCATAAATCTTTCTTATTTTGATAGCAGTTCCTAAAATCTTCATATTTTCATATTAATCTCTCAAATTCTTTAACTTACTCCGTACCAATCATTTTGTTAAGTTTTACCCAAAATGACTTATCACGATTGTTTTAAAACAGATTAAGAGTAGTAGTTTACTCAAATATCCTCTCTTTTCCTATGTAGTATAGACACACCAAATTTGGCCTCATGTCCGTGTCGGACAAGCATTGGACACAATTTTTGCACGACACGTACATGTTGGATACGGATTTGACTTGCCTGATTTGCAACCAATGCGAAAAGTTCGGACACAGTCAACATAAAACGTCCATATTATAGCTCAATGACATGCTAGTTTACTTCATATTATTTCATATATAAAAAATTGGTATAATTTCCTTTGATTGATATTGAGATATAGTCAAGCAATTCTGTTTTCAAGTACTTATTTGAGCAAGCGGTGATCTTGATAATGGAAATAAGCCTAACTTTGACTCATGCAGTTTTTAGTTGAGACATTTGTTCGTAATTAGAATTTAGTCACGGCCTATGGTGATTAGGTACTCGCTTAGTAGTACAATTCTAGTATTCATAATTTTTCTATATCAATAAATCATATTGGACTTTTCCCGTATGGTTATAGAAAGTTTAAGACCTGAAAAAACTTAAAAGCTAATTATACAATATTTATGGTTTGAGTTAGAAAATTTTTATTATTTGGAATATTCTTAATTTACTTAATTAAGCATCCTAATATTGCAACTGCATTACGAAACATGCTTGTAGTTATTATGAATGATTCCTTATGATAATAGTATGTTAATTGATATTTGATATTTCAGTTATATATATATATATATATATATATATATATATATATATATATATATATATATATATGAGTAAACGGGAAATACACCAGCGGTAAAGGGAGTTCCTTCACCGCCGCTTAGGTGGCCCAATAAAATTATTACGTGTGGCACCACTCAAAGGGTAATTAAGAAAATTCATTTATTTGTTATCTTGAATGATGCCACGTGTAATAATTTTATTGGGCTATCTAAGCGGCAGTGAAGGAACTCCCTTCACCGCCGGTGTATTTTCCGTTTCCTCTATATATATATATATATATATATATATATATATATCAATGTTGAAAATAATACGTTATGAAACTCGTTATATTACGTTACGTAACCTAACGGAACCCTAGCGCTACATAACAATTGGAAATAACTCAATGCACTGTAACAATACGTTTTTATGTTATTTTACATTATATTAATTAACGTTACGTTAAATTACATTATGTTATATAATTTACAATTATTTTTTTAGTAATTTCTATATTATTGTTGATTATTAGAGAATTACTGTAATTTTAATTTTATTACTTGATTAGTTGTTGGCTTTTTTGATTGCTTATGAAATTGCTAGCTTGTTAATTTACGATGTTTCCTTATTCGCTTGTAATTTCTCTCCGGTTTCTAAAATATCTTACTTGCTGATATTATTGAATTTTTAACTGAACTGAAATCAACAATTACAAATAAAATAAATTGAACATTACAAAATATAAATTACAATAATAATAATAACTGGAATTGAAATAAAAAATTGAAATATTATTTTCTTGTTTAAATGATGACTGGAATTACAGTTGCAAACTTAATATAATTTATGAAAATAAAAGTGAAAATTATTGTAAACTTAATATAAAATTAAAATAAGTTATGATTATAAAATGATTCTATATTTTTTTATATTTTAAATTTATTTTTCAATTTATAAAAAAATATTTTATATAGTTTATATTTATTTTTATTAAATAAATAAGAAATTACATAACTTACGTTATGCGTTACGTTATATGTAACATAACCTAACAGATGCAAAACATTACGTTACCGTTATTGTTATTTTAAATATTGATATATATATATATTAAAAATTATTGCTTGATGTGTCCTCATATCCTACTTTTTTTTTAGAATTTTGTCATGTCTCGTGTTTATATCAGTGTGCTTCAGCGTCCCTCCTCCCAACCCATTCCCCCACATAAGGTAGCTCTCTCCCTCCCCCCCCCCCCTTCTCCTTCCCCCTTAAGAGAGAGATCCCTCTCTAGATAGATCCTCTCTAGAATAAGTTGGTTATTAGATAATTCCAAGGAGGATTTGGTCAAGATTGGGTTGAACTGAAGGATCAAGGTTGGGAGTTCAATAGATTGGGTGGTTTCTTGGTATAATGTAGTCCCTCTCTCTAAAAACACTTGGTAGTTTGTGAAAGAGGACTTGTTCAGCGGGTTAAATTCATTTGAAGAGGTAAAGTTAAATCGAGGAAAATGAGAAGAAAGCATAACAGATAGATCATATTAAAGTAAAAGATAATAGAATATTCTCTAGTTATTGGATGGACAATAACCATCCAATATCTTCAAAAATTGGATGGACAATAACCACAAGATTGATTTGGAGTCGGGTGAGTTAGCCAATTTAAATAGGTTTCAACCAATTTTGCTAAAACCAAACCGAACTGATTTGGAATAAGGACCAAAACTGAATCATACTAATTTGGCTCGGTTAGGTTATTCAGTTCCAAGTTTGTGAATAAAACTTATTTAAAAATTATCACTTTAATCGTTTTAGCAAATATATTTCTCCGAAGCATCCAATTTGCATTGCATTTATTGCCTATATATGTATAATTCAGTGTTCTAAAAAACGTCCTATGCGGGCGCATATGCGCTCGCATAAGCGTTTTCGGCCTCAGAACGCACAGAAAATCCAGAAATCGGTCCATTATGCGGACAATCGTTTATGCGGACGCATAATCGATTATGTGGATTATGCGTTCCGCATAATCCGCATACGATTATGCGGTTTTTGGTTTATTGGGTTTCGAATTTCTAAATTCGCCCGAAACCCGACCCGTACACGCTACCCACACATAAAAATCCCCTCTTTAGCTGTCGAACACGTACCACATCCCGATCCCATTCTCGAGTCCCCAAAGCGAAAAAAAACCCTAGCCCCTCTCCGATCACCCTATCCTCCGTTCACCGTATCCCCTCTCCGATCACGGCGACATCTCCTCCGGCGATCGTGACTCCAAACCACCGACAAAAACGAAAAAACCCTAACTCTAGTCTCCCGATCTCCCGAGCTCTCCGTTCGCGCTTTCCCTTCTCCGATCACCGATGACATCTACTCCGGCGATCGTGACTCCAAACTAACGACAAAAACGAAAAAAACCCTAACTCTAGTCTCTGATCTCCCGATCTCCCAATCTCCCAAGTTCTCCGTTCGCCCTTTCCCCTCTCCGATCACCGGCGACATCTCCTCCGGCAGCTGCAGTCCTCAAGGCGAGCTCTCCGGCGGCGTTGATTTGGTAAATTATTTTTTCCAGTTAGGATTTTAGATATTTTTAGGGTTTTGAAGTTTATGTTTTTTGGGTATTATTCCTATTGAATATTTTGCTGGATTTTTGGTGCAATTTTTTGTGAGAATTAAGTTTAATTGCTGGATTTTTGCTGGATTAATTTGCTGGATTTAGTTTGCTGGATTTTGCAGCCAATTAATTTGCTAGTGACTAGTGAGAATTAAGTTTAGTTGCTGGATTAACTTGCTGGATTGAGAGACCTAGGGTTAATTTGCTGGATTTTGCAGCAAACATGACCATCTGAGAGGAGGTTATTCTGGAGGACGTTTATCCATCCACGAAGAGAAGGTAGAAGTCATCTGCTAGGAGAATGAGAAAGCTACCTAGTTGAAAAATCTTAGTAACATGTATACAAATCCCTAGATTTTTACATACACGCCTCTAGGGAAACAAAATTTTGACATTAAAATTTTTCACAGCATGCTTATATTTTGTGGCATTCCAGTAAAAATAAATAGGCTGGGGAACTAAAGATAGAGACCCTCACCTTCTCTCTCAAATAAATGGATGAAAACTTTATGTCTTTTGCATATGTAGCCATTTTATTGTTCACGTTTTTTCCCCCTAAATACATCAGATACCTTGGGAGAAATATACGTTCATATATAAAGCTTACAAATGCTATTTTCTAGTCATACATTCCTATCAAACCAAATTGGCTGTAGAGACATATTTTACATATGTGATCTAATTTTGTAATTCTTGTAAATCTGGTGATAGGCAATTAACTTCTTCGATATTAATATTTGTTGGATTTAGTTGCTATAGGATTAGAAATTAATAATTTAATATTTCTCTCAGCCAATTAATTCAAGTTCTGATGTCTATCAAGGCATGAATCTGATCTGAACTTAATATATACTATCTTTGTTAGAGGGTACAATGTTGCCATGAGATGGGTGGATTTTGGATTGTTTTTTCTGTAATGTAACATTAAGTGCTACTAAAGCCATAAAGTGTTGTTAACTGATCACTTCGATGAATTATTTTTGAATATAAGTTTATTTGAATATAAGTTGGCGATTTGTTAATTGTATAAGTTTATTGTAGTAGAATATAAGTTTATTTGAATATAAGTTGGCAATTTGTTAATTGTATAAATTATTTTTTGAATGAGAAATAATTGTTATTCTTAATGATGATGTAGGAACTTCTTTAAGGCATATAATTTTTTCTGTATGTCATCATCAATGGCCTCTAATTCAAGTAGTTGTGGCCGACAAAATCCATCGAGTGAGGAAAATAGCCAGATTCCATTGAAACCAGCAGGATCAAATGATATTGGGTGGAATTATGGTAGGCTAATAAATAGATGATCTTATAATGATGTAAAATGCATCAAGTGTAATAAGATTGTAAAAGGAGAAATAAATAGATTGTAGCAATATATTGCAGGAGTTGGAGGAGAAGTGTTAGCATGTGTGCTTTTCACAGACGAAGAGAGGCGTATATGTAGGGAGAACTTGGAGGGAATCAAGACGAGGAAAGTTGACAAGCGGAAAGCTGATTATGAGCTCCGGAAAGAGGTGCATATATCAGTGGAAAGAGAGAGAGAAGAACCCGAACTCACTGGAGATTATAGGTCTCGTGTTAGTGGTCCACTGAACAGACTGGTGGATGAAGCTAAATGGAAGCAAACAGTTATCAATGAGGGAGAGAGAAGGAAGTGGAAGGAGCTGAAACATGATTATGCGTCCATGTGGGCATATGCCAAAAGAATTCCTTTTAACACTTTCGACTGTGAGGAGTTCGATCAGTTTTGCGAGGCTGTTGGCAAGCACGGTCCAGGGTATAAGGGCCCCAGCCAATATCAATTGAGAGTGTCTCTCTTAGATAAGGCATATAAAAAATTGAAGACAGCTTGGAGAAGTCAAAGGAAGCGTGGGATGAATACGGCTGCAGTATTTTGACTGATGGATGGACTGACAGAAAGTATAGGAGTATCATGAATTTATGTGTCTATTGCAAGGGCGGCACATACTTCATTAAATCCATTGAGGACTCGGCCAATGCACATACTGGCGAATACATATTGAAGTGGGTGGAAAACTGCATCAAGAAAGTGGGTGAGAAGCGCGTGCTGCAAGTGGTTACTGATAACCACCCATCCAACATGACAGCAAAAAATATGTTGAAGGAAAGAAAACCTAATATATTTTGGACCAGTTGTGCAGTCCACACTATAGATCTTATGTTGGAAGGTATTGGTAAGATACCAAAATACAAAGCAGTGATTGAGAAGGTAAGATCAATAACAGTTTTTCTCTATGCACATCACAGTACTCTGGCTTTGATGCGCTCATTTACAAACATGAGGGAGCTTATTCGTCCAGAAATCACCAGATTTGCCACCACCTTCCTAAACTTGAGCTGCCTGGTGGACAAAAAATCACAGTTGGCTGCTATGGTGTCTTCAGATAAGTAGGATAATAACAGATGATCGAAGACAGAGAAGGGAAATTCAACTAAAATCACAATATATTCTGACTCCTTTTAGAAAGACATTAAAGAGTTTCTGAAGGTATACACTCCTTTGTTTAAATTGCTGAGAATTGTTGATGCTGATCGTAAACCTTCAATTGGTTTTGTCTATAGAATGCTGGAAGATGCACAGAACGAGAACAAATCTGCTTGCAATCGAAAGGAGTCTGCATTTAGACCAATTATTAATATAATTGAGAAAGAATTCAGGGGCAGACTTGATAATATATTGCATTTGACGGCATATTATCTTAATCCCTATTATTATTATAGGGATAATGCAGTCACAGATAATACACTAGTAAAAAATGCCGTCATGCATTGCATATACATATTTTACCCTGAGCATGACGTCCAAAATCAGATTGGCTCGTATGAATTTCGTGTCTACAAAGATAAGGGGGGACTTATGGGGAGTGGCATGGCGGAAAGGTACCGAATGAGCTTTAATGGCACGGATAATTTCGACCCAGGTAACCTTTATACATGAAATTTAAAAGAATTTAATATTAAATTCTATTATTTCTAATTATTAACATATTGTTATATGTTGCTTTAATAGCTCATTGGTGGGATTTTTATGGAGGAGATGCACCAAATTTTCGAAAAATAGCAATTAAGATTCTAAGCTTGACAAGTAGCTCTTAAGGGTGCGAGAGAAATTTTAGTGTATTTGAAGGGGGTAAATACTACTACAATGATTATATATTTTATAATTTTTAATTACATTATTTTCAGAGTTAACACTCTAACCTTCTCTTTTCTCTTGTGTAAAATCATATATAAATTTATAGATACATCAAAGAAGAGGAACAGGCTGGATACTAAAAAGTTGAATGATCTCGTCTTCATTCAGTTTAACAAAAAAAGGGCACAGAAAAGGAATGCGAGGAAGAAGGATGGAGATAGTAAGGATGTGCTGATTGCTTCAGATGATTCCAGAGTTTTGCACTGGAAAGATGAATTTGTTAGAGAAATAGAGAATGATGACGAAGATGAGATCTTCCCTGGTTCCGGCTTAACATGGGATCTTATTACTGCGGCGAGTGGAGCTAACGAAAATAGACTCAGGATGAGCAAAAGGTCGCTAAGAAGGAGAGCTGCAGCGGGAATGAGAGCACAAGAGGGTTCATCCAGTGCAGTTGTTGAAGATCTTCCTGAACATGATCAAGCTATAGCTGTTTTAGAAGAAGAGGGTGATGATGTGAATGACGATGATGACAGCTCTGAGGAGGAGTCGGAAAACAATGTTCAATATGAAGATGACAATAAGGAATAGTAGAGAATTTGTTGAGTGGGATAAACTGTGTTTGATAAAAACTTGTATTATTTTTTGAATATGTAAAACAAATTACTTATGTAGTTGACACAAACATGTATTAGCAATGTGTGGATTATTGTCATATGTTCATTTGTACATGCATTGTTCATTTTTATGTGTTAAAGAACTTTCTTAATTCTTATATATCATATATATTGATTCTCATTTAAATTTTCTTTTTGATTTGTAGATGAGCGACGTTTTTGATCCATACATACATGCGTCGTTCTTTTTTTTACATTGGGAGTTAAGAGATAAGTTTTTCTATCTTTTTAATTTCTTATGTAGAGACAGTTTATATTCATTTTAGATGTTTACGTTTATTATTTATAATTTTTTATAGTTTTATAGCATTAATATATCCATTTTTTAATAATTATTATATTAATATATATTAAAATATTAATATTCTGCATAATTCCACGTAATCCGCATAATCAGCGCGTAATCCGATTATGCGTTATGCGGTCCTGGACCGCATACATACTGAAAACGCATTTTTGAACATTGGTATAATTTTTAAATAAGTTGGTCGGTTTGGGTTGGGTTTCGGAGCCCGGAACCGAAAACAAACCGTCTATTTTGGTACGATTTTGCTTATTTGGATCGATTTTAAAAGGCTATTTCATTTTAATTAAACTCTGCTCACTCTAGTTTTGGAACTTAAAGTATCTGAGATAATAATATCAAAAGATGAAGATTTGAGGAACTAATACTAAAATATGTAATATGTAAGGGGTCAGTATCAAAATGTTCCTTAATAAGCTACTACTTTTATTACTTATATACCCATCATAGAAAAAAATAATAATAATAAGCGAAGCGCATGTGCTTGATCACCTCCTCAATGATTTTAACGGCGACCCGGTCCTTAACGCTTCCCCCAGGATTCAAGAACTCAGCTTTACCCAAAATCTGCAACGAAAATCCAAACGGGCATTTCAAAAATCCCATCTTTAGCTCTTTTCAACGAAAACCCACCCAAATTAAAGGGTCAAATCAGCTTACCTGGCATCCTGTGGCATCGGAGAGGCTGTTAATTCTGATTAGCGGAGTGTTACCGATGGCGGCGATCAGGCCCTTGTTACGATTGGTATCTCGAGGGTTTTTGAGAGATTTCTTCATCTTTTTGAAGAATTGGAGGCGAAAGAAGTGATTGGAGAGGAGGAGGAAGGAGAAGACGGTGATTGAGACCGCAGTAGCGGCAGCGATCCCAACTGCGGGCCTTTCCGCCGCCATCTCTCTCCCCCTCTCGCTCGTAACTTCTTCTCCCCCAAAAGAAAATGCGATTCACTTTCGTGAGGGCTCACTAGTAAAAATGGTGTGCACTTTAGAAACTCCCGTCATTTTCGCATTAAGCCATTGCTACTCTTGCTATAAACGGGAGTTTCTAGATGGGCACAACTAATTTTCCAGTGAGCCCACTTTAAAAGTCTTGTTTTTTACCAGTTTGCCATAATTTTTTTTGGTCAAAAATACCTTTGACATCTTCTCCTTCATCTTCCGATCCTGCTGCTTATTTTTCCCGCGTGAAAACAGAGAGAGGATCTGTAGAGGAGAAAAAGAGGGGAAAAAAAAATTTATTTCTCAAAATCTTTACTCTATACAGAAATTAAAGTCTAAATTTAATTTAAATCTCCTCTCACATTGTCTAATCCTAGAAAATAGAAAACCTAATTCTTTTGTGAGTCGACGGAGAAGAAAATGGAGTTGCACAACTTGGCGATGGTTTCATTCGACGATCAAAAGTCATTGGGGTATAAATCGATCATCCTTTTTTAATTTCTATAATTTTTAAAAGGAATAGATTTATTTAAAATAGAGATCGGTTAGGAAGAATGGTTTTGATTTCACAGCCGTTCAACTTCTCATTCTATTATGTGTACTTTGATTAATAGGATAAACCTTCAACACACTGTAACCGAGATCAGAGTGAGGTAGCTGTTGATTATAGTTCGGCATTCGCAACAAGTGAGGTATGATGATATAGAAGATTTTGTATATGTAATGTATTATGTTTGGTGGAGATGTCTAACTGAAACACTGTGATTGTAGACTTTTTTAGATCGAGAAGAGCTTGCAAATTGGGTTCGTGATACGGGAAAGACGTTAGGATTGGTGATAATTGTTTCAAAATTGGATAGTGGAAGCCATTATAAGAAGGGAAGAATCTGATTTGGTTGTGAAAGGGGTGGAAGTCCAAGATTCAAAAAATTAAAGGGTGATGAAGGATTCAGGGGTAGCAAAAAATGTGGATGCCCCTTTAAGCTAAAGGGTCAACAAATATCTGCTGAGGGGTCCGAGTGGAAACTTATGGTTATATGCGGTACGCATAATTATCTTGCAGCAGAATATCTTGAGGGACACTCATATGCAGGAAGACTATCCCAAAGCGAGACTTCTATTGTAATGGAGTTGTCAAAATGCCATGTACAACCAAAAGATATCCTTACATCTTTAAAGATGAAGGATCCGAAGAATGCATCAACGATGAAGATAATTTATAATGCACGACACAAGCTTCGGGTTAATGAACAGGGGGGTAGATCGCAAATGCAACACTTGCTATTTAAAATTTCAGAGTGCAAGTATATTGAGTGGCATCGCATCAATAACCAAACCGAAGCAGTAACTGACCTCTTTTGGGCTCATCCGGTTGGTGTGGAGCTTCTACGTGCATTTTCAGGAGTTATCATCCTAGATTGTACCTATAAAACAAACAGGTACAAATACCCGTTACTTGAAATAGTTGGTGTAACATCGACGAATATGTCATTCTGTGTTGCTTTCGCTTTTCTTGAAAGAGAATGGGAAACAAACTATGCATGGGCACTTGATAAGTTACGTGGATTATTTATCAATGAAATTTATCCAAGTGTGATAGTAACGGATAGAGATTTAGCATTAGTAAATGCTGTTCAATCTATATTTCCAACAAGTCGGCATTTACTATGCCGTTGGCATATCAATCGTAATGTGTTGGCTCATTGCAAAAAATATTTGGAACAGAAGACTGAATGGGAGAAATTTTTCTCAATGTGGAAGTTGATAATGTTATCTGAAACGATTGAGGAGTATGATTCAAGTCGGAGTTTACTCATGAATGAATTCCGAGCATACCCAGATGCAGTCGAATATGTAACGAAGACTTGGTTGGATCCATATAAAGAAAAATTTGCTTACTGGACAAATACGTGTCTCCACAAGGATAATGTAACAACTAATCGAGCGGAGAGTGCCCATGCAAAATTGAAGCGGCAACTTCGAACGAGTCAAGGCAATTTTGAAAACTGCTGGAGCAACATTCACTTTTTACTTGAATTGCAACATACTGAGATTAAGGCATCTTTCGAAAAAATCCTTACAATGTTTAATCGAAATTCATGTTGCCAGATTTTAGAGAACTCCGGGGCGTAATATCTATACACGCATTAAATCTGATTTTGAATCAATTACGAAGAGCGGCTAGTATCGGAGTGGATGCAGTTGAATGCGGTTGCATAATTAGGCAAATGCATAACTTGCCATGCGCCCATAAAATTGCAATGTACCAAAGAGATAATCGAGCAATCCCATTGGATTGCATTGACCTTCATTGGCAAAAACTTGACATGCTCCCAGTCAAAGCGTCGGTTGTTGAATGTTTAAATTACCAAAAAGATGTGGAGGTATTTATTTTTAACTTGCTTAAATGTGATAATGAGGAACGAGCTCGAAGGTTAAAGAAGTTGAACGAAATATCAAATCCAGCAAGTTCTTCACTTGCTGATCTTGTTCCGAAGGTGACACCACAAGTTGCGCGCCGGAAAAGGAAGCGCGACTACTCAACAAAATGGAATCCTTGTGCTTTTGAGTTAATTGCTTCTGAAACTGACAATCGTTCTCGATTGATGAAAGCAGTGGTTGTTCAAAGAAAATATTAGCCGATGAAGCTAATGCCAAAGCAGAAGCCTACACAGAAGGTAAACCATTTATGTGCAGTATTATATATCTTATTTTTTCATATTTTTTTAACTTTAAAATTTTGTTTCTATACAGGAATCCACTCTGGGTGAACCAACATCAGTTGAAGCTTCGGTATCGGAAGTTCCTCTCCTTTTGGAGCCCAATCCCATATTCCAATCAATGACCAAATTTCCGTATCAAGATTCACTACCTAATTTCTTCCGTCCCTATATCAATACTGTTGGTGAGGTTAAGTCGGACGGAAATTGCGGGTTTAGAGTCGTCGCAGATAGCCTTGGCTTCGGGGAGGATCAGTGGGGTCAAATTCGCAGAGACTTGGTTACCGAACTAGACGAAAATGAGCTATCCTACATTAGTCTATTCGGAAGTGTTGATCGATTTGTTGAGCTCCGAAAGTTAATAAACTATTTTAGAGAATTACCAAGTTCCGACCACTGGATGACTTTGCCGGACATGGGTCATTTGATAGCGTCGAGATTTAATTTAGTGTTATTCTTCATTTCCAATGCCCAATGCCTAACTTTCCTACCGCTAAGATCACCGCCTCCAGCCTCAATTCTCCAGATCAAGGAAGTGATTATGGCTTTCGTTGGAGGATGTCATTTTGTCCCCGTAAATATCGTATCCTATATAGTTTACATTTGAATACAATTACAGATCCGTAATGCAACTTTTAATCATGCAGGTTAAACTAAACGCAGGACATCCAGTTCCCAACATTGCGCTTAATTGGAACCGTTATCGTGACCCGGTGGCATCTGGATGGCAAGATTTTTATATGGAACGAATTGAACAATCCAAGCAACTTGTGCCACCGACTGTAGCAACACAAGATATCATTGAATTATAATCAATGATTCTATGGATGACCTCATTATGTGCATATATTTTGTTCGAAGCAGTTAACAATTGTACTTACATGAAATGAAAAAAAGTTTAGTGACATATATATCGCGGTGCCATGTAAACCCTATTTGTGTCTTGTATATCGCGTTACCAAAGTTAGGTGTCAAAGTTAGACGTCACTTATTTGTAAATCCTATTTTGTCTTGTATCCGGCGCCAAACTTAAAATTTGAAGTTATAAATCGCTTATGTATATGTGGAATCAATGATGCCAAGTTGTTGATATGTTTTGATACCAAAATATTGTTCATCATATAATAGACATGCACGATATACTGAATTGATAACAAACTTACTATCTACCGGGTTGTACACCCCGTATCACTTAGTGTTTTATAATCGTATCAGTCATCCGGATTTACAGAACCGGATACAATATAGCATATCCGGGACTGTAAATCCGGACAGACAAATCAGGTCCGGACTGGATAGCCCGGATGGAGATTTTTGATATTTGGCCCTCCCATCCGGGGTATTCAGCCCGGACAGAAACTCTCTGTCCGGGGTATCCAGCCCGGACAGATGCTCTCTGTCCGGGTTATCCAGCCCGAACAGAGAGCATATGTCCTGGCTGGATACCCCGGACAGAGAGTTTCTGTCCGGGCTGAATACCCCGGATGGGAGGGCCAAAAATCAAAAATCTCCATCCGGGCTATCCAGTCCGGACCTGATTTCTCTGTCCGGGTTTACAGTCCCGGATATGCTATATTGTATCCGGTTCTGTAAATCCGGATGACTGATACGATTATAAAACACTAAGTGATACGGTGTGTCGAACAACAACTTGGCATTATAAACTACTAGAACAATATATGAGGGTAAAACATATGGGGGTGAGGTTAGAAATTTGAGAGTTTTTGCTCGTTATGTTCCAAATGGTTCTGAATAGAACAAGTTCAGCAATACAATTCAAATAGCATTCAACTTCTCGTATAGCTATATAAATGAAGGAAAGACACATATGGATATTCAACCTCTTGACGGGTAGCAGCTACATGCATGCACAATTTTACAAATCAAAGTTTAGACCACCAATTTAAATCACATATGCTCATCCATAATCATAGGCATATACAATAAATAAATCATTAATATAAAAAGGATCTTGACACCCAATATCTTTAATATTAACAACTAATTCATAGTTTCAAACACAGAACAACAACTTTTAAAATGAGTTTGAGCCTCATTTAAAAACAATGCTGTAACGCCCCCGTTTTTCAGCTGCTTCCCAAAACGGAGGACGTTACTTATTACTTACCCTAGACAACCCAACAGTCACAGAATCTTGGAATAACCGTAACTACTACCACAATCAGATAAATAAATAACATGTCTGAAACTGAAATGATTTTATTTATACAAAAAGTTCATTACATAACATGACACATGCTTTAAATATGAACACAAAAGAGTCAAAGAGAAAAGCAGTGCCCATACAAAAGGAAATATAAACAAAATCTACAAAGACTCTCCAGATAGTACTTCACTTGCCTATTGTCACTCGAACTGTCCAACGAAGTACGGGTTCTCAACTGGGGCTAGATCCTCTTCTTCACGTTCCAAATCTGGGTTCAAAACCCAGGGGATTAAACTCGGCAAGCAATACATTTAAAAAGATAATTTGTGTACTATCATAGTACAGGAATATCAGTATGCATGAGCATGTTTATGTCAGTATTGTTTGTGTGCATATAAATTAACATAAAGTCAAGCATAAATAAATGCATAAATAGATGAACTGGACAATAACTACTCTATCTATTTAATCATATATTCTATTGGTTTCAGTCATCGTCCAGTTTAAAATTTGAAACTGTATTAATGGATAAGATAGCGCTATTCTCCATTGTCGTATAAGTGCCCGTGCATACCCGGGACCCGGCCCCAATATTCATGGCGCTGAACCATGACATGCCGCTAGGCACTCAATCACGTTCTGTACTGTATTACAGTACGGACTTACCACTCTGGGTAGATATCAATTGGTGATCCAATAATCACCCAGGCCGTTGCAGTAAAAGAATTCCAGCCCTAACAATACAATCAATCTTTATACGGCAAGGCTCTTATCCATCATATAGTTTCTCCCATCCCGTGTTCATAATTAATTATGCACATGAAAATTTTGTAATTCTTCTTTAATTGTTTTTCAATTCATAATAACATGCTTGCATTTCTAGGACTGTACATGACATGTAGTATCATAACACATGATCTGTAATATTAAAACACATGACTAGTAATATCAAACCACATGACATGTAAAACACATGACTTATAACATGATAAATTAACACATGATATATTAGTACACATGATTTGTAATATCAAGGCATATGACTTGTAGCATGATAGATGTTGGTGCATAATTGTACCACAATGCATATCATCAAAAATATTACAATAATCTGGTTTCATTCTCAGTGTCAATTAATAAGCTAATTTGGAAATCAAGTGAATCATATAATAATACTGCATTATTTTTAAACCCAACGTATGCATTTATTAAATTTCTAGGCTCAGTTATATATATTAATATGCATTTATCTTTTAATTAAAATCTAATTTATTATTCTTATTAATTTATCAATTATGTCCAATTAATCCAAACTAAGTCCAATTTAAATCTCTTAATTATTTAATCCATCAAGCCCAAGCCCAGTAAATTCCTACTTTTTCATATCTTTATTTTAATTTTATTTTCCTTTTTTTTTTTCTGTTCAGCCCATGCCCAAGCCCACTCATTTTTATTTTCTTTTTCTTTTACTGGGCTGGGCTGGCCGGCCCAGTATTTTTATTATTTTTTCTATATTTTTTTTCTGGCCCAAACTAATTCCAAGCCCATTTTTTTTTCTTTTTTTTTTTTTACTGGACTGGGCCAGGCTAGTTACAATTTTTATTCTTTTCTCTTTTCTTTTCTCTCTACTTGTATACTTGTATACGGGAAGGCCCACTTACCCCTTTTCTTTTCTTTTCTTTTCTTTTCTCTTTTATTTTTCCCTCTGGTCCAGGCCAAGCCCAGTTCCTTTTATTTTTTTTTTCTTCTGTTTTTTTTCTTTTCTTTTCCTTTCCTTTCACCTCACAGAACACAGGCCCAGTTACAATTTTTTTCTTTTTTTTTATCTTCTTTCTATTTTTGCATGGATTCAAATATTTGCATGGGGTTTTCTTATACGTAATTTTTTACTTTTTTTTCTTTTAAATAAAAAAATAATAATAAGCAAATATCATAATATTTCTATATATCAAAATTGATCTGGCTCAGTTCTTAATATCAGTTAATGGTCCAAAATATGAACAAAGTATTTTTACAAGATAATTTACGTATATAAAATTAAATAAATAAACGAATGAAAATAAATAAAATAACGAAATGAAAGAAAATAGCAGTATTACTTGCCTTGGCTCGATCTTGAATATTCGGTTCGAATCTTCGATTCGGTTTGATTTTCATTCTTCTTCTACTCTCTTTATTTTTATTTTTATTTTATTTTTTCTTCTTCGGTTCGGTTGCAGGCAGAGAGAGTGAGAAAGGAAGGCAGAGAGAGTGAGGGAGAGATAAGGTGGGTGGGGTTTTTATTTTTATTTTATTTTTCTCTTTTTTTTTCAATTGGTTTTCCATGTGGCCACCTAACCCCGTTGCCACTCCTCTTTTGCTCATAACGACAGCACAACACAACAACCGTTCCCCGCCTCACTTATTATTTTAATTAATTTATTTATTTAATAATTTAATAATTTTGGTTTCGTGTAACATTCTCCAAGTACTACCAAATTTATCTAGGACGTAGTGCTCGACGAGGGGAACACTATAAAATTATCTGTTTGTTGTTTCGATGTCTGGAATAAATAAACCGAAATTCCGAAGTAATTAGAAGAATAATTTTAATAATTTACATGTAGTTTGGAGAGTTATTATTTTTGCATGGAAAAATAATTTTAATAATTTGCATCTAAGTTATTATTTTTGAATGTAGTGGAGAGTTATTTAATATTTTGCATGTAGTGTACTACTAAGTTATTTAATACCTTAATAATGTCACTTTGTTCACACGCCCTTTCATTTTTTTTTTATTTAATAATTTTATTATTATTAAATTCGGAATATTGGGAGTATTTTTTGGCCTTGTAAGAAAAATCTCAAGAAATCCTAAATATTATAAAACTAATAATCGCGAAGACCGAATGTCATTTGGGTGTGTGGATTTAAAGTTATGTTAACTGAAAGTTATTTCGGTGTTCAAAATTGGCTTCGGTGGATTTATTCGGCACTATTGGTCTCAAGAGAGTAATACAGGTAGCTCAAAATTTAGGGTATTACATTCTACCCACCTAATAAAAAAATTTCGTCCTCAAAATTTAATTGGTGTTTTTGATCATGAGAAAGGGTATATGTATTTTATCCTGATGTCCTTTTCAAGCTCCCAAACGAATCTCTTGGTGATTGTATATCTCATAAAATAAAAACTAATAATGTTACTTTATTATTCAAAACTTCTCCCATTGGTTAATAATCCTTACATATCGCTTCTCATATTTTTGTTTTATTTCTTATGGAACAATTACAAAAACATTAAGCATTTTCTCAAGTCTATTTTTGATATATTCACTATTTTGTACTTCTAACTAAGCGCTTTCTCAATTATGATATATAGAATACATCATGAATGAGTTTCGTTTTTTTATAGGAATGATAATGGATAGTTAGGATTCCCAATTTATTCTTGAAGTTTTATTTGGGTGAAGGAACACAAAAGTAAGAAAGAATTTAGTCAGGAATAACTGCTACCAATTTGGAGTGCCACGCCATCCTGATTAAGTAATGTGTAAGATATAGATGATAAATATTTTTGTAAAGTTTATTCCCAATGTCCTATTACGTGTTGTAATAGACTTTAGAAATGAAAATGAATCTGAACTATTATAACATCGATGTAACAAGACTATGAATGGTAGGGACACAAGATAAGAAATGAACTAGTTACAAAATTCAATCATATACAACGATCTTATTAAGCGACTGCAATTGCTGACGCCAGAGAATATCTCTCTACAATTACCTTGCCGACTCAATAGGACTTGCGATGTATAAAGGCTCAAGATATGAATCGTATTATGATAATATTTAGATAGAAGATACAAAATATCAAATGAAAATGATCAACAAAAGTAATGGATAAGACAATCATTGGAAAGATAAACCTAACTTGAGTAACAAGATACAATGTCATGTTCCGCCATGATAAAATTTATACTTTATTATTAATTTCTTATCCTTTACTTTCAACTTGACTAATTCTATAAAATTCTCAGTATTCTAAGATCTCTTTATATTTTTATACTTATTCTTCCAAAGGTTGTTTTTTTTTAATAGTTCATTATCAATTTATAAATATTGTTGGAGCATTAGTTACTGAAAACGGTATCACCAATTATTCATAGTGACTATATTTGGTTATAATGCAGTTTTTTGAAATATTTTCTGCTCGGACATTTATTTGACAGAATCCCAAATAAAGATCTATCCTCGAGAATTCTCTTCTTTCTCTCAATTGACCAAATAGATTAGTTATCATAAGTAGTGGATATATATATATATATATATATATATATATATATATATATATATATATATATATATATATATATATATATATATATATATATATATATCTATATATATATATATATATATATATATATATATATATATATATATATATATATTATTGTTACTATATTTAAACCTCTATGGTCCACACTCAATTTTTTACTCTCATCCTTCTTTCCTATTAATAACACTGGAACTCAATAAAATATTAGATCTCACATGATTAAGATTGGCATAGTAGTTATGTCCAAACATAACTATATTTCTCCAAAGAAATTTGTACTTAAAAATTTATTTAAACTTCGTCTGAAATTCTTAGTATAGATGAAAATTTAAATCTTAAATGCACGGCCTACAGAATTACTTTGCTTATCGAATGATATAAAAATACAGCATGAATATGCCCTCTCCAGAAGTATCAAGAATTGCTAGAACTGGTACTGTTGTTAGACTCCGTTTTAATTTCTGAAATGATTTATTACATTCATTTGTTTAGACATATTCTAACTCATTTTTTGATCTGTTTATTTAAAGTGATAAGGTCTTGTAAAGTTCTATACAAATGTTCAATAATACTCAGCCGTCCCAGAAAATTCTAATCTTAGACACCGATTTTGATCGCATGCCAATTTTTCATGGCTCCTAAGATCAGATGTATCATCTATCAGACTTACACTCATACTCGAAGAAGATCAGATCCACATTATTCTGCAACGGACAAGATAAGAATCAATAAAAAGAATTCAAGATAGATACCTCAAACGAATAGAAAACAATAGGATAGGCAAGATACTAGATTTGATAGGTATCAAAGAATAAGAAATAATTATTACGATTAAGTCACGACATGTTCTTATGCGGCAGTAGTCATATGGTCTTCCACCTAAACCTAGGCTCTGATACCACCCTGTAACGCCCCCGTTTTTCAGTTGCTTCCCAAAACGGAGGACGTTACTTATTACTTACCCTAGACAACCCAACAGTCATAGAATCTTGGAATAACCGTAACTACTGCCACAATCAGATAAATAAATAACATGTCTGAAACTGAAATGATTTCATTTATACAAAAAGTTCATTACATAACATGACACACTGCTTTAAATATGAACACAAAAGAGTCAAAGAGAAAAACAGTGCCCAGACAAAAGGAAATATAAACAAAATCTATAAAGACTCTCCCGATAGTACTTCACTTACCTATTGTCACTCGAACTGTCCAACGAAGTACGGGTTCTCAATTGGGGCTGGATCCCCTTCTTCACGTTCCAAATCTGGGTTCAAAACCCAGGGGATTAAACCCAGCAAGTAATACATTTAAAAAGATAATTTGTGTACTATCATAGTACATGAATATCAGTGTGCATGAGCATGTTTATGTCAGTATTGTTTGTGTGCATATAAATTAACATGAAGTCAAGCATAAAAAAATGCATAAATAAATGAAATGACAATAACTACTCTATCTATTTAATCATATATTCTATTGGTTTCAGTCATGGTCCAATTTAAAATTTGAAACTGTATTAATGGATAAGATAGCGCTATTCTCCATTGTCGTATAAATGCCCGTGCATACCCGGGACCCGGCCCCAATATTCATGGCGCTGAACCATGACATGCAGCTAGGCACTCAATCACGTTCCGTACTGTATTACAGTACGGACTTACCACTCTGGATAGATATCAATTGGTGATCCAGTAATCACCCAGGCCGCTGCAGTAAAAAAATCCCGGCCCTAACAATACAATCAATTCTTATACGGCAAGGCACTTATCCATCATATAGTTTCTCCCATCCCGTGTTCATAATTAATTATGCACATGAAAATTTTGTAATTCTTCTTTAATTGTTTTTCAATTCATAAAAACATGCTTGCATTTCCAGGACTGTACATGACATGTAGTATAATAACACATGATCTGTAATATTAAAACACATGACTGGTAATATCAAAGCACATGACATGTAAAACACATGACTTGTAACATGATAAATTAACACATGATATATTAGTACACATAATTTGTAATATCAAGGCACATGACTTGTAGCATGATAGATGTTGGTGCATAATTGTACCACAATGCATATCATCAAAAATATTACAATAATCTGGTTTCATTCTCAATGTCAATTAATAACCTAGTTTGGGAATCAAGTGAATCATATAATAATACTGTATTATTTTTAAACCCAACGTATGCATTTATTACATTTCTAGGCTCAATTATATATATTAATATGCATTTATCTTTTAATTAAAATCTAATTTATTACTCTTATTAATTTATCAATTATGTCCAATTAATCCAAACTAAGTCCAATTTAAATCTCTCAATTATTTAATCCATCAAACCCAAGCCTAGTAAATTCCTACTTTTTCATATCTTTATTTTAATTTTATTTTCCTTTTCTTTTCTGTTCAGCCTAGGCCCAAGCCCACTCATTTTTATTTTATTTTTCTTTTACTGGGCTGGGCTGGCTGGCCCAGTATTTTTATTATTTATTCTATATTTTTTTTTCTGGCCCAAACCAATTCCAAGCCCATTTTTTTTTTCTTTTACTTTTTTTACTGGGCTGGACCAGACCAAGTTACAATTTTTATTCTTTTATTTTTTTTTCTCTCTTTTCTCTTTCTTTTCTCTACTTGTATACTTGTATACCGGAAGGCTCACTTACCCCTTTTCTTTCCTTTTCTTTTTCTTTTCTTTTCTCTTTTATTTTTCCCTCTGGGCCAGGCCAAGCCCAGTTCCTTATATTTTTTTTTCTTCTTTTTTTTTTCTTTTCTTTTCCTTTCCTTTCACCTCACATATCACAGGCCCAGTTACAATTTTTTTTCTTTTTTTTTCTTCTTTCTATTTTTGCATGGATCCAAATATTTGCATGGGGTTTTCTTATACGTAATTTTTTATTTTTTTTTTCTTTTAAATAAAAAAATAATAATAAGCAAATATCATAATATTTCTATATATCAAAATTGATCTGGCTCAGCTCTTAATATCAGTTAATGGTCCTTTTTATTTTTTTTCTTTTAAATAAAAAAATAATAATAAGCAAATATCATAATATTTCTATATATCAAAATTGATCTGGCTCAGTTCTTAATATCAGTTAATGGTCCAAAATATGAACAAAGTATTTTTTACGTATACAAAATTAAATAAATAAACGAATGAAAATAAATAAAATAACGAAATAAAAGAAAATAGCAGTATTACTTGCCTTGGCTCGATCTTGAATATTCGGTTCGAATTTTCGATTCGGTTTGATTTTCATTCTTCTTCTACTCTCTTTTTTTTTATTTTTATTTTATTTTTTCTTCTTCGGTTCGGTTGCAGGCAGAGAGAGTGAGAAAGGAAGGCAGAGAGAGTGAGGGAGAGATAAGGGGGGTGGGGTTTTTATTTTTATTTTATTTTTCTCTTTTTTTTTCAATTGGTTTTCCATGCAGCCACCTAACCCCGCTGCCACTCCTCTTTTGCTCATAACGACAGCACAACACAACAACCGTTCCCCGCCTCACTTATTATTTTAATTAATTTATTTATTTAATAATTTAATAATTTTGGTTTCGTGTAACATTCTCCAAATACTACCAAATTTATGTAGGACGTAGTGCTCGACGAGGGGAACACTATAAAATTATCTGTTTGTTGTTTCGATGTCCGGAATAAATGAACCAAAATTCTGAAGTAATTAGAAGAATAATTTTAATAATTTGCATGTAGTTTGGAGAGTTATTATTTTTGCATGGAAAAATAATTTTAATAATTTGCATCTAAGTTATTATTTTTGCATGTAGTGGAGAGTTATTTAATATTTTGCATGTAGTGTACTACTAAGTTATTTAATACCTTAATAATGTCACTTTGTTCACACGCCGTTTCATTTTTTTTTATTTAATAATTTAATAATTTTATTATTATTAAATTCGAAATATTGGGAGTATTTTTCGGCCTTGTAAGAAAAATCTTCAGAAATCCTAAATATTAAAAAACTAATAATCGCGAAGATCGAATGTCATTTGGGTGTGTGGATTTAAAGTTATGTTAACCGAAAGTTATTTCGGTGTCCAAAATTGGCTTCGATGGACTTATTCGGCACTACTGGTCTCAAGAGAGTAATACAGGTAGCTTAAAATTTGGGGTATTACAAATGCCAACTACAACTCGATATATATAACATGTTCGTTGAGTACAACTTCATTTAAAAACAAGTGTTTTCTTGAATTTGCGACTGATATTAAAAAATAAAAACAAATTCTAGATTCTTCGAGACTTCCGAGCGGGTTGCTTCCTTGCGGGATGATGGCGTCTTGAAGAGGTAGGACGATCAGTGGGGGATTGCGCAATGGGCTGTGCTACTGTGTCAATATCAGTTTGTGTGCACCAAATTAGAACTGATTTTATCTTCACGAGGGCATTATAGAGCAAACTCTTCTTGCTTTTGGTCTCGCCTTGCTCTAAGAAGGGATCAATAATTGCTATAACTTCTTGAATTCTCTGCATATATTATGGCAAAAATATATATAAGTTCGATTAAACTTGATTAAATTTACAAAGAATAATATTACCGAATATTACCTCGTCATTATTTGTCTGCGGGACATCTTCAGTATATGTCTGCGGGACATCTTGTGCCCCCCCTCGATTTGAGGCATGGATGGAAGAATTAATGAAGCGTTGAAATACCTTTTCATACCAGGCCATATAATCATGCGTGCATTCACCAGAAGTACTTGCCTCTACGCCTCGATACTCCTGTGCAAGTACATGATCTAACCAACTCAGCCACATTTCCTCAGCGTGTCCATATGTCACCGAGTAGCTTTTTCTTGTAAGTCCACATTTTTCTCGAATAGGACTGAACGGTGGAGGCGGAATATACTGACGACGCCCAAACTACCGTAACACCCGTACAAGGTGATAAGGCTCGACAATATCCTTCATTTTCAATGTACCCATATAAAAGGATACTTCCTGAAATGGATGGGTATCCCTAAAGGACCGATATGGGTCCCATGTCACCTGCAATATTATGATATTAAAAAAACAATATCAAAATTTGAAATTATGATAATTTGGGAAAAAAACCAAATAAATTTACATTTTGGCTAACCTCGTTGACCGTCAGCGTGTTAAGCCTATCCCTAATAGCTCTGACATGCTCTAAAGACATTTTGTTGTCACGTTTGCTCAACCAGCGACATGCTTGTGGCCGGTCAGGTTTATATCCACCATTTAAGACCGGCATTAAAGACGGAAAATGAGCGAAGATCCACGCCTGCAGCAGTGTTAAATATCCGGACATCTATGCCGCATGGGCTCGAGAGGAGAGACCGAGTTGTCTGTACAAATACGCTAGAGCTCCAGCACCCCAGACATATGTATGCACGTTCTCGACATCATGTATAAGTGCAAGATAGTCAACAGAGACCCTTGTGCCGCTCTTGTCCCCGAAAAGTATGCACCCAAGAAAATAAAGTAAGAATGCTCGAACAACACATAATATTTTCCCATCTGAATCTGCATCTGTCACACCGCTAAACCGTTCCCTTAACCAGTCAAGGCGAACTGAAGCTCCACCTTTCGTGTTCAACTCCTGAAAAGCTTCATTATACCCGACACCCAATGACTCAGTTAGTTGCTCAACTGCAATGAGCTTATCTGTTCTGCTGGAAGGCTAACGGACTTTCTTGTTATTGGCAAACCAAGGAGACATGCTACATCATCAAGAGAGATCGTCATTTCTCCAAAAGACAAGTGAAAGGTATTTGTTTCTGGGTGCCAACGCTCGACAAATGCAGTTAGTTCAACGCAACTAATGTACTGATAAGAACATAATGTGAGCGGATATAAAGAGGAATTATGGATGTGCTGCACAAAACGAGTATTTGGCTCTTCAGATTCTAGAGACCATGTGTTTATTTTTTTATGTGATTTATGCACCGTAATGGTTCTCGTTCCTGAAATGATAACAAAGCAAACAACTACGATAAAATTGAATACCAAAGTTAATATGTCTGACCTCATTCTTAGATATAAAGAAAACACCATGTATTCTAAAACTCTTCAAAAGAGATAAATCATTCGGTCCTCCATTTATTGACGACACTTCCTCTTCTTTTGAATCTGACTCATCGATGCCCCTACTTTCTTGCGATACACCTCGGAGAATGTGTAACGCAAGAGTCTCTGGGGCAGCATCAACCTGCGAATTCGGTTCGTCACGAATTTCAGGAATGTTAGGATCGACGGCTAGACGAATCCCGGTTTTCTTCCTTCTATTCGAGGCTGTTGGGCGAATCCGAGATGGTTGCGCCGGATCCATCTCTAAATCACCAACGATTTTATTGACAAAATGAAATTTTAAATTATCAAACATCACATATCACCATATGTTAATTATATTTACCTATCTAAATCTATTAAATAACATAACATAAACACACAAGATCTATATTTTAACACATATATTTGCAATTTTATGTGAACATCATTACACACATATATACATGCACATGATAAATATCCCCATATGAAAATGGATAAGTTAATTCTAAAATATTTAGGATTCAAATACATGTGAATTACTAAATTATAAATGTTTTAAGATAATGTTTATTATCTCGGTACACGAAATATTTTTGAGCTATCTAAGCTAAATAATTGTATGTGCAATCATATTATTTCAAATTAACCTAAACAACTTATATAAACATAATGCCTCTAAAGTTCTCAATATATCATTGATATACTCGAGTTTTAACATTGTAGTATCATTTACAATTATAATATGTCTCTAAAATTCTCAATAAACTGTTCTGTCCAAAATTTGAAGCAAGATCACCAACATGACTGATATGTGCATAAATGTAAGGTGACCACTAATAACAAATATGAGTAAGCACATAACAGATAGTAAATAGAGGCTTGAGCGATGTTTGGCCTAAAATTGGATACAATATAGCCCTTACGCTTAAGCATAGAGCAGAAAACCAGAGCCATATATTATAGAATTTGCTCAAGAAAGTTGCTGCCTTGGAAGATAAGGAGACAACCAGCTGAGATGATCAACTAATAAATAGAAAGAAATAAGTGGATGGTTCTGGTACAAAAAAGTCTCACATTTTTAGTCCCCCGGGAATTTGCAAATGATATGAATGCTGAATAACAAGAAGAAGAAGAAAAGAGGAAAAAGTAGAAATGAAGTATCCCTGCAGAGAATAAAAACATGGACTAGAACAATGCTCGCACAAAGGTTGCAGATATCTAAACCTCAGTAAGACAAGTAAAAGGTACATTGCTATCGTCAAGAGCTGTCAGTCATGTTAGTTAATGCAATTGATCGGCCTATTTGTATAGCATGAATACCAGTTAATGCATGATCACCAAAACAAATTTTTTTGGTAGCAGCATAGGCTGTTTGCTTGTATATTCAATTATTATTCTTATATGAAATTGATGCCCTACTCAGTCTCAGTCTTAAAAAAAAAAAAACACCAACAACAACAACTCCTGCATACTAAATACCCAACTCCTTAATCTCAGTCTAAAAAACACCAACAACAACACCAACAACAACTTAATACTAAATACCATACTAAAAAATACCAACAACAACCAAAAAAAAAAAACACCACCAACAACAACTCAATCTCAGTCTAAAATTATACTAAATACCTTACTCCTCAATGCTTCTGCACTCCTGGAGTCGAGCTTGCGTTCTATGGTGAGAGCGCGTCAGGGGGAGAGCGCGAGCGTCAGCTAGGTGGCAGTGTCCGTGCGAGCGTCGGCGAGACTGCGAGCGGCGACGAGACTGCGAGTGTCGACGAGAGAGAGGGGAGGCGACGAGGGAAGGGTTGATCGCGATTTGGGAATGGGTTTGGGTTTAGGAGCGGTTTGGGAGAGAAAGAGGGGTTTGGGAACGGTTTGGGAGAGAAATAGGGGGAGATGTGAGAGCAATCTGGGTATTTAGGTGTGCTCACTAGGAAAAAAACTGGAATTTTGAAATTATAAGATGTGCACACTAGGAAAAGTGGGCTCACTAGGAAAAATCCTGTGCCCATCTAGAAATTCCTATATAAACGGGCTTTAGCTGGGGTTTGGGTACCCTAAAACTAGAATCCGGATGCGATAATGATTCGAACTCTGGTTCAAATCAGAATTTTACCTCTATTATCGGGAGTTACTAAAGGGGCACACAATTTTCCTAGCGAGCCATTTACAGTGTATCTATTATCAGGAGTTACTAAAGGGGCACACCATTTTTCCTAGTGAGCCATTTACAGTGTATTTTTGGTTCTCCGGACAATTATTAAGTGGGCTCACTAGAAAAAATAGTGTGCCCCTTTAGAAACTCCCCTATTATCAGGATCCGAGTGGACTTAGATCGTGGGTATATTTGTGCAGAGTAGTTATTGACATTGATATTTCCTAATGACGGCTCAAATATTGTTTTATTGTTATTATCTAACTTTAATATAGGATTTATTGTTGGATCCAGATCAATAACGGTCTACCCACTTTCCTGGTTCAATTTCTATATTCAACCCTACTAAATCTCAGGAGTTTCTAGATGGGCACAACATTTTTCCCAGTGAGCCCACTTAAAAACTTCTATCATATTACAATATTGCTATCGAATTTTTTGGACCAAAATACTACTGTCTTCCTTCTTCCTTCTTCCTTTCCCTGGCTGAGATCTCGAAACCCTTCAATTAACCCAAAAAAAAAAAAAAAAAACAAACCCCTTAATACTCAACTCAAGAAGTGGCAAAAGAGATTGATTATATAAAATTAATTAGGGAAGCTCCTTCTCTGTCGGCTTGCTAGTCGTCCCCAATCCTTGTCCACTTGCAAGCAGTGCCCATATCCTATGCTTGCGTATAATGAAACCAGGATCTTCTTGAAGATACAAATACAATAATCTATTATGAGATTCCAATTTGAGTTTTGAATTACTTTTAACTTAACTTTGTCCTCCTGTGTATCTCTTTTCAATTAGGATGAAATAGAATGAGACTTCTAAGCATCTACTTTCATTTAGGATCAACTAGAATGAGATTTCCATACTAAAATTATGAGGTATGACTAATTTTAAGTAAATAGGAAACATATGACTTATATTTTAAAAAATTTATGACAACCATGTTGCTTTTCTACTATAAAAAAGAAAATATATAAATATATATATTTACAGATAGGTTCCATCATACAATATGATACACAGTTGGGCACCCATGTTCTCCACAAAATTCTTCAGTTTCTTTATCCATCCATCATCAACCAGCATCAGTTTATGGTGTTGCAAGATGAGGTATGGTTGAAAACAAATTAAGACGAAACCGCCTTCGGTTCTTGCTTTTGGGGACTGTACGGATCTGAAAATCAAAAGCATGCAGTAGTCGGTAAGTAAAAACTAAAAAATTGCAGATTAATAGTTTTGTATATGAAAAACCAACTAGCATTCATCTCCGTCATCTCAAGCAAAACAGTAGCAGCTGGTCAAACACATTCGGGAACTTGTGGGCAGTAGAGTCAGCAACCCAACACATACCAACACGATGCCCAAGACCTCCTCGCAAGACTGGCTGGACCCGCATTGCCATGAGTCTCAGTTTGATAGGCATTCTCACTAGGAGTTCTCAGTTCTTTATAACAGCATATACTTTGTTTGGTGTCCGCCGAGATCTATTATAGAGCCTTATCGTACTAAATAAGCGCATGTACCCTGGTTTTGAACTTTGGGCAGTGGCCATTGCTACTGAGAGTTATCATCTCCGTCATCTCAAGCAAAACAGCAGCAGCTGGACCTTAACGCAGGGCGTAAACAGTATTTCAAGCAGAAACTAAAGGAAGTAGAGCACAGATATATATTCTGGCAGTATCGGACGTGAGAATAAGGTCGTAAACAGCGTTTCAAGCAGAAACTAAAGGAAGTAGAGCACAGATATATATTCTGGCACTATCGGACGTGAGAATAAGGTCAAACACATCCGGGAACTTGTGGGCAGTAGAGTCAGCAACCCAACACATACCAACACGATGCCCAAGACCTCCTCGCAAGACTGGCTGGACCCGCATTGCCATGAGTCTCAGTTTGATAGGCATTCTCACATGAATCAGAAGAAGAGGTATACCTTAATTAAGGAAAATGACTACGGTCAGAAAGACCTCATCGGTGAGACACCCCGCTGGATTGATGCAGTCTGGAGGTCTTGTGACATGCCAACTGTTATCCATCGCTTCGGTTGAAGAAGAAGAAAACATGGCCGCGCTGGTGGATCTACTACAAAAGAAAGAAGGAGAAAAGAGTCAAAGAAGAAATTTTCTCACGGCCGAATGATCCTTCATTGAAGAGAGTATGTGCCGTATATAGGCGAGCTATTAACTGTGATCTCCAGTTTAGAGGAGATAAGACCGAGATCTTCGGTCAAGATTTTCAGTTCAGATCTCAACAGAATTTATTGCTGTTGCATGGGACGCTTAGATATCGCAACCCGGAGATCTCGTCATTAATAGAGGCATGCAACACTTGGAGTTCTACGCCCAAATGGCTGCATCCCACGGCTCGCAGAAGTCTCTATAAATTCTGAAAAATCTACGGTCTATTCCGCGAACTTCCGACGAAGCATCGCGGATCAAGATTCCGGAATCCGAGTCGCAGGTCAGATATGGATAGTGTGAGTCCGCGAGCCCCTAAAAATCACGTGACTTAAGAAAGTCGCATAACAGATATACAGATACCAGAGTCTTACGATGGTTCGCAAACTTTAGACAAAAGATGGCAAGCTCGTTACAAATCTTTGAAGAATAATTGCAAAATCGCGCCTCGCAAGGCCAAAATGAGGTTCTCCATAAACGACAAGGGAATTATTACAAAAAAAAGGAACCTAAAGCAGTGTACACAAGAGTTCTACAACTCAATGGTTCAAGAGAACTTTTATTTTCTCCTCTGCATCATCAATTTCTTGCTGAAGAATCTCATAAGCTTGAACAGTAGCTTGGCGATGCAGTTCCTCGTCACTATCAATAACATTCTGCGTTGCAGCAGCCTCCAGTGAATCCAATTCAGCTTGCATCGCCTGGAGATCTCTGGATATATTGTCCCTCCGACGCGACAAATCGGCAAGATTTCTCATCGACTTATCACGTTCCTTGGTGATCTTGGCTAGGAAAGCTTGGGCTTTGGTAATTGCTTGATCATGGCCCTTGACAATTGTAGCAGCGGCTTCCACTTGAAGAACCGGAGACTCACTGTCTGATTGACCCTTTTCTAAAGAGGCCTTGCAAACATCTACCCTGTCTCGAGTCTCCTTCTGGAACTTAAGCTGTTCCTCTCTCAGCTTCTGGGAGATGATTTCTACTGTCTCAGATTTATCAGCACTTCTGGTTTTCGACAGAGATTCAGCATGCCTTTGAAGCTGAGTTATCATAAGCCTAAATGGAGCAGCTCTATCCTCTCCACCAATGCAAACAACACCAGTTAAATAAATGTTGAGAACATTGGCGATCGAAGCAAAAGGAACCCCTTTTAGCACTTTATTGATACAGCGGTCCAGAAACTGAAGGAAAGTCTCCACCGTGTCCTTCAGCAAATCACTCTCAAGCGTGTCAATCTCTGCATGAAAAGGAGTAATACTGGATGAGGCAGAAGCGGGTTGATCCACAACAGGAGGAATGACACCTCTAGAGATTTCCGCGGAACTACCAATCACAGTCTCCTGAACTACAGCATCAGTTGGAGCAGTTGTAGCCGAAACCGTAGACATGACAGCCGAGAGAATCACTGTTTCTGAAGTGTCAACCGCGGCAGTAGTAACTTCGGTCGCTCCACCAATGTCAGCTCCCGCGATGGTATTGTCTGGTGAAACCACCTTCGCGCCCTCTAAGTCCGGGGTCAAAACTGGAGCTAGCAAAAAAAAAAAAGAGAAAAGAAGAAAATTGATAGTTAAGTATTACAGTATTATTTGATAAGATAGCATAATTGCTGAAGAAAGAAGATGAAGACCTGAAGGTTGGACGCTGGATTCTCCAAGTCCATACACTTCAGGACCAAACACTTCGGGCCCGTATACTTCGGCTCGAACCTTCCTCGCTCAAAAAGACATATTTACCATGATCTGAATTAGGAGTAGAAGAGCGGAAAATGTCACTACTGGCGTCATCATCGTCGCCCTATTCATCTGTCTTCGGAAGGGGGTGCTGCCTTTGGAGAGTCTGGTGCGTGGGTCTCCCCAATGATTTGCACTTCATCAGCAGTGTCCTGAGCAACAGGAGCCACAAGGAGCACCAACTTCAACGTCGGCCTGGCCAATAGGAGGAATAGAACCCTCTTGAGTAACAGGAGTAGGATCACTGCAGAGAACAGGTCCTTGATTTCGACGCCTCTTAAGGGAACGGAGAGTTAGAGATGAGTCATCTTCATCCTCCTCAGGTTCCTCAACGAGGGACTCAAAAACCAGAAGGGATGTAGCAGTGCCAGTCCCAGATGGGGTGCTCTGCGAATCAGTTCTCTGCGGAATGGTAGGCAAGTCGCTAAGACGCCTTAGCCTCTTTCGCTTATGCAAAGACTTCTCAGGAGAAGACTGCGGTGAAGGAGAAGTCTTCCTCGACGTCGGATCAAGAGAAGCATCAAAGGAGGCAGCCTGAACCAGTACATCAGTGTCCTCTTCCTTTTGTTCCGATTCATCAGACGTGCTGTCCCCCCTGAAGTCCTCCATCCCTGTCACCTTTGTGCTGCCGGCCTTCTTTTTCTGGGCATACCAGGATCTGATCTCCCGCAGACTGGTATGGTGTACGTTGAAATTCTGAGGAGCGGAGTTAGCATCTGCAAACCATTTACAAAAGAAGAAGCTCGTACTCGAATTCGGAGTTTTGAGCGGAAGATCAAATCTGGTTTGAGTTCCACCTGCGACGAAGTGAAACCAAGCTCGAGCCCCCTCAAGAATATTCCCAACAAAGCTCAGTTCTCTATTGGGATTGCCGACGTAAAGCTGATCATACCCAAATTGTCGGGCAAAGCGACTTGGATAGTAAGGTTCTATATAGCAAAGGTTCCCCAAACGAAGAACCAAATGTCCTGGGCGGATGTTTATTAACCACCAGAAACATCCCGAGGATAGGATGGTAAATTTATCAGCGCCAGCAGCGTCCGCAAATTCTTCCCCGTATCCAGCATTCGGGAAGAATGGGAAACATCTGAACAACTCAAAAGTTGATAAATGACGAAGAGTTTTGCGGATTGCGGCCATGTAGCCTCCCTTCCACTGCGACCTCTCATAGTGCTGCACTTTGGGAGCACTTAAGTCAATCTACGAGTCTACAGGACTCATCAAAGTAGGGCAATGTAGAACCAACCAAGCCATCAAATAAGTATAAGGGAGTTCTATACGCTGATTGGGAGTCTTAATGACCGGATCTCCTTTCTTCCTTTGCTCCTTCTTCACCTGGCAGAATTTGTCAGATAATCTCCTCAGTCCGCTCTAGATGCTGCAAACCATCGCAGGCAACAAACTGAGCCGCCTACCAAATGCTAGTAGAATGGTTGGGTATACGGCTCTAATGGGTATGTTTTCCTGCAAAAGAATAACACACTTTTTCAGCCATACCATAAAAAAGCCCGCCAAGAAGGCAGGATCGGACAAAGGCTGGAGGGCCTGATAATGAAACTCTCGAAGGACGTCCCAGCTTAGAAAACGTTCTCGTCAGCTTCGGCAACATAAGCATCCGTCCCAAAACTGGCGATTCTTCTCTCAACTTCCTTTTCAGAAACTGGAGGAAGGCGAGTAAAGTTAAAACTACTCTTAGAAAAATTGGACAGAAGATACTGCAGCCACTTCTTTGGCTGCAAACTACGGGTGCCAGATGTGTGGGTGCAAATATGGTAGTGGCTGAGCAGTTCCCAGTATGTATTATAAATTAAAGGGTCCCAGGTCTTCAACAGATGGAGTTCTTCCCCGATAGGGACATACTCTTCGTACGGGATGTCTCCCATGGGTAAGCCCAAAATTTCATACATTTCATGAAGGGAAAAACCCAACTCGCCACGAGGGCTAAAGACTGTATAAGTATCAGGATTGTACAACTCCAGTAAAGCAAAAAAATGAAATCTACTAGCAGGAATACCGTGCTGAACAGCCCTGATAGCACGATATAGCCCCGCATAATGAAGCTGATCCCTGAAGGTTCTCAAAAAGAAGTCAGTTAAGACTGCCCACTCTCCTTTTGAAGAGCAGTGAACCCATCCAGGGGGACGAAAATCCTGAACCGGAAACTCTCCTTGCGCATTGGTAAAACGATGCAGGAAAGTCTGCGCAATTATAGGAAACTCGCCTCCGGGGAGATCGTGTTTAAGCAATCCCGGCAGCAATCTGCGAAAGCTCTTCCCAGTACCACGAAGAAAAACGCCTTGAGCATTGAAGCCCCCAACAAGACACCGTCTTGTGGCCTGTTTATGTGCCAGTCCATCCACCTGGGCACAAAAAGGGACTGAAAGAATAAGAATGGATAAGATCTCTCCATATTGGGTAGAAACAAATGGCGACCTTCAACTTGATGAAGCCACTTGTAATCGCTATCTTCCAAACCACTATCGGGCATTAAAATATGGTCTTCGAACAAAAAGACAGGTTTAAGCAATGGAGACCGATTGTCTTCTTCAAAAGATACATTGGTCATCAACTCTCGCAATGTTGAGCGAGAAGGGTGGAGAATCTTATCTTCTCTCTCTTGGTTGTCTGATGTTGTACAGTGTGGAAAGACATGACCAAATCTGAACTCTTTCTCCCCATCATAACCATCAGAATATCCGAAATAATGGTTTTTAGGCCAAGGATTCAAGGCATAGTCGACTGCAAAAAAAAATTTCAGATTCAAAGTAAAGAAAAATGATGAGAAAGGGACTGCCTTTCGAAAAGTTTTTTTTTTTTTACCTCCAATCAAGGGTTCTTGCCGAACCACGATTGAACTAGAAGTTACTCGAGAATCTTGATGACCACTGACAGCAGCATCAGAGGAAGAAGCTTTCTTCGACATTTTTTACAGATTGAGAAAACCCTTCGAATCAAAAGCTATAGGAGATTGAAGACGAGAAGTCTGAAGAGCTTTAACGAAGAACTCAGATTTCAAATTTCTTAAGATAAGGGTAGCCTCTCTCGTAAAGTGGAGGTTATATAGCCAGTGATTGGACGGCCAGGATCTCTGAACAGACGTGATATCTGGCTGGAATCGCGTGGTTACCTTTTCATTTAATGCGGCTCAGAAAAACGCCTCGAATCTGACACCATGGAAAAGCAACTGCCTGCCAGCCTTCCCGCAACAGTTCGCGATCCTAATACAGAGTCGATTTCTCCTCAAAAAGCGAAGTTCGCGACTCTAATACAGAGCCGCTTTCTTCTAAAAAGGACAAAGATGAAGAGTCGTGCCCCTAATACAGAGACGTGTCCCTTCAAAAATTCGCGACCCTAATACAGAGTCATCTTCTACTCAAAAAAAAAATGAAGGCTCGCGCCCCTAATACAGAGACACGTTTCTTCCGAAGCAAGAATTTGCGACCCTAATACAGAGTCGTCTTCTAGTCAAAAACAGAAGGCTCGCGTCCCTAATACAGAGACGTGTTCCTTCCGAAGATAGTCTGCGACCCTAATACAGAGTCGTCTTCTAGTCAAAAACAGAAGGCTCGCGCCCCTAATACAGAGACGTGTTCCTTCCGAAGATAGTCCGCGACCCTAATACAGAGTCGTCTTCTACTCAAAAAAACAGAAGGCTCACGCCCCTAATACAGAGACGTGTTCCTTCCAAAACAGGAGTTTGCAACCCTAATACAGAGTCGTTTCCTACTCAAAGATGGAGAGTCGCGCCCCTAATACAGAGACGTGTCCCTTCAAGAGCAAGAAGCAGTAGTGACGCTAATACAGAGTCACAGACTTCTGCAAATGCAATGGAGATTCTAATACAGAATATTATATCCAAAGTATTCCAAAACCCCTTAAGAATCATGAGAGTTTTGAAAACTTTGGAGGGGGTTTTGTCGGTGAAAAATTCTGGAAAAGCAAAGCAAATCCACGAATTTAGAGACGGAAGCCCGCAACTCATCTGGTCCGCGAATCTAAGAAACTGAGGTCTGCGATCCAGGCGACGGAACAGGGTCGCGAATCTAAAGCTGAGATTCGCGACACTACCCATAACTTTCGGGTGGGGGTTTAATATAAAATCACCCAACCCGAACATAAGAATTGCCACCTCGGATCGTGGGGCTAACTGCCAAACGAATGCAGCGGCGTCACTTCGATCGTGGGAGCAACCGCCTAACGAATATGGCGTCAATTCTCGAGTAGTGGGAGCTAACGGTCGAGCAAATATGGCGGGATGTTACTCCAAACGCCCTATAAAAGGCGGGGAGTGAAAGAGACACGGACACATATATACAGAGAGATATAGAGACAGAGAGGTCTTCTCCCAGAAATTACCCCTTGTAATCAAGAGTAAAGAGCCCCTTTTTCTTTTTTTTTAGCCAACTGAGAGAAATTGTACGGAGTATCAACGGAGAGCAGGATCGTCCTCCATAGCTACCTAGAAACCCAGCTTTAAACAAAGAGGAAGTCCATCTTCCTCATCTTCTGTAAACGGGAAACCGTTAGATTATAATCCTTTATTGAAAGATTGTCAGTAAAGAGAAATTCAATTTTTATGGCGAACAGGTGCCACCTACCAACGTGCGATGAGCATGATATTTAAAGAACATCTGCGCAAAACGGTAGAGTGTTATGTGGATGACTTAGCAGTCAAAAGTAAAAACAAAGAAAATCATCTTCAAGATCTAAGAACAGTCTTCAATCTTATGCGAAGACATCACTTGAAGATGAATCCTACTAAATCCTTCATGGGGGTGTCAAGTGGGAAATTTCTTGGATTCGTAATTACTTCGAAAGGAATTTTCCTAGATCCTGAAAAAATAAAAGCGATCAACGAGATGCCACCTTCCCGTAATCTTAAAGAATTAAGGGGGTTATAAGGAAAACTGGCCTATATCCGGCGATTTATCTCTAACTTATCAGGACGATGCCAGCCGTTTTCCAAGCTCATGAAAAAGGGGGTTTCCTTTGTATGGGATAAGGCATGTCAACAGGCGTTTGACGATCTCAAAGAATACCTTACCAAACCTCCTGTTCTTATGGCACCGGCACCTGGACAACCATTTCTCATATATGTAAGGGCCATGGATAATGCGTTAGGAGCATTACTTGCTCAGTATAATGAGCATGGCCATGAACATGCCCTTTATTACTTAAGCAGGATAATGATCAGGGCCGAACATCGGTATACCCCGATTGACAAAGAATGTTTAGCCTTAGTGTTCGCTGTTCAGAAAATGCGACACTATCTTTCAGGGCAAATAATTCATGTTATATCAATGGTTAATCCCTTGAAAATCCTAATGACTAAACCAGGATCCTTAAATGGTCGACTGGCGAAATGGGCATTATTACTATCGCCATATGATATACACTTTGTTCCTCAAAAAACCATGAAGGGACAAGCGATCGCCGACTTCTTAGCAGACCATCCAATTTGGTCCAGCTCTAAACAGATGTCAGAAGTCAACACAGTTAGCAAAGAACAACTATGGCAGATGTTCTTTGATGGTGCTGCAAGACGATCTGCTGCCGGAGTGGGGGTTGTACTGATATCCCCACATAAACACATATTGCCTAACGGTTACTCATTAACAGAACCGTGCATGAATAATGTGGCGGAATACAACGCACTCATTATCGGCTTAAAAATGGCTCTGCAACTGGGGTTGAACTATCTAGAGGCATATGGAGACTCTAAGCTTATCGTCAACCAAATGACGGGTGAGTATGAAGTCAGACATAAAGCCCTCATTCCCTATCATCAGCTAGTCATTGAGCTAGCAGGATATTTTGAACAGTTTTATATCTATCATATATCTCGGAATGAGAACGTCTATGCAGATGTTCGTGCCACACTAGCTGCAACATTGGCAATCCCGCCAGGTGAAACTAAAAGCGTCACTATTGGTAGTAGAGAACTCCTTCACCCAGACACGGTATTCCAAACCAAAGAAGTGTGCCAGACAAACTTAACTCTAGAACCCCGTGATTGGCGATTTCCATTTGTAAATTACGCCTTATATGGGATATTACCAGAGAATCCAAAGGAAGCCGCCTCAATAAAGAGGAAGGCCCCGAGATTTTACTATGATCATACACTTCAAACTTTATACAGAAAGTCAAGTGATGGTCTCCTGCTACGCTGCATATCAAATGCAGAAGCAGATGAATTGCTGAGAGGAACACATGATGGAGTGTGTGGCGCTCATCAGCCCGGTCCAAAACTCGGAGACCGCATAAGAAGGCTGGAATACTACTGGCCGAAGATGATTACAGAGGTAATGGCATATACTAAACGGTGCCATGCATGCCAAGTACATGCTAATTTTATCCATCAATCCCCAGAATACTTGCACAATACCGTTACTAGTTCGCCATTTAAGGCATGGGGAATGGATATTATGGGGCCAATAACCCCCCCGTCATCCAGAGGACATCCGTATATTCTTGCAATAACCGATTATTTTTCAAGATGGGCCAAAGCCGTGCCCATGAGAGAGGTAAAAATGACAGATGTAATTAAGTTCATTAAGCATCACGTCATTTACCGCTTCGGCATCCTCCGAAGAATCATTCATGATAATGGACCGCAATTCATCAGCCAGGGGTTTTCAAGATTCTGTAATAAATTCAGAATAAAAAATATTGCTTCAACACCATACAATCCCGCGGCGAATGGATTAGCCGAGGCCTTTAATAAGACTATTATTAAACTCCTTCGGAAGTTCATCTCTTCCAACAAACGAGACTAGGATGAAAAGCTAGGAGAGTGTTTGTGGGCTTATCGCACCACTGTCCGCACCCCAACAAAATCTACCTCGTTCTCCTTGGATTATGAAAGTGAGGCCGTCTTGCCTCTCGAAATCCAGATACCATCGTTAAGAGTGGCCTTAGCCACAAAGATGACGACAGAAGAGCGCCATCAACAAAGATTGCAAGAACTAGAGGCGTTAGATGAAAAACGTCTCCGGGCTCAACAGCAAATTGAGTTGTATCAAGCCCGAGTTTCGCAAACGTTCAATAAGAACGTTAAACCAAGGACCTTTAAATAAGGAGACTTGGTCCTGGCTATTAAAAGGCCAATGATTCTAACCCACAAGACTAAGGAAAAATTTGAACCCAAATAGGAAGGACCGTTTATTGTAAAGATGGTATACTCTGGTGGAGCTTATCGCTTAATGAACCAGAATGGCAATAGGATGATGATGCCGATCAACGGTAAATTTATGAAGAAATACTATGCCTAAAATAAACCAGAATGATGACAAAGTAACTGTCACATCTGGTTCAGATCTCTAGAAGTATAACCATCCACCAGTTCAAGTTACGCACATGAGCACTTGGACTAGGCATGTGGAATTAGGCGCCTCTGCCGAAATCTGGTGATCCTGACCCGATCATCTTGGTATGAGCAGCTCAAGTTACGCATGAGAGTCTTGAACCGCCTCCAATCAAACTCTAGGCATGCGCAATTAGGCGTCTCTACCGAAATCTGGTGATCCTGACCCGATCATCTGGGTATAAGCAGTTCAAGTTACGCATGAGAGCCTTGAACTGCCTCCAATCAAACTCTAGGCATGTGCAATTAGGCACCTCTGCCGAAATCTAGTGATCCTGACCCGATCATCTTGGTATGTGCAGTTCAAGTTATGCATGAGAGTCTTGAACCGCCTCCAATCAAACTCTAGGCATGTGCAATTAGGCGCCTCTACCAAAATCTAGTGATTTTGACCCGATCATCTTGGTATGTGCAGTTCAAGTTACGCATGAGTCTTGAACTGCCTCCAATCAAACTCTAGGCATATGCAATTAGGTGCCTCTATCAAAATCTGGTAATCCTGACCCGATCATCTTGGTATGTGCAGTTCAAGTTACGCATGAGAGCCTTGAACCGCCTCCAATCAAACTCTAGGCATGTGCAATTAGGCGCCTCTGTCGAAATCTGGTGATTCTGACCCGATCATCTTGGTATGAGCAGTTCAAGTTACGCATAAGAGTCTTGAACCGCCTCCGATCAAACTCTAGGCATGTGCAATTAGGCGCCTCTGCCGAAATCTGGTGATCTTGTTAGCAATCTAAATTACGCAAATGAGCTTTGGATTGTTTTACCTAAACAAATAAAACTATTTTGATGACACGTTATTTATTGTGCAAGCAAATTTTCTAGCCAACAGATAAAAGAATCAAAAGATTCCTTCATTCATCAATAAAAAAGAATGAAGTTACAAAAGAATTCAAAGAATCGGTAAAGTTCTTTCTTCTATTACAAGTTCTTATTACAAAAAGAATAAAAGAATAGAATGAACGAAAGTTATGGATCCCCTAGAAGTCTCAACTTATTCGTCGTCTCGTCAATTACTCGATGACGAGTCTCCTCCATGGAGTGTTGCGCCTGCCGGCGTAAATCATCGTCGTTTATTGCTAGTTGCTGGGCCAACCGCTGACGAGATTCTTCAATAGTGCGGCTCCTTATTATGCCTTCTTGTTCGAGTGTCTTTGTTGAAGGATCAGCTCTTCCCGTTTCTTAACGGATTCCCCTAACCGAGGCTCGCTGGTTTCTAGAATAGCTCGAGCCTTAGCGATAGTCTCTCTGGCTCTAAGGATGGCGGCCTGACTCCCCTCAATCTCGAAGTCCACTATCTCTAACCCCCTGAGGATTGATTCCTGACTGGCTCGTACTTCTGCCAACTCCCGAGACCAGACTTCCTCTTGGCGCCTCAGTTCCTCTTGACGAGCCACCAACTCTGCCCGTAGCCGCGCCGACTCAATCTCAGTGATCGCTTCCACATCCGCTTGGCGAACCGTGTTTAGCGTGTTCACCTGATCTTCCAAAGCTTCAAGGCGGGCCCGGTAAGAAGCTGCTGGGTCACGACCCCCAATCCTTTCAATATTATCCAGATAGCTGGACAACATTGGACGTCCAAGATTAAAGAAATCTCTTCCGTCCAGGATCATTCCAATACACCTCCTTAGTAGCCGCAAAAAGTCATTTACACTGTAGTTGAAGAATTCTTTGAGAGGGTCCACAGTATCTGTATTTAAAGCAGGCAGCGCTAGGAAGATATTGCCGGGCAAAGAGTGGCATCCGTTGGAGTCGAGGAAGAAGAAGCCCGTCTCTGTACCAGACTCATTACATGCGGGGTCAGTAAAGCCAATAAACACTTGGCAGAACTGGAAACCTGAGGCGAATTATCACTAGTACAGATCACTCGAGCAGCACTACCAGCAGGAGTAGACGATGGAATGTTTTCACCCGAAACTCCTCCTGCGACAGAAGTGGCTTCAAATGAGAACTTCAAATTCTCCTCATCTCCTGTTGGCGGATGACTTAGGGCTGAGGAGTCACCAATGCCTCAACAGCCATTATTGTCGACGATGTTAAAATCGCTGGCTGAGGAGCAGAGGGCAGACCAACTACTACTGGAAAAGTTTTCTCGGAGCAGACCATTGGTGTCGGAGATGGCAGACTTGGGGATGGGGGAGCCTCTCTTGCTGCGGCCGCAACGACAACCTCAGTCCTATCATCACTCCCTAGTTTATCAATAGGAGGAGTTGATGAAGGAACTGAGCATGGGGCCGGCATGAAGTAGTCTGCGTCAAACTCATTCGCAGAACTACCCAATCCACCACAGACCCAGTTGTGCCAGAGTAATCCACCAGTTCCTCAGACTCGCCTGGTAGTCTAATGCATCGGCGAGTGGAGTTGACAACCTGCATTTCAGAAAGCAAACAAAGAGAGTTACATATAATAATGAACAGAAGATAGAATATAAAAACCATACCAGGAAATACAAGTCCAGTGGTCGGACTTGAAGGTGGAGCCGTCGCTGTTTCCAGAAGCACACCCATTTGCTACCCAGAGGTTGCGTCGCGGAGTGTTCGACAGATTCTGCGGTTGGAGGAGCTGGGACCTCAATAGCACCTGGAGTTTCAGCAGGTCTACTCTCCTCTGCCGGCGCCGGAGGCAGAGTTGTGGCCAGCAAGTCTGAAGCAAACTTGACCGCCTCCTCTTAAGAGACTAATAGGGTCCCCGGGACTAATTTCTGCTTCTTCGTCGCCAGTTCGCCTCTTACAGATCCGCGACGTTTGATGGCTGGACTCCGGGAGCGGGGAACCAAGTCTTGAGGAGCACCACCAGCATCGCCATCATCGTCATTATCATCATCGTCATCTCCGTAAGAGTTTCCAACATCTGACGGATCGGCCGCCGCACCAAGGAATTCATCCATCCCTTTTACCCTCACTCTTTTAGTCCCTTTGCGACTAGAGTAGAAGGCCTCTATCTCCTTGCAGTAGCTGTGGTCGATAGAGAAATGGGGCACATCAGCATTGGCAATGCTTTACCAGGTGCAGAAGCATAATACCATGTTTAGCTCTGGCGATTTTAGGGGTAGCATAAATTCTGCTCTAGTTCCTCCAGCAACAAAATGGAACCAGCCCCGTACCCCTGCGTACAAATTCCCCTCGTACGCCAATCCTTTATTTGGATCTCCCATATAAAGCTGCGTATATCCAAATTGACGAGCAAATCTACTCGGGATATACGGTTCTATGTAATACACCAGTCTGTACACCAAGTGTCCAGGGCAAATGTTCAACAACCACCAGAAGGCCCCTGAAGATAAGTTGGCGAACTTATTTGCTCCCAAAATATCTAAACTTAGATCCATACTCTCCTCCAGGGAAGTCTGGGAAGCAGCGAAAGATCTCGTAGTTTTGATGATGACAGAGTGTCCTGCAGATTTGAGACATATAATTACTCTTCCAGACAGAGCGCTCGTACTTCTCTACGAAGAACGGTTTGTCAATCGGGCAGTAATCCGCAGCACTCATCAGCGACGGGTAGTGCATGACTAGCCCCGCCATTAAATATGTATAGAGCATTTCTACCCTTGGGTGCGGTGTCTTTATCGTGGCAGTTTCTTTGGCCGCTTTACCCTTTCCAGCTTTACCTTTGTTCTTCTCTGCTGGCATAAAGCTGTTGCAGAGGGCCCGGAGCCCGCTTTGGAGGTTGGCAACCATTGCTGGTAATAGCCCGAACGGTCGCCCGTAAGCCAATAAAACGGCTAGATAGACGATGGCCTCCTCGGGAAGTGAAGGGACAACGCATCTCTTTAACCAAAGCATCAGGAATCCCGCAAGCCGACCTCTATCTGAAATTGGGAACTATACCTGGTAGTGGAAGGTTTGAAAAATGGTATCAGGACTGAATCCTCCTTCATTGGAGTCAGTCGTATAAGTTGTAGCTTCCAGTTTAGAGATACGCTCATTTATTTCTTCAACACTTACAGGTGGGCGTTCTCGAACCATTGGGAGACTCTCCTTCAAATTAATAAAGAGATAGTCAGCCCACTTCTTATAGCCAACTCCCTGGTTCCTCACCCCGGCCAAGTCGGCGCAAATGTGATAGTGACACATCATTTCCCAATAGGTTTGGTAGATGTGCTCATCCCCCGCTTTTAGCATCTTCAATTCTTCAGCAGTGGGGATATATTCCTCATAAGGGACTTCGCCCATTGATAACCCCGACACTTCAAACATCTCGTGGAGAGCGAATCCCAGCTCACCCACTGGTATAAAGAAGGTGCCGGTTTCGGGGTTGTACATCTCCAGCAGGCTGAACAAGTGGTATGAACTTTGGGGTAAGCCGAACTGGACGTTTCTAATGTCTTTGTATAGGCCAATTTCCTTCAGGGTTTGTTCATGGGTGTCCAGTATGTGTTTGACAAGCCAGAACCACCACATGTTGCCCAAGGAATGGACCCATCCGGGCATTCTGAAATCTTTGGCGGGGTGCTGTCCACCCTTGGCCAAGAATTCGCTAAAGAAGGTCTTAGCACGAATGAGAACTTCACCAACAGGGTACTCTTTGGTGACTCTGCCTGGGAGGAGCCCCGTAATACATCTGGGGGACCGTCTTGAAAAGCCCCATTCGTGCCGAACTTGCCGGTCGCAACACCATCATACTCACGAGTTAGCTCAAATTCTAATTAGCGATGGGAAGATAGCCTCTGGAGATATACCAAGGGGTAGCTACGCTCCATATCAGGTAGAAACATGAGCAGATCCCCGGCCTGGTACAGCCACTTACTCTCTTCTTCAAAGAGGATCTCATCCGAGTGCTCCAACGCATCTCCAAAGAGGAATGCTGGTTTCTCCAGTATCTCTCGGTTCATTGCTCCAAAAGGAGCGTCAGTGATAATCTCCCTCGCAGTCACAGGGCTGTATCTTATCAATTTCTCCCTTCGCTCTCTAAGACCTGGCTTGAAGGCGGGAAGATCAGTGGTGAAACGGAACTGAGTTGCTGAGTCTACACCACCAACGAAACCGAAGTGATGCCCTTGAGAGATTGGATCCACTGAATAGCCAACTACAAAAGAAGAATCAATAGTTAGAAAAGTTTCTACAAATCAGAAAATTTTTCTAAGTATGGAAACGCGGAGCTAGAGGTAACTCCGCACGAAGCTAAGTGAAATGACTTCGCATTCACACGTGCGAAGCTAAGTGAAATACTTCGCGTATACACACGCGAAGCTAAGGTTGATAACTTCGCGTTTACGAATGCGAAGCTAAAATTATAATCTCGCGTCAGAACGCGACAGTTAGCAAAAGTAACTTCACATTCAAAACGCGATAGCTTCGAGTGGAGGAAGACCAGAAGTCTGCTCCTTCCTCTCCAAGCCATTCGGCCGGAGTACGGCGATTTCGCCGGCGAAAGAGATGATTGGCCGGTCAAAACCGAGCCAAATCACTCTAAAAATGTTCTAAAAAGCCCCAAAAGCGAGGTTCTTACCTTCGATAGGCGCGGCGTAGACTGGCTCGCTGCTGCCACGACCGCTGCCGAAGCTGCTTGCGCCGGCCGCCGATGGCGAGGATGCACGGGAAGAAGCGCGAGTCTTGGGTGCCATTGATCTCGAAATTTCGGAGAAATTGACGAAAATGGGAAAAATCCAGTAGGAAAAACACTCGGGTCGCTTGGACTCTGATCATCTGAGCTCTGAAGTTCTTGAAAAATCTTGAAAGAGTGAGGAAGAAGAAGAGTTGGAACTCTATTTAAAAGAAAAAAAACCGCCTCTTAGTATTTGGTGCAAGAATCAGAGCGATTACTGATCAGCTGCTCTCTAAAACACGAAGCTATTAGCTTCGCGTGGTGATGGGAAACGCAAAGCTATTAGCTCCGCGCAACTATGCAAAACGCGAAGATAACTTGGTATTTTAGCTATGCGTTTCTATGAGAGGCTTGGACTTGGCATGTGTGATCAGGCGCCTCTGCCGAAATCTGATGATTATAACAACGATCATCTTGGCATGTGCAATTGAAATTACGCATAAGAGCCTTGAACTGCCTCCATCAAACTAAGGCATGTGCAATTAGGCGTCTCTGTCTAAGATAAATGATCCTTACCCGATCATTCTGGTGTAAGTAGTTAAAAATCTTCACCAAACTACCATTTAGCTCTATTTAATGGGCTTTACCGAGATTAATAATTGTAACCCGGTCGGTATTAATAGTCTAAGTTACGCAGATGAGCCTTGGATTGTTTTACCAAAACTATGAACCATCTATTTGTTGAGCAAGCAAATTTTAAAGCCAACAGACAAAAGAGTCAAAAGAGTTATCTTTATTCATAAAGCAAAATGTTACAAAACTAGAGAGTTATACCTCTCCCAAAAGCTTTAAACCTATTCGTCGACTCGTCAATAACTCGACAACGAGTCTCCTCCACCGAGTGTTGAGCTTGCCGACGCAAGTCATCATCATTTAATGTGAATTGTTGGGTTAACCGCTGATGAGATTCTTCAAAGCTCAATTCCCTGGTTTACATACAAAAGATCTCCTATGCAAATGTCAACTATAATATGTTTAAAGTTCTTAGTGGATCATCTGAAGATACTGCTATAAGAATCCTAAGGAAGATGCACAAGTTGAATTCGACATGCTACAAGCCCTTAGATGATCATCTCTATTGCTTTGGAAAGCGACAGAGATTGTCATCTAACAGAAATGGTCCTCAAGAAAACTTAATGAGCTGCCGCAGAGTTTTTGTAACTCCTTCAAAAGTTTACCTTTTGGAGCCAAAACTTGAAACCTGCAACTATGTTGTAAAGCCTATGCTTTTGGCTTCCTTAGAGTTACTTTTGCTGATGAAGATCGGTGCATGGCTAGCCTTTGAAGATATATCAGGGGATAGCTACGCTCCATGCTGGGTAGAAATATCAGCAGGTTGCCAGATTGGTAGAGCCATATGCACTCCTCTTCAAAAAGGATCTGGTCCAAATACCCTACTGCAAAAGAAGAATGAAGAGTTAGAAAAAGTTTTACAAAAACTCGAAAAATCTTCTAAGTATAAAAAACGCAGAGCTAAAAATAACTCCTCGCGTAGTTGAGGAGATAGCCTCGCGTTTCACTCGCGAAGCTAAAATTCATAGCCTCGCGTTGAAACGCGACATCTAGTCAAAATAGCCCCGCGTTTCAAACGTGAGGATGACGCGACAGCTTCGCGTAGAAGAAGACCAAAGGTCTTCTCTATCTTCTCCTTCTTCTCCAAGCCTTACGGTCGGAAAACTGCGATCTCGCCGATAAAAAAATGGTTGGTCGGTTAAAACCGAGCCAAAACACTCCAAAATTGTTCTAAAGAGTCCAAAAGTTGAGATTTTTACCTCCAATGGGCGCGGCATAAACTGGTTCGCCGCTGTGTCCGCTCCCTCGGCCGCTGCCGCCGTTACTAGTGCCAGCCGCCGATAATGAGGAAGCGCGCGAAGCTGTACTCTTCTTGGGTGACATTCTAATGATGAAAATCTATGGAAAATCGAGGGAAGTTCGGTTGAAGATCATTCGTTCACATGAGTTGCTCGGTCGCCTGAGCTCTGGATTCTTGGATTCTTCGAATGAAATGAAAGAAGAAGAACAGTTAAGAGACTCTATTTAAATGAGAAAATCCGCCTCTTGGTATTCGATGCGAGAATCGGAGTAATTACTGAGCAATTACTCACTTAAAAGCGAAGCTATTTAGCTCCGCGCAGGTATATAAAACGCGAAGATAGTTTGGTATTCTAATTCCGCGTTCCAGTTTGAAGATCCAAAGTATTTAAAAATTTGCTAAATTTCAAGCCGTTTTGAAAACTTTGGAGGGGGTTCTGTTGGCAGTGAAAAATTCTAAGAAATTAGGATTTTCCACAACAGAACGCAGAGCTAACTCTATAGCTCCGCGTTTGGCTATTTTAGCCTTGCGTTTAAGAGAAACGTGAAGCTAATCGATAGCTCCGCATTCTGATCTCTTAGCTCCGCATTTTGATGAGTTTAACTCCGCATGAGCAGATAACTAGAAACTTAAATTGATTGAGATTACGATTTGGACTTATCCAAATACCCAAATTAAGTCCGATCAGAGCTCTAAATCAAAAGATTTAAATCAAAACTAAAATATTTGATTGGAATCCTTAATGAGTACAAATTCTATTTAGATAGAAACTCTCATATTACTCCAAGGCTATAAATACCCTCTTGAGGAAGCCCTAGGGATCTTTTCGATCATCTTTTTGGCATCTTGGAGAATTCGAGTTACGCATAGAGCCTTGAATTCGTGAAGAGCAGAGAAGATCAAGATCCTACAGTCGGCCGCCATCTTCAAGAGAAGAGTTTGTCGTCAGATAGTCCAAAGGAACTACTAGTTAGATCCTATCGCCACACAGATCCCACGTTTACATTGTAAAAGAGAGATATTTAGATTATAAATCCTCTCGTTTGTTCTTTTTCTTGTTCACTTTCGTTGTAAATCAAGTTATTTCAATGGAAAGAAAGCGACAAATTTCCGCTACGAACATTGGTAAACCAAAATTGAAATAGTTACCATCATGACAGCTTCATATTAGGCTGAAAACTTTGGACCACATGCATATATCATATGAGGTATGATATGGCCCAGGTCACAATTGGACAAGTAAATAAAATCTCATACACACCCCTAGACATTAGTAGTATGTTGAGTTCTACTGGAGTAAAATAGTAAAATCTCTCTTTTACAGAAATTAATTAATTGAACGGTTTCAATAATAAGTGACATGAATGGATAACAATAATGTTCTGAATTCAAATTAATATGCTTTTGTTGGCAAGTTTAGATACCAAAAATCTTTATTTAAATCCATCGATTCAGGTCCTACTAATGTAGGACTCATGTAAGATGAGAAAAAAGAAGGAAATTTTTTTTTATTGCGCATATACAATCTAAACAATTATAATATAGATACGAAAACAATAACACACATGTTCTGTATCTGTATCCAGCTCATTTACAGTTCTAATTTTAATCGAAATAAAGAAGAAAGAAGTCACTCTCATTCAATAATCATATCACTATTGAGAATCAAACCATTCACCAAATGTCAACTCCTCTCTCTCTCTCTCTCTCTCACCAAATGTCAACTCCTCTCTCTCTCTCTCTCTCTCTGTTTTCTTCTTCTGGTAGCTTAAACTTCAAGTCTACACATACTTAGGAATTTTAGTCTAAACATGCAACTAATTAGGGAGGTATTCCGATGTAAGGAGGAGTATTTTCCGATCACATACTTAGGAATACCAGTGACATCAGGAAAACCAAAGGCAAGGGATTGACGCCCCCTTTTGGATAGTTTTGAGAAAAAATTAGAAGGATGGAAAGGTAAATATCTATCATTGGGTGGGAAGGTGGTGATGCTCACCGCGGTCATTTCCTCACTCCCGTTATACTTAATGTCCTTTTTCATAATGCCAAAATAGGTGCGAGCGAAAATTGACAGAATCAGGAAAAGATTTCTTTGGAATGGAGTTGAGACATCATCAAACAAATACCACCTAGTCCCATGGGGTCAGGTGTGTAGGCCAAAAGAGGTGGGAGGCTTAGGGGTTGTGGATCTTAGGACCTTTAATTTGTCCCTTATGACCAAATAGTGGTGGCATCTAATCACGCAGAACCAGGGGTCACTTCAGAAGTTATTACTTAACAAGTATGGCCCGAAGGGAGGTACATTGTATGGGGAAATAAAAAGAAAGCATAATAACACGGCCTTTTGGAAGGGGATGCTAGTAGTACGACATCTAGTTTGTCACAGTTTGGATTATAAACTGGGTAAAGGAAATAAGATAGCCTTCTGGCATGAAAGATGGTGTTCGCAACTCCCTCTGAAGACACTATATCCAGATGTCTTTCTAAAAGCCAACAATAAGAATGCCAGGGTTTGTGACTATTGAGGTAGATCAAGATAGAGATGGAACTCAACGACATTATCTGGCCAGGATTTTGTAAAATTAAGAGTACTGAAACAATACCTATTCAATTCAGCTCCATCTCTACTAGAAGAAGATAGACCAATTTGGAGATGGGAGAAGAAGGGTAACTTTACAGTAAACTCCACATACCGGCATTTCATAAATGGTGGAATCATTTCTGCAAATACTGCATGGGTTTGGAGAACTAATTGCCCTCAGAAGGTCAGACTTTTTCTCTGGTTAATTTGCAAAGATACTCTTTTGACCTGGCCAAAACTACAAAAAAGAGGCTGGACTGGTCCCAATATATGTTTATTATGTAAGAGGGATGCGGAGTCAACTAAACACATCATATGTAATTGTTCGTTTTCTAAAAGCACATGAGAGGCATGCGTCAGGGCATTAGGCTTGAACATCGGCACTATCATAGATGACTCTACCTGGAAGAGTCTGGATAAGGGAGAAACTGGTAGCCGTAGGTTTAGAAGTGGTATAGCGGCATTTTGCTGGAACATGTGGAGAGAACGAAATGATAGATTATTTAATGATAAATATCATTAGATTGAATACTATGTGCGACTCACTGTTCATGATTTTATTATTTGGGCAGGTGTACTTTCAGATGAGGAGCGACTTCATCTATCAAGTGGCGCTTCGGGAGATGATATGGAGGTCAATTAGTCAGAGGAGGAGTAGGGACCTACTTCAGAAGCACGAGGACGGATGGGCCGCGCATGAGATGCCCCTTTTGCTAGTTCAATGTAGTTTTATTTTAATATGTTTCTTTTCTTTACTTGTTTTGTAAGCTTATTATTGGGCTACTTTACTAGTGGATCCTGAATACTTTTGTTCTGTTATTTTTTTTTTTAATGGAACGCGGAGGGAAAACATCCCGCCGTTTAATGTCAAAAAAAAAAAAACTTCAAGTCTACACACGTGAACAGTAGCACACCCCAACCAACTCATAAGAGTAGAAAGAGTGTACGCGTCCATTACATGTGAAACTATCCATCCTAATCAAAACCAAGTCTAATTTCAAAGATTTTAATCAAGGCTAATGTCATGTGGGTACCCGTATTTGCAACAAAATTAATGTATTTTAAATTTTTAGTCTTTACAAATAGTTGAAGTCACCCCCATCTCTCTTTGAATAGTTGAAGTCACCCCCATCTCTCTCTCTCTCTCTCTCTCTCTCTCTCTCCCCCCAAAGTTGGCGATTGTCTCTAATCAAGCAATGGGTGATAAGGTACTAATTCTCCCTTAAGTCACTACTTTTATGGTTTTTTTTTTTTTTTTAATGTTTTTCAAATGATCATGATGTGCTCTTTTATCCTGTGTTTCCTCTTTTTTGATTGATTATTTTTTATTTTTTAAAAAAAAAAATAAAATTAGAATTTTTCTATATCAAATTATCTGACCTTCGATCTAATGACCATTCATCTTATTTCATTTCCCATGATCATGTAAGAGCCAATAATAGCCAATATTTTTTCATTGAATTTAGATTATTATTATTTACATCCTTGATCTCTTTATTATTTTTTTGGTTTCCTTTTTAATGATACAAGTTATCGTAAAACTTATTCAATCTAAAGCATATAAAGAAAGGAATAATTTTTAATCTCTTGCAGATATCTACCATAATTTTGAACGTTGATCTTGAATGCCGCAAATGCTACAAAAAGATTAGCAAAATAATATGCAAGCTCCAAGGTAATCAACACAATTCTAACAAAGCTCTACTAATGTCACAAAATTCAAACTTTTATGACAAAATTCTAACTTGTACTGATGAATTGAACTACTTGAGAACGAGAGAGCATCCAGACCGTCAACTTCGACGAGAAGAACAACACTGTGACGATCTCCGGTCCATTCGATCCGAAGAAGCTCTGCAAGAAGCTCTGCTGCAAAGCTTGCAAGGTGATCAAGGGCATCCAAATCAAAGAGGAGAAGCCCAAGCCCAAGCCCAAGCCCAAGCCCACGCCCACGCCCCCGCCCACGCCCACGCCCACGCCCACGCCCCCGCCCCCGCCCACGCCCACGCCCCCGCCCCCGCCCAAGCCACGGTGCACTTGTGGATGTCAGCCTTGCCATTGGGGGTGTTCTGGGGATTACAAGTGCCCGTGGTGTGGGAGGGGCTTCGGGTGGCTGCCGGAGTGCCCGCCGCCGGTAATTTGTGCTGCACCACCACCATATCCTTGTGGTGGGTACAAGAATTGCACCTACATTTGTGAGGATCCACAACCTTCATGCAGCATCATGTAGTCGGCCTCATAGTATATATTCAAACTTTCTCAATTTACTTCATTTCACCATCAAACTTAAAGTTAATGTGGAGACATATGATTCGTATGTTTGAATAAGAGGAATATTGTTATTCCTTTTTTTGTAAATTTTTGAGAAAGTTGATTAAATGTGAGCACATGTTTGGTTGGTTGCAACCAGTGACTAGCTAGTACGGGGAGGGTTTGGACGCACAACGTTTAGCTTTTGTGTTTGATGATGAAGTGAGTGTAAATGTGGGTTGAGATCCAACCAACTTAGCAACCACTTGGATCACTGATTGCATAATGAGTTGTGGCACTTGTAGATGTAGTAGACCCCCATGTCATAAAGTGGAGAATTTGGCTATGGAAGGCACATAGCTTTTGCTTCTAAAACGAGACCTCCACCTGATCCCTCACTTCGCTCGTCTGACCTTTTTTGTTGTCGAGATACGAAAGAAGCAGCCAGAAATAGTTGTCCCTGGAATCGCCGTCGTTTCGTCAATGACTAGTCATTCGTTTTAAGCCCCACCTCCGAATAGTTTGTGTTATGCAATGTTTTAAATATCGGCGTATATACCAGTTTATCGATTGATATTCCAGTTTCAGCCCCTAACCGGTACGCTAGGTATGCTTCGGTTCGAAGGCAAGATATCGGAGGACTAAATTATAAATATGAAGATTCGGAAGACTAAATTCTAATTTTTAAAGATGTAAGGGACAGATATGTAAAAGCCCCTAAATAGAATTGCCAAATGATGCTCAACATGCCAAGCTGTTGGCTTCCTGTTTTCAATTATCAGAAACGTGTTAAAATGAACATTGCTTATTATTAGGTCATAGTTGCTATTGATGGAGAGTCTTGTTGCGACCCTAATTGTTTTAGAAAGGATCCAAATCCATCTTATAGGGCTTATGAATGAATAGTTGATTACTATTAAATTATTAGGTGGGATTATTGGATGTTTGTTGATAGTGTTAAAAAAAGCAAAAAAAAAAAAAAAAAAAAAAAAATGATGTTACCTTGTATAAGATGGAATGAATTATTATTATTATTATTATTATTATTATTATTATTATTATTGTGTTAGAATATGTACTAAAACCTATAGTGTTTTATACTTATACCCGAAAACATCTCCCATCGCAAAATTAACAAGCTGATAAGGAAAGTTTTTCTGTCACACAATTTTAGACACCAAACATGAGCCCTCACTTGCTATAAGATCAACGCACATATTCCTCTCCCTCCAAGTATGTTGAAGTAGAACATATGCAAATGATGAAACCAAATACTGGGCATCTCAAAATAGTGGATGGCATCCCCACTAGTGGCACTCAGAAAAGAGGAAAAAATGGCCGAACATCACTTTCCAATACAATTTTTTGACTAGGGATCATAACCGAAACCCACACAAAAGCCTCCCATAATCCTCTAATCTCTATTTTAGCACTGATAGATAGTAACCGGAAAACTATCAGCTCCTACAGTGCTCCAACACTGTTCCATGCAACAAACTCAGTACCAGACTTATTGTCACGAACAGAGCCTTCGAAATTTAATTTGTAATTTAAATAAAAAAAAATTAAATAATTTACAGGTGTTGTAATTTTATGTAAGAAGAGAGAAGAAGAAATTGGTTCTTCCCATAGTACAGAAGCAAGTATTCAATCCAATACTTTTTAGTCCATATGCGCAACATGAGGAAATGCAATGTCAAATTCTGAAATGAGATGTTCTTATAGAACTTTACAAGCACAACCATAAATCGAAACGAGAAAGGCTTTGATTTTGAATTTGAAAGTGGAACAATGAATTAGTTTGCAAATGAATTGCAAGAAAAATGCTTGTCAAGTAGTCCATGAAAGTGGCCTACAAGGTAAGTATTGCCATTTTAGCATTAAGCTTAGAAACAAGACACCAGATCCCACAATCGGTTTCAGTATCAGCCAAAAGTACATGGTATTGGAAATCAACGAGAATCATATCAGTAATATCAGCATTACTGACAGCACAAAGCAACATACTGACAATATCACTAACACTGAAATCGGTATAATAGGGTCTATATCGGCAAAATCCAATACGATATTCGCAATACATATTGGTACTGGTCATTATTTAAAACCTTGCTCAGAAATATTTCCACATATCTAAGTAAAGATTAACGAGAATTTTACTGAGAACAGGTATTTGAAGGCAAGGCTGTACCAAGGCCCTGTTCGGCAGCAAAAGCCTAGACTGCTGTTAACCCAACTCCAGCTAACTTTTTCTGAGCACATAAAAAGCAAAGAATAAGGAAGGATAGTGTTGATATTATTTGAAAGTTGTTTTGCGCAAAACCCCTCTCTTTTGGGAGGGCAATAGGGTTAATAAACTCTTATACTAGGTTGGAGTGAGGGAGTTGAGACTTGAATACTGGATGTGATTATCTAACCCCTTTCTCTAAAATTCATAACTCTAATATATTTCAACTCCAATTGCCAAACAAGGCCCAGGTACATCCCCAAATCCAATTTTGAGTTCTGATCGAACTTAATTTGGATATTTGGATAAGCCCAAATCATAATCTCAATCAATTTGAGATTCTGGTTATCTGCTCACGCGGAGCTAATCGCTAAAGAATCAGAACGCGGAACTAACGCGGAGCTACTAAACATCTCCACGTTTTGTTCAACGCGAGGCTAATATAGCCAAACGCGGGGCTGCGGAGTTAGCTCCGCATTCTATTGTGGAAAATCCTTTTAACTTAGAAATTTTCACTGCCAACAATATAATTTATCAAGAACTGAACCAGTAGTCAGGAGATGGTCGGTTTGTGATTGAACTTTTTCCAGTGGAAAGAATAAAATAAATTTCACTTTTAAAAAGTGATAACTCCTCTTCTTGCTCTGCACAAGTCTATTGGTAATTTAGTAGCATGACATCTTAGCCCCTCATTCGGGGTTCTTTGTCCCTCCGTAGGGAGTCTAGGGACACAGAATAATTGACCCTTACAAGCGGGAAATCCGCACAAATATCTCCATAGGGATAGAATAATTGACACTTACAAGTGGAAAATACTTGGAATATTTTGATGCATTTATTTTTAAGAAAAGTACAATGAAATAATATTAATTAGATTATTATGATGAGTAAATCTATATATATTTTTTAAAGGAAGGTTGTCAATTTTACAAAGTGGTTTTAAATTTTTTAATTTTTGAAATGTCTATGTAATTACTTCCTCTACAATGTAACTATTCCCCTTAACCCAACAGCCTTATTTGTTTCCACTACCTAATTTTTTTTAAAATTATAAATAAAAAATTCAGAAAACTTTGTATGGGCCAAGTCTATTTCTCAAATTTCTAAATTTTCTATTTTATATTGTGTTATTTTCTCTCTCTTCGCTTAGTAATATAGTTTCTGTTTAGGTATTCAAGGGGAGAACCTTTACCGTTAGCCTTATTCTTTCAGATAGGAAGTTCTTCATTCCTTTTGCTTCTAAATTTTCTTATCAATTTGCTTGAAAAAAAAATAATTTGTGTGTTGTATGCAAGCTTAAGAGTCGAAGGAAAAAAAAAAATGAGATCATACACAAGTTGAATACAGTAGCAGCAGCAGTCACCCAAAGTCTGAGAAATGTAGATTCACTTGTTTTAGTCAAAAAGGTTAAGATTTTAATTTCTTTATTGCATTGAACTTTATTTGCTAGGTTACGGATATGGGTGGATATTTACTAGAGATTACTATCACCCTTATCCTGTGTGATACTCGTTGAATCATATGCTCGGAGGTGGTACAGTGTGGACGATTTCCAAACATACTCCTCATTCGTTAGATAGAGAAGATAGCCAAATTTCGTGATTTGTTGGCAAACCAACACCTCGGACTCAATCACATGGGGACTCAACCATATGGGGATCACTGGAATACCTCTTATCAATAGATAAGATATGAGTTTGAAGTTAGGACTGTGATGTAGCGAAGTCAGACCATTATTTTACTAAAAAAAGGTGAACCATAAGCTTTATAGATCTCTATCCCAAGTGAGAATTGCTTCTAACTCAATACTTGAAAAAGTTAAAAAGCAGTAATTTTTGAAGTTAAGGTTTCGGATTGAAAACTAAGTTTATCAATGTATTTATCCAGTCTGAGGACTTTTTATTTCAGCTCATCAATATTTTGTACAGGGATAGAAATGAAGGGTAGTCCTTTGATGGTAGCTGAAATGAACCATAGACAATGTAATGACCTGTACTAGAAGAACCTTACAGAAGAGAGAAGTTCCATGGATATCATTTTTAGAAGTCTAGAACTATAAACTCTTAGAATCAGCGAGGACCACGGACTGCCTGCCGAGTGTTAAGAGTGTGGTTGTTTTATAAATAAAAAGAGAATCTTGGAATAGGCTGATAGTACCAATGGGCGATGTATAAGGCACATAATAGGGGATGAACACATATTACAGATGTATCCACATTTCTGGTTACATGTCCCTGTAGAGAGCTACAATCAAATACTTTGAAGAAAGTGTTAGGTATGCACAAACGTTTACTACATTATTATTATTTTGGAAAGCCAATTAAGAATTTCTCTACGAATCTATCTAACTACACACAAACGTTTTTTTAGTATTATGTTGTTTGTCACCCATCAAATCGATGGTGATTTTCTTTATTCATCAAGACTTTATCGTCAAATCACCATTTGATAATTAAACATTTTATAACCTCTCCGTATCAGATTAATATTTTTTTTTTCCTTCCTAAGGAATATTTCTTGAAGCATGATGTGTCACCTACTAATCAGGATGCCCTGCAATTTATCATTATCCTTGCTGACATATATATATATATATATATATATATATATATATATATATATATATATATATATATATATATATATATATATATATATATATATATATATATATATATATTTTCTTTTTAAAGTACATAGTGCTGGAGCTTAGCTTACAATTATTGATGAAATTTGTATTATATATCAGATACTGATGGTTTTGTGATCCCAAGCTTTAGTGTTGGAGATACTGATCCGAGCAATCATGATGTGGCAGAACTAACAGACGTTAAACCTCCTCCAAAGGTTTGCTTGTTATGTTTGTTCGTTATCGAACTTTAGATGCAGTACTTGCTTTCTCCGGCTGGTAGCATTCTACAAAAAATTGCAGATTAATAGTTTGTATATGAAAAAACCAACTAGTATTCATCTCCGTCTCAATTTTGTGACCATGGGGAATCAGATTGGATTAATATTTAACCAAACGAGTTGATACAACAGTAGGCTTCTTCATCTTGTTTTACATTTTAGTATTCTATGCATACTTCCTCTCTTTTCCTTCCCTATCATCGCCCTCCTTGAGCACTTGGCACCAAGGCAAGCTACAGATTCAGAAATTAGTTTTGCTTGGTGACAGTTACAATCTATTTGCTCCTCATCTAGAGCGTGATATTAGATGATGTTTTGTAGGGTTGTTTACGCATATTGAAATGGAAACTAAACCACCCTGTTATCTTTCATACAGGTTACAAAAGAAGAAGAAGAAGAAGAAGAAAAGATCTACTTGGGCCCTCACGGTGCTCCCCCATCTCAAGCAAAACAGCAGCAGCTGGACCTGAACGCAGGGCGTAAACAGCGTTTCAAGCACAAACTAAAGGAAGTAGAGCGCAGATATTCTGGCAGTATCGGACGTGAGAATAAGGTCGAACACATCCGGGAACTTGTGGGCAGTAGAGTCGGCAACCCAAGACATACCAACATGATGCCCAATACCTCGTCGCAAGACTGGCTGGACCCGCATTGCCATGAGTCTCAGTTTGATAGGCATTCTCACTAGGAGTTCTCAGTTCTTTATAACAGCATATACTTTGTTTGGTGTCCGCCGAGATCTATTATAAAGCCTTATCGTACTAAATAAGCGCATGTACCCTGGTTTTGAACCTTGGGCAGTGGCCATTGCTACAGAGAGTTATTATCTAGAAACATTTCGATGCTGTATCCATCTAGTTACCATATTGAGATTATTATCATTTTGACTGCTGTTTTACCCTGCTTATCGTTATTATTCCATGTTATGGAGAAATATGACCGTCTTCGCCATTTTTGTACCAAACATGGATATGGATATTAGTTGGGGAGTGTTATATCAAGCTTTAAAATATCAGAATTGGTTTTGGCTGATCATTTGTCACATCGAAATCATTGAACATAGTGTATTTGATGTGTCAGAAATATTGGTAAATATCATGTCGAGTGGTATATACTATATATATGGTCACTATATTTAAAACTTTGCTGTATATGTACCTAACTTTAGGCATTTGCCACATTAGTTTGGTGCTTCGTCTATCATCAAATTTGGACTTCGTCAGCAATTTGTCTTGCTCCATTCTGAATCAATTCTGAGGTTGTAGTCTTTGTACTCTTATATTTAGTATATCCTCGGTGCATCTTAAACTTATCTATAAGCCAAAAAACAAAACAAGTCATGATGAGAGACACAGAGAGAGAGAGAGAGAGAGGCATTGTGTTAGAACAAGAAATGCAATACAAAAATATAGAATCTTGTTGTGATTGGCATATAATTTTTTGGGTCTCTTAGAAAAGAAGCTTTTGATCAAAAGCATAAATTAAGTGGAAGGTGGTGTGAGATCGCATCAATGTTAAAAACATTTTAATGATTTCCTACTCCACAATGATCCCAACTCATGGACCACCACACAAGATGTGAGATTTTAGCTCTTTAAGCTCATGCATCAAGCCATAGATTCTCTAATAAACTTACGGCCCTATACATGGTTAACAATCACTATGACAATAAATTTTATGGTTGCAATTCAGTTTCGATTCTAATGATATGGCAGCGAGCAAGTTGATGGCGTTGTAAGAGCAATGGCTTACATACCAGAAGAATAAAACAGGTGTTGCTTTAAAAGTTTGGGATATCGTTAGGTGGTTCTGTTATTAAGGGTCACCTTCCGAGGGAAGGCAGAGGCCTTTCGTGCACCTACCGCGGTCACAGATCAGGCTTGGAAGAAGACACGCTCGTCCTCCATAGGAACCATTGACTAGGTGTGCTTGGTCTTTAGTCTCTTGCTTGTGAAACTAAAAAAGAGTTTATTCCCAGATAAAGAAGAATAAGTTCGGTAACAATCATTATGCTTCTCATATTTATATCATCATTTGTTTGGCAACAAATCAAGGAGTGTTTGATCATGTTGGTAAACAAAAATTGAAATAGTTTACCATTATGACAGCTTCATATTAGGCTGAAAACTTTGGACCACATACATATATCATCCGAGATGTGATATGGCCCAGGTCACAATTGGACAAGAAAGCAAAATCTCACACACACCCTAGACATTAGTAGTATGTTGAGTTCTATTGGAGTAAAATAGTAAAATCTCTCTTTTACAGAAATTAATTGAATGGTTTCAATAATAGGTGACATGAATGGATAACAATAATGTTCTGAATTCAAATTTATATGCTTGTGTTGGCAAGTTTAGATACCAAAAATCTTTATTTATATCCATCGATTTAGGTCCTACTAATATACAACTAATGTAAGATGAGAAGAAAGAAGGAAAAAAAAATTTATTGCGCATATCCAATCTAAATAATGATAATATAGATATGGAAACAATAACACACATATGTTTGTATCTGTATCCGATCCATTTACATTTCTAATTTTAATCGAAATAAAGAAGAAAGAGGTTACTATCATTCAATAGTCATATCCATTGAGAATCAAACCATTCACCAAATGCCAACTCCTCTCTCTCTCTCTCTCTCTCTCTCTCTCTGTTTTCTTCTTCTTCTGGTAACTTAAACTTCAAGTCTACACAAGTGAACAGTAGCCACCCCAACCAACTCATAAGAGTAGAAAGAGTGTACGCGTCCATTACATGTGAGACTATCCATCCTAATCAAAACCAAGTCTAATTTCAAAGATTTTAATCAAGGCTAATGTCATGTGGGTCCCCATATTTGCAACAAAATTAATGTATTTTAAATTTTTAGCCTTTACAAATTTGGAGTTCAATGACATCATATAGTGCCTTCAACCACTTTAAATAGTTGAAGTCACCCCCATCTCATGCTCTCGCCTCTCTCTCTCTCTCCCCCCCCCTTCAAAGTTGGTTGGAGACTTTGTCTAATCAAGTAATGGGTGGTGATAAGGTACTAATTCTCCCTTAATTCACTACTTTTATATGTTTTTTTTAAAATGTTTTTCTAATAGATCATGATGTGCTCTTTTATCCTGTGTTTGCTCTTTTTTGATTGATTTATTTTTCTTTTTTTTTTAAAATTAAAATTAGAATTTTTCTATATCAAATTATCTAACCTTTGATCTAATGACCTTTCATCTTATTTCATTTCCCATGATCATGTAAGAGCCAATAATAGCCAATATTTTTTCATTGAATTTAGATTATCATTATTTACATCCTTGGTCTCTCTATTTTTTGTTTCCTTTTTAATGATGCAAGTTATCATAAAATTTATTCAGTCAAAAGCATATAAAGAAAGAAATAATTTTTAATCTCTTGCAGATCTCTACCATAATTTTGAAGGTTGATCTTGATTGCCGCAAATGCTACAAAAAGATTAGCAAAACAATATGCAAGCTCCAAGGTAATCAACACAATTCTAACAAAGCTCTACTAATGTCACAAAATTCAAACTTTTGTGACAAAATTCTAACTTGTACTGATGAATTGTGCTACTTGAGAACGAGAGAGCATCCAGACCGTCAAGTTCGACGAGAAGAACAACACGGTGACGATCTCCGGTCCATTCGACCCGAAGAAGCTCTGCAAGAAGCTCTGCTGCAAAGCTTGCAAGGTGATCAAGGACATCCAAATCAAAGAGGAGGAGAAGCCGAAGCCGAAAGAGGAGAAGCCGAAGCCGAAAGAGGAGAAGCCCAAAGAGGATAAACCAAAGGAGGAGAAGCCCAAGCCCAAAGAGGACAAACCGAAAGAGGAGAAGCCGAAGCCCAAGGAAGAGAAGCCGAAGGAGCTCCAACCGGTCCCGCCGGCACCTGAGCCGGTGAAGGCTGAGCCGGTTTTTGTGGCCCAAGAACCCGAACCGAGAGGGCCCTGGCCCGGGCCGTGGTGCACTTGTGGATGTAGGCCTTGGTATGGGGGGTATTATGGGGATTACAAGTGCCCGTGGTGCGGAAGGGGCTACGGGTGGCCGCAGGAGTGCCCGCCGCCGGTAATTTATGCTGCACCACCACCATATCCTTGTGGTGGGTACAAGACTTGCACCTACATTTGTGACGATCCACAGCCTTCATGTAGCATCATGTAGTCGGCTTCATAGCATATCTTCAAACTTTCTCAATTTACTTCATTTCACCATCAAACTTAAAGTTAATGTGGAGATTATGATTCGTATTTTTTATTAAGAGGAATATTGTTTTTTTTTTTTTTTTTTTGTAAAGTTTTGAGAAAGTTGATTAAATAAATGTGAGCACATGTTCGGTCAGTTGCAACCAGTGACTAGCTAGTATGGGGAGGGTTTGGACCCACAACGATTTAATTTTTGTGTTTGATGATGAAGTGAGTGTAAATGTGGGTTGAGATCCAACCAACTTAGCAACCACTTGGATCACTGATTGCATAATGACTTGTGGCACTTGTAGATGTAGTAGACCCCCATGTCATAAAATGGAGAATTTGGCTATGAAAAGCACATAGCTTTTGTTTCTGAAATGAGACCTCCATCTGATCCCTCACTTCGCTTGTCGAGATAAGAAAGAGGCAGCCAGAAATAGTTGACCTGGGAATCGCCATCGTTCTGTCAATGACTAGTCATTCGTTTTAAGTTTTAAGTTTTAAGTCCCACCTCCGAATAGTTTGTGTTATGCAATGTTTTAAATCTCGGCCTATATACCAGTTTATCGGCTGATATTCCAGTTTCAGCCCCTAACTAGTACGCTAGGTATGCTTCGGTTCGAAGGCAAGATATCAGATGATATTTTGACCTCGAAATATTGCCGGTAAATAGTAATATCAAATTTTCTTTCAATTACGTAAACAAACCTAGTCTGACTTGTTAGCTCATAACACTTGTAACCTATGTACATAAGGAAGAAATATAATTAGGGCTTAATTAGTAGTCTCATCCCTTTAATCAACCATTCCTCCGTCACAAATGGTGACTACGAGATGCTGCAAACAACTACATTATATGTATTAACTTTATTTTTGGATTTCAACTTTATTTTTGGATTTCAAGGGTTGGGCATTCAGTTAGTATATGTGTCCTTACGTATCTGAGAAGATTTTACAAATGTTTTATAATCTCAATATAAATTGTTAAAATATCACGTAAGATCTTAACTTGTTTTAAATAGCTTTACCTGATTTATATAGGCATGATATGTACATTTATAATAAAAAAAGACACCTGATAATGACATATAATATCTAGTAAATGTCACGATATATTCCCCAATATACAAATTCGGTTTCCGACCAATATTATCACCGATATCTGATATTTAAAAGACTAATGCTATGCATATCAAGCTTGACATACATGCCTGTGAGCTTGACATACATAGCTTATTCTCATGAGCTCGCATTTTTTCCCATTCTAACCATACCATAATTACTGTAGTTCTTGTCAACTGAAACTTGTAATATCTGAATATCAAAAATTAAATTGTTAAAAAAAAAAAAAAGAAAAAAAAAAGTAATAAGCTAACAATCAAAAGCATATGATTGTACTCTCATCTGTGCTACAAACTATGTATCATCTACGTCATTAAATCACTCACAAAGTTAGCTTCATGAACAAAAATTTCAGTCACTAACCTCCAGCTTCTGCAGGTCTTGCTTTCAAGCTTAACAAATGCAAGCTCATAAAATAACTCTAGATGCCATTCTGCCTGCCGAAAAGAAACTCATGGACGATCAAGAAACTCCAGGGCAGTGGCCGAGGGAGTCAGGCCATGAGCAGAGAGATACTCAGGATTATAGAACTTGCTCAGATGCCTCATCCCACTGTCGCACAGAATTGTTACTATGGTGTGCCCTGGGCCCATAGCTCGTGCTAATCTCATGGCACCGACACAATTCATGGCAGAAGAACTCCCCACAAATAGCCCATCATTCTTTAGAAGAAACCTGTAGGCATAAATTTTAGAAGAGGAATCGCATGTGAGACAACAAGAAGACATGGGTGTATGTTTCTCTGAATTCAAACCATTGAGATGACATGAAGAAAGGAAATGGCACTCACGGCTAAGCCTAGGAGGTATAGCAGAAAACAGAATATGATCAACGTTTTTGCTTGGGTTGCGAAGCAATTTCTTTCTACTTGCAAGAATGAAAACTTCCAATGCAAATAAAAAAATAAATTAAATAATTTACAGATGTTGTAATTTTATGTAAGAAGAGAGAAGAATAAATTGGTTCTTCCCATAGTATAGAAGCAAATATACAATCCAATACTTTTTAGTCCATGTGCGCAACATATGGAAATGCAATGTCAAATTCTGAAATGAGATGTTCTTATAGAACTATTCAAGCACAACCATAAATCGAAATGAGAAAGGCTTTGATTTTGAATTTGAAAGTGGAACAATGAATTAGTTTGCAAATGAATTGCAAGAAAAATGCTTGTCAGCGATACACCTTATAATCAAGTTGTCCATGAAAGTGGCCTACAAGGTAAATATTGCCATTTTAGCATTAAGCTTAGAAACAAGACACCAGATCCCACAATCGGTTTCAGTATCAGCCAAAAGTACATGGTATTGGAAATCAACAAGAAACATATCAGTAATATCAGCATTACTGACAGCATATAGCAATATACTGACATATCAGTAACACTGAAATTGGTATACTAGGGTCTATATCGGCAAAATCCAATACGATATTCGCAATACATATTGGTACTGGTCATTATTTAAAACCTCGCTCAGAAATATTTCCACATATCTGAGTAAAGATTAACGAGAATTTTTACTAAGAACAGGTATTTGAAGGCAAGGCTGTACCAAGGCCATGTTCGGCAGCAAAAGCCTAGACTGGTGTTAACCCAACTCCAGCTAACTTTTTCTGAGCACATAAAAAGCAAAGAATAAGGAAGGATAGTGTTGATATTATTTGAAAGTTGTTTTGCACAAAACCCCTCTCTTTTGGGAGGGCAATAGCGTTAATAAACTCTTATACTAGGTTGGAGTGAGGGAGTTGAGACTTGAATACTGGATGTGATTATCTAACCCCTTTCTCTAAAATTCATAACTCCAACATATTTCAACTCCAATTGCCAAACAAGGCCCAGGTACATCCCCAAATCCAATTTTCCACTCACTGAGTTGTATTCATTCAATCATCTCAAGGAAACGAAAGCAAGTCCATGCATTGGTATTCATGAACTTTAGACCAGATTGCCCAAAAAACTATGGAGTTCAGATTACCGACCTTGACATTTCAACAGCCTCCTTATCTGTGCCCCGGAAAGCTCCATCCAACTCTGCCATCAAGAAGTTCTTGGTTAGCCTATTTATTCCAATTCCTTCCGTGATAGTGTCGAAAGGATTCTTTAGCCTCCTTCCCTCGGCTTCTTCCTTTGTGTACATCACTCCTCTTGTGACCTTATTGAACAGACCGGATCCTGGTGGATCAACAAGGAAACACTTGATGTTCGGATCCTTTTCCTGAAAAAATTAACAATAAAGGATCTCAGGAGAGACCAACCGTTGTTCAATGAAATAATGGATATATATATTTTTTTCAATGTATGAGTGGATCAAGGGTGAAAACCTTAAGAAACTGTGAAACTCCAGCAAGGGTGCCACCAGTACCTGCAGCAGCAACAAAGGCATGCAAGTTCCCTTTAGTTTGTTCCCAAATCTCTGGACCAGTGCCTTCATAGTGAGCTCGGAAGTTCGCTAGATTTTCGAACTGATCGGCAAAGAAACCCCCTTTACAAGCAGTTGAGGGAATGTTTTGACCTTGCTGTGATGCGTAACCATTAGCATGTGCCAATCCATCATTTTCTGTTTTACTAGCCTCTCTTTGCTTTGTGGCTAGCTTATTGGCCTCTGAAGTTCTCCTTCGAGCAATATTAACAAAGTGGTCCTTGTGTGTAATGGAAACTGGTCTCACTCTTTCTACAGTAGCTCCAAGAGCTTCAAGAACTTGAGACTGAAATAACATTCAGATTTGACATATTAGAGTACCCAAAAAAAAAACTATTTCAGCAACAGGTATTTGAGAGTTATTGCCACCCATTTAGAAACTTTTAGTATTCACTGAAACTAAAACACACAAATTGAGAAATGCCACAACAAAAAAAACCTTAAAGCAGTGATCCATATATTTATCGTGCAGTGATTTTTATTGAGATAGTTTGATATCAAGGTTTAAAATCTCAGTATTGGTATCAACCAATGACTAGTGGTATCAAAAATCAGCAATATCAACTTATCTATCAATAATAATAGATATATCGATAAAATATCTCAGTATTGATACACATTGGTAACATCTGATATTTAAAAACTTGTTTTATATGCATTGTTTAAAAGATAGGAAAAAGAACAAAAAGAAAATAAAGAGAGATTGCTTGTTATGCATTCTTGGACCACAATCCATTGTCTTGAACTTAGGATAAAGTGATCCGACATGGTATCAGCTTTTCTGGCAAGAACTGCATACATAAAGTTCAACATTTCACCATCCAACAAGCAAAAAATTACAGTTGTCATTCCTTACATATAACTCTCAGGGTTTGTAAATATTAGAAACAGAATTAACTCATGAGAATGGAAAAGGATAGTTACCAACTTCAAATAGTAACTCCTTGCCATTTATGTCCCCATAATTCAAAACATTTTGATTGGTTAACGAGTTATAAACTTAAAACGATTCTCAAAAAAAAATTATAAACTTAAAATTAAATAGGAATCTAGTGCTATACCAAGAAAGCCAGAAGAAATAAACGCTAACCGCAAATTCAACACTAGTAGTTCCACATTCCAACAAGCTGCTCACTTTTGTTGCATCAGCTATGTTTAGCAGTTATACAGAAAACATGTTTATTTTGAGGGGCATAAACAAAACTATCACAAGTTTATATAAGGTATCAAAGTATATAAACTGAACTGTCACAAGTTTTGTTGAAGTATACAAGTAGATATATGCAGAACTAGCTCAAGAAGACTCAGTTGTTATTAAAAAAAAAAAAAAATTACGTACAACATTAGGAGGAACAGAAAAGAAGGAAATGTTTTATGTTATATGTTATATGTACAGTAATTAGCTTAGAATTTGTCTTATAGCTCCGCAAGTATAATTTGGCTTTTATTCAGCTCGTAGAGGGTTGTAGTTAACAATCATATTAAATAACTACTGTCATTCATAGAGTTATTCTCAACATTTATGCAGATCCACGCCCCATATATGTTCTCATGTTGGTGGGAAAAGGCTTGGATAATGATGATAACAAGGAAAGAACTAAAAGGGTATATTCTTTTTTACTTATTCATATTTAACTCAGATAAATATATCGATTACGTTGTTAATCATATGCAAAGCAAAACAGTTAGCCTTTTCCAAATGAAGGCCTTACATACTTATACAGTTTTGAGGTGAATAATGCTTTACATATTGTTAAATGTCTGACATAAATGACACATCTATTGAGTCTATCCATGTTGGACACGCCTTTTTTTGGTTGGGGAAAGTCATATGGTGCATATCATATATTTCTTGCCAAGGAGTGTGTTTAATGCCTGATCTGATTGATTTTTATTTAATTTTAGGGCCCAGAATGTCCAAATGAGTCTTTAAACCAGAGCTAAAACCTTCACATAGAGGGCTCAATGCACACTAGTTTATTAGGCCTGTTCTTGTTGGGGTTGCATAGACCTCAAAATACACCAACACAAGATTCGGCATTTGGATTTTTTTTTTTTAAATTAAATTCACCATTTGATTGGAGTTGTTGGATTTCCAACAAGTAGTTTCAAATAAAAAAAAATAGGCCGCAGAATCTGACGTGGGAGCTTTACTTAAATTTTGCATAACTCCAACTACAATAATGGAAACACATGACACATGGCAAGCAGACAAATATGCAAGCAACCAAACATTTTCCTCAAAAACATGCAGTTGGGAGTTGGGATCCAGCCAAACAATAAATGCAACTCCAAGGATTGTAATTGGAATTGCAACGAAAATGGAGTGTAGCCTCAATTACACTCAACCAAATATATTACATTGTTTTCTGCAAAGATTCTTGATTTCAAAAAGTAAAAAGAAGTGTCTTCATGGAAGGCATCACTCACAATGCCCACAAAAACAAAAGACTAGTTCAGAAGTTCATTTTAAGACTGAGACTTTGGTCTTATGATTCATAAGTTCAAAAGTTCATTTTAAGACTGAGACTTTGGTCTTTATGATTCATAACCTCTTGGTTCACTTATATCCATACTAAGAGCCATTTAAATTTCATGAAGCAGTAGGTGGAGATTGACCATTGATTCCTACAAAAGGTAGGATAATGTAAATTACACATCTCAAGTGAAGTGAACAACCACCTCATAGCTCGTTTGGCAAGTACACTAGTTGGCAGCATGAATTAGTGAGCTTTTGGTAGGTATGGTATTACACACAAACACTGGACACTAAATTTAGAACATGAATTAATTTTAGCTCCCCTATTAGATTCCACGAGAGCCTAGTGAACTACCTATTCAGTCCCATTAGCTTCCTCCCATACATCCACTGCAATCTTTGAAGCCCTCATTCCTACCAGCAATCAGTAATTTTCTTCAATAGTTCAAAGCTATTTTGCTACATCTCAGTTGAAACTCTGTATAGAAAGCCCTTCTAATTAGTGCATATCCATCACGAAAAATTTTGCACCAATAAAAACCAAAAGTAAATCTTGATTTCAGCTACTAATGTCACTTGACCTTGCCAGGACCCCATCATGATTTTCTTCTTGAAACCAAGATATTTGAAAATTGGCCACGTTATGGATCAGAACTAGAATTGAGCAATATTCTATTTACACCCAAATTGTACGGCACACTCTTTCGGTAACTAGAGAGAGTTTAATTTGATAGAGATGCCCTTTCATGTATTTCTTCTAAAAAAGGAAAAAATTTGAGAACTTTTAAAAAACACAGGATGTACTGAGACGATTACACACGGCAACTAACCTTCAATATTCTTGCTATCTTACAACCTGAATCACCAATTATATATATATATATATATATATATATATATATATATATATATAAAGGCATTTGCAGCAAATTCAGTAATATGTTGCAAAATGGACTAAAGAAGATCCTTGATCAGTTTATGCTAGGATACCTACATCAGGATGTTTAATGAAAGGGAAAAAAAACCTGCAAGCTTAAAGGAATAATAAAATACTACGAGACGATGAATTACAACAAAAGTAGCAATGTGTCTAGTGGCATAGCTAAGGTACTGAAAAACAAAAAATGTCTACCATGTAAAAATCTTTGATACTAAATATAATAAAAATACTAATGCCTGGATCCGAGATTAAAAAAAAAAAAAAGGAAGTGAACTGCAAAACATTTTGAATAATACAACAAGAATTTTATTTAATAATATGACAGAATCCTTACATACTTTCTCAATGGCAGCATCATCAGGGATAACAACGTGACATTTACATCCATAAGCAGGAGCAACAGTAGCCAGACTGATAGCAGTGCTTCCAGCGCTTCCTTCAGTTACAACACCACCCCGCACTAGTTCTCCAGAATCTAATGCCTAAATAAAGGCATGTTTAAAGGATAATATGCAGAGATGATCGGGATACCAATAGCAATCAAGATTCAAAAGGTTTATCCATCCAAGCCTATACAAATATAGGGGAGGAAACACAGAACATATGGTTTCTTAGAACTAGTATATAAAGGCTGATGGCTTACAGAATGACTAATCTTCCATCTGTACAATTAGGGTTCTTAATGTCTAGCGCATTCTCATCTTTGTAAATTATAACTTAGACAATTTATAATTTACAATTTCTTACTATTTGCCAACTCACTCTTTCATCACCTGGTTACTGAGTGGTAGTTTGATTGCATTCAGTTAATCTCACTCACTAAAAAATTACAGTTTTGATCTGGAATTTAAAAAAAAAAAAAAAATCAACATAGAACCTTCTTAATTCCTCAATCACATTGACTTCATAGCATTAAAAAAAATAGTTTTTTAACAGAGAAATTGAATGAGGTAATCAACATCCTTCAACGAGTCAGAATTGAATTATAGTTCCAAGTTCCAACATATGTTAAATAAAAGGGGTTTTTAGATATTGGTATCATAAATCTTTCTTATTTTGATAGCAGTTCCTAAAATCTTCATATTTTCATATTAATCTCTCAAATTCTTTAACTTACTCCGTACCAATCATTTTGTTAAGTTTTACCCAAAATGACTTATCACGATTGTTTTAAAACAGATTAAGAGTAGTAGTTTACTCAAATATCCTCTCTTTTCCTATGTAGTATAGACACACCAAATTTGGCCTCATGTCCGTGTCGGACAAGCATTGGACACAATTTTTGCACGACACGTACATGTTGGATACGGATTTGACTTGCCTGATTTGCAACCAATGCGAAAAGTTCGGACACAGTCAACATAAAACGTCCATATTATAGCTCAATGACATGCTAGTTTACTTCATATTATTTCATATAAAAAAAATTGGTATAATTTCCTTTGATTGATATTGAGATATAGTCAAGCAATTCTGTTTTCAAGTACTTATTTGAGCAAGCGGTGATCTTGATAATGGAAATAAGCCTAACTTTGACTCATGCAGTTTTTAGTTGAGACATTTGTTCGTAATTAGAATTTAGTCACGGCCTATGGTGATTAGGTACTCGCTTAGTAGTACAATTCTAGTATTCATAATTTTTCTATATCAATAAATCATATTGGACTTTTCCCGTATGGTTATAGAAAGTTTAAGACCAGAAAAAACTTAAAAGCTAATTATACAATATTTATGGTTTGAGTTAGAAAATTTTTATTATTTGGAATATTCTTAATTTACTTAATTAAGCATCCTAATATTGCAACTGCATTACGAAACATGCTTGTAGTTATTATGAATGATTCCTTATGATAATAGTATGTTAATTGATATTTGATATTTCAGTTATATATATATATATATATATATATATATATATATATATATATATATATATATATATATATATATATATGAGTAAACGGGAAATACACCAGCGGTAAAGGGAGTTCCTTCACCGCTGCTTAGGTGGCCCAATAAAATTATTACGTGTGGCACCACTCAAAGGGTAATTAAGAAAATTCATTTATTTGTTATCTTGAATGATGCCACGTGTAATAATTTTATTGGGCTATCTAAGCGGCAGTGAAGGAACTCCCTTCACCGCCGGTGTATTTTCCGTTTCCTATATATATATATATATATATATATATATATATATATATATATATATATATATATATCAATGTTGAAAATAATACGTTATGAAACTCGTTATATTACGTTACGTAACCTAACGGAACCCTAGCGCTACATAACAATTGGAAATAACTCAATGCACTGTAACAATACGTTTTTATGTTATTTTACATTATATTAATTAACGTTACGTTAAATTACATTATGTTATATAATTTACAATTATTTTTTTAGTAATTTCTATATTATTGTTGATTATTAGAGAATTACTGTAATTTTAATTTTATTACTTGATTAGTTGTTGGCTTTTTTGATTGCTTATGAAATTGCTAGCTTGTTAATTTACGATGTTTCCTTATTCGCTTGTAATTTCTCTCCGGTTTCTAAAATATCTTACTTGCTGATATTATTGAATTTTTAACTGAACTGAAATCAACAATTACAAATAAAATAAATTGAACATTACAAAATATAAATTACAATAATAATAATAACTGGAATTGAAATAAAAAATTGAAATATTATTTTCTTGTTTAAATGATGACTGGAATTACAGTTGCAAACTTAATATAATTTATGAAAATAAAAGTGAAAATTATTGTAAACTTAATATAAAATTAAAATAAGTTATGATTATAAAATGATTCTATATTTTTTTATATTTTAAATTTATTTTTCAATTTATAAAAAAATATTTTATATAGTTTATATTTATTTTTATTAAATAAATAAGAAATTACATAACTTACGTTATGCGTTACGTTATATGTAACATAACCTAACAGATGCAAAACATTACGTTACCGTTATTGTTATTTTAAATATTGATATATATATATATTAAAAATTATTGCTTGATGTGTCCTCATATCCTACTTTTTTTTTAGAATTTTGTCATGTCTCGTGTTTATATCAGTGTGCTTCAGCGTCCCTCCTCCCAACCCATTCCCCCACATAAGGTAGCTCTCTCCCTCCCCCCCCCCCCCTTCTCCTTCCCCCTTAAGAGAGAGATCCCTCTCTAGATAGATCCTCTCTAGAATAAGTTGGTTATTAGATAATTCCAAGGAGGATTTGGTCAAGATTGGGTTGAACTGAAGGATCAAGGTTGGGAGTTCAATAGATTGGGTGGTTTCTTGGTATAATGTAGTCCCTCTCTCTAAAAACACTTGGTAGTTTGTGAAAGAGGACTTGTTCAGCGGGTTAAATTCATTTGAAGAGGTAAAGTTAAATCGAGGAAAATGAGAAGAAAGCATAACAGATAGATCATATTAAAGTAAAAGATAATAGAATATTCTCTAGTTATTGGATGGACAATAACCATCCAATATCTTCAAAAATTGGATGGACAGTAACCACAAGATTGATTTGGAGTCGGGTGAGTTAGCCAATTTAAATAGGTTTCAACCAATTTTGCTAAAACCAAACCGAACTGATTTGGAATAAGGACCAAAACTGAATCATACTAATTTGGCTCGGTTAGGTTATTCAGTTCCAAGTTTGTGAATAAAACTTATTTAAAAATTATCACTTTAATCGTTTTAGCAAATATATTTCTCCGAAGCATCCAATTTGCATTGCATTTATTGCCTATATATGTATAATTCAGTGTTCTAAAAAACGTCCTATGCGGGCGCATATGCGCTCGCATAAGCGTTTTCGGCCTCAGAACGCACAGAAAATCCAGAAATCGGTCCATTATGCGGACAATCGTTTATGCGGACGCATAATCGATTATGTGGATTATGCGTTCCGCATAATCCGCATACGATTATGCGGTTTTTGGTTTATTGGGTTTCGAATTTCTAAATTCGCCCGAAACCCGACCCGTACACGCTACCCACACATAAAAATCCCCTCTTTAGCTGTCGAACACGTACCACATCCCGATCCCATTCTCGAGTCCCCAAAGCGAAAAAAAACCCTAGCCCCTCTCCGATCACCCTATCCTCCGTTCACCGTATCCCCTCTCCGATCACGGCGACATCTCCTCCGGCGATCGTGACTCCAAACCACCGACAAAAACGAAAAAACCCTAACTCTAGTCTCCCGATCTCCCGAGCTCTCCGTTCGCGCTTTCCCTTCTCCGATCACCGATGACATCTACTCCGGCGATCGTGACTCCAAACTAACGACAAAAACGAAAAAAACCCTAACTCTAGTCTCTGATCTCCCGATCTCCCAATCTCCCAAGTTCTCCGTTCGCCCTTTCCCCTCTCCGATCACCGGCGACATCTCCTCCGGCAGCTGCAGTCCTCAAGGCGAGCTCTCCGGCGGCGTTGATTTGGTAAATTATTTTTTCCAGTTAGGATTTTAGATATTTTTAGGGTTTTGAAGTTTATGTTTTTTGGGTATTATTCCTATTGAATATTTTGCTGGATTTTTGGTGCAATTTTTTGTGAGAATTAAGTTTAATTGCTGGATTTTTGCTGGATTAATTTGCTGGATTTAGTTTGCTGGATTTTGCAGCCAATTAATTTGCTAGTGACTAGTGAGAATTAAGTTTAGTTGCTGGATTAACTTGCTGGATTGAGAGACCTAGGGTTAATTTGCTGGATTTTGCAGCAAACATGACCATCTGAGAGGAGGTTATTCTGGAGGACGTTTATCCATCCACGAAGAGAAGGTAGAAGTCATCTGCTAGGAGAATGAGAAAGCTACCTAGTTGAAAAATCTTAGTAACATGTATACAAATCCCTAGATTTTTACATACACGCCTCTAGGGAAACAAAATTTTGACATTAAAATTTTTCACAGCATGCTTATATTTTGTGGCATTCCAGTAAAAATAAATAGGCTGGGGAACTAAAGATAGAGACCCTCACCTTCTCTCTCAAATAAATGGATGAAAACTTTATGTCTTTTGCATATGTAGCCATTTTATTGTTCACGTTTTTTCCCCCTAAATACATCAGATACCTTGGGAGAAATATACGTTCATATATAAAGCTTACAAATGCTATTTTCTAGTCATACATTCCTATCAAACCAAATTGGCTGTAGAGACATATTTTACATATGTGATCTAATTTTGTAATTCTTGTAAATCTGGTGATAGGCAATTAACTTCTTCGATATTAATATTTGTTGGATTTAGTTGCTATAGGATTAGAAATTAATAATTTAATATTTCTCTCAGCCAATTAATTCAAGTTCTGATGTCTATCAAGGCATGAATCTGATCTGAACTTAATATATACTATCTTTGTTAGAGGGTACAATGTTGCCATGAGATGGGTGGATTTTGGATTGTTTTTTCTGTAATGTAACATTAAGTGCTACTAAAGCCATAAAGTGTTGTTAACTGATCACTTCGATGAATTATTTTTGAATATAAGTTTATTTGAATATAAGTTGGCGATTTGTTAATTGTATAAGTTTATTGTAGTAGAATATAAGTTTATTTGAATATAAGTTGGCAATTTGTTAATTGTATAAATTATTTTTTGAATGAGAAATAATTGTTATTCTTAATGATGATGTAGGAACTTCTTTAAGGCATATAATTTTTTCTGTATGTCATCATCAATGGCCTCTAATTCAAGTAGTTGTGGCCGACAAAATCCATCGAGTGAGGAAAATAGCCAGATTCCATTGAAACCAGCAGGATCAAATGATATTGGGTGGAATTATGGTAGGCTAATAAAGAGATGATCTTATAATGATGTAAAATGCATCAAGTGTAATAAGATTGTAAAAGAAGAAATAAATAGATTGTAGCAATATATTGCAGGAGTTGGAGGAGAAGTGTTAGCATGTGTGCTTTTCACAGACGAAGAGAGGCGTATATGTAGGGAGAACTTGGAGGGAATCAAGACGAGGAAAGTTGACAAGCGGAAAGCTGATTATGAGCTCCGTAAAGAGGTGCATATATCAGTGGAAAGAGAGAGAGAAGAACCCGAACTCACTGGAGATTATAGGTCTCGTGTTAGTGGTCCACTGAACAGACTGGTGGATGAAGCTAAATGGAAGCAAACAGTTATCAATGAGGGAGAGAGAAGGAAGTGGAAGGAGCTGAAACATGATTATGCGTCCATGTGGGCATATGCCAAAAGAATTCCTTTTAACACTTTCGACTGTGAGGAGTTCGATCAGTTTTGCGAGGCTGTTGGCAAGCACGGTCCAGGGTATAAGGGCCCCAGCCAATATCAATTGAGAGTGTCTCTCTTAGATAAGGCATATAAAAAATTGAAGACAGCTTGGAGAAGTCAAAGAAAGCGTGGGATGAATACGGCTGCAGTATTTTGACTGATGGATGGACTGACAGAAAGTATAGGAGTATCATGAATTTATGTGTCTATTGCAAGGGCGGCACATACTTCATTAAATCCATTGAGGACTCGGCCAATGCACATACTGGCGAATACATATTGAAGTGGGTGGAAAACTGCATCAAGAAAGTGGGTGAGAAGCGCGTGCTGCAAGTGGTTACTGATAACCACCCATCCAACATGACAGCAAAAAATATGTTGAAGGAAAGAAAACCTAATATATTTTGGACCAGTTGTGCAGTCCACACTATAGATCTTATGTTGGAAGGTATTGGTAAGATACCAAAATACAAAGCAGTGATTGAGAAGGTAAGATCAATAACAGTTTTTCTCTATGCACATCACAGTACTCTGGCTTTGATGCGCTCATTTACAAACATGAGGGAGCTTATTCGTCCAGAAATCACCAGATTTGCCACCACCTTCCTAAACTTGAGCTGCCTGGTGGACAAAAAATCACAGTTGGCTGCTATGGTGTCTTCAGATAAGTAGGATAATAACAGATGATCGAAGACAGAGAAGGGAAATTCAACTAAAATCACAATATATTCTGACTCCTTTTAGAAAGACATTAAAGAGTTTCTAAAGGTATACACTCCTTTGTTTAAATTGCTGAGAATTGTTGATGCTGATCGTAAACCTTCAATTGGTTTTGTCTATAGAATGCTGGAAGATGCACAGAACGAGAACAAATCTGCTTGCAATCGAAAGGAGTCTGCATTTAGACCAATTATTAATATAATTGAGAAAGAATTCAGGGGCAGACTTGATAATATATTGCATTTGACGGCATATTATCTTAATCCCTATTATTATTATAGGGATAATGCAGTCACAGATAATACACTAGTAAAAAATGCCGTCATGCATTGCATATACATATTTTACCCTGAGCATGACGTCCAAAATCAGATTGGCTCGTATGAATTTCGTGTCTACAAAGATAAGGGGGGACTTATGGGGAGTGGCATGGCGGAAAGGTACCGAATGAGCTTTAATGGCACGGATAATTTCGACCCAGGTAACCTTTATACATGAAATTTAAAAGAATTTAATATTAAATTCTATTATTTCTAATTATTAACATATTGTTATATGTTGCTTTAATAGCTCATTGGTGGGATTTTTATGGAGGAGATGCACCAAATTTTCGAAAAATAGCAATTAAGATTCTAAGCTTGACAAGTAGCTCTTAAGGGTGCGAGAGAAATTTTAGTGTATTTGAAGGGGGTAAATACTACTACAATGATTATATATTTTATAATTTTTAATTACATTATTTTCAGAGTTAACACTCTAACCTTCTCTTTTCTCTTGTGTAAAATCATATATAAATTTATAGATACATCAAAGAAGAGGAACAGGCTGGATACTAAAAAGTTGAATGATCTCGTCTTCATTCAGTTTAACAAAAAAAGGGCACAGAAAAGGAATGCGAGGAAGAAGGATGGAGATAGTAAGGATGTGCTGATTGCTTCAGATGATTCCAGAGTTTTGCACTGGAAAGATGAATTTGTTAGAGAAATAGAGAATGATGACGAAGATGAGATCTTCCCTGGTTCCGGCTTAACATGGGATCTTATTACTGCGGCGAGTGGAGCTAACGAAAATAGACTCAGGATGAGCAAAAGGACGCTAAGAAGGAGAGCTGCAGCGGGAATGAGAGCACAAGAGGGTTCATCCAGTGCAGTTGTTGAAGATCTTCCTGAACATGATCAAGCTATAGCTGTTTTAGAAGAAGAGGGTGATGATGTGAATGACGATGATGACAGCTCTGAGGAGGAGTCGGAAAACAATGTTCAATATGAAGATGACAATAAGGAATAGTAGAGAATTTGTTGAGTGGGATAAACTGTGTTTGATAAAAACTTGTATTATTTTTTGAATATGTAAAACAAATTACTTATGTAGTTGACACAAACATGTATTAGCAATGTGTGGATTATTGTCATATGTTCATTTGTACATGCATTGTTCATTTTTATGTGTTAAAGAACTTTCTTAATTCTTATATATCATATATATTGATTCTCATTTAAATTTTCTTTTTGATTTGTAGATGAGCGACGTTTTTGATCCATACATACATGCGTCGTTCTTTTTTTTACATTGGGAGTTAAGAGATAAGTTTTTCTATCTTTTTAATTTCTTATGTAGAGACAGTTTATATTCATTTTAGATGTTTACGTTTATTATTTATAATTTTTTATAGTTTTATAGCATTAATATATCCATTTTTTAATAATTATTATATTAATATATATTAAAATATTAATATTCTGCATAATTCCACGTAATCCGCATAATCAGCGCGTAATCCGATTATGCGTTATGCGGTCCTGGACCGCATACATACTGAAAACGCATTTTTGAACATTGGTATAATTTTTAAATAAGTTGGTCGGTTTGGGTTGGGTTTCGGAGCCCGGAACCGAAAACAAACCGTCTATTTTGGTACGGTTTTGCTTATTTGGATCGATTTTAAAAGGCTATTTCATTTTAATTAAACTCTGCTCACTCTAGTTTTGGAACTTAAAGTATCTGAGATAATAATATCAAAAGATGAAGATTTGAGGAACTAATACTAAAATATGTAATATGTAAGGGGTCAGTATCAAAATGTTCCTTAATAAGCTACTACTTTTATTACTTATATACCCATCATAGAAAAAAATAATAATAATAAGCGAAGCGCATGTGCTTGATCACCTCCTCAATGATTTTAACGGCGACCCGGTCCTTAACGCTTCCCCCAGGATTCAAGAACTCAGCTTTACCCAAAATCTGCAACGAAAATCCAAACGGGCATTTCAAAAATCCCATCTTTAGCTCTTTTCAACGAAAACCCACCCAAATTAAAGGGTCAAATCAGCTTACCTGGCATCCTGTGGCATCGGAGAGGCTGTTAATTCTGATTAGCGGAGTGTTACCGATGGCGGCGATCAGGCCCTTGTTACGATTGGTATCTCGAGGGTTTTTGAGAGATTTCTTCATCTTTTTGAAGAATTGGAGGCGAAAGAAGTGATTGGAGAGGAGGAGGAAGGAGAAGACGGTGATTGAGACCGCAGTAGCGGCAGCGATCCCAACTGCGGGCCTTTCCGCCGCCATCTCTCTCCCCCTCTCGCTCGTAACTTCTTCTCCCCCAAAAGAAAATGCGATTCACTTTCGTGAGGGCTCACTAGTAAAAATGGTGTGCACTTTAGAAACTCCCGTCATTTTCGCATTAAGCCATTGCTACTCTTGCTATAAACGGGAGTTTCTAGATGGGCACAACTAATTTTCCAGTGAGCCCACTTTAAAAGTCTTGTTTTTTACCAGTTTGCCATAATTTTTTTTGGTCAAAAATACCTTTGACATCTTCTCCTTCATCTTCCGATCCTGCTGCTTATTTTTCCCGCGTGAAAACAGAGAGAGGATCTGTAGAGGAGAAAAAGAGGGGAAAAAAAAATTTATTTCTCAAAATCTTTACTCTATACAGAAATTAAAGTCTAAATTTAATTTAAATCTCCTCTCACATTGTCTAATCCTAGAAAATAGAAAACCTAATTCTTTTGTGAGTCGACGGAGAAGAAAATGGAGTTGCACAACTTGGCGATGGTTTCATTCGACGATCAAAAGTCATTGGGGTATAAATCGATCATCCTTTTTTAATTTCTATAATTTTTAAAAGGAATAGATTTATTTAAAATAGAGATCGGTTAGGAAGAATGGTTTTGATTTCACAGCCGTTCAACTTCTCATTCTATTATGTGTACTTTGATTAATAGGATAAACCTTCAACACACTGTAACCGAGATCAGAGTGAGGTAGCTGTTGATTATAGTTCGGCATTCGCAACAAGTGAGGTATGATGATATAGAAGATTTTGTATATGTAATGTATTATGTTTGGTGGAGATGTCTAACTGAAACACTGTGATTGTAGACTTTTTTAGATCGAGAAGAGCTTGCAAATTGGGTTCGTGATACGGGAAAGACGTTAGGATTGGTGATAATTGTTTCAAAATTGGATAGTGGAAGCCATTATAAGAAGGGAAGAATCTGATTTGGTTGTGAAAGGGGTGGAAGTCCAAGATTCAAAAAATTAAAGGGTGATGAAGGATTCAGGGGTAGCAAAAAATGTGGATGCCCCTTTAAGCTAAAGGGTCAACAAATATCTGCTGAGGGGTCCGAGTGGAAACTTATGGTTATATGCGGTACGCATAATTATCTTGCAGCAGAATATCTTGAGGGACACTCATATGCAGGAAGACTATCCCAAAGCGAGACTTCTATTGTAATGGAGTTGTCAAAATGCCATGTACAACCAAAAGATATCCTTACATCTTTAAAGATGAAGGATCCGAAGAATGCATCAACGATGAAGATAATTTATAATGCACGACACAAGCTTCGGGTTAATGAACAGGGGGGTAGATCGCAAATGCAACACTTGCTATTTAAAATTTCAGAGTGCAAGTACATTGAGTGGCATCGCATCAATAACCAAACCGAAGCAGTAACTGACCTCTTTTGGGCTCATCCGGTTGGTGTGGAGCTTCTACGTGCATTTTCAGGAGTTATCATCCTAGATTGTACCTATAAAACAAACAGGTACAAATACCCGTTACTTGAAATAGTTGGTGTAACATCGACGAATATGTCATTCTGTGTTGCTTTCGCTTTTCTTGAAAGAGAATGGGAAACAAACTATGCATGGGCACTTGATAAGTTACGTGGATTATTTATCAATGAAATTTATCCAAGTGTGATAGTAACGGATAGAGATTTAGCATTAGTAAATGCTGTTCAATCTATATTTCCAACAAGTCGGCATTTACTATGCCGTTGGCATATCAATCGTAATGTGTTGGCTCATTGCAAAAAATATTTGGAACAGAAGACTGAATGGGAGAAATTTTTCTCAATGTGGAAGTTGATAATGTTATCTGAAACGATTGAGGAGTATGATTCAAGTCGGAGTTTACTCATGAATGAATTCCGAGCATACCCAGATGCAGTCGAATATGTAACGAAGACTTGGTTGGATCCATATAAAGAAAAATTTGCTTACTGGACAAATACGTGTCTCCACAAGGATAATGTAACAACTAATCGAGCGGAGAGTGCCCATGCAAAATTGAAGCGGCAACTTCGAACGAGTCAAGGCAATTTTGAAAACTGCTGGAGCAACATTCATTTTTTACTTGAATTGCAACATACTGAGATTAAGGCATCTTTCGAAAAAATCCTTACAATGTTTAATCGAAATTCATGTTGCCAGATTTTAGAGAACTCCGGGGCGTAATATCTATACACGCATTAAATCTGATTTTGAATCAATTACGAAGAGCGGCTAGTATCGGAGTGGATGCAGTTGAATGCGGTTGCATAATTAGGCAAACGCATAACTTGCCATGCGCCCATAAAATTGCAATGTACCAAAGAGATAATCGAGCAATCCCATTGGATTGCATTGACCTTCATTGGCAAAAACTTGACATGCTCCCAGTCAAAGCGTCGGTTGTTGAATGTTTAAATTACCAAAAAGATGTGGAGGTATTTATTTTTAACTTGCTTAAATGTGATAATGAGGAACGAGCTCGAAGGTTAAAGAAGTTGAACGAAATATCAAATCCAGCAAGTTCTTCACTTGCTGATCTTGTTCCGAAGGTGACACCACAAGTTGCGCGCCGGAAAAGGAAGCGCGACTACTCAACAAAATGGAATCCTTGTGCTTTTGAGTTAATTGCTTCTGAAACTGACAATCGTTCTCGATTGATGAAAGCAGTGGTTGTTCAAAGAAAATATTAGCCGATGAAGCTAATGCCAAAGCAGAAGCCTACACAGAAGGTAAACCATTTATGTGCAGTATTATATATCTTATTTTTTCATATTTTTTTAACTTTAAAATTTTGTTTCTATACAGGAATCCACTCTGGGTGAACCAACATCAGTTGAAGCTTCGGTATCGGAAGTTCCTCTCCTTTTGGAGCCCAATCCCATATTCCAATCAATGACCAAATTTCCGTATCAAGATTCACTACCTAATTTCTTCCGTCCCTATATCAATACTGTTGGTGAGGTTAAGTCGGACGGAAATTGCGGGTTTAGAGTCGTCGCAGATAGCCTTGGCTTCGGGGAGGATCAGTGGGGTCAAATTCGCAGAGACTTGGTTACCGAACTAGACGAAAATGAGCTATCCTACATTAGTCTATTCGGAAGTGTTGATCGATTTGTTGAGCTCCGAAAGTTAATAAACTATTTTAGAGAATTACCAAGTTCCGACCACTGGATGACTTTGCCGGACATGGGTCATTTGATAGCGTCGAGATTTAATTTAGTGTTATTCTTCATTTCCAATGCCCAATGCCTAACTTTCCTACCGCTAAGATCACCGCCTCCAGCCTCAATTCTCCAGATCAAGGAAGTGATTATGGCTTTCGTTGGAGGATGTCATTTTGTCCCCGTAAATATCGTATCCTATATAGTTTACATTTGAATACAATTACAGATCCGTAATGCAACTTTTAATCATGCAGGTTAAACTAAACGCAGGACATCCAGTTCCCAACATTGCGCTTAATTGGAACCGTTATCGTGACCCGGTGGCATCTGGATGGCAAGATTTTTATATGGAACGAATTGAACAATCCAAGCAACTTGTGCCACCGACTGTAGCAACACAAGATATCATTGAATTATAATCAATGATTCTATGGATGACCTCATTATGTGCATATATTTTGTTCGAAGCAGTTAACAATTGTACTTACATGAAATGAAAAAAAGTTTAGTGACATATATATCGCGGTGCCATGTAAACCCTATTTGTGTCTTGTATATCGCGTTACCAAAGTTAGGTGTCAAAGTTAGACGTCACTTATTTGTAAATCCTATTTTGTCTTGTATCCGGCGCCAAACTTAAAATTTGAAGTTATAAATCGCTTATGTATATGTGGAATCAATGATGCCAAGTTGTTGATATGTTTTGATACCAAAATATTGTTCATCATATAATAGACATGCACGATATACTGAATTGATAACAAACTTACTATCTACCGGGTTGTACACCCCGTATCACTTAGTGTTTTATAATCGTATCAGTCATCCGGATTTACAGAACCGGATACAATATAGCATATCCGGGACTGTAAATCCGGACAGACAAATCAGGTCCGGACTGGATAGCCCGGATGAAGATTTTTGATTTTTGGCCCTCCCATCCGGGGTATTCAGCCCGGACAGAAACTCTCTGTCCGGGGTATCCAGCCCGGACAGATGCTCTCTGTCCGGGTTATCCAGCCCGAACAGAGAGCATATGTCCTGGCTGGATACCCCGGACAGAGAGTTTCTGTCCGGGCTGAATACCCCGGATGGGAGGGCCAAAAATCAAAAATCTCCATCCGGGCTATCCAGTCCGGACCTGATTTCTCTGTCCGGGTTTACAGTCCCGGATATGCTATATTGTATCCGGTTCTGTAAATCCGGATGACTGATACGATTATAAAACACTAAGTGATACGGTGTGTCGAACAACAACTTGGCATTATAAACTACTAGAACAATATATGAGGGTAAAACATATGGGGGTGAGGTTAGAAATTTGAGAGTTTTTGCTCGTTATGTTCCAAATGGTTCTGAATAGAACAAGTTCAGCAATACAATTCAAATAGCATTCAACTTCTCGTATAGCTATATAAATGAAGGAAAGACACATATGGATATTCAACCTCTTGACGGGTAGCAGCTACATGCATGCACAATTTTACAAATCAAAGTTTAGACCACCAATTTAAATTACATATGCTCATCCATAATCATAGGCATATACAATAAATAAATCATTAATATAAAAAGGATCTTGACACCCAATATCTTTAATATTAACAACTAATTCATAGTTTCAAACACAGAACAACAACTTTTAAAATGAGTTTGAGCCTCATTTAAAAACAATGCTGTAACGCCCCCGTTTTTCAGCTGCTTCCCAAAACGGAGGACGTTACTTATTACTTACCCTAGACAACCCAACAGTCACAGAATCTTGGAATAACCGTAACTACTACCACAATCAGATAAATAAATAACATGTCTGAAACTGAAATGATTTTATTTATACAAAAAGTTCATTACATAACATGACACATGCTTTAAATATGAACACAAAAGAGTCAAAGAGAAAAGCAGTGCCCATACAAAAGGAAATATAAACAAAATCTACAAAGACTCTCCAGATAGTACTTCACTTGCCTATTGTCACTCGAACTGTCCAACGAAGTACGGGTTCTCAACTGGGGCTAGATCCTCTTCTTCACGTTCCAAATCTGGGTTCAAAACCCAAGGGATTAAACTCGGCAAGCAATACATTTAAAAAGATAATTTGTGTACTATCATAGTACAGGAATATCAGTATGCATGAGCATGTTTATGTCAGTATTGTTTGTGTGCATATAAATTAACATAAAGTCAAGCATAAATAAATGCATAAATAGATGAACTGGACAATAACTACTCTATCTATTTAATCATATATTCTATTGGTTTCAGTCATCGTCCAGTTTAAAATTTGAAACTGTATTAATGGATAAGATAGCGCTATTCTCCATTGTCGTATAAGTGCCCGTGCATACCCGGGACCCGGCCCCAATATTCATGGCGCTGAACCATGACATGCCGCTAGGCACTCAATCACGTTCTGTACTGTATTACAGTACGGACTTACCACTCTGGGTAGATATCAATTGGTGATCCAATAATCACCCAGGCCGTTGCAGTAAAAGAATTCCAGCCCTAACAATACAATCAATCTTTATACGGCAAGGCTCTTATCCATCATATAGTTTCTCCCATCCCGTGTTCATAATTAATTATGCACATGAAAATTTTGTAATTCTTCTTTAATTGTTTTTCAATTCATAATAACATGCTTGCATTTCTAGGACTGTACATGACATGTAGTATCATAACACATGATCTGTAATATTAAAACACATGACTAGTAATATCAAACCACATGACATGTAAAACACATGACTTATAACATGATAAATTAACACATGATATATTAGTACACATGATTTGTAATATCAAGGCATATGACTTGTAGCATGATAGATGTTGGTGCATAATTGTACCACAATGCATATCATCAAAAATATTACAATAATCTGGTTTCATTCTCAGTGTCAATTAATAAGCTAATTTGGAAATCAAGTGAATCATATAATAATACTGCATTATTTTTAAACCCAACGTATGCATTTATTAAATTTCTAGGCTCAATTATATATATTAATATGCATTTATCTTTTAATTAAAATCTAATTTATTATTCTTATTAATTTATCAATTATGTCCAATTAATCCAAACTAAGTCCAATTTAAATCTCTTAATTATTTAATCCATCAAGCCCAAGCCCAGTAAATTCCTACTTTTTCATATCTTTATTTTAATTTTATTTTCCTTTTTTTTTTCTGTTCAGCCCAGGCCCAAGCCCACTCATTTTTATTTTCTTTTTCTTTTACTGGGCTGGGCTGGCCGGCCCAGTATTTTTATTATTTTTTCTATATTTTTTTCTGGCCCAAACTAATTCCAAGCCCATTTTTTTTTCTTTTTTTTTTTTTACTGGACTGGGCCAGGCTAGTTACAATTTTTATTCTTTTCTCTTTTCTTTTCTCTCTACTTGTATACGGGAAGGCCCACTTACCCCTTTTCTTTTCTTTTCTTTTCTTTTCTCTTTTATTTTTCCCTCTGGTCCAGGCCAAGCCCAGTTCCTTTTATTTTTTTTTTCTTCTGTTTTTTTTCTTTTCTTTTCCTTTCCTTTCACCTCACAGAACACAGGCCCAGTTACAATTTTTTTTCTTTTTTTTTATCTTCTTTCTATTTTTGCATGGATTCAAATATTTGCATGGGGTTTTCTTATACGTAATTTTTTACTTTTTTTTCTTTTAAATAAAAAAATAATAATAAGCAAATATCATAATATTTCTATATATCAAAATTGATCTGGCTCAGTTCTTAATATCAGTTAATGGTCCAAAATATGAACAAAGTATTTTTACAAGATAATTTACGTATATAAAATTAAATAAATAAACGAATGAAAATAAATAAAATAACGAAATGAAAGAAAATAGCAGTATTACTTGCCTTGGCTCGATCTTGAATATTCGGTTCGAATCTTCGATTCGGTTTGATTTTCATTCTTCTTCTACTCTCTTTATTTTTATTTTTATTTTATTTTTTCTTCTTCGGTTCGGTTGCAGGCAGAGAGAGTGAGAAAGGAAGGCAGAGAGAGTGAGGGAGAGATAAGGTGGGTGGGGTTTTTATTTTTATTTTATTTTTCTCTTTTTTTTTCAATTGGTTTTCCATGTGGCCACCTAACCCCGTTGCCACTCCTCTTTTGCTCATAACGACAGCACAACACAACAACCGTTCCCCGCCTCACTTATTATTTTAATTAATTTATTTATTTAATAATTTAATAATTTTGGTTTCGTGTAACATTCTCCAAGTACTACCAAATTTATCTAGGACGTAGTGCTCGACGAGGGGAACACTATAAAATTATCTGTTTGTTGTTTCGATGTCTGGAATAAATAAACCGAAATTCCGAAGTAATTAGAAGAATAATTTTAATAATTTACATGTAGTTTGGAGAGTTATTATTTTTGCATGGAAAAATAATTTTAATAATTTGCATCTAAGTTATTATTTTTGAATGTAGTGGAGAGTTATTTAATATTTTGCATGTAGTGTACTACTAAGTTATTTAATACCTTAATAATGTCACTTTGTTCACACGCCCTTTCATTTTTTTTTTATTTAATAATTTTATTATTATTAAATTCGGAATATTGGGAGTATTTTTTGGCCTTGTAAGAAAAATCTCAAGAAATCCTAAATATTATAAAACTAATAATCGCGAAGACCGAATGTCATTTGGGTGTGTAGATTTAAAGTTATGTTAACTGAAAGTTATTTCGGTGTTCAAAATTGGCTTCGGTGGATTTATTCGGCACTACTGGTCTCAAGAGAGTAATACAGGTAGCTCAAAATTTAGGGTATTACATTCTACCCACCTAATAAAAAAATTTCGTCCTCAAAATTTAATTGGTGTTTTTGATCATGAGAAAGTGTATATGTATTTTATCCTGATGTCCTTTTCAAGCTCCCAAACGAATCTCTTGGTGATTGTATATCTCATAAAATAAAAACTAATAATGTTACTTTATTATTCAAAACTTCTCCCATTGGTTAATAATCCTTACATATCGCTTCTCATATTTTTGTTTTATTTCTTATGGAACAATTACAAAAACATTAAGCATTTTCTCAAGTCTATTTTTGATATATTCACTATTTTGTACTTCTAACTAAGCGCTTTCTCAATTATGATATATAGAATACATCATGAATGAGTTTCGTTTTTTTATAGGAATGATAATGGATAGTTAGGATTCCCAATTTATTCTTGAAGTTTTATTTGGGTGAAGGAACACAAAAGTAAGAAAGAATTTAGTCAGGAATAACTGCTACCAATTTGGAGTGCCACGCCATCCTGATTAAGTAATGTGTAAGATATAGATGATAAATATTTTTGTAAAGTTTATTCCCAATGTCCTATTACGTGTTGTAATAGACTTTAGAAATGAAAATGAATCTGAACTATTATAACATCGATGTAACAAGACTATGAATGGTAGGGACACAAGATAAGAAATGAACTAGTTACAAAATTCAATCATATACAACGATCTTATTAAGCGACTGCAATTGCTGGCGCCAGAGAATATCTCTCTACAATTACCTTGCCGACTCAATAGGACTTGCGATGTATAAAGGCTCAAGATATGAATCGTATTATGATAATATTTAGATAGAAGATACAAAATATCAAATGAAAATGATCAACAAAAGTAATGGATAAGACAATCATTGGAAAGATAAACCTAACTTGAGTAACAAGATACAATGTCATGTTCCGCCATGATAAAATTTATACTTTATTATTAATTTCTTATCCTTTACTTTCAACTTGACTAATTCTATAAAATTCTCAGTATTCTAAGATCTCTTTATATTTTTATACTTATTCTTCCAAAGGTTGTTTTTTTTTTAATAGTTCATTATCAATTTATAAATATTGTTGGAGCATTAGTTACTGAAAACGGTATCACCAATTATTCATAGTGACTATATTTGGTTATAATGCAGTTTTTTGAAATATTTTCTGCTCGGACATTTATTTGACAGAATCCCAAATAAAGATCTATCCTCGAGAATTCTCTTCTTTCTCTCAATTGACCAAATAGATTAGTTATCATAAGTAGTGGATATATATATATATATATATATATATATATATATATATATATATATATATATATATATATATTATTGTTACTATATTTAAACCTCTATGGTCCACACTCAATTTTTTACTCTCATCCTTCTTTCCTATTAATAACACTGGAACTCAATAAAATATTAGATCTCACATGATTAAGATTGGCATAGTAGTTATGTCCAAACATAACTATATTTCTCCAAAGAAATTTGTACTTAAAAATTTATTTAAACTTCGTCTGAAATTCTTAGTATAGATGAAAATTTAAATCTTAAATGCACGGCCTACAGAATTACTTTGCTTATCGAATGATATAAAAATACAGCATGAATATGCCCTCTCCAGAAGTATCAAGAATTGCTAGAACTGGTACTGTTGTTAGACTCCGTTTTAATTTCTGAAATGATTTATTACATTCATTTGTTTAGACATATTCTAACTCATTTTTTGATCTGTTTATTTAAAGTGATAAGGTCTTGTAAAGTTCTATACAAATGTTCAATAATACTCAGCCGTCCCAGAAAATTCTAATCTTAGACACCGATTTTGATCGCATGCCAATTTTTCATGGCTCCTAAGATCAGATGTATCATCTATCAGACTTACACTCATACTCGAAGAAGATCAGATCCACATTATTCTGCAACGGACAAGATAAGAATCAATAAAAAGAATTCAAGATAGATACCTCAAACGAATAGAAAACAATAGGATAGACAAGATACTAGATTTGATAGGTATCAAAGAATAAGAAATAATTATTACGATTAAGTCACGACATGTTCTTATGCGGCAGTAGTCATATGGTCTTCCACCTAAACCTAGGCTCTGATACCACCCTGTAACGCCCCCGTTTTTCAGTTGCTTCCCAAAACGGAGGACGTTACTTATTACTTACCCTAGACAACCCAACAGTCATAGAATCTTGGAATAACCGTAACTACTGCCACAATCAGATAAATAAATAACATGTCTGAAACTGAAATGATTTCATTTATACAAAAAGTTCATTACATAACATGGCACACTGCTTTAAATATGAACACAAAAGAGTCAAAGAGAAAAACAGTGCCCAGACAAAAGGAAATATAAACAAAATCTATAAAGACTCTCCCGATAGTACTTCACTTACCTATTGTCACTCGAACTGTCCAACGAAGTACAGGTTCTCAATTGGGGCTGGATCCCCTTCTTCACGTTCCAAATCTGGGTTCAAAACCCAGGGGATTAAACCCGGCAAGTAATACATTTAAAAAGATAATTTGTGTACTATCATAGTACATGAATATCAGTGTGCATGAGCATGTTTATGTCAGTATTGTTTGTGTGCATATAAATTAACATGAAGTCAAGCATAAAAAAATGCATAAATAAATGAAATGACAATAACTACTCTATCTATTTAATCATATATTCTATTGGTTTCAGTCATGGTCCAATTTAAAATTTGAAACTGTATTAATGGATAAGATAGCGCTATTCTCCATTGTCGTATAAATGCCCGTGCATACCCGGGACCCGGCCCCAATATTCATGGCGCTGAACCATGACATGCAGCTAGGCACTCAATCACGTTCCGTACTGTATTACAGTACGGACTTACCACTCTGGGTAGATATCAATTGGTGATCCAGTAATCACCCAGGCCGCTGCAGTAAAAAAATCCCGGCCCTAACAATACAATCAATTCTTATACGGCAAGGCACTTATCCATCATATAGTTTCTCCCATCCCGTGTTCATAATTAATTATGCACATGAAAATTTTGTAATTCTTCTTTAATTGTTTTTCAATTCATAAAAACATGCTTGCATTTCCAGGACTGTACATGACATGTAGTATAATAACACATGATCTGTAATATTAAAACACATGACTGGTAATATCAAAGCACATGACATGTAAAACACATGACTTGTAACATGATAAATTAACACATGATATATTAGTACACATAATTTGTAATATCAAGGCACATGACTTGTAGCATGATAGATGTTGGTACATAATTGTACCACAATGCATATCATCAAAAATATTACAATAATCTGGTTTCATTCTCAATGTCAATTAATAACCTAGTTTGGGAATCAAGTGAATCATATAATAATACTGTATTATTTTTAAACCCAACGTATGCATTTATTACATTTCTAGGCTCAATTATATATATTAATATGCATTTATCTTTTAATTAAAATCTAATTTATTACTCTTATTAATTTATCAATTATGTCCAATTAATCCAAACTAAGTCCAATTTAAATCTCTCAATTATTTAATCCATCAAACCCAAGCCTAGTAAATTCCTACTTTTTCATATCTTTATTTTAATTTTATTTTCCTTTTCTTTTCTGTTCAGCCTAGGCCCAAGCCCACTCATTTTTATTTTATTTTTCTTTTACTGGGCTGGGCTGGCTGGCCCAGTATTTTTATTATTTATTCTATATTTTTTTTTCTGGCCCAAACCAATTCCAAGCCCATTTTTTTTTTCTTTTACTTTTTTTACTGGGCTGGACCAGACCAAGTTACAATTTTTATTCTTTTATTTTTTTTTCTCTCTTTTCTCTTTCTTTTCTCTACTTGTATACTTGTATACCGGAAGGCTCACTTACCCCTTTTCTTTCCTTTTCTTTTTCTTTTCTTTTCTCTTTTATTTTTCCCTCTGGGCCAGGCCAAGCCCAGTTCCTTATATTTTTTTTTCTTCTTTTTTTTTTCTTTTCTTTTCCTTTCCTTTCACCTCACATATCACAGGCCCAGTTACAATTTTTTATCTTTTTTTTTCTTCTTTCTATTTTTGCATGGATCCAAATATTTGCATGGGGTTTTCTTATACGTAATTTTTTATTTTTTTTTTCTTTTAAATAAAAAAATAATAATAAGCAAATATCATAATATTTCTATATATCAAAATTGATCTGGCTCAGCTCTTAATATCAGTTAATGGTCCTTTTTATTTTTTTTCTTTTAAATAAAAAAATAATAATAAGCAAATATCATAATATTTCTATATATCAAAATTGATCTGGCTCAGTTCTTAATATCAGTTAATGGTCCAAAATATGAACAAAGTATTTTTTACGTATACAAAATTAAATAAATAAACGAATGAAAATAAATAAAATAACGAAATAAAAGAAAATAGCAGTATTACTTGCCTTGGCTCGATCTTGAATATTCGGTTCGAATTTTCGATTCGGTTTGATTTTCATTCTTCTTCTACTCTCTTTTTTTTTTTTTTTATTTTATTTTTTCTTCTTCGGTTCGGTTGCAGGCAGAGAGAGTGAGAAAGGAAGGCAGAGAGAGTGAGGGAGAGATAAGGGGGGTGGGGTTTTTATTTTTATTTTATTTTTCTCTTTTTTTTTCAATTGGTTTTCCATGCAGCCACCTAACCCCGCTGCCACTCCTCTTTTGCTCATAACGACAGCACAACACAACAACCGTTCCCCGCCTCACTTATTATTTTAATTAATTTATTTATTTAATAATTTAATAATTTTGGTTTCGTGTAACATTCTCCAAATACTACCAAATTTATGTAGGACGTAGTGCTCGACGAGGGGAACACTATAAAATTATCTGTTTGTTGTTTCGATGTCCGGAATAAATGAACCAAAATTCTGAAGTAATTAGAAGAATAATTTTAATAATTTGCATGTAGTTTGGAGAGTTATTATTTTTGCATGGAAAAATAATTTTAATAATTTGCATCTAAGTTATTATTTTTGCATGTAGTGGAGAGTTATTTAATATTTTGCATGTAGTGTACTACTAAGTTATTTAATACCTTAATAATGTCACTTTGTTCACACGCCGTTTCATTTTTTTTTATTTAATAATTTAATAATTTTATTATTATTAAATTCGAAATATTGGGAGTATTTTTCGGCCTTGTAAGAAAAATCTTCAGAAATCCTAAATATTAAAAAACTAATAATCGCGAAGATCGAATGTCATTTGGGTGTGTGGATTTAAAGTTATGTTAACCGAAAGTTATTTCGGTGTCCAAAATTGGCTTCGATGGACTTATTCGGCACTACTGGTCTCAAGAGAGTAATACAGGTAGCTTAAAATTTGGGGTATTACAAATGCCAACTACAACTCGATATATATAACATGTTCGTTGAGTACAACTTCATTTAAAAACAAGTGTTTTCTTGAATTTGCGACTGATATTAAAAAATAAAAACAAATTCTAGATTCTTCGAGACTTCCGAGCGGGTTGCTTCCTTGCGGGATGATGGCGTCTTGAAGAGGTAGGACGATCAGTGGGGGATTGCGCAATGGGCTGTGCTACTGTGTCAATATCAGTTTGTGTGCACCAAATTAGAACTGATTTTATCTTCACGAGGGCATTATAGAGCAAACTCTTCTTGCTTTTGGTCTCGCCTTGCTCTAAGAAGGGATCAATAATTGCTATAACTTCTTGAATTCTCTGCATATATTATGGCAAAAATATATATAAGTTCGATTAAACTTGATTAAATTTACAAAGAATAATATTACCGAATATTACCTCGTCATTATTTGTCTGCGGGACATCTTCAGTATATGTCTGCGGGACATCTTGTGCCCCCCCTCGATTTGAGGCATGGATGGAAGAATTAATGAAGCGTTGAAATACCTTTTCATACCAGGCCATATAATCATGCGTGCATTCACCAGAAGTACTTGCCTCTACGCCTCGATACTCCTGTGCAAGTACATGATCTAACCAACTCAGCCACATTTCCTCAGCGTGTCCATATGTCACCGAGTAGCTTTTTCTTGTAAGTCCACATTTTTCTCGAATAGGACTGAACGGTGGAGGCGGAATATACTGACGACGCCCAAACTACCGTAACACCCGTACAAGGTGATAAGGCTCGACAATATCCTTCATTTTCAATGTACCCATATAAAAGGATACTTCCTGAAATGGATGGGTATCCCTAAAGGACCGATATGGGTCCCATGTCACCTGCAATATTATGATATTAAAAAAACAATATCAAAATTTGAAATTATGATAATTTGGGAAAAAAACCAAATAAATTTACATTTTGGCTAACCTCGTTGACCGTCAGCGTGTTAAGCCTATCCCTAATAGCTCTGACATGCTCTAAAGACATTTTGTTGTCACGTTTGCTCAACCAGCGACATGCTTGTGGCCGGTCAGGTTTATATCCACCATTTAAGACCGGCATTAAAGACGGAAAATGAGCGAAGATCCACGCCTGCAGCAGTGTTAAATATCCGGACATCTATGCCGCATGGGCTCGAGAGGAGAGACCGAGTTGTCTGTACAAATACGCTAGAGCTCCAGCACCCCAGACATATGTATGCACGTTCTCGACATCATGTATAAGTGCAAGATAGTCAACAGAGACCCTTGTGCCGCTCTTGTCCCCGAAAAGTATGCACCCAAGAAAATAAAGTAAGAATGCTCGAATAACACATAATATTTTCCCATCTGAATCTGCATCTGTCACACCGCTAAACCGTTCCCTTAACCAGTCAAGGCGAACTGAAGCTCCACCTTTCGTGTTCAACTCCTGAAAAGCTTCATTATACCCGACACCCAATGACTCAGTTAGTTGCTCAACTGCAATGAGCTTATCTGTTCTGCTGGAAGGCTAACGGACTTTCTTGTTATTGGCAAACCAAGGAGACATGCTACATCATCAAGAGAGATCGTCATTTCTCCAAAAGACAAGTGAAAGGTATTTGTTTCTGGGTGCCAACGCTCGACAAATGCAGTTAGTTCAACGCAACTAATGTACTGATAAGAACATAATGTGAGCGGATATAAAGAGGAATTATGGATGTGCTGCACAAAACGAGTATTTGGCTCTTCAGATTCTAGAGACCATGTGTTTATTTTTTTATGTGATTTATGCACCGTAATGGTTCTCGTTCCTGAAATGATAACAAAGCAAACAACTACGATAAAATTGAATACCAAAGTTAATATGTCTAACCTCATTCTTAGATATAAAGAAAACACCATGTATTCTAAAACTCTTCAAAAGAGATAAATCATTCGGTCCTCCATTTATTGACGACACTTCCTCTTCTTTTGAATCTGACTCATCGATGCCCCTACTTTCTTGCGATACACCTCGGAGAATGTGTAACGCAAGAGTCTCTGGGGCAGCATCAACCTGCGAATTCGGTTCGTCACGAATTTCAGGAATGTTAGGATCGACGGCTAGACGAATCCCGGTTTTCTTCCTTCTATTCGAGGCTGTTGGGCGAATCCGAGATGGTTGCGCCGGATCCATCTCTAAATCACCAACGATTTTATTGACAAAATAAAATTTTAAATTATCAAACATCACATATCACCATATGTTAATTATATTTACCTATCTAAATCTATTAAATAACATAACATAAACACACAAGATCTATATTTTAACACATATATTTGCAATTTTATGTGAACATCATTACACACATATATACATGCACATGATAAATATCCCCATATGAAAATGGATAAGTTAATTCTAAAATATTTAGGATTCAAATACATGTGAATTACTAAATTATAAATGTTTTAAGATAATGTTTATTATCTCGGTACACGAAATATTTTTGAGCTATCTAAGCTAAATAATTGTATGTGCAATCATATTATTTCAAATTAACCTAAACAACTTATATAAACATAATGCCTCTAAAGTTCTCAATATATCATTGATATACTCGAGTTTTAACATTGTAGTATCATTTACAATTATAATATGTCTCTAAAATTCTCAATAAACTGTTCTGTCCAAAATTTGAAGCAAGATCACCAACATGACTGATATGTGCATAAATGTAAGGTGACCACTAATAACAAATATGAGTAAGCACATAACAGATAGTAAATAGAGGCTTGAGCGATGTTTGGCCTAAAATTGGATACAATATAGCCCTTACGCTTAAGCATAGAGCAGAAAACCAGAGCCATATATTATAGAATTTGCTCAAGAAAGTTGCTGCCTTGGAAGATAAGGAGACAACCAGCTGAGATGATCAACTAATAAATAGAAAGAAATAAGTGGATGGTTCTGGTACAAAAAAGTCTCACATTTTTAGTCCCCCGGGAATTTGCAAATGATATGAATGCTGAATAACAAGAAGAAGAAGAAAAGAGGAAAAAGTAGAAATGAAGTATCCCTGCAGAGAATAAAAACATGGACTAGAACAATGCTCGCACAAAGGTTGCAGATATCTAAACCTCAGTAAGACAAGTAAAAGGTACATTGCTATCGTCAAGAGCTGTCAGTCATGTTAGTTAATGCAATTGATCGGCCTATTTGTATAGCATGAATACCAGTTAATGCATGATCACCAAAACAAATTTTTTTGGTAGCAGCATAGGCTGTTTGCTTGTATATTCAATTATTATTCTTATATGAAATTGATGCCCTACTCAGTCTCAGTCTTAAAAAAAAAAAAACACCAACAACAACAACTCCTGCATACTAAATACCCAACTCCTTAATCTCAGTCTAAAAAACACCAACAACAACTTAATACTAAATACCATACTAAAAAATACCAACAACAACCAAAAAAAAAAAACACCACCAACAACAACTCAATCTCAGTCTAAAATTATACTAAATACCTTACTCCTCAATGCTTCTGCACTCCTGGAGTCGAGCTTGCGTTCTATGGTGAGAGCGCGTCAGGGGGAGAGCGCGAGCGTCAGCTAGGTGGCAGTGTCCGTGCGAGCGTCGGCGAGACTGCGAGCGGCGACGAGACTGCGAGCGTCGACGAGAGAGAGGGGAGGCGACGAGGGAAGGGTTGATCGCGATTTGGGAATGGGTTTGGGTTTAGGAGCGGTTTGGGAGAGAAAGAGGGGTTTGGGAACGGTTTGGGAGAGAAATAGGGGGAGATGTGAGAGCAATCTGGGTATTTAGGTGTGCTCACTAGGAAAAAAACTGGAATTTTGAAATTATAAGATGTGCACACTAGGAAAAGTGGGCTCACTAGGAAAAATCCTGTGCCCATCTAGAAATTCCTATATAAACGGGCTTTAGCTGGGGTTTGGGTACCCTAAAACTAGAATCCGGATGCGATAATGATTCGAACTCTGGTTCAAATCAGAATTTTACCTCTATTATCGGGAGTTACTAAAGGGGCACACAATTTTCCTAGCGAGCCATTTACAGTGTATCTATTATCAGGAGTTACTAAAGGGGCACACCATTTTTCCTAGTGAGCCATTTACAGTGTATTTTTGGTTCTCCGGACAATTATTAAGTGGGCTCACTAGAAAAAATAGTGTGCCCCTTTAGAAACTCCCCTATTATCAGGATCCGAGTGGACTTAGATCGTGGGTATATTTGTGCAGAGTAGTTATTGACATTGATATTTCCTAATGACGGCTCAAATATTGTTTTATTGTTATTATCTAACTTTAATATAGGATTTATTGTTGGATCCAGATCAATAACGGTCTACCCACTTTCCTGGTTCAATTTCTATATTCAACCCTACTAAATCTCAGGAGTTTCTAGATGGGCACAACATTTTTCCCAGTGAGCCCACTTAAAAACTTCTATCATATTACAATATTGCTATCGAATTTTTTGGACCAAAATACTACTGTCTTCCTTCTTCCTTCTTCCTTTCCCTGGCTGAGATCTCGAAACCCTTCAATTAACCCAAAAAAAAAAAAAAAAAACAAACCCCTTAATACTCAACTCAAGAAGTGGCAAAAGAGATTGATTATATAAAATTAATTAGGGAAGCTCCTTCTCTGTCGGCTTGCTAGTCGTCCCCAATCCTTGTCCACTTGCAAGCAGTGCCCATATCCTATGCTTGCGTATAATGAAACCAGGATCTTCTTGAAGATACAAATACAATAATCTATTATGAGATTCCAATTTGAGTTTTGAATTACTTTTAACTTAACTTTGTCCTCCTGTGTATCTCTTTTCAATTAGGATGAAATAGAATGAGACTTCTAAGCATCTACTTTCATTTAGGATCAACTAGAATGAGATTTCCATACTAAAATTATGAGGTATGACTAATTTTAAGTAAATAGGAAACATATGACTTATATTTTAAAAAATTTATGACAACCATGTTGCTTTTCTACTATAAAAAAGAAAATATATAAATATATATATATTTACAGATAGGTTCCATCATACAATATGATACACAGTTGGGCACCCATGTTCTCCACAAAATTCTTCAGTTTCTTTATCCATCCATCATCAACCAGCATCAGTTTATGGTGTTGCAAGATGAGGTATGGTTGAAAACAAATTAAGACGAAACCGCCTTCGGTTCTTGCTTTTGGGGACTGTACGGATCTGAAAATCAAAAGCATGCAGTAGTCGGTAAGTAAAAACTAAAAAATTGCAGATTAATAGTTTTGTATATGAGAAACCAACTAGCATTCATCTCCGTCATCTCAAGCAAAACAGTAGCAGCTGGTCAAACACATTCGGGAACTTGTGGGCAGTAGAGTCAGCAACCCAACACATACCAACACGATGCCCAAGACCTCCTCGCAAGACTGGCTGGACCCGCATTGCCATGAGTCTCAGTTTGATAGGCATTCTCACTAGGAGTTCTCAGTTCTTTATAACAGCATATACTTTGTTTGGTGTCCGCCGAGATCTATTATAGAGCCTTATCGTACTAAATAAGCGCATGTACCCTGGTTTTGAACCTTGGGCAGTGGCCATTGCTACTGAGAGTTATCATCTCCGTCATCTCAAGCAAAACAGCAGCAGCTGGACCTTAACGCAGGGCGTAAACAGTATTTCAAGCAGAAACTAAAGGAAGTAGAGCACAGATATATATTCTGGCAGTATCGGACGTGAGAATAAGGTCGTAAACAGCGTTTCAAGCAGAAACTAAAGGAAGTAGAGCACAGATATATATTCTGGCACTATCGGACGTGAGAATAAGGTCAAACACATCCGGGAACTTGTGGGCAGTAGAGTCAGCAACCCAACACATACCAACACGATGCCCAAGACCTCCTCGCAAGACTGGCTGGACCCGCATTGCCATGAGTCTCAGTTTGATAGGCATTCTCACTAGGAGTTCTCAGTTCTTTATAACAGCATATACTTTGTTTGGTGTCCGCCGAGATCTATTATAGAGCCTTATCGTACTAAATAAGCGCATGTACCCTGGTTTTGAACCTTGGGCAGTGGCCATTGCTACTGAGAGTTATCATCTCCGTCATCTCAAGCAAAACAGCAGCAGCTGGACCTTAACGCAGGGCGTAAACAGTATTTCAAGCAGAAACTAAAGGAAGTAGAGCACAGATATATATTCTGGCAGTATCGGACGTGAGAATAAGGTCGTAAACAGCGTTTCAAGCAGAAACTAAAGGAAGTAGAGCACAGATATATATTCTGGCACTATCGGACGTGAGAATAAGGTCAAACACATCCGGGAACTTGTGGGCAGTAGAGTCAGCAACCCAACACATACCAACACGATGCCCAAGACCTCCTCGCAAGACTGGCTGGACCCGCATTGCCATGAGTCTCAGTTTGATAGGCATTCTCACATGAATCAGAAGAAGAGATATACCTTAATTAAGGAAAATGACTACGGTCAGAAAGACCTCATCGGTGAGACACCCCGCTGGATTGATGCAGTCTGGAGGTCTTGTGACATGCCAACTGTTATCCATCGCTTCGGTTGAAGAAGAAGAAAACATGGCCGCGCTGGTGGATCTACTACAAAAGAAAGAAGGAGAAAAGAGTCAAAGAAGAAATTTTCTCACGGCCGAATGATCCTTCATTGAAGAGAGTATGTGCCGTATATAGGCGAGCTATTAACTGTGATCTCCAGTTTAGAGGAGATAAGACCGAGATCTTCGGTCAAGATTTTCAGTTCAGATCTCAACAGAATTTATTGCTGTTGCATGGGACGCTTAGATATCGCAACCCGGAGATCTCGTCATTAATAGAGGCATGCAACACTTGGAGTTCTACGCCCAAATGGCTGCATCCCACGGCTCGCAGAAGTCTCTATAAATTCTGAAAAATCTACGGTCTATTCCGCGAACTTCCGACGAAGCATCGCGGATCAAGATTCCGGAATCCGAGTCGCAGGTCAGATATGGATAGTGTGAGTCCGCGAGCCCCTAAAAATCACGTGACTTAAGAAAGTCGCATAACAGATATACAGATACCAGAGTCTTACGATGGTTCGCAAACTTTAGACAAAAGATGGCAAGCTCGTTACAAATCTTTGAAGAATAATTGCAAAATCGCGCCTCGCAAGGCCAAAATGAGGTTCTCCATAAACGACAAGGGAATTATTACAAAAAAAAGGAACCTAAAGCAGTGTACACAAGAGTTCTACAACTCAATGGTTCAAGAGAACTTTTATTTTCTCCTCTGCATCATCAATTTCTTGCTGAAGAATCTCATAAGCTTGAACAGTAGCTTGGCGATGCAGTTCCTCGTCACTATCAATAACATTCTGCGTTGCAGCAGCCTCCAGTGAATCCAATTCAGCTTGCATCGCCTGGAGATCTCTGGATATATTGTCCCTCCGACGCGACAAATCGGCAAGATTTCTCATCGACTTATCACGTTCCTTGGTGATCTTGGCTAGGAAAGCTTGGGCTTTGGTAATTGCTTGATCATGGCCCTTGACAATTGTAGCAGCGGCTTCCACTTGAAGAACCGGAGACTCACTGTCTGATTGACCCTTTTCTAAAGAGGCCTTGCAAACATCTACCCTGTCTCGAGTCTCCTTCTGGAACTTAAGCTGTTCCTCTCTCAGCTTCTGGGAGATGATTTCTACTGTCTCAGATTTATCAGCACTTCTGGCTTTCGACAGAGATTCAGCATGCCTTTGAAGCTGAGTTATCATAAGCCTAAATGGAGCAGCTCTATCCTCTCCACCAATGCAAACAACACCAGTTAAATAAATGTTGAGAACATTGGCGATCGAAGCAAAAGGAACCCCTTTTAGCACTTTATTGATACAGCGGTCCAGAAACTGAAGGAAAGTCTCCACCGTGTCCTTCAGCAAATCACTCTCAAGCGTGTCAATCTCTGCATGAAAAGGAGTAATACTGGATGAGGCAGAAGCGGGTTGATCCACAACAGGAGGAATGACACCTCTAGAGATTTTCGCGGAACTACCAATCACAGTCTCCTGAACTACAGCATCAGTTGGAGCAGTTGTAGCCTAAACCGTAGACATGGCAGCCGAGAGAATCACTGTTTCTGAAGTGTCAACCGCGGCAGTAGTAACTTCGGTCGCTCCACCAATGTCAGCTCCCGCGATGGTATTGTCTGGTGAAACCACCTTCGCGCCCTCTAAGTCCGGGGTCAAAACTGGAGCTAGCAAAAAAAAAAAAGAGAAAAGAAGAAAATTGATAGTTAAGTATTACAGTATTATTTGATAAGATAGCATAATTGCTGAAGAAAGAAGATGAAGACCTGAAGGTTGGACGCTGGATTCTCCAAGTCCATACACTTCAGGACCAAACACTTCGGGCCCGTATACTTCGGCTCGAACCTTCCTCGCTCAAAAAGACATATTTACCATGATCTGAATTAGGAGTAGAAGAGCGGAAAATGTCACTACTGGCGTCATCATCGTCGCCCTATTCATCTGTCTTCGGAAGGGGGTGCTGCCTTTGGAGAGTCTGGTGCGTGGGTCTCCCCAATGATTTGCACTTCATCAGCAGTGTCCTGAGCAACAGGAGCCACAAGGAGCACCAACTTCAACGTCGGCCTGGCCAATAGGAGGAATAGAACCCTCTTGAGTAACAGGAGTAGGATCACTGCAGAGAACAGGTCCTTGATTTCGACGCCTCTTAAGGGAACGGAGAGTTAGAGATGAGTCATCTTCATCCTCCTCAGGTTCCTCAACGAGGGACTCAAAAACCAGAAGGGATGTAGCAGTGCCAGTCCCAGATGGGGTGCTCTGCGAATCAGTTCTCTGCGGAATGGTAGGCAAGTCGCTAAGACGCCTTAGCCTCTATCGCTTATGCAAAGACTTCTCAGGAGAAGACTGCGGTGAAGGAGAAGTCTTCCTCGACGTCGGATCAAGAGAAGCATCAAAGGAGGCAGCCTGAACCAGTACATCAGTGTCCTCTTCCTTTTGTTCCGATTCATCAGACGTGCTGTCCCCCCTGAAGTCCTCCATCCCTGTCACCTTTGTGCTGCCGGCCTTCTTTTTCTGGGCATACCAGGATCTGATCTCCCGCAGACTGGTATGGTGTACGTTGAAATTCTGAGGAGCGGAGTTAGCATCTGCAAACCATTTACAAAAGAAGAAGCTCGTACTCGAATTCGGAGTTTTGAGCGGAAGATCAAATCTGGTTTGAGTTCCACCTGCGACGAAGTGAAACCAAGCTCGAGCCCCCTCAAGAATATTCCCAACAAAGCTCAGTTCTCTATTGGGATTGCCGACGTAAAGCTGATCATACCCAAATTGTCGGGCAAAGCGACTTGGATAGTAAGGTTCTATATAGCAAAGGTTCCCCAAACGAAGAACCAAATGTCCTGGGCGGATGTTTATTAACCACCAGAAACATCCCGAGGATAGGATGGTAAATTTATCAGCGCCAGCAGCGTCCGCAAATTCTTCCCCGTATCCAGCATTCGGGAAGAATGGGAAACATCTGAACAACTCAAAAGTTGATAAATGACGAAGAGTTTTGCGGATTGCGGCCATGTAGCCTCCCTTCCACTGCGACCTCTCATAGTGCTGCACTTTGGGAGCACTTAAGTCAATCTACGAGTCTACAGGACTCATCAAAGTAGGGCAATGTAGAACCAACCAAGCCATCAAATAAGTATAAGGGAGTTCTATACGCTGATTGGGAGTCTTAATGACCGGATCTCCTTTCTTCCTTTGCTCCTTCTTCACCTGGCAGAATTTGTCAGATAATCTCCTCAGTCCGCTCTAGATGCTGCAAACCATCGCAGGCAACAAACTGAGCCGCCTACCAAATGCTAGTAGAATGGTTGGGTATACGGCTCTAATGGGTATGTTTTCCTGCAAAAGAATAACACACTTTTTCAGCCATACCATAAAAAAGCCCGCCAAGAAGGCAGGATCGGACAAAGGCTGGAGGGCCTGATAATGAAACTCTCGAAGGACGTCCCAGCTTAGAAAACGTTCTCGTCAGCTTCGGCAACATAAGCATCCGTCCCAAAACTGGCGATTCTTCTCTCAACTTCCTTTTCAGAAACTGGAGGAAGGCGAGTAAAGTTAAAACTACTCTTAGAAAAATTGGACAGAAGATACTGCAGCCACTTCTTTGGCTGCAAACTACGGGTGCCAGATGTGTGGGTGCAAATATGGTAGTGGCTGAGCAGTTCCCAGTATGTATTATAAATTAAAGGGTCCCAGGTCTTCAACAGATGGAGTTCTTCCCCGATAGGGACATACTCTTCGTACGGGATGTCTCCCATGGGTAAGCCCAAAATTTCATACATTTCATGAAGGGAAAAACCCAACTCGCCACGAGGGCTAAAGACTGTATAAGTATCAGGATTGTACAACTCCAGTAAAGCAAAAAAATGAAATCTACTAGCAGGAATACCGTGCTGAACAGCCCTGATAGCACGATATAGCCCCGCATAATGAAGCTGATCCCTGAAGGTTCTCAAAAAGAAGTCAGTTAAGACTGCCCACTCTCCTTTTGAAGAGCAGTGAACCCATCCAGGGGGACGAAAATCCTGAACCGGAAACTCTCCTTGCGCATTGGTAAAACGATGTAGGAAAGTCTGCGCAATTATAGGAAACTCGCCTCCGAGGAGATCGTGTTTAAGCAATCCCGGCAGCAATCTGCGAAAGCTCTTCCCAGTACCACGAAGAAAAACGCCTTGAGCATTGAAGCCCCCAACAAGACACCGTCTTGTGGCCTGTTTATGTGCCAGTCCATCCACCTGGGCACAAAAAGGGACTGAAAGAATAAGAATGGATAAGATCTCTCCATATTGGGTAGAAACAAATGGCGACCTTCAACTTGATGAAGCCACTTGTAATCGCTATCTTCCAAACCACTATCGGGCATTAAAATATGGTCTTCGAACAAAAAGACAGGTTTAAGCAATGGAGACCGATTGTCTTCTTCAAAAGATACATTGGTCATCAACTCTCGCAATGTTGAGCGAGAAGGGTGGAGAATCTTATCTTCTCTCTCTTGGTTGTCTGATGTTGTACAGTGTGGAAAGACATGACCAAATCTGAACTCTTTCTCCCCATCATAACCATCAGAATATCCGAAATAATGGTTTTTAGGCCAAGGATTCAAGGCATAGTCGACTGCAAAAAAAAATTTCAGATTCAAAGTAAAGAAAAATGATGAGAAAGGGACTGCCTTTCGAAAAGTTTTTTTTTTTTTACCTCCAATCAAGGGTTCTTGCCGAACCACGATTGAACTAGAAGTTACTCGAGAATCTTGATGACCACTGGCAGCAGCATCAGAGGAAGAAGCTTTCTTCGACATTTTTTACAGATTGAGAAAACCCTTCGAATCAAAAGCTATAGGAGATTGAAGACGAGAAGTCTGAAGAGCTTTAACGAAGAACTCAGATTTCAAATTTCTTAAGATAAGGGTAGCCTCTCTCGTAAAGTGGAGGTTATATAGCCAGTGATTGGACGGCCAGGATCTCTGAACAGACGTGATATCTGGCTGGAATCGCGTGGTTACCTTTTCATTTAATGCGGCTCAGAAAAACGCCTCGAATCTGACACCATGGAAAAGCAACTGCCTGCCAGCCTTCCCGCAACAGTTCGCGATCCTAATACAGAGTCGATTTCTCCTCAAAAAGCGAAGTTCGCGACTCTAATACAGAGCCGCTTTCTTCTAAAAAGGACAAAGATGAAGAGTCGTGCCCCTAATACAGAGACGTGTCCCTTCAAAAATTCGCGACCCTAATACAGAGTCATCTTCTACTCAAAAAAAAAATGAAGGCTCGCGCCCCTAATACAGAGACACGTTTCTTCCGAAGCAAGAATTTGCGACCCTAATACAGAGTCGTCTTCTAGTCAAAAACAGAAGGCTCGCGTCCCTAATACAGAGACGTGTTCCTTCCGAAGATAGTCTGCGACCCTAATACAGAGTCGTCTTCTAGTCAAAAACAGAAGGCTCGCGCCCCTAATACAGAGACGTGTTCCTTCCGAAGATAGTCCGCGACCCTAATACAGAGTCGTCTTCTACTCAAAAAAACAGAAGGCTCGCGCCCCTAATACAGAGACGTGTTCCTTCCAAAACAGGAGTTTGCAACCCTAATACAGAGTCGTTTCCTACTCAAAGATGGAGAGTCGCGCCCCTAATACAGAGACGTGTCCCTTCAAGAGCAAGAAGCAGTAGTGACGCTAATACAGAGTCACAGACTTCTGCAAATGCAATGGAGATTCTAATACAGAATATTATATCCAAAGTATTCCAAAACCCCTTAAGAATCATGAGAGTTTTGAAAACTTTGGAGGGGGTTTTGTCGGTGAAAAATTCTGGAAAAGCAAAGCAAATCCACGAATTTAGAGACGGAAGCCCGCAACTCATCTGGTCCGCGAATCTAAGAAACTGAGGTCTGCGATCCAGGCGACGGAACAGGGTCGCGAATCTAAAGCTGAGATTCGCGACACTACCCATAACTTTCGGGTGGGGGTTTAATATAAAATCACCCAACCCGAACATAAGAATTGCCACCTCGGATCGTGGGGCTAACTGCCAAACGAATGCAGCGGCGTCACTTCGATCGTGGGAGCAACCGCCTAACGAATATGGCGTCAATTCTCGAGTAGTGGGAGCTAACGGTCGAGCAAATATGGCGGGATGTTACTCCAAACCCCCTATAAAAGGCGGGGAGTGAAAGAGACACGGACACATATATACAGAGAGATATAGAGACAGAGAGGTCTTCTCCCAGAAATTACCCCTTGTAATCAAGAGTAAAGAGCCCCTTTTTCTTTTTTTTTAGCCAACTGAGAGAAATTGTACGGAGTATCAACGGAGAGCAGGATCGTCCTCCATAGCTACCTAGAAACCCAGCTTTAAACAAAGAGGAAGTCCATCTTCCTCATCTTCTGTAAACGGGAAACCGTTAGATTATAATCCTTTATTGAAAGATTGTCAGTAAAGAGAAATTCAATTTTTATGGCGAACAGGTGCCACCTACCAACGTGCGATGAGCATGATATTTAAAGAACATCTGCGCAAAACGGTAGAGTGTTATGTGGATGACTTAGCAGTCAAAAGTAAAAACAAAGAAAATCATCTTCAAGATCTAAGAACAGTCTTCAATCTTATGCGAAGACATCACTTGAAGATGAATCCTACTAAATCCTTCATGGGGGTGTCAAGTGGGAAATTTCTTGGATTCGTAATTACTTCGAAAGGAATTTTCCTAGATCCTGAAAAAATAAAAGCGATCAACGAGATGCCACCTTCCCGTAATCTTAAAGAATTAAGGGGGTTATAAGGAAAACTGGCCTATATCCGGCGATTTATCTCTAACTTATCAGGACGATGCCAGCCGTTTTCCAAGCTCATGAAAAAGGGGGTTTCCTTCGTATGGGATAAGGCATGTCAACAGGCGTTTGACGATCTCAAAGAATACCTTACCAAACCTCCTGTTCTTATGGCACCGGCACCTGGACAACCATTTCTCATATATGTAAGGGCCATGGATAATGCGTTAGGAGCATTACTTGCTCAGTATAATGAGCATGGCCATGAACATGCCCTTTATTACTTAAGCAGGATAATGATCAGGGCCGAACATCGGTATACCCCGATTGACAAAGAATGTTTAGCCTTAGTGTTCGCTGTTCAGAAAATGCAACACTATCTTTCAGGGCAAATAATTCATGTTATATCAATGGTTAATCCCTTGAAAATCCTAATGACTAAACCAGGATCCTTAAATGGTCGACTGGCGAAATGGGCATTATTACTATCGCCATATGATATACACTTTGTTCCTCAAAAAACCATGAAGGGACAAGCGATCGCCGACTTCTTAGCAGACCATCCAATTTGGTCCAGCTCTAAACAGATGTCAGAAGTCAACACAGTTAGCAAAGAACAACTATGGCAGATGTTCTTTGATGGTGCTGCAAGACGATCTGCTGCCGGAGTGGGGGTTGTACTGATATCCCCACATAAACACATATTGCCTAACGGTTACTCATTAACAGAACCGTGCATGAATAATGTGGCGGAATACAACGCACTCATTATCGGCTTAAAAATGGCTCTGCAACTGGGGTTGAACTATCTAGAGGCATATGGAGACTCTAAGCTTATCGTCAACCAAATGACGGGTGAGTATGAAGTCAGACATAAAGCCCTCATTCCCTATCATCAGCTAGTCATTGAGCTAGCAGGATATTTTGAACAGTTTTATATCTATCATATATCTCGGAATGAGAACGTCTATGCAGATGTTCGTGCCACACTAGCTGCAACATTGGCAATCCCGCCAGGTGAAACTAAAAGCGTCACTATTGGTAGTAGAGAACTCCTTCACCCAGACACGGTATTCCAAACCAAAGAAGTGTGCCAGACAAGCTTAACTCTAGAACCCCGTGATTGGCGATTTACATTTGTAAATTACGCCTTATATGGGATATTACCAGAGAATCCAAAGGAAGCCGCCTCAATAAAGAGGAAGGCCCCGAGATTTTACTATGATCATACACTTCAAACTTTATACAGAAAGTCAAGTGATGGTCTCCTGCTACGCTGCATATCAAATGCAGAAGCAGATGAATTGCTGAGAGGAACACATGATGGAGTGTGTGGCGCTCATCAGCCCGGTCCAAAACTCGGAGACCGCATAAGAAGGCTGGAATACTACTGGCCGAAGATGATTACAGAGGTAATGGCATATACTAAACGGTGCCATGCATGCCAAGTACATGCTAATTTTATCCATCAATCCCCAGAATACTTGCACAATACCGTTACTAGTTCGCCATTTAAGGCATGGGGAATGGATATTATGGGGCCAATAACCCCCCCGTCATCCAGAGGACATCCGTTTATTCTTGCAATAACCGATTATTTTTCAAGATGGGCCAAAGCCGTGCCCATGAGAGAGGTAAAAATGACAGATGTAATTAAGTTCATTAAGCATCACGTCATTTACCGCTTCGGCATCCTCCGAAGAATCATTCATGATAATGGACCGCAATTCATCAGCCAGGGGTTTTCAAGATTCTGTAATAAATTCAGAATAAAAAATATTGCTTCAACACCATACAATCCCGCGGCGAATGGATTAGCCGAGGCCTTTAATAAGACTATTATTAAACTCCTTCGGAAGTTCATCTCTTCCAACAAACGAGACTAGGATGAAAAGCTAGGAGAGTGTTTGTGGGCTTATCGCACCACTGTCCGCACCCCAACAAAATCTACCTCGTTCTCCTTGGATTATGAAAGTGAGGCCGTCTTGCCTCTCGAAATCCAGATACCATCGTTAAGAGTGGCCTTAGCCACAAAGATGACGACAGAAGAGCGCCATCAACAAAGATTGCAAGAACTAGAGGCGTTAGATGAAAAACGTCTCCGGGCTCAACAGCAAATTGAGTTGTATCAAGCCCGAGTTTCGCAAACGTTCAATAAGAACGTTAAACCAAGGACCTTTAAATAAGGAGACTTGGTCCTGGCTATTAAAAGGCCAATGATTCTAACCCACAAGACTAAGGAAAAATTTGAACCCAAATAGGAAGGACCGTTTATTGTAAAGATGGTATACTCTGGTGGAGCTTATCGCTTAATGAACCAGAATGGCAATAGGATGATGATGCCGATCAACGGTAAATTTATGAAGAAATACTATGCCTAAAATAAACCAGAATGATGACAAAGTAACTGTCACATCTGGTTCAGATCTCTAGAAGTATAACCATCCACCAGTTCAAGTTACGCACATGAGCACTTGGACTAGGCATGTGGAATTAGGCGCCTCTGCCGAAATCTGGTGATCCTGACCCGATCATCTTGGTATGAGCAGCTCAAGTTACGCATGAGAGTCTTGAACCGCCTCCAATCAAACTCTAGGCATGCGCAATTAGGCGCTTCTACCGAAATCTGGTGATCCTGACCCGATCATCTGGGTATAAGCAGTTCAAGTTACGCATGAGAGCCTTGAACTGCCTCCAATCAAACTCTAGGCATGTGCAATTAGGCACCTCTGCCGAAATCTAGTGATCCTGACCCGATCATCTTGGTATGTGCAGTTCAAGTTATGCATGAGAGTCTTGAACCGCCTCCAATCAAACTCTAGGCATGTGCAATTAGGCGCCTCTACCAAAATCTAGTGATTTTGACCCGATCATCTTGGTATGTGCAGTTCAAGTTACGCATGAGTCTTGAACTGCCTCCAATCAAACTCTAGGCATATGCAATTAGGTGCCTCTATCAAAATCTGGTAATCCTGACCCGATCATCTTGGTATGTGCAGTTCAAGTTACGCATGAGAGCCTTGAACCGCCTCCAATCAAACTCTAGGCATGTGCAATTAGGCGCCTCTGTCGAAATCTGGTGATTCTGACCCGATCATCTTGGTATGAGCAGTTCAAGTTACGCATAAGAGTCTTGAACCGCCTCCGATCAAACTCTAGGCATGTGCAATTAGGCGCCTCTGCCGAAATCTGGTGATCTTGTTAGCAATCTAAATTACGCAAATGAGCTTTGGATTGTTTTACCTAAACAAATAAAACTATTTTGATGACACGTTATTTATTGTGCAAGCAAATTTTCTAGCCAACAGATAAAAGAATCAAAAGATTCCTTCATTCATCAATAAAAAAGAATGAAGTTACAAAAGAATTCAAAGAATCGGTAAAGTTCTTTCTTCTATTACAAGTTCTTATTACAAAAAGAATAAAAGAATAGAATGAACGAAAGTTATGGATCCCCTAGAAGTCTCAACTTATTCGTCGTCTCGTCAATTACTCGATGACGAGTCTCCTCCATGGAGTGTTGCGCCTGCCGGCGTAAATCATCGTCGTTTATTGCTAGTTGCTGGGCCAACCGCTGACGAGATTCTTCAATAGTGCGGCTCCTTATTATGCCTTCTTGTTCGAGTGTCTTTGTTGAAGGATCAGCTCTTCCCGTTTCTTAACGGATTCCCCTAACCGAGGCTCGCTGGTTTCTAGAATAGCTCGAGCCTTAGCGATAGTCTCTCTGGCTCTAAGGATGGCGGCCTGACTCCCCTCAATCTTGAAGTCCACTATCTCTAACCCCCTGAGGATTGATTCCTGACTGGCTCGTACTTCTGCCAACTCCCGAGACCAGACTTCCTCTTGGCGCCTCAGTTCCTCTTGACGAGCCACCAACTCTGCCCGTAGCCGCGCCGACTCAATCTCAGTGATCGCTTCCACATCCGCTTGGCGAACCGTGTTTAGCGTGTTCACCTGATCTTCCAAAGCTTCAAGGCGGGCCCGGTAAGAAGCTGCTGGGTCACGACCCCCAATCCTTTCAATATTATCCAGATAGCTGGACAACATTGGACGTCCAAGATTAAAGAAATCTCTTCCGTCCAGGATCATTCCAATACACCTCCTTAGTAGCCGCAAAAAGTCATTTACACTGTAGTTGAAGAATTCTTTGAGAGGGTCCACAGTATCTGTATTTAAAGCAGGCAGCGCTAGGAAGATATTGCCGGGCAAAGAGTGGCATCCGTTGGAGTCGAGGAAGAAGAAGCCCGTCTCTGTACCAGACTCATTACATGCGGGGTCAGTAAAGCCAATAAACACTTGGCAGAACTGGAAACCTGAGGCGAATTATCACTAGTACAGATCACTCGAGCAGCACTACCAGCAGGAGTAGACGATGGAATGTTTTCACCCGAAACTCCTCCTGCGACAGAAGTGGCTTCAAATGAGAACTTCAAATTCTCCTCATCTCCTGTTGGCGGATGACTTAGGGCTGAGGAGTCACCAATGCCTCAACAGCCATTATTGTCGACGATGTTAAAATCGCTGGCTGAGGAGCAGAGGGCACACCAACTACTACTGGAAAAGTTTTCTCGGAGCAGACCATTGGTGTCGGAGATGGCAGACTTGGGGATGGGGGAGCCTCTCTTGCTGCGGCCGCAACGACAACCTCAGTCCTATCATCACTCCCTAGTTTATCAATAGGAGGAGTTGATGAAGGAACTGAGCATGGGGCCGGCATGAAGTAGTCTGCGTCAAACTCATTCGCAGAACTACCCAATCCACCACAGACCCAGTTGTGCCAGAGTAATCCACCAGTTCCTCAGACTCGCCTGGTAGTCTAATGCATCGGCGAGTGGAGTTGACAACCTGCATTTCAGAAAGCAAACAAAGAGAGTTACATATAATAATGAACAGAAGATAGAATATAAAAACCATACCAGGAAATACAAGTCCAGTGGTCGGACTTGAAGGTGGAGCCGTCGCTGTTTCCAGAAGCACACCCATTTGCTACCCAGAGGTTGCGTCGCGGAGTGTTCGACAGATTCTGCGGTTGGAGGAGCTGGGACCTCAATAGCACCTGGAGTTTCAGCAGGTCTACTCTCCTCTGCCGGCGCCGGAGGCAGAGTTGTGGCCAGCAAGTCTGAAGCAAACTTGACCGCCTCCTCTTAAGAGACTAATAGGGTCCCCGGGACTAATTTCTGCTTCTTCGTCGCCAGTTCGCCTCTTACAGATCCGCGACGTTTGATGGCTGGACTCCGGGAGCGGGGAACCAAGTCTTGAGGAGCACCACCAGCATCGCCATCATCGTCATTATCATCATCGTCATCTCCGTAAGAGTTTCCAACATCTGACGGATCGGCCGCCGCACCAAGGAATTCATCCATCCCTTTTACCCTCACTCTTTTAGTCCCTTTGCGACTAGAGTAGAAGGCCTCTATCTCCTTGCAGTAGCTGTGGTCGATAGAGAAATGGGGCACATCAGCATTGGCAATGCTTTACCAGGTGCAGAAGCATAATACCATGTTTAGCTCTGGCGATTTTAGGGGTAGCATAAATTCTGCTCTAGTTCCTCCAGCAACAAAATGGAACCAGCCCCGTACCCCTGCGTACAAATTCCCCTCGTACGCCAATCCTTTATTTGGATCTCCCATATAAAGCTGCGTATATCCAAATTGACGAGCAAATCTACTCGGGATATACGGTTCTATGTAATACACCAGTCTGTACACCAAGTGTCCAGGGCAAATGTTCAACAACCACCAGAAGGCCCCTGAAGATAAGTTGGTGAACTTATTTGCTCCCAAAATATCTAAACTTAGATCCATACTCTCCTCCAGGGAAGTCTGGGAAGCAGCGAAAGATCTCGTAGTTTTGATGATGACAGAGTGTCCTGCAGATTTGAGACATATAATTACTCTTCCAGACAGAGCGCTCGTACTTCTCTACGAAGAACGGTTTGTCAATCGGGCAGTAATCCGCAGCACTCATCAGCGACGGGTAGTGCATGACTAGCCCCGCCATTAAATATGTATAGAGCATTTCTACCCTTGGGTGCGGTGTCTTCATCGTGGCAGTTTCTTTGGCCGCTTTACCCTTTCCAGCTTTACCTTTGTTCTTCTCTGCTGGCATAAAGCTGTTGCAGAGGGCCCGGAGCCCGCTTTGGAGGTTGGCAACCATTGCTGGTAATAGCCCGAACGGTCGCCCGTAAGCCAATAAAACGGCTAGATAGACGATGGCCTCCTCGGGAAGTGAAGGGACAACGCATCTCTTTAACCAAAGCATCAGGAATCCCGCAAGCCGACCTCTATCTGAAATTGGGAACTATACCTGGTAGTGGAAGGTTTGAAAAATGGTATCAGGACTGAATCCTCCTTCATTGGAGTCAGTCGTATAAGTTGTAGCTTCCAGTTTAGAGATACGCTCATTTATTTCTTCAACACTTACAGGTGGGCGTTCTCGAACCATTGGGAGACTCTCCTTCAAATTAATAAAGAGATAGTCAGCCCACTTCTTATAGCCAACTCCCTGGTTCCTCACCCCGGCCAAGTCGGCGCAAATGTGATAGTGACACATCATTTCCCAATAGGTTTGGTAGATGTGCTCATCCCCCGCTTTTAGCATCTTCAATTCTTCAGCAGTGGGGATATATTCCTCATAAGGGACTTCGCCCATTGATAACCCCGACACTTCAAACATCTCGTGGAGAGCGAATCCCAGCTCACCCACTGGTATAAAGAAGGTGCCGGTTTCGGGGTTGTACATCTCCAGCAGGCTGAACAAGTGGTATGAACTTTGGGGTAAGCCGAACTGGACGTTTCTAATGTCTTTGTATAGGCCAATTTCCTTCAGGGTTTGTTCATGGGTGTCCAGTATGTGTTTGACAAGCCAGAACCACCACATGTTGCCCAAGGAATGGACCCATCCGGGCATTCTGAAATCTTTGGCGGGGTGCTGTCCACCCTTGGCCAAGAATTCGCTAAAGAAGGTCTTAGCACGAATGAGAACTTCACCAACAGGGTACTCTTTGGTGACTCTGCCTGGGAGGAGCCCCGTAATACATCTGGGGGACCGTCTTGAAAAGCCCCATTCGTGCCGAACTTGCCGGTCGCAACACCATCATACTCACGAGTTAGCTCAAATTCTAATTAGCGATGGGAAGATAGCCTCTGGAGATATACCAAGGGGTAGCTACGCTCCATATCAGGTAGAAACATGAGCAGATCCCCGGCCTGGTACAGCCACTTACTCTCTTCTTCAAAGAGGATCTCATCCGAGTGCTCCAACGCATCTCCAAAGAGGAATGCTGGTTTCTCCAGTATCTCTCGGTTCATTGCTCCAAAAGGAGCGTCAGTGATAATCTCCCTCGCAGTCACAGGGCTGTATCTTATCAATTTCTCCCTTCGCTCTCTAAGACCTGGCTTGAAGGCGGGAAGATCAGTGGTGAAACGGAACTGAGTTGCTGAGTCTACACCACCAACGAAACCGAAGTGATGCCCTTGAGAGATTGGATCCACTGAATAGCCAACTACAAAAGAAGAATCAATAGTTAGAAAAGTTTCTACAAATCAGAAAATTTTTCTAAGTATGGAAACGCGGAGCTAGAGGTAACTCCGCACGAAGCTAAGTGAAATGACTTCGCATTCACACGTGCGAAGCTAAGTGAAATACTTTGCGTATACACACGCGAAGCTAAGGTTGATAACTTCGCGTTTACGAATGCGAAGCTAAAATTATAATCTCGCGTCAGAACGCGACAGTTAGCAAAAGTAACTTCACATTCAAAACGCGATAGCTTCGAGTGGAGGAAGACCAGAAGTCTGCTCCTTCCTCTCCAAGCCATTCGGCCAGAGTACGGCGATTTCGCCGGCGAAAGAGATGATTGGCCGGTCAAAACCGAGCCAAATCACTCTAAAAATGTTCTAAAAAGCCCCAAAAGCAAGGTTCTTACCTTCGATAGGCGCGGCGTAGACTGGCTCGCTGCTGCCACGACCGCTGCCGAAGCTGCTTGCGCCGGCCGCCGATGGCGAGGATGCACGGGAAGAAGCGCGAGTCTTGGGTGCCATTGATCTCGAAATTTCGGAGAAATTGACGAAAATGGGAAAAATCCAGTAGGAAAAACACTCGGGTCGCTTGGACTCTGATCATCTGAGCTCTGAAGTTCTTGAAAATTCTTGAAAGAGTGAGGAAGAAGAAGAGTTGGAACTCTATTTAAAAGAAAAAAAACCGCCTCTTAGTATTTGGTGCAAGAATCAGAGCGATTACTGATCAGCTGCTCTCTAAAACACGAAGCTATTAGCTTCGCGTGGTGATGGGAAACGCAAAGCTATTAGCTCCGCGCAACTATGCAAAACGCGAAGATAACTTGGTATTTTAGCTATGCGTTTCTATGAGAGGCTTGGACTTGGCATGTGTGATCAGGCGCCTCTGCCGAAATCTGATGATTATAACAACGATCATCTTGGCATGTGCAATTGAAATTACGCATAAGAGCCTTGAACTGCCTCCATCAAACTAAGGCATGTGCAATTAGGCGTCTCTGTCTAAGATAAATGATCCTTACCCGATCATTCTGGTGTAAGTAGTTAAAAATCTTCACCAAACTACCATTTAGCTCTATTTAATGGGCTTTACCGAGATTAATAATTGTAACTCGGTCGGTATTAACAGTCTAAGTTACGCAGATGAGCCTTGGATTGTTTTACCAAAACTATGAACCATCTATTTGTTGAGCAAGCAAATTTTAAAGCCAACAGACAAAAGAGTCAAAAGAGTTATCTTTATTCATAAAGCAAAATGTTACAAAACTAGAGAGTTATACCTCTCCCAAAAGCTTTAAACCTATTCGTCGACTCGTCAATAACTCGACAACGAGTCTCCTCCACCGAGTGTTGAGCTTGCCGACGCAAGTCATCATCATTTAATGTGAATTGTTGGGTTAACCGCTGATGAGATTCTTCAAAGCTCAATTCCCTGGTTTACATACAAAAGATCTCCTATGCAAATGTCAACTATAATATGTTTAAAGTTCTTAGTGGATCATCTGAAGATACTGCTATAAGAATCCTAAGGAAGATGCACAAGTTGAATTCGACATGCTACAAGCCCTTAGATGATCATCTCTATTGCTTTGGAAAGCGACAGAGATTGTCATCTAACAGAAATGGTCCTCAAGAAAACTTAATGAGCTGCCGCAGAGTTTTTGTAACTCCTTCAAAAGTTTACCTTTTGGAGCCAAAACTTGAAACCTGCAACTATGTTGTAAAGCCTATGCTTTTGGCTTCCTTAGAGTTACTTTTGCTGATGAAGATCGGTGCATGGCTAGCCTTTGAAGATATATCAGGGGATAGCTACGCTCCATGCTGGGTAGAAATATCAGCAGGTTGCCAGATTGGTAGAGCCATATGCACTCCTCTTCAAAAAGGATCTGGTCCAAATACCCTACTGCAAAAGAAGAATCAAGAGTTAGAAAAAGTTTTACAAAAACTCGAAAAATCTTCTAAGTATAAAAAACGCAGAGCTAAAAATAACTCCTCGCGTAGCTGAGGAGATAGCCTCGCGTTTCACTCGCGAAGCTAAAATTCATAGCCTCGCGTTGAAACGCGACATCTAGTCAAAATAGCCCCGCGTTTCAAACGTGAGGATGACGCGACAGCTTCGCGTAGAAGAAGACCAAAGGTCTTCTCTATCTTCTCCTTCTTCTCCAAGCCTTACGGTCGGAAAACTGCGATCTCGCCGATAAAAAAATGGTTGGTCGGTTAAAACCGAGCCAAAACACTCCAAAATTGTTCTAAAGAGTCCAAAAGTTGAGATTTTTACCTCCAATGGGCGCGGCATAAACTGGTTCGCCGCTGTGTCCGCTCCCTCGGCCGCTGCCGCCGTTACTAGTGCCAGCCGCCGATAATGAGGAAGCGCGCGAAGCTGTACTCTTCTTGGGTGACATTCTAATGATGAAAATCTATGGAAAATCGAGGGAAGTTCGGTTGAAGATCATTCGTTCACATGAGTTGCTCGGTCGCCTGAGCTCTGGATTCTTGGATTCTTCGAATGAAATGAAAGAAGAAGAACAGTTAAGAGACTCTATTTAAATGAGAAAATCCGCCTCTTGGTATTCGATGCGAGAATCGGAGTAATTACTGAGCAATTACTCACTTAAAAGCGAAGCTATTTAGCTCCGCGCAGGTATATAAAACGCGAAGATAGTTTGGTATTCTAATTCCGCGTTCCAGTTTGAAGATCCAAAGTATTTAAAAATTTGCTAAATTTCAAGCCGTTTTGAAAACTTTGGAGGGGGTTCTGTTGGCAGTGAAAAATTCTAAGAAATTAGGATTTTCCACAACAGAACGCAGAGCTAACTCTATAGCTCCGCGTTTGGCTATTTTAGCCTTGCGTTTAAGAGAAACGTGAAGCTAATCGATAGCTCCGCATTCTGATCTCTTAGCTCCGCATTTTGATGAGTTTAACTCCGCATGAGCAGATAACTAGAAACTTAAATTGATTGAGATTACGATTTGGACTTATCCAAATACCCAAATTAAGTCCGATCAGAGCTCTAAATCAAAAGATTTAAATCAAAACTAAAATATTTGATTGGAATCCTTAATGAGTACAAATTCTATTTAGATAGAAACTCTCATATTACTCCAAGGCTATAAATACCCTCTTGAGGAAGCCCTAGGGATCTTTTCGATCATCTTTTTGGCATCTTGGAGAATTCGAGTTACGCATAGAGCCTTGAATTCGTGAAGAGCAGAGAAGATCAAGATCCTACAGTCGGCCGCCATCTTCAAGAGAAGAGTTTGTCGTCAGATAGTCCAAAGGAACTACTAGTTAGATCCTATCGCCACACAGATCCCACGTTTACATTGTAAAAGAGAGCGATTTAGATTATAAATCCTCTCGTTTGTTCTTTTTCTTGTTCACTTTCGTTGTAAATCAAGTTATTTCAATGGAAAGAAAGCGACAAATTTCCGCTACGAACATTGGTAAACCAAAATTGAAATAGTTACCATCATGACAGCTTCATATTAGGCTGAAAACTTTGGACCACATGCATATATCATATGAGGTATGATATGGCCCAGGTCACAATTGGACAAGTAAATAAAATCTCATACACACCCCTAGACATTAGTAGTATGTTGAGTTCTACTGGAGTAAAATAGTAAAATCTCTCTTTTACAGAAATTAATTAATTGAACGGTTTCAATAATAAGTGACATGAATGGATAACAATAATGTTCTGAATTCAAATTAATATGCTTTTGTTGGCAAGTTTAGATACCAAAAATCTTTATTTAAATCCATCGATTCAGGTCCTACTAATGTAGGACTCATGTAAGATGAGAAAAAAGAAGGAAATTTTTTTTTATTGCGCATATACAATCTAAACAATTATAATATAGATACGAAAACAATAACACACATGTTCTGTATCTGTATCCAGCTCATTTACAGTTCTAATTTTAATCGAAATAAAGAAGAAAGAAGTCACTCTCATTCAATAATCATATCACTATTGAGAATCAAACCATTCACCAAATGTCAACTCCTCTCTCTCTCTCTCTCTCACCAAATGTCAACTCCTCTCTCTCTCTCTCTCTCTGTTTTCTTCTTCTGGTAGCTTAAACTTCAAGTCTACACATACTTAGGAATTTTAGTCTAAACATGCAACTAATTAGGGAGGTATTCCGATGTAAGGAGGAGTATTTTCCGATCACATACTTAGGAATACCAGTGACATCAGGAAAACCAAAGGCAAGGGATTGACGCCCCCTTTTGGATAGTTTTGAGAAAAAATTAGAAGGATGGAAAGGTAAATATCTATCATTGGGTGGGAAGGTGGTGATGCTCACCGCGGTCATTTCCTCACTCCCGTTATACTTAATGTCCTTTTTCATAATGCCAAAATAGGTGCGAGCGAAAATTGACAGAATCAGGAAAAGATTTCTTTGGAATGGAGTTGAGACATCATCAAACAAATACCACCTAGTCCCATGGGGTCAGGTGTGTAGGCCAAAAGAGGTGGGAGGCTTAGGGGTTGTGGATCTTAGGACCTTTAATTTGTCCCTTATGACCAAATAGTGGTGGCATCTAATCACGCAGAACCAGGGGTCACTTCAGAAGTTATTACTTAACAAGTATGGCCCGAAGGGAGGTACATTGTATGGGGAAATAAAAAGAAAGCATAATAACACGGCCTTTTGGAAGGGGATGCTAGTAGTACGACATCTAGTTTGTCACAGTTTGGATTATAAACTGGGTAAAGGAAATAAGATAGTCTTCTGGCATGAAAGATGGTGTTCGCAACTCCTTCTGAAGACACTATATCCAGATGTCTTTCTAAAAGCCAACAATAAGAATGCCAGGGTTTGTGACTATTGAGGTAGATCAAGATAGAGATGGAACTCAACGACATTATCTGGCCAGGATTTTGTAAAATTAAGAGTACTGAAACAATACCTATTCAATTCAGCTCCATCTCTACTAGAAGAAGATAGACCAATTTGGAGATGGGAGAAGAAGGGTAACTTTACAGTAAACTCCACATACCGGCATTTCATAAATGGTGGAATCATTTCTGCAAATACTGCATGGGTTTGGAGAACTAATTGCCCTCAGAAGGTCAGACTTTTTCTCTGGTTAATTTGCAAAGATACTCTTTTGACCTGGCCAAAACTACAAAAAAGAGGCTGGACTGGTCCCAATATATGTTTATTATGTAAGAGGGATGCGGAGTCAACTAAACACATCATATGTAATTGTTCGTTTTCTAAAAGCACATGAGAGGCATGCGTCAGGGCATTAGGCTTGAACATCGGCACTATCATAGATGACTCTACCTGGAAGAGTCTGGATAAGGGAGAAACTGGTAGCCGTAGGTTTAGAAGTGGTATAGCGGCATTTTGCTGGAACATGTGGAGAGAACGAAATGATAGATTATTTAATGATAAATATCATTAGATTGAATACTATGTGCGACTCACTGTTCATGATTTTATTATTTGGGCAGGTGTACTTTCAGATGAGGAGCGACTTCATCTATCAAGTGGCGCTTCGGGAGATGATATGGAGGTCAATTAGTCAGAGGAGGAGTAGGGACCTACTTCAGAAGCACGAGGACGGATGGGCCGCGCATGAGATGCCCCTTTTGCTAGTTCAATGTAGTTTTATTTTAATATGTTTCTTTTCTTTACTTGTTTTGTAAGCTTATTATTGGGCTACTTTACTAGTGGATCCTGAATACTTTTGTTCTGTTATTTTTTTTTTTAATGGAACGCGGAGGGAAAACATCCCGCCGTTTAATGTCAAAAAAAAAAAAACTTCAAGTCTACACACGTGAACAGTAGCACACCCCAACCAACTCATAAGAGTAGAAAGAGTGTACGCGTCCATTACATGTGAAACTATCCATCCTAATCAAAACCAAGTCTAATTTCAAAGATTTTAATCAAGGCTAATGTCATGTGGGTACCCGTATTTGCAACAAAATTAATGTATTTTAAATTTTTAGTCTTTACAAATAGTTGAAGTCACCCCCATCTCTCTTTGAATAGTTGAAGTCACCCCCATCTCTCTCTCTCTCTCTCTCTCTCTCTCTCTCCCCCCAAAGTTGGCGATTGTCTCTAATCAAGCAATGGGTGATAAGGTACTAATTCTCCCTTAAGTCACTACTTTTATGGTTTTTTTTTTTTTTTTAATGTTTTTCAAATGATCATGATGTGCTCTTTTATCCTGTGTTTCCTCTTTTTTGATTGATTATTTTTTATTTTTTAAAAAAAAAAATAAAATTAGAATTTTTCTATATCAAATTATCTGACCTTCGATCTAATGACCATTCATCTTATTTCATTTCCCATGATCATGTAAGAGCCAATAATAGCCAATATTTTTTCATTGAATTTAGATTATTATTATTTACATCCTTGATCTCTTTATTATTTTTTTGGTTTCCTTTTTAATGATACAAGTTATCGTAAAACTTATTCAATCTAAAGCATATAAAGAAAGGAATAATTTTTAATCTCTTGCAGATATCTACCATAATTTTGAACGTTGATCTTGAATGCCGCAAATGCTACAAAAAGATTAGCAAAATAATATGCAAGCTCCAAGGTAATCAACACAATTCTAACAAAGCTCTACTAATGTCACAAAATTCAAACTTTTATGACAAAATTCTAACTTGTACTGATGAATTGAACTACTTGAGAACGAGAGAGCATCCAGACCGTCAACTTCGACGAGAAGAACAACACTGTGACGATCTCCGGTCCATTCGATCCGAAGAAGCTCTGCAAGAAGCTCTGCTGCAAAGCTTGCAAGGTGATCAAGGGCATCCAAATCAAAGAGGAGAAGCCCAAGCCCAAGCCCAAGCCCAAGCCCACGCCCACGCCCCCGCCCACGCCCACGCCCACGCCCACGCCCCCGCCCCCGCCCACGCCCACGCCCCCGCCCCCGCCCAAGCCACGGTGCACTTGTGGATGTCAGCCTTGCCATTGGGGGTGTTCTGGGGATTACAAGTGCCCGTGGTGTGGGAGGGGCTTCGGGTGGCTGCCGGAGTGCCCGCCGCCGGTAATTTGTGCTGCACCACCACCATATCCTTGTGGTGGGTACAAGAATTGCACCTACATTTGTGAGGATCCACAACCTTCATGCAGCATCATGTAGTCGGCCTCATAGTATATATTCAAACTTTCTCAATTTACTTCATTTCACCATCAAACTTAAAGTTAATGTGGAGACATATGATTCGTATGTTTGAATAAGAGGAATATTGTTATTCCTTTTTTTGTAAATTTTTGAGAAAGTTGATTAAATGTGAGCACATGTTTGGTTGGTTGCAACCAGTGACTAGCTAGTACGGGGAGGGTTTGGACGCACAACGTTTAGCTTTTGTGTTTGATGATGAAGTGAGTGTAAATGTGGGTTGAGATCCAACCAACTTAGCAACCACTTGGATCACTGATTGCATAATGAGTTGTGGCACTTGTAGATGTAGTAGACCCCCATGTCATAAAGTGGAGAATTTGGCTATGGAAGGCACATAGCTTTTGCTTCTAAAACGAGACCTCCACCTGATCCCTCACTTCGCTCGTCTGACCTTTTTTGTTGTCGAGATACGAAAGAAGCAGCCAGAAATAGTTGTCCCTGGAATCGCCGTCGTTTCGTCAATGACTAGTCATTCGTTTTAAGCCCCACCTCCGAATAGTTTGTGTTATGCAATGTTTTAAATATCGGCGTATATACCAGTTTATCGATTGATATTCCAGTTTCAGCCCCTAACCGGTACGCTAGGTATGCTTCGGTTCGAAGGCAAGATATCGGAGGACTAAATTATAAATATGAAGATTCAGAAGACTAAATTCTAATTTTTAAAGATGTAAGGGACAGATATGTAAAAGCCCCTAAATAGAATTGCCAAATGATGCTCAACATGCCAAGCTGTTGGCTTCCTGTTTTCAATTATCAGAAACGTGTTAAAATGAACATTGCTTATTATTAGGTCATAGTTGCTATTGATGGAGAGTCTTGTTGCGACCCTAATTGTTTTAGAAAGGATCCAAATCCATCTTATAGGGCTTATGAATGAATAGTTGATTACTATTAAATTATTAGGTGGGATTATTGGATGTTTGTTGATAGTGTTAAAAAAAGCAAAAAAAAAAAAAAAAAAAAAAAAAAAATGATGTTACCTTGTATAAGATGGAATGAATTATTATTATTATTATTATTATTATTATTATTATTATTATTGTGTTAGAATATGTACTAAAACCTATAGTGTTTTATACTTATACCCGAAAACATCTCCCATCGCAAAATTAACAAGCTGATAAGGAAAGTTTTTCTGTCACACAATTTTAGACACCAAACATGAGCCCTCACTTGCTATAAGATCAACGCACATATTCCTCTCCCTCCAAGTATGTTGAAGTAGAACATATGCAAATGATGAAACCAAATACTGGGCATCTCAAAATAGTGGATGGCATCCCCACTAGTGGCACTCAGAAAAGAGGAAAAAATGGCCGAACATCACTTTCCAATACAATTTTTTGACTAGGGATCATAACCGAAACCCACACAAAAGCCTCCCATAATCCTCTAATCTCTATTTTAGCACTGATAGATAGTAACCGGAAAACTATCAGCTCCTACAGTGCTCCAACATTGTTCCATGCAACAAACTCAGTACCAGACTTATTGTCACGAACAGAGCCTTCGAAATTTAATTTGTAATTTAAATAAAAAAAAAATTAAATAATTTACAGGTGTTGTAATTTTATGTAAGAAGAGAGAAGAAGAAATTGGTTCTTCCCATAGTACAGAAGCAAGTATTCAATCCAATACTTTTTAGTCCATATGCGCAACATGAGGAAATGCAATGTCAAATTCTGAAATGAGATGTTCTTATAGAACTTTACAAGCACAACCATAAATCGAAACGAGAAAGGCTTTGATTTTGAATTTGAAAGTGGAACAATGAATTAGTTTGCAAATGAATTGCAAGAAAAATGCTTGTCAAGTAGTCCATGAAAGTGGCCTACAAGGTAAGTATTGCCATTTTAGCATTAAGCTTAGAAACAAGACACCAGATCCCACAATCGGTTTCAGTATCAGCCAAAAGTACATGGTATTGGAAATCAACGAGAATCATATCAGTAATATCAGCATTACTGACAGCACAAAGCAACATACTGACAATATCACTAACACTGAAATCGGTATAATAGGGTCTATATCGGCAAAATCCAATACGATATTCGCAATACATATTGGTACTGGTCATTATTTAAAACCTTGCTCAGAAATATTTCCACATATCTGAGTAAAGATTAACGAGAATTTTACTGAGAACAGGTATTTGAAGGCAAGGCTGTACCAAGGCCCTGTTCGGCAGCAAAAGCCTAGACTGCTGTTAACCCAACTCCAGCTAACTTTTTCTGAGCACATAAAAAGCAAAGAATAAGGAAGGATAGTGTTGATATTATTTGAAAGTTGTTTTGCGCAAAACCCCTCTCTTTTGGGAGGGCAATAGGGTTAATAAACTCTTATACTAGGTTGGAGTGAGGGAGTTGAGACTTGAATACTGGATGTGATTATCTAACCCCTTTCTCTAAAATTCATAACTCTAATATATTTCAACTCCAATTGCCAAACAAGGCCCAGGTACATCCCCAAATCCAATTTTGAGTTCTGATCGAACTTAATTTGGATATTTGGATAAGCCCAAATCATAATCTCAATCAATTTGAGATTCTGGTTATCTGCTCACGCGGAGCTAATCGCTAAAGAATCAGAACGCGGAACTAACGCGGAGCTACTAAACATCTCCACGTTTTGTTCAACGCGAGGCTAATATAGCCAAACGCGGGGCTGCGGAGTTAGCTCCGCATTCTATTGTGGAAAATCCTTTTAACTTAGAAATTTTCACTGCCAACAATATAATTTATCAAGAACTGAACCAGTAGTCAGGAGATGGTCGGTTTGTGATTGAACTTTTTCCAGTGGAAAGAATAAAATAAATTTCACTTTTAAAAAGTGATAACTCCTCTTCTTGCTCTGCACAAGTCTATTGGTAATTTAGTTAGCATGACATCTTAGCCCCTCATTCGGGGTTCTTTGTCCCTCCGTAGGGAGTCTAGGGACACAGAATAATTGACCCTTACAAGCGGGAAATCCGCACAAATATCTCCATAGGGATAGAATAATTGACACTTACAAGTGGAAAATACTTGGAATATTTTGATGCATTTATTTTTAAGAAAAGTACAATGAAATAATATTAATTAGATTATTATGATGAGTAAATCTATATATATTTTTTAAAGGAAGGTTGTCAATTTTACAAAGTGGTTTTAAATTTTTTAATTTTTGAAATGTCTATGTAATTACTTCCTCTACAATGTAACTATTCCCCTTAACCCAACAGCCTTATTTGTTTCCACTACCTAATTTTTTTTAAAATTATAAATAAAAAATTCAGAAAACTTTGTATGGGCCAAGTCTATTTCTCAAATTTCTAAATTTTCTATTTTATATTGTGTTATTTTCTCTCTCTTCGCTTAGTAATATAGTTTCTGTTTAGGTATTCAAGGGGAGAACCTTTACCGTTAGCCTTATTCTTTCAGATAGGAAGTTCTTCATTCCTTTTGCTTCTAAATTTTCTTATCAATTTGCTTGAAAAAAAAATAATTTGTGTGTTGTATGCAAGCTTAAGAGTCGAAGGAAAAAAAAAAATGAGATCATACACAAGTTGAATACAGTAGCAGCAGCAGTCACCCAAAGTCTGAGAAATGTAGATTCACTTGTTTTAGTCAAAAAGGTTAAGATTTTAATTTCTTTATTGCATTGAACTTTATTTGCTAGGTTACGGATATGGGTGGATATTTACTAGAGATTACTATCACCCTTATCCTGTGTGATACTCGTTGAATCATATGCTCGGAGGTGGTACAGTGTGGACGATTTCCAAACATACTCCTCATTCGTTAGATAGAGAAGATAGCCAAATTTCGTGATTTGTTGGCAAACCAACACCTCGGACTCAATCACATGGGGACTCAACCATATGGGGATCACTGGAATACCTCTTATCAATAGATAAGATATGAGTTTGAAGTTAGGACTGTGATGTAGCGAAGTCAGACCATTATTTTACTAAAAAAAGGTGAACCATAAGCTTTATAGATCTCTATCCCAAGTGAGAATTGCTTCTAACTCAATACTTGAAAAAGTTAAAAAGCAGTAATTTTTGAAGTTAAGGTTTCGGATTGAAAACTAAGTTTATCAATGTATTTATCCAGTCTGAGGACTTTTTATTTCAGCTCATCAATATTTTGTACAGGGATAGAAATGAAGGGTAGTCCTTTGATGGTAGCTGAAATGAACCATAGACAATGTAATGACCTGTACTAGAAGAACCTTACAGAAGAGAGAAGTTCCATGGATATCATTTTTAGAAGTCTAGAACTATAAACTCTTAGAATCAGCGAGGACCACGGACTGCCTGCCGAGTGTTAAGAGTGTGGTTGTTTTATAAATAAAAAGAGAATCTTGGAATAGGCTGATAGTACCAATGGGCGATGTATAAGGCACATAATAGGGGATGAACACATATTACAGATGTATCCACATTTCTGGTTACATGTCCCTGTAGAGAGCTACAATCAAATACTTTGAAGAAAGTGTTAGGTATGCACAAACGTTTACTACATTATTATTATTTTGGAAAGCCAATTAAGAATTTCTCTACGAATCTATCTAACTACACACAAACATTTTTTTAGTATTATGTTGTTTGTCACCCATCAAATCGATGGTGATTTTCTTTATTCATCAAGACTTTATCGTCAAATCACCATTTGATAATTAAACATTTTATAACCTCTCCGTATCAGATTAATATTTTTTTTTTCCTTCCTAAGGAATATTTCTTGAAGCATGATGTGTCACCTACTAATCAGGATGCCCTGCAATTTATCATTATCCTTGCTGACATATATATATATATATATATATATATATATATATATATATATATATATATATTTTCTTTTTAAAGTACATAGTGCTGGAGCTTAGCTTACAATTATTGATGAAATTTGTATTATATATCAGATACAGATGGTTTTGTGATCCCAAGCTTTAGTGTTGGAGATACTGATCCGAGCAATCATGATGTGGCAGAACTAACAGACGTTAAACCTCCTCCAAAGGTTTGCTTGTTATGTTTGTTCGTTATCGAACTTTAGATGCAGTACTTGCTTTCTCCGGCTGGTAGCATTCTACAAAAAATTGCAGATTAATAGTTTGTATATGAAAAAACCAACTAGTATTCATCTCCGTCTCAATTTTGTGACCATGGGGAATCAGATTGGATTAATATTTAACCAAACGAGTTGATACAACAGTAGGCTTCTTCATCTTGTTTTACATTTTAGTATTCTATGCATACTTCCTCTCTTTTCCTTCCCTATCATCGCCCTCCTTGAGCACTTGGCACCAAGGCAAGCTACAGATTCAGAAATTAGTTTTGCTTGGTGACAGTTACAATCTATTTGCTCCTCATCTAGAGCGTGATATTAGATGATGTTTTGTAGGGTTGTTTACGCATATTGAAATGGAAACTAAACCACCCTGTTATCTTTCATACAGGTTACAAAAGAAGAAGAAGAAGAAGAAGAAAAGATCTACTTGGGCCCTCACGGTGCTCCCCCATCTCAAGCAAAACAGCAGCAGCTGGACCTGAACGCAGGGCGTAAACAGCGTTTCAAGCACAAACTAAAGGAAGTAGAGCGCAGATATTCTGGCAGTATCGGACGTGAGAATAAGGTCGAACACATCCGGGAACTTGTGGGCAGTAGAGTCGGCAACCCAAGACATACCAACATGATGCCCAATACCTCGTCGCAAGACTGGCTGGACCCGCATTGCCATGAGTCTCAGTTTGATAGGCATTCTCACTAGGAGTTCTCAGTTCTTTATAACAGCATATACTTTGTTTGGTGTCCGCCGAGATCTATTATAAAGCCTTATCGTACTAAATAAGCGCATGTACCCTGGTTTTGAACCTTGGGCAGTGGCCATTGCTACAGAGAGTTATTATCTAGAAACATTTCGATGCTGTATCCATCTAGTTACCATATTGAGATTATTATCATTTTGACTGCTGTTTTACCCTGCTTATCGTTATTATTCCATGTTATGGAGAAATATGACCGTCTTCGCCATTTTTGTACCAAACATGGATATGGATATTAGTTGGGGAGTGTTATATCAAGCTTTAAAATATCAGAATTGGTTTTGGCTGATCATTTGTCACATCGAAATCATTGAACATAGTGTATTTGATGTGTCAGAAATATTGGTAAATATCATGTCGAGTGGTATATACTATATATATGGTCACTATATTTAAAACTTTGCTGTATATGTACCTAACTTTAGGCATTTGCCACATTAGTTTGGTGCTTCGTCTATCATCAAATTTGGACTTCGTCAGCAATTTGTCTTGCTCCATTCTGAATCAATTCTGAGGTTGTAGTCTTTGTACTCTTATATTTAGTATATCCTCGGTGCATCTTAAACTTATCTATAAGCCAAAAAACAAAACAAGTCATGATGAGAGACACAGAGAGAGAGAGAGAGAGGCATTGTGTTAGAACAAGAAATGCAATACAAAAATATAGAATCTTGTTGTGATTGGCATATAATTTTTTGGGTCTCTTAGTAAAGAAGCTTTTGATCAAAAGCATAAATTAAGTGGAAGGTGGTGTGAGATCGCATCAATGTTAAAAACATTTTAATGATTTCCTACTCCACAATGATCCCAACTCATGGACCACCACACAAGATGTGAGATTTTAGCTCTTTAAGCTCATGCATCAAGCCATAGATTCTCTAATAAACTTACGGCCCTATACATGGTTAACAATCACTATGACAATAAATTTTATGGTTGCAATTCAGTTTCGATTCTAATGATATGGCAGCGAGCAAGTTGATGGCGTTGTAAGAGCAATGGCTTACATACCAGAAGAATAAAACAGGTGTTGCTTTAAAAGTTTGGGATATCGTTAGGTGGTTCTGTTATTAAGGGTCACCTTCCGAGGGAAGGCAGAGGCCTTTCGTGCACCTACCGCGGTCACAGATCAGGCTTGGAAGAAGACACGCTCGTCCTCCATAGGAACCATTGACTAGGTGTGCTTGGTCTTTAGTCTCTTGCTTGTGAAACTAAAAAAGAGTTTATTCCCAGATAAAGAAGAATAAGTTCGGTAACAATCATTATGCTTCTCATATTTATATCATCATTTGTTTGGCAACAAATCAAGGAGTGTTTGATCATGTTGGTAAACAAAAATTGAAATAGTTTACCATTATGACAGCTTCATATTAGGCTGAAAACTTTGGACCACATACATATATCATCCGAGATGTGATATGGCCCAGGTCACAATTGGACAAGAAAGCAAAATCTCACACACACCCTAGACATTAGTAGTATGTTGAGTTCTATTGGAGTAAAATAGTAAAATCTCTCTTTTACAGAAATTAATTGAATGGTTTCAATAATAGGTGACATGAATGGATAACAATAATGTTCTGAATTCAAATTTATATGCTTGTGTTGGCAAGTTTAGATACCAAAAATCTTTATTTATATCCATCGATTTAGGTCCTACTAATATACAACTAATGTAAGATGAGAAGAAAGAAGGGAAAAAAAATTTATTGCGCATATCCAATCTAAATAATGATAATATAGATATGGAAACAATAACACACATATGTTTGTATCTGTATCCGATCCATTTACATTTCTAATTTTAATCGAAATAAAGAAGAAAGAGGTTACTATCATTCAATAGTCATATCCATTGAGAATCAAACCATTCACCAAATGCCAACTCCTCTCTCTCTCTCTCTCTCTCTCTGTTTTCTTCTTCTTCTGGTAACTTAAACTTCAAGTCTACACAAGTGAACAGTAGCCACCCCAACCAACTCATAAGAGTAGAAAGAGTGTACGCGTCCATTACATGTGAGACTATCCATCCTAATCAAAACCAAGTCTAATTTCAAAGATTTTAATCAAGGCTAATGTCATGTGGGTCCCCATATTTGCAACAAAATTAATGTATTTTAAATTTTTAGCCTTTACAAATTTGGAGTTCAATGACATCATATAGTGCCTTCAACCACTTTAAATAGTTGAAGTCACCCCCATCTCATGCTCTCGCCTCTCTCTCTCTCTCCCCCCCCCCTTCAAAGTTGGTTGGAGACTTTGTCTAATCAAGCAATGGGTGGTGATAAGGTACTAATTCTCCCTTAATTCACTACTTTTATATGTTTTTTTTTTAAATGTTTTTCTAATAGATCATGATGTGCTCTTTTATCCTGTGTTTGCTCTTTTTTGATTGATTTATTTTTCTTTTTTTTTTAAAATTAAAATTAGAATTTTTCTATATCAAATTATCTAACCTTTGATCTAATGACCTTTCATCTTATTTCATTTCCCATGATCATGTAAGAGCCAATAATAGCCAATATTTTTCATTGAATTTAGATTATTATTATTTACATCCTTGGTCTCTCTATTTTTTGTTTCCTTTTTAATGATGCAAGTTATCATAAAATTTATTCAGTCAAAAGCATATAAAGAAAGAAATAATTTTTAATCTCTTGCAGATCTCTACCATAATTTTGAAGGTTGATCTTGATTGCCGCAAATGCTACAAAAAAATTAGCAAAACAATATGCAAGCTCCAAGGTAATCAACACAATTCTAACAAAGCTCTACTAATGTCACAAAATTCAAACTTTTGTGACAAAATTCTAACTTGTACTGATGAATTGTGCTACTTGAGAACGAGAGAGCATCAAGACCGTCAACTTCGACGAGAAGAACAACACGGTGACGATCTCCGGTGCATTCGACCCGAAGAAGCTCTGCAAGAAGCTCTGCTGCAAAGCTTGCCAGGTGATCAAGGACATCCAAATCAAAGAGAACCCCACCGACGACGCCATAAAAGCCGCCAAAGCCGCCGCCGAAGCCAAAGAAGCCGCCGCCGAAGCCAAAGAAGCCGCCAAAGCCGCCGCCGCCTCCGCCGCCAAAGCCGCCTCCTCCGACGCCGCCGCCTCCACCGCCGCCGCCGCCGCCTCCTCCTCCTCCTCCGCCGCCGCCGCCTCCGCCGCCTCCGCCGCCTCCTCCTCCGACGCCGCCGCCGCCTCCGCCGCCGCCGCTCGATGGTGCACTTGCGGATGTAGGCCTTGGTATGGGAGGTATTATGGGGATTACAAGTGCCCGTGGTGCGGGAGGGGCTACGGGTGGCCGCAGGAGTGCCCGCCGCCGGTAATCTATGCTGCACCACCACCATATCCTTGTGGTGGGTACAAGACTTGCACCTACATTTGTGATGATCCACAACCTTCATGTAGCATCATGTAGTCGGCTTCATATAGCATATCTTCAAACTTTCTCGATTTACTTCATCTCACCATCAAACTTAAAGTTAATGTGGAGATTATGATTCGTATTTTTTATTAAGAGGAATATTGTTTTTTTTTTTTTTGTAAGTTTTTGAGAAAGTTAATTAAATAAATGTGAGCACATGTTCGGTCAGTTGCAACCAGTGACTAGCTAGTATGGGGAGGGTTTGGACCCACAACGATTTAATTTTTGTGTTTGATGATGAAGTGAGTGTAAATGTGGGTTGAGATCCAACCAACTTAGCAACCACTTGGATCACTGATTGCATAATGACTTGTGGCACTTGTAGATGTAGTAGACCCCCATGTCATAAAGTGGAGAATTTGGCTATGAAAAGCACATAGCTTTTGTTTCTGAAATGAGAACTCCATCTGATCCCTCACTTCGCTTGTCGAGATAAGAAAGAGGCAGCCAGAAATAGTTGACCTGGGAATCGCCATCGTTCTGTCAATGACTAGTCATTCGTTTTAAGTTTTAAGTTTTAAGTCCCACCTCCGAATAGTTTGTGTTATGCAATGTTTTAAATCTCGGTCTATATACCATACCAGTTTATCGACTGATATCCCAATTTCAGCCCCTAACTAGTACGCTAGGTATGCTTCGGTTCGAAGGCAAGATATCAGATGATATTTTGACCTCGAAATATTGCCGGTAAATAGTAATATCAAATTTTCTTTCAATTACGTAAACAAACCTAGTCTGACTTGTTAGCTCATAACACTTGTAACCTATGTACATAAGGAAGAAATATAATTAGGGCTTAATTAGTAGTCTCATCCCTTTAATCAACCATTCCTCCGTCACAAATGGTGACTACGAGATGCTGCAAACAACTACATTATATGTATTAACTTTATTTTTGGATTTTAACTTTATTTTTGGATTTCAAGGGTTGGGCATTCAGTTAGTATATGTGTCCTTACGTATCTGAGAAGATTTTACAAATGTTTTATAATCTCAATATAAATTGTTAAAATATCACGTAAGATCTTAACTTGTTTTAAATAGCTTTACCTGATTTATATAGGCATGATATGTACATTTATAATCAAAGAAGACACCTGATAATGACATATAATATCCAGTAAATGTCACGATATATTCCCCAATATACAAATTCGGTTTCCGACCAATATTATCACCGATATCTGATATTTAAAAGACTAATGCTATGCATATCAAGCTTGACATACATGCCTGTGAGCTTGACATACATAGCTTATTCTCATGAGCTCGCATTTTTTCCCATTCTAACCATACCATAATTACTGTAGTTCTTGTCAACTGAAACTTGTAATATCTGAATATCAAAAATTAAATTGTTAAAAAAAAAAAAGAAAAAAAAAAGTAATAAGCTAACAATCAAAAGCATATGATTGTACTCTCATCTGTGCTACAAACTATGTATCATCTACGTCATTAAATCACTCACAAAGTTAGCTTCATGAACAAAAATTTCAGTCACTAACCTCCAGCTTCTGCAGGTCTTGCTTTCAAGCTTAACAAATGCAAGCTCATAAAATAACTCTAGATGCCATTCTGCCTGCCGAAAAGAAACTCATGGACGATCAAGAAACTCCAGGGCAGTGGCCGAGGGAGTCAGGCCATGAGCAGAGAGATACTCAGGATTATAGAACTTGCTCAGATGCCTCATCCCACTGTCGCACAGAATTGTTACTATGGTGTGCCCTGGGCCCATAGCTCGTGCTAATCTCATGGCACCGACACAATTCATGGCAGAAGAACTCCCCACAAATAGCCCATCATTCTTTAGAAGAAACCTGTAGGCATAAATTTTAGAAGAGGAATCGCATGTGAGACAACAAGAAGACATGGGTGTATGTTTCTCTGAATTCAAACCATTGAGATGACATGAAGAAAGGAAATGGCACTCACGGCTAAGCCTAGGAGGTATAGCAGAAAACAGAATATGATCAACGTTTTTGCTTGGGTTGCGAAGCAATTTCTTTCTACTTGCAAGAATGAAAACTTCCAATGCAAATAAAAAAATAAATTAAATAATTTACAGATGTTGTAATTTTATGTAAGAAGAGAGAAGAATAAATTGGTTCTTCCCATAGTATAGAAGCAAATATACAATCCAATACTTTTTAGTCCATGTGCGCAACATATGGAAATGCAATGTCAAATTCTGAAATGAGATGTTCTTATAGAACTATTCAAGCACAACCATAAATCGAAATGAGAAAGGCTTTGATTTTGAATTTGAAAGTGGAACAATGAATTAGTTTGCAAATGAATTGCAAGAAAAATGCTTGTCAGCGATACACCTTATAATCAAGTTGTCCATGAAAGTGGCCTACAAGGTAAATATTGCCATTTTAGCATTAAGCTTAGAAACAAGACACCAGATCCCACAATCGGTTTCAGTATCAGCCAAAAGTACATGGTATTGGAAATCAACAAGAAACATATCAGTAATATCAGCATTACTGACAGCATATAGCAATATACTGACATATCAGTAACACTGAAATTGGTATACTAGGGTCTATATCGGCAAAATCCAATACGATATTCGCAATACATATTGGTACTGGTCATTATTTAAAACCTCGCTCAGAAATATTTCCACATATCTGAGTAAAGATTAACGAGAATTTTTACTAAGAACAGGTATTTGAAGGCAAGGCTGTACCAAGGCCATGTTCGGCAGCAAAAGCCTAGACTGGTGTTAACCCAACTCCAGCTAACTTTTTCTGAGCACATAAAAAGCAAAGAATAAGGAAGGATAGTGTTGATATTATTTGAAAGTTGTCTTGCACAAAACCCCTCTCTTTTGGGAGGGCAATAGGGTTAATTAACTCTTATACTAGGTTGGAGTGAGGGAGTTGAGACTTGAATACTGGATGTGATTATCTAACCCCTTTCTCTAAAATTCATAACTCCAACATATTTCAACTCCAATTGCCAAACAAGGCCCAGGTACATCCCCAAATCCAATTTTCCACTCACTGAGTTGTATTCATTCAATCATCTCAAGGAAACGAAAGCAAGTCCATGCATTGGTATTCATGAACTTTAGACCAGATTGCCCAAAAAACTATGGAGTTCAGATTACCGACCTTGACATTTCAACAGCCTCCTTATCTGTGCCCCGGAAAGCTCCATCCAACTCTGCCATCAAGAAGTTCTTGGTTAGCCTATTTATTCCAATTCCTTCCGTGATAGTGTCGAAAGGATTCTTTAGCCTCCTTCCCTCGGCTTCTTCCTTTGTGTACATCACTCCTCTTGTGACCTTATTGAACAGACCGGATCCTGGTGGATCAACAAGGAAACACTTGATGTTCGGATCCTTTTCCTGAAAAAATTAACAATAAAGGATCTCAGGAGAGACCAACCGTTGTTCAATGAAATAATGGATATATATATTTTTTTCAATGTATGAGTGGATCAAGGGTGAAAACCTTAAGAAACTGTGAAACTCCAGCAAGGGTGCCACCAGTACCTGCAGCAGCAACAAAGGCATGCAAGTTCCCTTTAGTTTGTTCCCAAATCTCTGGACCAGTGCCTTCATAGTGAGCTCGGAAGTTCGCTAGATTTTCGAACTGATCGGCAAAGAAACCCCCTTTACAAGCAGTTGAGGGAATGTTTTGACCTTGCTGTGATGCGTAACCATTAGCATGTGCCAATCCATCATTTTCTGTTTTACTAGCCTCTCTTTGCTTTGTGGCTAGCTTATTGGCCTCTGAAGCTCTCCTTCGAGCAATATTAACAAAGTGGTCCTTGTGTGTAATGGAAACTGGTCTCACTCTTTCTACAGTAGCTCCAAGAGCTTCAAGAACTTGAGACTGAAATAACATTCAGATTTGACATATTAGAGTACCCAAAAAAAAAACTATTTCAGCAACAGGTATTTGAGAGTTATTGCCACCCATTTAGAAACTTTTAGTATTCACTGAAACTAAAACACACAAATTGAGAAATGCCACAACAAAAAAAACCTTAAAGCAGTGATCCATATATTTATCGTGCAGTGATTTTTATTGAGATAGTTTGATATCAAGGTTTAAAATCTCAGTATTGGTATCAACCAATGACTAGTGGTATCAAAAATCAGCAATATCAACTTATCTATCAATAATAATAGATATATCGATAAAATATCTCAGTATTGATACACATTGGTAACATCTGATATTTAAAAACTTGTTTTATATGCATTGTTTAAAAGATAGGAAAAAGAACAAAAAGAAAATAAAGAGAGATTGCTTGTTATGCATTCTTGGACCACAATCCATTGTCTTGAACTTAGGATAAAGTGATCCGACATGGTATCAGCTTTTCTGGCAAGAACTGCATACATAAAGTTCAACATTTCACCATCCAACAAGCAAAAAATTACAGTTGTCATTCCTTACATATAACTCTCAGGGTTTGTAAATATTAGAAACAGAATTAACTCATGAGAATGGAAAAGGATAGTTACCAACTTCAAATAGTAACTCCTTGCCATTTATGTCCCCATAATTCAAAACATTTTGATTGGTTAACGAGTTATAAACTTAAAACGATTTTCAAAAAAAAATTATAAACTTAAAATTAAATAGGAATCTAGTGCTATACCAAGAAAGCCAGAAGAAATAAACGCTAACCGCAAATTCAACACTAGTAGTTCCACATTCCAACAAGCTGCTTTTTTTTGTTGCATCAGCTATGTTTAGCAGTTATACAGAAAACATGTTTATTTTGAGGGGCATAAACAAAACTATCACAAGTTTATATAAGGTATCAAAGTATATAAACTGAACTGTCACAAGTTTTTATGAAGTATACAAGTAGATATATGCAGAACTAGCTCAAGAAGACTCAGTTGTTATTAAAAAAAAAAAAAAAAATTACGCACAACATTAGGAGGAACAGAAAAGAAGGAAATGTTTTATGTTACATGTTATATGTACAGTAATTAGCTTAGAATTTGTCTTATAGCTCCGCAAGTATAATTTGGCTTTTATTCAGCTCGTAGAGGGTTGTAGTTAACAATCATATTAAATAACTACTGTCATTCATAGAGTTATTCTCAACATTTATGCAGATCCACGCCCCATATATGTTCTCATGTTGGTGGGAAAAGGCTTGGATAATGATGATAACAAGGAAAGAACTAAAAGGGTATATTCTTTTTTACTTATTCATATTTAACTCAGATAAATATATCGATTACGTTGTTAATCATATGCAAAGCAAAACAGTTAGCCTTTTCCAAATGAAGGCCTTACATACTTATACAGTTTTGTGGTGAATAATGCTTTACATATTGTTAAATGTCTGACATAAATGACACATCTATTAAGTCTATCCATGTTGGACACGCCTTTTTTTGGTTGGGGAAAGTCATATGGTGCATATCATATATTTCTTGCCATGGAGTGTGTTTAATGCCTGATCTGATTGATTTTTATTTAATTTTAGGGCCCAGAATGTCCAAATGAGTCTTTAAACCAGAGCTAAAACCTTTACATAGAGGGCTCAATGCACACTAGTTTATTAGGCCTGTTCTAGTTGGGGTTGCATAGACCTCAAAATACACCAACACAAGATTCGGCATTTGGTTTTTTTTTTTTTTTTAATTAAATTCACCATTTGATTGGAGTTGTTGGATTTCCAACAAGTAGTTTCAAATAAAAAAAAATAGGCCGCAGAATCTGAAGTGGGAGCTTTACTTAAATTTTGCATAACTCCAACTACAATAATGGAAACACATGACACATGGCAAGTAGACAAATATGCAAGCAACCAAACATTTTCCTCAAAAACATGCAGTTGGGAGTTGGGATCCAGCCAAACAATAAATGCAACTCCAAGGATTGTAATTGGAATTGCAACGAAAATGGAGTGTAGCCTCAATTACACTCAACCAAATATATTACATTGTTTTCTGCAAAGATTCTTGATTTCAAAAAGTAAAAAGAAGTGTCTTCATGGAAGGCATCACTCACAATGCCCACAAAAACAAAAGACTAGTTCAAAAGTTCATTTTAAGACTGAGACTTTGGTCTTATGATTCATAAGTTCAAAAGTTCATTTTAAGACTGAGACTTTGGTCTTTATGATTCATAACCTCTTGGTTCACTTATATCCATACTAAGAGCCATTTAAATTTCATGAAGCAGTAGGTGGAGATTGACCACTGATTCCTACAAAAGGTAGGATAATATAAATTACACATCTCAAGTGAAGTGAACAACCACCTCATAGCTCGTTTGGCAAGTACACTAGTTGGCAGCATGAATTAGTGAGCTTTTGGTAGGTATGGTATTACACACAAACACTGGACACTAAATTTAGAACATGAATTAATTTTAGCTCCCCTATTAGATTCCACGAGAGCCTAGTGAACTACCTATTCAGTCCCATTAGCTTCCTCCCATACATCCACTGCAATCTTTGAAGCCCTCATTCCTACCAGCAATCAGTAATTTTCTTCAATAGTTCAAAGTTATTTTGCTACATCTCAGTTGAAACTCTGTATAGAAAGCCCTTCTAATTAGTGCATATCCATCACGAAAAATTTTGCACCAATAAAAACCAAAAGTAAATCTTGATTTCAGCTACTAATGTCACTTGACCTTGCCAGGACCCCATCCTGATTTTCTTCTTGAAACCAAGATATTTGAAAATTGGCCACGTTATGGATCAGAACTAGAATTGAGCAATATTCTATTTACACCCAAATTGTACGGCACACTCTTTCGGTAACTAGAGAGAGTTTAATTTGATAGAGATGCCCTTTCATGTATTTCTTCTAAAAAAGGAAAAAATTTGAGAACTTTTAAAAAACACAGGATGTACTGAGACGATTACACACGGCAACTAACCTTCAATATTCTTGCTATCTTACAACCTGAATCACCAATTATATATATATAAAGGCATTTGCAGCAAATTCAGTAATATGTTGCAAAATGGACTAAAGAAGATCCTTGATCAGTTTATGCTAGGATACCTACATCAGGATGTTTAATGAAAGGGAAAAAAAACCTGCAAGCTTAAAGGAATAATAAAATACTACGAGACGATGAATTACAACAAAAGTAGCAATGTGTCTAGTGGCATAGCTAAGGTACTGAAAAACAAAAAATGTCTACCATGTAAAAATCTTTGATACTAAATATAATAAAAATACTAATGCCTGGATCCGAGATTAAAAAAAAAAAAAAGGAAGTGAACTGCAAAACATTTTGAATAATACAACAAGAATTTTATTTAATAATATGACAGAATCCTTACATACTTTCTCAATGGCAGCATCATCAGGGATAACAACGTGACATTTACATCCATAAGCAGGAGCAACAGTAGCCAGACTGATAGCAGTGCTTCCAGCGCTTCCTTCAGTTACAACACCACCCCGCACTAGTTCTCCAGAATCTAATGCCTAAATAAAGGCATGTTTAAAGGATAATATGCAGAGATGATCGGGATACCAATAGCAATCAAGATTCAAAAGGTTTATCCATCCAAGCCTATACAAATATAGGGGAGGAAACACAGAACATGTGGTTTCTTAGAACTAGTATATAAAGGCTGATGGCTTACAGAATGACTAATCTTCCATCTGTACAATTAGGGTTCTTAATGTCTAGCGCATTCTCATCTTTGTAAATTATAACTTAGACAATTTATAATTTACAATTTCTTACTATTTGCCAACTCACTCTTTCATCACCTGGTTACTGAGTGGTAGTTTGATTGCATTCAGTTAATCTCACTCACTAAAAAATTACAGTTTTGATCTGGAATTTAAAAAAAAAAAAAAAAATCAACATAGAACCTTCTTAATTCCTCAATCACATTGACTTCATAGCATTAAAAAAAATAGTTTTTTAACAGAGAAATTGAATGAGGTAATCAACATCCTTCAACGAGTCAGAATTGAATTATAGTTCCAAGTTCCAACATATGTTAAATAAAAGGGGTTTTTAGATATTGGTATCATAAATCTTTCTTATTTTGACAGCAGTTCCTAAAATCTTCATATATTATTAATCTCTCAAATTCTTTAACTTACTCCGTACCAATCATTTTGTTAAGTTTTACCCAAAATGACTTATCACGATTGTTTTAAAACAGATTAAGAGTAGTAGTTTACTCAAATATCCTCTCTTTTCCTATGTAGTATAGACACACCAAATTTGGCCTCATGTCCGTGTCGGACAAGCATTGGACACAATTTTTGCACGACACGTACATGTTGGATACGGATTTGACTTGCCTGATTTGCAACCAATGCGAAAAGTTCGGACACAGTCAACATAAAACGTCCATATCATAGCTCAATGACATGCTAGTTTACTTCATATTATTTCATATAAAAAAAATTGGTATAATTTCCTTTGATTGATATTGAGATATAGTCAAGCAATTCTGTTTTCAAGTACTTATTTGAGCAAGCGGTGATCTTGATAATGGAAATAAGCCTAACTTTGACTCATGCAGTTTTTAGTTGAGACATTTGTTCGTAATTAGAATTTAGTCACGGCCTATGGTGATTAGGTACTCGCTTAGTAGTACAATTCTAGTATTCATAATTTTTCTATATCAATAAATCATATTGGACTTTTCTCGTATGGTTATAGAAAGTTTAAGACCAGAAAAAACTTAAAAGCTAATTATACAATATTTATGGTTTGAGTTAGAAATTTTTATTATTTGGAATATTCTTAATTTACTTAATTAAGCATCCTAATATTGCAACTGCATTACGAAACATGCTTGTAGTTATTATGAATGATTCCTTATGATAATAGTATGTTAATTGATATTTGATATTTCAGTTTTATATATATATATATATATATATATATATATATATATATATATATATATATATATATATATATATATGAGTAAACGGGAAATACACCGGCGGTGAAAGGAGTTCCTTCACCGCCGCTTAGGTGGCCCAATAAAATTATTACGTGTGGCACCACTCAAAGGGTAATTAAGGAAATTCATTTATTTGTTATCTTGAATGATGCCACGTGTAATAATTTTATTGGGCTATCTAAGCGGCAGTGAAGGAACTCCCTTCACCGCCGGTGTATTTTCCGTTTCCTCTATATATATATATATATATATATCAATGTTGAAAATAATACGTTATGAAACTCGTTATATTACGTTACGTAATCTAACGGAACCCTAGCGCTATATAACAATTGGAAATAACTCAATGCACTGTAACAATACGTTTTTATGTTATTTTACATTATATTAATTAACGTTACGTTAAATTACATTATGTTACATAATTTACAATTATTTTTTTAGTAATTTCTATATTATTGTTGATTATTAGAGAATTACTGTAATTTTAATTTTATTACTTGATTAGTTGTTGGCTTTTTTGATTGCTTATGAAATTGCTAGCTTGTTAATTTACGATATTTCCTTATTCACTTGTAATTTCTCTCCGGTTTCTAAAATATCTTACTTGCTGATATTATTGAATTTTTAACTGAACTGAAATCAACAATTACAAATAAAATAAATTGAACATTACAAAATATAAATTACAATAATAATAATAACTGGAATTGAAATAAAAAATTGAAATATTATTTTCTTGTTTAAATGATGACTGGAATTACAGTTGCAAACTTAATATAATTTATGAAAATAAAAGTGAAAATTATTGTAAACTTAATATAAAATTAAAATAAGTTATGATTATAAAATAATTTTATATTTTTTTATATTTTAAATTTATTTTTCAATTTATAAAAAAGTATTTTATATAGTTTATATTTATTTTTATTAAATAAATAGGAAATTACATAACTTACGTTATGCGTTACGTTATATGTGACATAACCTAACAGATGCAAAACATTACGTTACCGTTATTGTTATTTTAAATATTGATATATATATATATATATATTAAAAATTATTGCTTGATGTGTCCTCATATCCTACTTTTTTTTTTAGAATTTTGTCATGTCTCGTGTCTATATCAGTGTGCTTCAGCGTCCCTCCTCCCAACCCATTCCCCCACATAAGGTACCTCTCTCCCCCCCCCCCCCCCCCCTTCTCCTTCCCCCTTAAGAGAGAGATCCCTCTCTAGATAGATCCTCTCTAGAATAAGTTGGTTATTAGATAATTCCAAGGAGGATTTGGTCAAGATTGGGTTGAACTGAAGGATCAAGGTTGGGAGTTCAATAGATTGGGTGGTTTCTTGGTAAAATGTAGTCCCTCTCTCTAAAAACACTTGGTAGTTTGTGAAAGAGGACTTGTTCAGCGGGTTAAATTCATTTGAAGAGGTAAAGTTAAATCGAGGAAAATGAGAAGAGAGCATAACAGATAGATCATATTAAAGTAAAAGATAATAGAATATTCTCTAGTAATTGGATGGACAATAACCATCCAATATCTTCAAAAATTGGATGGACAATAACCACAAGATTGATTTGGAGTCGGGTGAGTTAGCCAATTTAAATAGGTTTCAACCAATTTTGGTAAAACCAAACCGAACTGATTTGGAATAAGGACCAAAACTGAATCATACTAATTTGGCTCGGTTAGGTTATTCAGTTCCAAGTTTGTGAATAAAACTTATTTAAAAATTATCACTTTAATCGTTTTAGCAAATATATTTCTCCGAAGCATCCAATTTGCATTGCATTTATTGCCTATATATGTATAATTCAGTGTTCTAAAAAACGTCCTATGCGGGCGCATATGCGCTCGCATAAGCGTTTTCGGCCTCAGAACGCACAGAAAACCCAGAAATCGGTCCATTATGAGGACAATCGTTTATGCGGACGCATAATCGATTATGTGGATTATGCGTTCCGCATAATCCGCATACGATTATGCGGTTTTTGGTTTATTGGGTTTCGAATTTCTAAATTCGCCCGAAACCCGACCCGTACACGCTACCCACACATAAAAATCCCCTCTTTAGCTGTCGAACACGTACCACATCCCGATCCCATTCTCGAGTCCCCAAAGCGAAAAAAAACCCTAGCCCCTCTCCGATCACCCTATCCTCCGTTCACCGTATCCCCTCTCCGATCACGGCGACATCTCCTCCGGCGATCGTGACTCCAAACCACCGACAAAAACGAAAAAACCCTAACTCTAGTCTCCCGATCTCCCGAGCTCTCCGTTCGCGCTTTCCCTTCTCCGATCACCGACGACATCTACTCCGGCGATCGTGACTCCAAACTAGCGACAAAAACGAAAAAAACCCTAACTCTAGTCTCTGATCTCCCGATCTCCCAATCTCCCAAGTTCTCCGTTCGCCCTTTCCCCTCTCCGATCACCGGCGACATCTCCTACGGCAACTGCAGTCCTCAAGGCGAGCTCTCCGGCGGCGTTGATTTGGTAAATTATTTTTTCCAGTTAGGATTTTAGATATTTTTAGGGTTTTGAAGTTTATGTTTTTTGGGTATTATTCCTATTGAATATTTTGCTGGATTTTTGGTGCAATTTTTGGTGAGAATTAAGTTTAATTGCTGGATTTTTGCTGGATTAATTTGCTGGATTTAGTTTGCTGGATTTTGCAGCCAATTAATTTGCTAGTGACTAGTGAGAATTAAGTTTAGTTGCTGGATTAACTTGCTGGATTGAGAGACCTAGGGTTAATTTGCTGGATTTTGCAGCAAACATGACCATCTGAGAGGAGGTTATTCTAGAGGAGGTTTATCCATCCACGAAGAGAAGGTAGAAGTCATCTGCTAGGAGAATGAGAAAGCTACCTAGTTGAAAAATCTTAGTAACATGTATACAAATCCCTAGATTTTTACATACACGCCTCTAGGGAAACAAAATTTTGACATTAAAATTTTTCACAGCATGCTTATATTTTGTGGCATTCCAGTAAAAATAAATAGGTTGGGGAACTAAAGATAGAGACCCTCACATTCTCTCTCAAATAAATGGATGAAAACTTTATGTCTTTTGCATATGTAGCCATTTTATTGTTCACGTTTTTTCCCCCTAAATACATCAGATACCTTGGGAGAAATATATGTTCATATATAAAGCTTACAAATGCTATTTTCTAGTCATACATTCCTATCAAACCAAATTGGCTGTAGAGACATATTTTACATATGTGATCTAATTTTGTAATTCTTGTAAATCTGGTGATAGGCAATTAACTTCTTCGATATTAATATTTGTTGGATTTAGTTGCTATAGGATTAGAAATTAATAATTTAATATTTCTCTCAGCCAATTAATTCAAATTCTGATGTCTATCAAGGCATGAGTCTGATCTGAACTTAATATATACTATCTTTGTTAGAGGGTACAATGTTGCCATGAGATGGGTGGATTTTGGATTGTTTTTTCTGTAATGTAACATTAAGTGCTACTAAAGCCATAAAGTGTTGTTAACTGATCACTTCGATGAATTATTTTTGAATATAAGTTTATTTGAATATAAGTTGGCGATTTGTTAATTGTATAAGTTTATTGTAGTAGAATATAAGTTTATTTGAATATAAGTTGGCAATTTGTTAATTGTATAAATTATTTTTTGAATGAGAAATAATTGTTATTCTTAATGATGATGTAGGAACTTCTTTAAGGCATATAATTTTTTCTGTATGTCATCATCAATGGCCTCTAATTCAAGTAGTTGTGGCCGGCAAAATCCATCGAGTGAGGAAAATAGCCAGATTCCATTGAAACCAGCAGGATCAAATGATATTGGGTGGAATTATGGTGGGCTAATAAAGAGATGATCTTATAATGATGTAAAATGCATCAAGTGTAATAAGATTGTAAAAGGAGAAATAAATAGATTGTAGCAATATATTGCAGGAGTTGGAGGAGAAGTGTTAGCATGTGCGCTTTTCACAGACGAAGAGAGGCGTATATGTAGGGAGAACTTAGAGGGAATCAAGACGAGGAAAGTTGACAAGCGGAAAGCTGATTATGAGCTCCGGGAAGAGGTGCAGTTATCAGTGGAAAGAGAGAGAGAAGAACCCGAACTTACTGGAGATCATAGGTCTCGTGTTAGTGGTCCACTGAACAGACTGGTGGATGAAGCTAAATGGAAGCAAACAGTTATCAATAAAGGAGAGAGAAGGAAGTGGAAGGAGCTGGAACATGATTATGTGTCCATGTGGGCATATGCCAAAAGAATTCCTTTTAACACTTTCGACTGTGAGGAGTTCGATCAGTTTTGCGAGGCTGTTGGCAAGCACGGTCCAGGGTATAAGGGCCCAGCCAATATCAATTGAGAGTGTCTCTCTTAGATAAGGCATACAAAAAATTGAAGACAGCTTGGAGAAGTCAAAGGAAGCGTGGGATGAATACGGCTGCAGTATTTTGACTGATGGATGGACTGACAGAAAGTATAGGAGTATCATGAATTTATGTGTCCATTGCAAGGGCGGCACATACTTCATTAAATCCATTGAGGACTCGGCCAATGCACATACTGGAGAATACATATTGAAATGGGTGGAAAACTGCATCAAGAAAGTGGGTGAGAAGCGCGTGCTGCAAGTGGTTACTGATAACCACCCATCCAACATGACAGCAAAAAATATGTTGAAGGAAAGAAAGCCTAATATATTTTGGACCAGTTGTGCAGTCCACACTATAAATCTTATGTTGGAAGGTATTGGTAAGATACCAAAATACAAAGCAGTGATTGAGAAGGTAAGATCAATAACAGTTTTTCTCTATGCACATCACAGTACTCTGGCTTTGATGCGCTCATTTACAAACATGAGGGAGCTTATTCGTCCAGAAATCACCAGATTTACCACCACCTTCCTAAGCTTGAGCTGCCTGGTGGACAAAAAATCACAGTTGGCTGCTATGGTGTCTTCAGATAAGTAGGATAATAACAGATGATCGAAGACAGAGAAGGGCAAGTCAACTAAAATCACAATATATTCTGACTCCTTTTAGAAAGACATTAAAGAGTTTCTGAAGGTATACACTCCTTTGTTTAAATTGCTGAGAATTGTTGATGCTGATCGTAGACCTTCAATGGGTTTTGTCTATAGAATGCTGGAAGATGCACAGAACGAGAACAAATCTGCTTGCAATCGAAAGGAGTCTGCATTTAGACCAATTATTAATATAATTGAGAAAGAATTCAGGGGCAGACTTGATAATATATTGCATTTGACGGCATATTATCTTAATCCCTATTATTATTATAGGAATAATGCAGTCACAGATAATACACTAGTAAAAAATACCGTCATGCATTGCATATACATATTTTACCCTGAGCATGACGTCCAATATCAGATTGGCTCGTATGAATTTCGTGTCTACAAAGATAATGGGGGACTTATGGGGAGTGGCATGGCGGAAAGGTACCGAATGAGCTTTAATGGCACGGATAATTTCGACCCAGGTAACCTTTATACATGAAATTTAAAAGAATTTAATATTAAATTCTATTCTTTCTAATTATTAACATACTGTTATATGTTGCTTTAATAGCTCATTGGTGGGATTTTTATGGAGGAGATGCACCAAATCTTCGAAAAATAGCAATTAAGATTCTAAACTTGACAAGTAGCTCTTAAGGGTGCGGGAGAAATTTCAGTGTATTTGAAGGGGGTAAATACTAGTACAATGATTATATATTTTATAATTTTTAATTACATTATTTTCAGAGTTAACACTCTAACCTTCTCTTTTCTCTTGTGTAAAATCATATATAAATTTATAGATACATACAAAGAAGAGGAACAGGCTGGATACTAAAAAGTTGAATGATCTCGTCTTCATTCAGTTTAACAAAAAAAGGGCACAGAAAAGGAATGCGAGGAAGAAGGATGGAGATAGTAAGGATGTGCTGATTGCTTCAGATGATTCCAGAGTTTTGCACTGGAAAGATGAATTTGTTAGAGAAATAGAGAATGATGACGAAAATGAGATCTTCCCTGGTTCCGGCTTAACATGGGATCTTATTGCTGCGGCGAGTGGAGCTAACGAAAATAGACTCAGGAGGAGCAAAAGGACGCTAAGAAGGAGAGCTGCAGCGGGAATGAGAGCACAAGAGGGTTCATCCAGTGCAGTTGTTGAAGATCTTCCTGAACATAATCAAGCTATAGCTGTTTTAGAAGAAGAGGGTGATGATGTGAATGACGATGATGATAGCTCTGAGGAGGAGTCGGAAAACAATGTTCAATATGAAGATGACAATAAGGAATAGTAGAGAATTTGTTGAGTGGGAAAACTGTGTTTGATAAAAACTTGTATTATTTTTTGAATATGTAAAACTAATTACTTATGTAGTTGACACAAACATGTATTAGCAATGTGTGGATTATTGTTATATGTTCATTTGTACATGCATTGTTCATTTTTATGTGTTAAAGAACTTTCTTAATTCTTATATATCATATATATTGATTCTCATTTAAATTTTCTTTTTGATTTGTAGATGAGCGACGTTTTTGATCCATACATATATGCGTCGTTCTTTTTTTTACATTGGGAGTTAAGAGATAAGTCTTTCTATCTTTTTAATTTCTTATGTAGAGACAGTTTATATTCATTTTAGACGTTTACGTTTATTATTTATAATTTTTTAGAGTTTTATAGCATTAAGATATCCATTTTTTAATAATTATTATATTAATATATATTAAAATATTAATATTCCGCATAATTCCGCGTAATCCGCATAATCAGCGCGTAATCCGATTATGCGTTATGCGGTCCTGGACCGCATACATACTGAAAACGTATTTTTGAATATTGGTATAATTTTTAAATAAGTTGGTCGGTTTGGGTTGGGTTCGGACCCCGGAACCGAAAACAAACCGTCTATTTTGGTACGGTTTTACTTATTTGGATCGATTTTAAAAGGCTATTTCATTTTAATTAAACTCTGCTCACTCTAGTTTTGGAACTTAAAGTATCTAAGATAATAATATCAAAAGATGAATATTTGAGGAACTAATACTAAAATATGTAATATGTAAGGGGTCAGTATCAAAATGTTCCTTAATAAGCTACTACTTTTATTACTTATATACCCATCATAGAAAAAAATAATAATAATAAGCGAAGCGCATGTGCTTGATCACCTCCTCAATGATTTTAACGGCGACCCGGTCCTTAACGCTTCCCCCAGGATTCAAGAACTCAGCTTTACCCAAAATCTGCAACGAAAATCCAAACGGGCATTTCAAAAATCCCATCTTTAGCTCTTTTCAACGAAAACCCACCCAAATTAAAGGGTCAAATCAGCTTACCTCGCATCCTGTGGCATCGGAGAGGCTGTTAATTCTGATTAGCGGAGTGTTACCGATGGCGGCGATCAGGCCCTTGTTACGATTGGTATCTCGAGGGTTTTTGAGAGATTTCTTCATCTTTTTGAAGAATTGGAGGCGAAAGAAGTGATTGGAGAGGAGGAGGAAGGAGAAGACGGTGATTGAGACCGCAGTAGCGGCAGCGATCCCAACTGCGGGCCTTTCCGCCGCCATCTCTCTCCCCCTCTCGCTCGTAACTTCTTCTCCCCCAAAAGAAAATGCGATTCACTTTCGTGAGGGCTCACTAGTAAAAATGGTGTGCACATTAGAAACTCCCGTCATTTTCGCATTAAGCCATTACTACTCTTGATATAAACGGGAGTTTCTAGATGGGCACAACTAATTTTCTAGTGAGCCCACTTTAAAAGTCTTGTTTTTTTACCAGTTTGCCATAATTTTTTTTGGTCAAAAAACCTTTGACATCTTCTCCTCCATCTTCCGATCCTGCTGCTTATTTTTCCCGCGTGAAAACAGAGAAAGGATCTGTAGAGGAGAAAAAGAGGGGAAAAAAAAAATTTTATTTCTCAAAATCTTTACTCTATATAGAAATTAAAGTCTAAATTTAATTTAAATCTCCTCTCACATTGTCTAATCCTAGAAAATAGAAAACCTAATTCTTTTGTGAGTCGACAGAGAAGAAAATGGAGTTACGCAACTTGGCGATGGTTTCATTCGACGATCAAAAGTCATTGGGGTATAAATCGATCATTCTTTTTTAATTTCTACAATTTTTAAAAGGAATAGATTTATTTAAAATAGAGATCGGTTAGGAAGAATGGTTTTGATTTCACAGCCGTTCAACTTCTCATTCTATTATGTGTACTTTGATTAATATGATAAACCTTCAACACACTGTAACCGAGATCAGAGTGAGGTAGCTGTTGATTATAGTTCGGCATTCGCAACAAGTGAGGTATGATGATATAGAAGATTTTGTCTATGTAATGTATTATGTTTGGTGGAGATGTCTAACTGAAACACTGTGATTGTAGACTTTTTTAGATCAAGAAGAGCTTGCAAATTGGGTTCGTGATACGGGAAAGACGTTAGGATTGGTGATAATTGTTTCAAAATTGGATAGTGGAAGCCATTATAAGAAGGGAAGAATCTGATTTGGTTGTGAATGGGGTGGAAGTCCAAGATTCAAAAAATTAAAGGGTGATGAAGGATTCAGGGGTAGCAAAAAATGTGGATGCCCCTTTAAGCTAAAGGGTCAACAAATATCTGCTGAGGGGTCCGAGTGGAAACTTATGATTATATGCGGTACGCATAATTATCTTGCAGCAGAATATCTTGAGGGACACTCATATGCAGGAAGACTATCCCAAAGCGAGACTTCTGTTGTAATGGAGTTGTCAAAATGCCATGTACAACCAAAAGATATCCTTACATCTTTAAAGATGAAGGATCCGAAGAATGCATCAACGATGAAGATAATTTATAATGCACGACACAAGCTTCGGGTTAATGAACAGGGGGGTAGATCGCAAATGCAACACTTGCTATTTAAAATTTCAGAGTGCAAGTACATTGAGTGGCATCGTATCAATAACCAAACCGAAGCAGTAACTGACCTCTTTTGGGCTCATCCGGTTGGTGTTGAGCTTCTACGTGCATTTCCAGGAGTTATCATCCTAGATTGTACCTATAAAACAAACAGGTACAAATACCCGTTACTTGAAATAGTTGGTGTAACATCGGCGAATATGTCATTCTGTGTTGCTTTTGCTTTTCTTGAAAGAGAACGGGAAACAAATTATGCATGGGCACTTGATAAGTTACGTGGATTATTTATCAATGAAATTTATCCAAGTGTGATAGTAACGGATAGAGATTTAGCACTAGTAAATGCTGTTTAATACATATTTCCAACAAGTCGGCATTTACTATGCCGTTGGCATATCAATCGTAATGTGTTGGCTCATTGCAAAAAATATTTGTAACAGAAGACTGAATGGGAGAAATTTTTCTCAATGTGGAAGTTGATAATGTTATCTGAAACGATTGAGGAGTATGATTCAAGTCGGAGTTTACTCATGAATGAATTCCGAGCATACCCAGATGCAGTCGAATATGTAACGAAGACTTGGTTGGATCCATATAAAGAAAAATTTGTTGCTTACTGGACAAATACGTGTCTCCACAAGGATAATGTAACAACTAATCGAGCGGAGAGTGCCCATGCAAAATTGAAGCGGCAACTTCGAACGAATCAAGGCAATTTTGAAAACTGCTGGAGCAACATTCACTCTTTACTTGAATTGCAACATACTGAGATTACGGCATCTTTCGAAAAAATCCTTACAATGTTTAATCGAAATTCATGTTGCCAGATTTTAGAGAACTCCGGGGCGTAATATCTATACACGCATTAAATCTGATTTTGAATCAATTACGAAGAACGGCTAGTATCGGAGTGGATGCAGTTGAATGCGGTTGCATAATTAGGCAAACGCATAACTTGCCATGCGCCCATAAAATTGCAATGTACCAAAGAGATAATCGAGCAATCCCATTGGATTGCATTGACCTTCATTGGCAAAAACTTGACATGCTCCCAGTCAAAGCGTCGGTTGTTGAATGTTTAAATTACCAAAAAGATGTGGAGGTATTTATTTTTAACTTGCTTAAATGTGATAATGAGGAACGAGCTCGAAGGTTAAAGAAGTTGAACGAAATATCAAATCCAGCAAGTTCTTCACTTGCTGATCCTGTTCCGAAGGTGACACCACAAGTTGCGCGCCGGAAAAGGAAGCGTGACTACTCAACAAAATGGAATCCTTGTGCTTTTGAGTTAATTGCTTCTGAAACTGACAATCGTTCTCGATTGATGAAAGCAGTGGTTGTTCAAAGAAAATATTGGCCGATGAAGCTAATGCCAAAGCAGAAGCCTACACAGAAGGTAAACTATTTATGTGCAGTATTATATATCTTATTTTTTCATATTTTTTTAACTTTAAAATTTTGTTTCTATACAGGAATCCACTCTGGGTGAACCAACATCAGTTGAAGCTTAGGTATCGGAAGTTCCTCTCCTTTTGGAGCCCAATCCCATATTCCAATCAATGACCAAATTTCCGTATCAAGATTCACTACCTAATTTCTTCCGTCCCTATATCAATACTGTTGGTGAGGTTAAGTCGGACGGAAATTGCGGGTTTAGAGTCATCGCAGATAGCCTTGGCTTCGGGGAGGATCAGTGGGGTCAAATTCGCAGAGACTTGGTTACCGAACTAGACGAAAATGAGCTATCCTACATTAGTCTATTCGGAAGTGTTGATCGATTTGTTGAGCTCTAAAAGTTAATAAACTATTTTAGAGAATTACCAAGTTCCGACCACTGGATGACTTTGCCGGACATGGGTCATTTGATAGCGTCGAGATTTAATCTAGTGTTATTCTTCATTTCCAATGCCCAATGCCTAACTTTCCTACCGCTAAGATCACCGCCTCCAGCCTCAATTCTCCAGATCAAGGAAGTGATTATGGCTTTCATTGGAGGATGTCATTTTGTCCCCGTAAATATCGTATCCTATATAGTTTACATTTGAATACAATTACAGATCCGTAATGCAACTTTTAATCATGCAGGTTAAACTAAACGCAGGACATCCAGTTCCCAACATTGCGCTTAATTGGCACCGTTATCGTGACCCGGTGGCATCTGGATGGCAAGATTTTTATATGGAACGAATTGAACAATTCAAGCAACTTGTGCCACCGACTGTAGCAACACAAGATATCATTGAATTATAATCAATGATTCTATGGATGACCTCATTATGTGCATATATTTTGTTCGAAGCAGTTAACAATTGTACTTATATGAAATGAAAAAAAGTTTAGTGACATATATATCGCGGTGCCATGTAAACCCTATTTGTGTCTTGTATATCGCATTACCAAAGTTAGGTGTCAAAGTTAGACGTCACTTATTTGTAAATCCTATTTTGTCTTGTATCAGGCGCCAAACTTAAAATTTGAAGTTATAAATCACTTATGTATATGTGGAATCAATTATGCCAAGTTGTTGATATGTTTTGATACCAAGATGTTGTTCATCATATAATAGACATGCACGATATACTGAATTGATAACAAACTTACTATCTACCGGGTTGTACACCCCGTATCACTTAGTGTTTTATAATCGTATCAGTCATCCGGATTTACAGAACCGGATACAATATAGCATATCCGGGACTGTAAACCCGGACAGAGAAATCAGGTCCGGACTGGATAGCCCGGATGGAGATTTTTGATTTTTGGCCCTCCCATCCGGGGTATTCAGCCCGGACAGAAACTCTCTGTCCGGGGTATCCAGCCCGGACAGATGCTCTCTGTCCGGGTTATCCAGCCCGAACAGAGAGCATCTGTCCGGGCTGGATACCCCGGACAGAGAGTTTCTATCCGGGCTGAATACCCCGGACAGAGAGGGCCAAAAATCAAAAATCTCCATCCGGGCTATCCAGTCCGGACCTGATTTCTGTGTCCGGGTTTACAGTCCCGGATATGCTATATTGTATCCGGTTCTGTAAACCCGGATGACTGATACGGTTATAAAATACTAAGTGATACGGTGTGTCGAACAACAACTTGGCATTATAAACTACTATAACAATATATGAGGGTAAAACATATAGGGGTGAGGTTAGAAATTTGAGAGTTTTTGCTCGTTATGTTCCAAATGGTTCTGAATAGAACAAGTTCAGCAATACAATTCAAATAGCATTCAACTTCTCGTATAGCTATATAAATGAAGGAAAGACACATGGATATTCAACCTCTTGACGGGTAGCAGCTACATGCGTGCACAATTTTACAAATCAAAGTTTAGACCACCAATTTAAATCACATATGCTCATCCATAATCATAGGCATATACAATAAATAAATCATTAATATGAAATGGATCTTGACACCCAATATCTTTAATATCAACAACTAATTCATAGTTTCAAACACAGAACAACAACTTTTAAAATGAGTTTGAGCCTCATTTAAAAACAATGCTGTAACGCCCCCGTTTTTCAGCTGCTTCCCAAAACGGAGGACGTTACTTATTACTTACCCTAGACAACCCAACAGTCACAGAATCTTGGAATAACCGTAACTACTACCACAATCAGATAAATAAATAACATGTCTGAAACTGAAATGATTTCATTTATACAAAAAGTTCATTACATAACATGACACACTGCTTTAAATATGAACACAAAAGAGTCAAATAGAAAAGCAGTGCCCAGACAAAAGGAAATATAAACAAAATCTACAAAGACTCTCCAGATAGTACTTCACTTGCCTATTGTCACTCGAACTGTCCAACGAAGTACGGGTTCTCAACTGGGGCTAGATCCTCTTCTTCACGTTCCAAATCTGGGTTCAAAACCCAAGGGATTAAACCCGGCAAGCAATACATTTAAAAAGATAATTTGTGTACTATCATAGTACAGGAATATCAGTGTGCATGAGCATGTTTATGTCAGTATTGTTTGTGTGCATATAAATTAACATAAAGTCAAGCATAAATAAATGCATAAATAGATGAACATGACAATAACTACTCTATCTATTTAATCATATATTCTATTGATTTCAGTCATCGTCCAGTTTAAAATTTAAAACTGTATTAATGGATAAGATAGCGCTATTCTCCATTGTCGTATAAGTGCCCGTGCATACCCGGGACCCGGCCCCAATATTTATGGCGCTGAACCTAGGCACTCAATCATGTTCCGTACTGTATTATAGTACGGACTTACCACTCTGGGTAGATATCAATTGGTGATCCAATAATCACCCAGGCCGCTGCAGTAAAAGAATTCCAGCCCTAACAATACAATCAATCCTTATACGGCAAGGCTCTTATCCATCATATAGTTTCTCCCATCCCGTGTTCATAATTAGTTATGCACATGGAAATTTTGTAATTCTTCTTTAATTGTTTTTCAATTCATAATAACATGCTTGCATTTCCAGGACTGTACATGACATGTAGTGTCATAACACATGATCTGTAATATTAAAACACATGACTGGTAATATCAAAGCACATGACATGTAAAACACATGACTTGTAACATGATAAATTAACACATGATATATTAATACACATGATTTGTAATATCAAGGCACATGACTTGTAGCATGATAGATATTGGTGCATAATTGTACCACAATGCATATCATCAAAAATATTACAATAATCTGGTTTCATTCTCAGTGTCAATTAATAAGCTAATTTGGAAATCAATTGAATCATATAATAATACTGCATTATTTTTAAACCCAACGTATGCATTTATTAAATTTCTAGGCTCAATTATATATATTAATATGCATTTATCTTTTAATTAAAATCTAATTTATTATTCTTATTAATTTATCAATTATGTCCAATTAATCCAAACTAAGTCCAATTTAAATCTCTCAATTATTTAATTCATCAAGCCCAAGCCCAGTAAATTCCTACTTGTTCATATCTTTATTTTAATTTTATTTTTCTTTTCTTTTCTGTTCAGTCCAGGCCCAAGCCCACTCATTTTTATTTTATTTTTCTTTTACTGGGCTGGGCTGGCCGGCCCAGTATTTTTATTATTTTTTCTATATTTTTTTTCTGGCCCAAACTAATTCCAAGCCCTTTTTTTTTTTTTTTTTACTGGGCTGGGCCAGGCCAGTTACAATTTTTATTCTTTTTTTTTTTTTTTTCTCTTTTCTTTTTCTTTTCTCTCTACTTGTATACTTGTATATGGGAAGGCCCACTTACCCCTTTTCTTTTCTTTTCTTTTCTCTTTTATTTTTCCCTCTGGTCCAGGCCAAGCCCAGTTCCTTTTATTTTTTTTTCTTCTATTCTTTTTCTTTTCTTTTCCTTTCCTTTCACCTCACAGAACACAGGCCCAGTTACAATTTTTTTTCTTTTTTTTTTTATCTTCTTTCTATTTTTGCATGGATTCAAATATTTGCATGGGGTTTTCTTATACGTAATTTTTTATTTTTTTTTCTTTTAAATAAAAAAAAAATAATAAGCAAATATCATAATATTTCTATATATCAAAATTGATCTGGCTCAGTTCTTAATATCAGTTAATGGTCCTTTTTATTTTTTTTCTTTTAAATAAAAAAATAATAATAAGCAAATATCATAATATTTTTATATATCAAAATTGATCTGGCTCAGTTCTTAATATCAGTTAATGGTCCAAAATACGAACAAAGTATTTTTACAAGATAATTTACGTATACAAAATTAAATAAATAAACGAATGAAAATAAATAAAATAACGAAATGAAAGAAAATAGCAGTATTACTTGCCTTGGCTCGATCTTGAATATTCGGTTCGAATCTTCGATTCGGTTTGATTTTCATTCTTCTTCTACTCTCTTTATTTTTATTTTTATTTTATTTTTTCTTCTTCGGTTCGGTTGCAGGCAGAGAGAGTGAGAAAGGAAGGCAGAGAGAGTGAGGGAGAGAATGAGACTGAGATAAGGGGGGGTGGGGTTTTTATTTTAATTTTATTTTTCTCTTTTTTTTTCAATTGGTTTTCCATGTGGCCACCTAACCCCGCTGCCACTCCTCTTTTGCTCATAACGACAGCACAACACAACAACCGTTCCCCGCCTCACTTATTATTTTAATTAATTAATTTATTTAATAATTTAATAATTTTGGTTTCGTGTAACATTCTCCAAGTACTACCAAATTTATCTAGGACGTAGTGCTCGACGAGAGGAACACTATAAAATTATTTGTTTGTTGTTTCGATATCCGGAATAAATGAACCGAAATTCTGAAGTAATTAGAAGAATAATTTTAATAATTTACATGTAGTTTGGAGAGTTATTATTTTTGCATGGAAAAATAATTTTAATAATTTGCATCTAAGTTATTATTTTTGAATGTAGTGGAGAGTTATTTAATATTTTGCATGTAGTGTACTACTAAGTTATTTAATACACGCCCTTTCATTTTTTTTTATTTAATAATTTTATTATTATTAAATTCGAAATATTGGGAGTATTTTTCGGCCTTGTAAGAAAAATCTCAAGAAATTCTAAATATTACAAAACTAATAATCGCGAAGACCGAATGTCATTTGGGTGTGTGGATTTAAAGTTATGTTAACTGAAAGTTATTTCGGTGTCCAAAATTGGCTTCGGTGGACTTATTCGGCACTACTGGTCTCAAGAGAGTAATACAGGTAGCTCAAAATTTAGGGTATTACATTCTACCCACCTAATAAAAAAATTTCGTCCTCGAAATTTAATTGGTGTTTTTGATCATGAGAAAGGATATATGTATTTTATCCTGATGTCCTTTTCAAGCTCCCAAACTGAATCTCTTGGTGATTGTATATCTCATAAAATAAAAACTAATAATGTTACTTTATTATTCAAGACTTCTCCCATTGGTTAATAATCCTTACATATCGCTTCTAATATTTTTGTTTTATTTCTTATGGAACAATTACAAAAACATTAAGCATTTTCTCAAGTCTATTTTTGATATATTCACTATTTTGTACTTCTAACTAAGCGCTTTCTCAATTATAATATATAGAATACATCATGAATGAGTTTCGTTTTTTTATAGGAATGATAATGGATAGTTAGGATTCCCAATTTATTCTTGAAGTTTTATTTGGGTGAAGGAACACAAAAGTAAGAAAGAATTTAGTCAGGAATAACTGCTACCAATTTGGAGTGCCACGCCATCCTGATTAAGTAATGTGTAAGATATAGATGATAAATATTTTTGTAAAGTTTATTCCCAATGTCCTATTACGTGTTGTAATAGACTTTAGAAATGAAAATGAATCTGAACTATTATAACATCGATGTAACAAGACTATGAATGGTAGGGACACAAGATAAGAAATGAACTAGTTACAAAATTCAATCATATACAACGATCTTATTAAGCGACTGCAATTGCTGGCGCCAGAGAATATCTCTCTACAATTACCTTGCCGACTCAATAGGACTTGCGATGTATAAAGGCTCAAGACATGAATCGTATTATGATAATATTTAGATAGAAGATACAAAATATCAAATGAAAATGATCAACAAAAGTAATGGATAAGACAATCATTGGAAAGATAAGCCTAACTTGAGTAACAAGATACAATGTCATGTTCCGCCATGATAAAATTTATACTTTATTATTAATTTCTTATCCTTTACTTTCAACTTGACTAATTCTACAAAATTCTCAGTATTCTAAGATCTCTTTATATTTTTATACTTATTCTTCCAAAGGTTGTTTTTTTTTTAATAGTTCATTATCAATTTATAAATATTGTTGGAGCATTAGTTACTGAAAACGGTATCACCAATTATTCATAGTGACTATATTTGGTTCTAATGCAGTTTTTGAAATATTTTCTGCTCGGACATTTATTTGACAGAATCCCAAATAAAGATCTATCCTCGAGAATTCTCTTCTTTCTCTCAATTGATCAAATAGATTAGTTATCATAAGTAGTGGATATATATATATATATGTATGTATATATATATATATATATATATGTATGTATATATATATATATGTATGTATGTATGTATATATATATATATATATATATATATATATATATATATATATATATATATATATATATATATATATATATATATATATGTATGTATGTATGTATATATATATATATATATATATATATATATATATATATATATATATATATATATATATATATATATGTATGTATGTATGTATGTATATATATATATATATATATATATATATATATATATATATATATATATATATATATATATATATATATATATATATATATATGTATGTATGTATGTATGTATGTATGTATGTATATATATATATATATATATATATATATATATATATATATATATATATATATATATATATATATATATATATATATATATATTATTGTTACTATATTTAAACCTCTATAGTCCACACTCAATTTTTTACTCTCATCCTTCTTTCCTATTAATAACACTGGAACTCAATAAAATATTAGATCTCACATGATTAAGATTGGCATAGTAGTTATGTCCAAACATAACTATATTTCTCCAAAGAAATTTGTACTTAAAAATTTATTTAAACTTCGTCTGAAATTCTTAGTATAGATGAAAATTTAAATCTTAAATGCACGGCCTACAGAATTACTTTGCTTATCGAATGATATAAAAATAGAGCATGAATATGCCCTCTCCAGAAGTATCAAGAATTGCTAGAACTGGTACTGTTGTTAGACTCTGTTTTAATTTCTCAAATGATTTATTGCATTCATTTGTTTAGACATATTCTAACTCATTTTTTGATCTGTTTATTTAAAGTAATAAGGTCTTGTAAAGTTCTATACAAATGTTCAATAATACTCAGCCGTCCCAGAAAATTCTAATCTTAGACACCGATTTTGATCGCATGCCAATTTTTCATGGCTCCTAAGATCAGATGTATCATCTATCAGACTTACACTCATACTCGAAGAAGATCAGATCGACATTATTCTGCAACGGACCAGATAAGAATCAATAAAAAGAATTCAAGATAGATACCTCAAACGAATAGAAAACAATAGGATAGGCAAGATACTAGATTTGATAGGTATCAAAGAATAAGAAATAATTATTACGATTAAGTCACGACATGTTCTTATGCGGCAGTAGTCATATGGTCTTCCACCTAAACCTAGGCTCTGATACCACCCTGCAACGCCCCCGTTTTTCAGCTGCTTCCCAAAACGGAGGACGTTACTTATTACTTACCCTAGACAATCCAACAGTCACAGAATCTTGGAATAACCGTAACTACTGCCACAATCAGATAAATCAATAACATGTCTGAAACTGAAATGATTTCATTTATACAAAAAGTTCATTACATAACATGGCACACTGCTTTAAATATGAACACAAAAGAGTCAAAGAGAAAAACAGTGCCCAGACAAAAGGAAATATAAACAAAATCTATAAAGACTCTCCAGATAGTACTTCACTTATCTATTGTCACTCGAACTGTCCAACGAAGTACGGGTTCTCAATTGGGGCTGGATCCCCTTCTTCACGTTCCAAATCTGGGTTCAAAACCCAGGGGATTAAACCCGGCAAGTAATACATTTAAAAAGATAATTTGTGTACTATCATAGTACAGGAATATCAGTGTGCATGAGCATGTTTATGTCAGTATTGTTTGTGTGCATATAAATTAACATGAAGTCAAGCATAAATAAATGCATAAATAAATGAAATGACAATAACTACTCTATCTATTTAATCATATATTCTATTGGTTTCAGTCATGGTCCAATTTAAAATTTGAAACTGTATTAATGGATAAGATAGCGCTATTCTCCATTGTCGTATAAGTGCCCGTGCATACCCGGGACCCGGCTCCAATATTCATGGCGCTGAACCATGACATGCAGCTAGGCACTCAATCACGTACCGTACTGTATTACAGTACGGACTTACCACTCTGGGTAGATATCAATTGGTGATCCAGTAATCACCCAGGCCGCTGCAGTAAAAGAATCCCGGCCCTAACAATACAATCAATCCTTATACGGCAAGGCACTTATCCATCATATAGTTTCTCCCATCCCGTGTTCATAATTAATTATGCACATAAAAATTTTGTAATTCTTCTTTAATTGTTTTTCAATTCATAATAACATGCTTGCATTTTCAGGACTGTACATGACATGTAGTATAATAACACATGATATGTAATATTAAAACACATGACTGGTAATATCAAAGCACATGACATGTAAAACACATGACTTGTAACATGATAAATTAACACATGATATATTAGTACACATAATTTGTAATATCAAGGCACATGACTTGTAGCATGATAGATATTGGTGCATAATTGTACCACAATGCATATCATCAAAAATATTACAATAATCTGGTTTCATTCTCAATGTCAATTAATAACCTAATTTGGGAATCAAGTGAATCATATAATAATACTGCATTATTTTTAAACCCAACGTATGCATTTATTACATTTCTAGGCTCAATTATATATATTAATATGCATTTATCTTTTAATTAAAATCTAATTTATTACTCTTATTAATTTATCAATTATGTCCAATTAATCCAAACTAAGTCCAATTTAAATCTCTCAATTATTTAATCCATCAAACCCAAGCCCAGTAAATTCCTACTTTTTCATATCTTTATTTTAATTTTATTTTCCTTTTCTTTTCTGTTCAGCCTAGGTCCAAGCCCACTTATTTTTATTTTATTTTTCTTTTACTGGGCTGGGCTGGCTGGCCCAGTATTTTTATTATTTATTCTATATTTTTTTTCTGGCCCAAACCAATTCTAAGCCCATTTTTTTTTTCTTTTACTTTTTTTACGGGGCTGGACCAGACCCAGTTACAATTTTTTTTCTTTTATTTTTTTTTTCTCTCTTTTCTCTTTCTTTTCTCTACTTGTATACTTGTATACCGGAAGACTCACTTACCCCTTTTCTTTCCTTTTCTTTTTCTTTTCTTTTTTCTTTTATTTTTCCCTCTGGGCCAGGCCAAGCCCAGTTCCTTATATTTTTTTTTCTTCTTTTTTTTTTAATTTTCTTTTCCTTTCCTTTCCCCTCACATATCACAGGCCCAGTTACAATTTTTTTTCTTTTTTTTCTTCTTTCTATTTTTGCATGGATCCAAATATTTGCATGGGATTTTCTTATACTTAATTTTTTATTTTTTTTTCTTTTAAATAAAAAAATAATAATAAGCAAATATCATAATATTTCTATATATTAAAATTGATCTGGCTCAGTTCTTAATATCAGTTAATGGTCCTTTTTATTTTTTTTCTTTTAAATAAAAAAATAATAATAAGCAAATATCATAATATTTCTATATATCAAAATTGATCTGGCTCAGTTCTTAATATCAGTTAATGATCCAAAATATGAACAAAGTATTTTTACAAGATAATTTACGTATACAAAATTAAATAAATAAACGAATGAAAATAAATAAAATAACGAAATGAAAGAAAATAGCAGTATTACTTGCCTTGGCTCGATCTTGAATATTCGGTTCGAATTTTCGATTCGGTTTGATTTTCATTCTTCTTCTACTCTCTTTATTTTTATTTTTATTTTATTTTTTCTTCTTCGGTTCGGTTGCAGGCAGAGAGAGTGAGAAAGGAAGGCAGAGAGAGTGAGGGAGAGATAAGGGGGGTGGGGTTTTTATTTTTATTTTATTTTTCTCTTTTTTTTTTCAATTGGTTTTCCATGCGGCCACCTAACCCCGCTGCCACTCCTCTTTTGCTCATAACGACAGCACAACACAACAACCGTTCCCTGCCTCACTTATTATTTTAATTAATTTATTTATTTAATAATTTAATAATTTTGATTTCGTATAACATTATCCAAATACTACCAAATTTATGTAGGACGTAGTGCTCGACGAGGGGAACACTATAAAATTATCTGTTTGTTGTTTCGATGTCCGGAATAAATGAACCGAAATTCTGAAGTAATTAGAAGAATAATTTTAATAATTTGCATGTAGTTTGGAGAGTTATTATTTTTGCATGGAAAAATAATTTTAATAGTTTGCATCTAAGTTATTATTTTTGCATGTAGTGGAGAGTTATTTAATATTTTGCATGTAGTGTACTACTAAGTTATTTAATACCTTAATAATGTCACTTTGTTCACAAGCCGTTTCTTTTTTTTTTATTTAATAATTTAATAATTTTATTATTATTAAATTCAAAATATTGGGAGTATTTTTCGGCCTTGTAAGAAAAATCTTCAGAAATCCTAAATATTAAAAAACTAATAATCGCGAAGATCGAATGTCATTTGGGTGTGTGGATTTAAAGTTATGTTAACCGAAAGTTATTTCGGTGTCCAAAATTGGCTTCGGTGGACTTATTCGGCACTACTGGTCTCAAGAGAGTAATACAGATAGCTCAAAATTTGGGGTATTACAAATGCCAACTACAACTCGATATATATAACATGTTCGTTGAGTACAACTTCATTTAAAAACAAGTGTTTTCTTGAATTTGCGACTGATATTAAAAAATAACAACAAATTCTAGATTCTTCGAGACTTCCGAGAGGGTTGCTTCCTTGCGGGATGATGGCGTGTTGAAGAGGTAGGACGATCAGTGGGGGATTGCGCAACGGGCTGTGCTACTGTGTCAATATCAGTTTGTGTGCACCAAGTTAGAACTGATTTTATCTTCACGAGGGCATTATAGAGCAAACTCTTCTTACTTTTGGTCTCGCCTTGCTCTAAGAAGGGATCAATAATTGCTATAGCTTTTTGAATTCTCTGCATATATTATGGCAAAAATATATATAAGTTCGATTAAACTTGATTAAATTTACAAAGAATAATATTACCGAATATTACCTCGTCATTATTTGTCTGCGGGACATCTTCAGTATATGTCTGCGGGACATCTTGTGCCCCCCCTCGATTTGAGGCATGGATGGACGGATTAATGAAGCGTCGAAATACCTTTTCATACCAGGCCATATAATCATGCGTGCACTCACCAGGAGTACTTGCCTCTACGCCTCGATGCTCCTGTGCAAGTACATGATCTAACCAACTCAGCCACATTTCCTCAGCGTGTCCATATGTCACCGAGTAGCTTTTTCTTGTAAGTCCACATTTTTCTCGAATAGGACTGAACGGTGGAGGCGGAATATACTGACGACGCCCAAACTGCCGTAACACCCGTACAAGGTGATAAGGCTCGATAATATCCTTCATTTTCAATATACCCATATAAAAGGATACTTCCTGAAATGGATGGGTATCCCTAAAGGACCGATATGGGTCCCATGTCACCTGCAATATTATGATATTAAAAAAACAATATCAAAATTTGAAATTATGATAATTTGGGAAAAAAACCAAATAAATTTACATTTTGGCTAACCTCGTTGACCGTCAGCGTGTCAAGCCTATCCCTAATAGCTCTGACATGCTCTAAAGACATTTTGTTGTCACGTTTGCTCAACCAGCGACATGCTTGTGGCCGATCAGGTCTATATCCACCATTTAAGACCGGCATTAAAGACGGAAAATGAGCGAAGATCCACGCCTGCAGCAGTGTTAAATATCCGGACATCTGTGCCGCATGGGCTCGAGAGGAGAGACCGAGTTGTCTGTACAAATACGCTAGAGCTCCAGCACCCCAGGCATATGTATGCACGTTCTCGACATCATGTATAAGTGCAAGATAGTCAACAGAGACCCTTGTGCCGCTCTTGTCCCCGAAAAGTATGCACCCAAGAAAATAAAGTAAGAATGCTCGAACAACACATAATATTTTTCCATCTGAATCTGCATCTGTCACACCGCTAAACCGTTTCCTTAACCAGTCAAGGCGAACTGAAGCTCCACCTTTCGTGTTCAACTCCTGAAAAGCTTCATTATACCCGACACCCAATGACTCAGTTAGTTGCTCAACTGCAATGAGCTCATCTGTTCTGCTGGAAGGCTAACGGACTTTCTTGTTATTGGCAAACCAAGGAGACATGCTACATCATCAAGAGAGATCGTCATTTCTCCAAAAGACAAGTGAAAGGTATTTGTTTCTGGGTGCCAACGCTCGACAAATGCAGTTAGTTCAACGCTACTAATGTACTGATAAGAACATAATGTGAGCGGATATAAAGAGGAATTACGGATGTGCTGCACAAAACGAGTGTTTGGCTCTTCAGATTCTAGAGACCATGTGTTTATTTTTTTATGTGATTTATGCACCGTAATGGTTCTCGTTCCTGAAATGATAACAAAGCAAACTATTTTAGATAAACAACAACTACGATAAAATTGAATACCAAAGTTAATATGTCTGACCTCATTCTTAGATATAAAGAAAATAACATGTATTCTAAAACTCTTCAAAAGAAATAAATCATTCGGTCCTCCATTTATTGACGACACTTTCTCTTCTTTTGAATCTGACTCATCGATGCCCCTACTTTCTTGCGATACACCTCGGAGAATGTGTAACGCAAGAGTCTCTGGGGCAGCATCAACCTGCGAATCCGGTTCGTCAAGAATTTCAGGAATGTTAGGATCGACAGCTGGACGAATCCCGGTTTTCTTCCTTCTATTCGAGGCTGTTGGGCAAATCCGAGATGGTTGCGCCGGATCCATCTCTAAATCACCAACGATTTTATTGACAAAATGAAATTTTAAATTATCAAACATCACATATCACCATATGTTAATTATATTTACCTATCTAAATCTATTAAATAACATAACATAAACACACAAGATCTATATTTTAACACATATATTTGCAATTTTATGTGAACATCATTACACACATATATACATGCACATGATAAATATCCCCATATAAAAATGGGTAAGTTAATTCTAAAATATTTAGGATTCAAATACATGTGAATTACTAAATTATAAATGTTTTAAGATAATGTTTATTATCTCGGTACACTAAATATTTTTGAGCTATCTAAGCTAAATAATTGTATGTGCAATCATATTATTTCAAATTAACCTAAACAACTTATATAAACATAATGCCTCTAAAGTTCTCAATATATCATTGATATACTCGAGTTTTAACATTGTAGTATCATTTACAATTATAATATGCCTCTAAAGTTCTCAATAAACTGTTCTGTCCAAAATTTGAAGCAAGATCACCAACATGACTGATATGTGCATAAATGTAAGGTGACCACTAATAACAAATATGAGTAAGCACATAACAGATAGTAAATAGAGGCTTGAGCGATGTTTGGCCTAAAATTGGATACAATATAGCCCTTACGCTTAAGCATAGAGCAGAAAACCAGAGTCATATATTATAGAATTTGCTCAAGAAAGTTGCTGCCTTGGAAGATAAGGAGACAACCAGTTGAGATGATCAACTAATAAATAGAAAGAAATAAGTGGATGGTTCTGGTACAAAAAAGTCTCACATTTTTAGTCCCCCGGGAATTTGCAAATGATATGAATGCTGAATAACAAGAAGAAGAAGAAAAGAGGAAAAAGTAGAAATGAAGTATCCCTGCAGAGAATAAAAACATGGACTAGAACAATGCTCGCACAAAGGTTGCAGATATCTAAACCTCAGTAAGACACGTAAAAGGTACATTGCTATCGTCAAGAGCTGTCAGTCATGTTAGTTAATGCAATTGATCGGCCTATTTGTATAGCATGAATACCAGTTAATGCATGATCACCAAAACAAATTTTTTTGGTAGCAGCATAGGCTGTTTGCTTGTATATTCAATTATTATTCTTATATGAAATTGATGCCCTACTCAGTCTCAGTCTTAAAAAAAAAAAAAAACACCAACAATAACAACTCCTGCATACTAAATACCCAACTCCTTAATCTCAGTCTAAAAAACACCAACAACAACACCAACAACAACTTAATACTAAATACCATACTAAAAAACACCAACAACAACAAAAAAAAAAAAAAAACACCACCAACAACAACTCAATCTCAGTCTAAAATCATACTAAATACCTTACTCCTCAATGCTTCTGCACTCCTGGAGTCGAGCTTGCGTTCTATGGTGAGAGCGCGTCAGGGGGAGAGCGCGAGCGTCAGCTAGGTGCAGCGTCCGCGCGAGCGTCGGCAAGACTGCGAGCGGCGACGAGACTGCGAGCGTCGATGAGAGAGAGGGGAGGCGACGAGGGAAGGGTTGATCGCGATTTGGGAATGGGTTTGGGTTTGGGAGCGGTTTGGGAGAGAAAGAGGGGTTTGGGAACGGTTTGGGAGAGAAATAGGGGGAGATGTGAGAGCAATCTGGGTATTTAGGTGTGCTCACTAGGAAAAAAACTGGAATTTTGAAATTATAAGATGTGCGCACTAGGAAAAGTGGGCTCACTAGGAAAAATCCTGTGCCCATCTAGAAATTCCTATATAAACGGGCTTTAGCTGGGGTTTGGGTACCCTAAAACTAGAATCCGGATGCGATAATGATTCAGACTCTGGTTCAAATCAGAATTTTACCTCTATTATCGGGAGTTACTAAAGGGGCACACAATTTTCCTAGTGAGCCATTTACAGTGTATCTATTATCAGGAGTTACTAAAGGGGCACATCATTTTTCCTAGTGAGCCATTTGCAGTGTATTTTTGGTTCTCCGGACAATTATTAAGTGGGCTCATTAGAAAAAATAGTGTGCCCCTTTAGAAACTCCCCTATTATCAGGACCAGAGTGGACTTAGATTGTGGGTATATTTGTGCAGAGTAGTTATTGACATTGATATTTCCTGATGATGGCTCAAATATTGTTTTATTGTTATTATCTAACTTTAATATAGGATTTATTGTTGGATCCAGATCAATAACAGTCTACCCACTTTCCTGGTTCAATTTCTATATTCAACCCTACTAAATCTCAGGAGTTTCTAGATGGGCACAATATTTTTCCCAGTGAGCCCACTTAAAAACTTCTATCATATTACAATATTGCTATCGAATTTTTTGGACCAAAATACTCCTGTCTTCGTTCTCCCTTCTTCCTTTCCCCCTTCTTCCTTTCCCTGGCTGAGATCTCGAAACCCTTCAATTAACCCAACAACAAAAAAAAAAAAAAAATACAAACCCCTAAATACTCGAACCAAGAAGTGGCAAAAGAGAACGATTACATAAAATTAATTAGGGAAGCTCCTTCTCTGTCGGCTTGCTAGTCGTCCCCAATCCTTGTCCACTTGCAAGCAGTGCCCATATCCTATGCTTGCGTATAATGAAACTAGGATCTTCTTGAAGATACAAATACAATAATCTATTATGAGATTCCAATTTGAGTTTTGAATTACTTTTAACTCGACTTTTTCCTCCTGTGTATCTCTTTTCAATTAGGATGAAATAGAATGAGACTTCTAAGCATCTACTTTCATTTAGGATCAACTGGAATGAGATTTCCATCCTAAAATTATGAGGTATGACTAATTTTAAGTAAATAGGAAACACATGACTTATATTTTAAAAAATTTATGACAACCATGTTGCTTTTCTACTATAAAAAAGAAAATATATAAATATATATATTTACAGATAGGTTCCATCATACAATATGATACACAGTTGGGCACCCATGTTCTCCATAAAATTCTTCAGTTTCTTTATCCATCCATCATCAACCAGCATCAGTTTATGGTGTTGCAAGATGAGGTATGGTTGAAAACAAATTAACACGAAACCGCCTTCGGTTCTTGCTTTTGGGGACTGTACGGATCTGAAAATCAAAAGCATGCAGTAGTCGGTAAGTAAAAACTAAAAAATTGCAGATTAATAGTTTTGTATATGAAAAACCAACTAGCATTCATCTCCGTCATCTCAAGCAAAACAGCAGCAGCTGGACCTGAACGCAGGGCGTAAACAGCGTTTCAAGCACAAACTAAAGGAAGTAGAGCGCAGATATTCTGGCAGTATCGGACGTGAGAATAATGTCGAACACATTCGGGAACTTGTGGGCAGTAGAGTCGGCAACCCAAGACATACCAACATGATGCCCAATACCTCGTCGCAAGACTGGCTGGACCCGCATTGCCATGAGTCTCAGTTTGATAGGCATTCTCACTGGGAGTTCTCAGTTCTTTATAACAGCATATACTTTGTTTGGTGTCCGCCGAGATCTATTATAGAGCCTTATCGTACTAAATAAGCGCATGTACCCTGGTTTTGAACCTTGGGCAGTGGCCATTGCTACAGAGTTATTATCTAGAAACGTTTCGATGCTGTATCCATCAAGTTACCATATTGAGATTATTATCATTTTGACTGCTGTTTTACCCTGCTTATCGTTATTATTCCATGTTATGGAGAAATATGACCGTCTTCGCCATTCTTACCACAATATTAGTTGCCATTCTTACCACAATATTAGTTGGGGAGTGTTATATCCAGGTTTAAAATATTAGAATTGGTTTTGGCTGATCATTTGTCTCATCCATCGAAATCATCGGGCATAGTGCATTTGATGCCAGAAATATTAATAAATCTCTGTATTATTCGGTATATGCTATATATATGGTCAGTATATTTAAAACTTTGCGGTTAGGTACGGTATATGTACCTAACTCTAGGTAGTTGCCACATTAGTTTAGTGCTTCGTCTCTCTCTCATCAAATTTGGACTTTGTCAGCAATTTGTCTTGCTCCATTCTGAATCAATTATGAGGTTGTAGTCTTTGTGCTCTTATATTTAGTATATCCTCGGTGCATCTTAAACTTATCTATAAGCCAAAAAAAAAAAACAAGTCATGATATGAGTGAGAGAGAGAGAGAGAGAGAGAGAAGCATTGTGTTAGAACAAGAAATGCAATACAAAAATTATAGAATCTTGTTGTGATTGGCATAGAATTGTTTGGGTCTCTTAGAAAAGAAGCTGCTTTTGACCAAAAGCATAAATCAAGTGGAAGGTGGTATCGCATCAATTTAAAAACATTTTAATGATTTCTTACTCCACAATGATCTCAAACTCATGGACCACCACACAAGATGTGAGATTTTAGCTCTTTTAAGCTCACGCATCAAGTCATAGAATCTCTAATAAACTTAAGGCCCTATACATGGTTAACAATCACTATGACAATAAATTTTATGGTTGTAATTCAGTTTCGATTCTAATGATATGGCAGCGAGCAAGTTGATGGTGTTGTCAGAGCAATGGCGCTTACATACCACAAGAATAATACGGGTGGTGCTTTAAAAGTTTGGGATATCATTAGGTGGTTCTGTTAGTTATTAAGGGTCACCTTCCGAGGGAAGGTAGAGGTCTTTCAGGCTTGGAAGAAGAAGACACGCTCGTCCTCCATAGGAACCATCGACAGGAACCATCGACGACTAGGTGTGCTTGGTCTTTAGTCTCTCGCTTGTGAAACTAAAGAAGAATTTATTCCCAGATAAAAAAGTAGTTTGGTAACAGTCATCATGCTTATCATATTTACATCATCATTTGTTTGGCAACAAATCAAGGAGTGTTTGATCATGTTGGTTGTTGGCAATGAAAATTTCTAAGAAAATAGGATTTTTCACAACAGAACACGGAGCTAACTGATCTATAGCTCCGCGTTTGGCTATTTTAGCCTTGCGTTTAAGAGAAACGCGGAGCTAATCGATAGCTCCGCGTTCTGGTCTCTTAGCTCCGCGTTTTGATGAGTTTAACTCCGAATGAGCAGATAACCAAAAACTTAAATTGATTGAGATTACGATTTGGACTTATCCAAATACCCAAATTAAGTCCGATCAGAACTCTAAATCAAAAGATTTAAATCAAAACTAAGATATTTGATTGGAATCCTTGATGAGTACAAATTCTATTTAGATAGAAACTCTCATATTACTCCAAGGCTATAAATACCCTCTTGAGGAAGCCCTAGGGATCTTTTCGATCATCTTTTTGGCATCTTGGAGAATTCGAGTTACGCATAGAACCTTGAATTCGTGAAGAGCAGAGAAGATCAAGATCCTACAGTCAGCCGCCATCTTCAAGAGAAGAGTTCGTCGTCAGATAGTCCAAAGGAACTACTAGTTAGATCCCATCGCCACATAGATCCCACGTTTACATTGTAAAAGAGAGCGATTTAGATTATAAATCATCTTGTTTGTTCTTTTTCTTATTCACTTTCGTTGTAAATCAAGTTATTTCAATGGAAGAAAAACGATAAATTTCCGCTGCGAATAAACTGGCGACCACAGTGGGAGGCGTCTCTTTCACCGAAGAAGAGATCGTGGCGCAATCTGACGTCGATAGGATTGGATCCGACGTAGATATGCTAGTCGTTGAAATCGACCAGCAGAAGTATGAGGAGTATCTCTCCTCTGAATCAGGTAACCTGAACAAAACACTATCGTCGCGTGCGCTCCAATACCTGAGGAACGAGTAAAAAGGCATTCACCGATGAACGGGGATCCTTAGAGACCGCGACCATAGAGCCGTTGTTTGGACAAGAAATCCTAGCAGATGATGGCCTCTCTACTGCCGAAGAAAGCATGGGAACTCGATTGACCAGAACCCAACTCCAAAATAGAAATCGGAGAGCTAGGTGAAAGGCTCTCAAAGCCCGCATTGAACGCGAGGCTAACTTCATTGAGCGCGATGCTATAATCCCTCGCAAACTGGCTCGCGTTAATCGTAAGACCAGTCAGTATCGCGTTAAATGCGAAACTGCAACTTGCGTTAATCACAAGGACAAGCCAGTGTGTGATTCTCCACTCAAGACTATTACTGGACTTAGCGATAAATGCGAAGCCAGTACAACTTGCGATAAACGCGAAGCCAGTACAACTTACGATAAACGCAAGATTTTTGACACTCGCGATAAACGCGAGGATAAAACTTTTCTAAAGCCAGCGTGTGATTCTCCACGCGAGGCTATTACTGGACTTAGCGATAAATGCGAAGTCAGTACAACTTGCGATAAACGCAAGATTTTTGACACTCGCGATAAACTCGAGGATAAAACTTCAGTAAAGCCAGCGTGTGATTCTCCACGCGAGGCTATTACTGGGCTTAGCGATGAACGCAAAGCCAGTACAACTTACGATAAACGCAAGATTTTTGACACTCGCAATAAACGCGATGATAAAATTTCCTTACAGCCAGCGTGTGATTCTCCACGCGAGGCTAATACCGAGCTTAGCGATAAACGCGAAACCAGTAGTACTTGCGATAAACGCAAGATTCCTCAGCTCCGCGTAAATCGCGAAGATGATTGGCAAATTGTCCTTAATCGTAAAAATCGTGCTAGACGCGAAGTTATGACTTGCGTTAATCGCGAGAGTAAGCCAGCATGCAAGAATTTTCTTCCACGCGGGGCTAAGATTCCAGAAGATAAACTTCTGCAAGAACGCCAAGCCAGCATAAAACACGAGGCCAGCATAACAAAATGCGGAGCTATTTCTCAGCCCCGCAACACAACACGCGAAGCTAATTCTCAGCTCCGCATTTCAAAACGCAAAGCTATCTCTCAACTCCGCGTAAATCAACCCGAATACAAAATCAGGGTTGATCGTCACACCAATGGACCAGAACTGGACTCCAGTGATCTCAAGAAGCTTCAGTGGGCTCCTGGACCCTCTCAACAGTTAAATGGGTCCCACAATTCCATGACTAAAGTCACTGACCTCAGGGAGTATTTGACCAATAAGAGAAGTATAGAACAAGTCCAATCTGAACCGACTTGTCATTGCCAGCAGTTGATGACAGCAGTATCCGCTGTAATGGATAACTGTGTATGCAGCAAGAACAGGGTATCGGTGTTCGACCAGTTAACTAAGGCGGACAAAAACCCTGCTAAGAAAATAAAAGCCACTCCCCGAGAAGAATGGAGAGTTGTAACTTCTAACATGGTCGGCAAGGGTAAGAAAGTCATAGAAAAGAATGGTGATTCAGAATCAAGTGATGAAGAACCTAATCATTTTACCCGGCTTAAGTCAGGCGCTATCCCGGCCTGAAATTATAAGAAACTCGTGAAAGGTTCTTATGATAACGATAGTGATAATTTGGCTATAGCCTCTCCTCATTTTTCGGCATCATATAAATTGAAGTCAGCATCATATATGATGAATAGGTCTGACGATATCGACCAAAGATTTGAAGCTCAAGAACAAATGTTCGGGAGCAACAAAAGACAATCGAGGATCTTAAAATGATGCTCTCAAAAGTGGTTGAGAATACTCCAAAAATCGTCGAGGATAACGTTAAGAAGGGAAAAGAAACTCCGTTCAATAAAATGAACAAAAAAGAAAAAGAAGAAAAAGCCCACTCGACGCATGAAGACGAGGATAAGTATTCTTTTCATGATCCGCATGAAGAGAAATAGAGAAATTACAAAGTCAACTCGAAGCACTAATGCACAAGGAGTTGAAAGAATCAGGAGTCTCAAGGCCATATCCGCCTGAATGGGATTTGGCACCATACCCTGAAAAATATAAACCGCTCAAATTAGAGCTGTATGATGGGAAAGGATCCCCCAGTCAACATATTTACTACTTTTTGTCCCAAGCAGGACACTTAATGGGCAATGACCCAGTAATGACTAAGATATTCGCAAGTATCTTGCGAGGGCCTGCCTTCACTTGGTTTATGCAGCTGCCCCCAGGTACTATTAATACTTGGTTTGATGTTGAGAAATTATTTCTCTCACGTTTCTTTGAGGATGATACCGAAATTATGGTTCATTCCCTCCTTGCGACTAAACAAGGGGAAGAAGAAATAGTAAAAAACTTCATAGAAATGTTCTGGGAGAAGTTCGTGCATTGCAAACACGGAATGGTCCAGAAAACTCTAGTGGAGACATGTCGACATAACCTTAAGACTAACGTGCTCTTAAAGATGGGGGCTGTAGAATCTAGGACTTGGAAGGTTTTGCTCAAATAAGGAGAGCAAACTGAAGACTTGATCCGCAGAGTTGAAGAGTCTCACGGATCAAGAAGTACTGGAAGTAGTAGGCCATATACGCAAAATAATAACAAGAATAAAGGTAAAGCGTCAATGGCGTTAGAGGCCGCTCCACAGAAGACAAATCCTCCTAGCCTGAAGCCCCAAAATCAAAAGGGCACGAGACAAAATAGGCCCCAGCAAGAGAGGACCTATATCTTCAAGGCAGAGCAAATGCCTACACTTTTTTATCTGCTCCTTAAGAAGAGAATGTTAAAACTTCCAGAGAATAGAAAACCGGAGGACGCTGATAAAATCAATGACCCCAACTATTACCTCTACCACCGGAATGTTGGACATCCTACTAAGAATTGTTACTCTCTAAAGAACAGGATCCAAGCATTGATAGAAGTTGGAGTCCTAACATTAAAAGAGGAACAAAAGAAGGTCACTGCCAATATGGCAATCCTAACAGTCGAAACCCATGAGTTCCCCACAGGGGTGACCCCGATACCAAAGGGGAAGTTGGTTACAAAAAACCATGACCCGCATAAAAAGGCACAAGAAGGACTTGTCCCCATAACAACTCAAAGGGGGAAGTCATATTGGTCCACCCTGATTTATTATAGGATGAACAGTGGACGACCGCAGGGGGTCAAAGAAAAGAGCGGACTGTTAATACTATTTTTGCAAAAATAAAGGAAGAATACATAGCCTCGGGAGCCTTCACAGATTCTGAAGAAGAGCCTGAAGCGATGGCCACTCATCAAGATGGAGTGGGCCCTTCCAATACTCGGTCTGGCAAACCATATCTCAAGAATTACACCAGAGTAGACCCGAAAAACATATACGGGGAACTCGCGAAGCCTACAAAATAAAAGGGGTTTCGTTTCCCGAAAAATCTTGTTAGAGAAGAAGAGGCCAAGGAGACTACATTCAAATTTGATATAATAGCTCAGTTGGCGAATATCCCAGCACGAGTCACGCTTTACGAGTTGTTGAGATTATCAAAATCAATTCGCGAAGTGTTAAGAGAGGCCTTGGCAGACTCTGAGTCATTCTTAGCTCAGATTATCGAGCCAGCCGATAAAGAACAAGACTCTTGCCCCAGCTGTCATCAAGTAAGGAGGCAGCTCCTATGAATTACCTTCTCTCCGGAGGATATGCAGGTAAGGAATATAAAGCATAATAGGCCTTTATATTTCACCGGATATATCGGATCCACAAAGGTGGACCGCATTCAAATCGATCCGGGGTCTGCACTAAGCGTTATTCCCAGAAGGTTGATGCAACGATTGAGAATATCTCCTGATCATTTGACGCTGACAAATACTACTATATACGGATTTAACGCTAACAACAGCTGTCCTCTTGGCAAAATCCGACTTCGGTGTCAAATTGGAGATTTAAAGACGGAGGTTACATACTATGTTATAGACGCAAATACGTCTTATAACATCTTACTGGGACGACCTTTGATCCATGTTGGCAGTGAAAATTTCTAAGTTAAAAGGATTTTCCACAACAGAACGCGAAGCTGATTCAATAGCCCCGCGTTTGGTTATATTAACCCTGAATTGAATAAAACGAGGAGATGTTTAATAGCTCCGCGTTGATTCCGCAGTCTGGCTTGTATTAGCCCCGCGTTTGGTTATATTAACCTTGCGTTTGAACAAAATGCGGAGATGTTTAATAGCTCCGCGTTGATTCCGCAGTCTGGCTAGTATTAGCCTCGCGTTTGAGTGAAACGCGGAGATGATCAATAGCTCCGCGTTAGCTCCGCATTTTGGTTATTTAGCACAACATTTTGATGCGATTAAAGCTCCGCGTGAGCAGATAACCAGAATCTCAAATTGATTGAGATTATGATTTGGGCTCATCCAAATACCCGAATCAAATCTAATCAGAATTCCATCAAAACTAAGATATTTGATTGGAATCCTTGATGAATCCGAGTTCTATTTAGATAGAAACTCTTGTATTAACCTGGAGCTATAAATACCTTCCTGGTGAAACCCTAGGGGTCTTCTTTTTGGGCATCGGAAGTCTCCTATCAATCCTTTGGCAATTCAAGTACGCGAGAGAGCCTTGAAGCCTTTGCTGATCATCTTCTGAAATCTTGGAGAATTCAAGTTACGCACAGAGCCTTGAGTTCGTGAAGATCAGAGAAAACCACCATCTTCTTTCTGGAGTTCTTGAGAAGTTCGAGTTACGCGAGAGAGCCTTGAACAAATCAAAACCAGAGAAGATCGTCTATAGTCGGCCGATATTTTTAAAAGAGAAGATTTCAACGTACCGATCGTCCAAAGGAACTACTATAGATCCCATCGCCACAGATCCCACAATATTGTAAAAGAGAGAGATTGAAGTATAAAATCCTCTCATTTGTTCTCTTTTTATATCTTGTTCACTTCCGTTGTAATCTAAGATGTGTTCAATGGAAGGAAGCGAAGGAACTTTTGCGACGAACCAACTGGCGACCACAGTGGGAGCCGTCTCTTTCACTGATGAAGAGATTGTGGCGCAATCGGACGTTGACTTGATCGGATCCGAAGTAGACACGCTGGTCGTTGAAATCGACCAGCAGAAGTACGAGGAGTTCCTCTCCTCCGGATCAGGTGACTTGGATGAGACACGGCACCATCGTTGCATGTACTCCAATACCCGAGTGACGGGTAGAAAGGTATCCACCGAGAGACGGGGATCCTTGGAGACTGCGGCTATAGAGCCGGAGTTCACACAAGAAATCCTAGCCGAGGAAGAGCTTCTGATTGCCGAAGAAGACGTGGGAACTGGACTGACCAGGACCCAACTCCGGAACAGGAACCGGAGAGCGAGGCGTAGAGCCCTCAAAGCCCGCCTTGGACGCAGAGCTAACTCTAGAGGACGCGAGGCTATGGTCCCTCGCAAATTGGCTCGCGCTACTCGCGAGACCAATCTCTACCGCGTTAAACGCGAAGATACAACTTGCCTTAAAAGCAAGGAAAAGCCAGCTTGTGATTTTCCATGCGAGGCTGGTAATACTGGCGAGTTACGCAAGATTCCTGACACTCGCGAGTTACGCGAGTATAAAAATTATTCAAAGCCAGCGTGTGATTCTCCACGCGAGGCTATTACTGTGCCTAGCGAGAGACGCGAAGTCAGTAAGGGTTGCGCTAGTCGCAGAATACCCAACACTCGCGAGTTACGCGAGTATAAAAATTATTCAAAGCCAGCGTGTGATTCTCCATGCGAGGCTATTACTGTGCCTAGCGAGAGACGCGAAGCCAGTGATACTTGCAATAAACGCAAGACTTCTGACACCCACAAGGAACGTGAGGATGATTGGCAGATAGTTGTCAGTCGTAAAAACCGCGCTAAGCGAGAAGCTATGATATGCGTTAATCGCAAAGATAAGCCAGCGCGCAAGAACTCCCTTCACGTGGGGCTATTACTCCAGAAGCTAAACTTCCAAGGACACACCAAGCCAGCGAGAAACGCGAGGCTAGTGTGGATAAGCGCGGAGCTATTCTTCAGGCCCGCAATGTGAAACGCGAGGCTATTCCTAAGCCACGCGAGGATCGGTCCGACCCCAGAGTCAGGGTTGATCAATCAAAGAAGCTTCAGTGGATTCCTAAACACTCTCAAGAGTTGAATGGACCTCTTGATTCCATGGCTAGAGGCACTGACCTCAGGGAACATCTCTCTACGAAGAGAGGCATAGACCAACTTCAAGTTGAACATAGTTGCCATTGCCAGCAACTTGTGACAGCAGTATCAGCCGTGATGGATAACTGTGGCTGCAGCAAGAACATGATATCTGTGTTTGACCGATTAAACGAGTCAAACCAGAATCCTGCTAAGAAGACAAGAACCACTCCCCTGAAACAAGGGAGAGCTGTAACTTCCAACATGGTAGGAAAAGGGAAGAAAATTGCAGAGACGGATGATGATTCAGAATCGAGCGATGATGAACCTCATCGTATTACTCGACTAAAATCAGGAGCCGTCCCGCCCCGAAATTATAAGAAGCTCGCAGGGGGTTCTTACGACGAGGACAGCGATAATTCCGCTATAGCCTCGCCCCCATCCTCTATATCATCTCGGCTACAGAAGTCAGCATCGCATATGGCAGATAAGTCTGACGATATCAATCAGAGATTTGAAGCTCAAGAAAAGATGATTCGAGAGCAGCAAAAGATGATTGAAGGACTCAAAGTCATGCTATCGAGGTTTGTTGAAGATAACACCAAAAAGGACAAAGAAACTCTGAATGAAGAAGAACAGGAAGAGAAAGCCCACTCGATGCATGAGGAAGAGGATAGATTTTCTTTCCATGATCTGCATGGCGAAAAGATAGAAAAGCTGCAGAGTCAACTCGAAGCTTTAATGCGTAAAAAGGAGTTGAAAGAAGCTGGGGTCTCTAGACCGTATCCTCCTGAATGGGATATGATACTTTACCCACCAAAGTATAAGCCGCTCAAGTTAGAGCCATACGACGGGAAGGGATCACCCAGTCAGCATATATATTACTTTTTGTCCCAAGCAGGACACTTAATGGGTAATGATCCCATCATGACCAAAGTATTTGCAAGTACTTTGCGAGGGCCTGCCTTTACTTGGTTCATGCAGTTGCCCCCAGGTACTATTAATACCTGGTTAGATGTTGAGAAATTATTTCTCTCACGTTTCTTCGAGGATGACACCGAGATTAAGGTTCATTCCCTTCTTGCAACTAGGCAAGAAGAACAAGAAGCGGTTAAAGATTTCATAGAAAGGTTCCGGGAGAAGTCCGTACATTGTAAACACGGAATAATCCAGGAAACTCTAGTCGAGACCTGTCGACACAATCTTAAGACCAATGTGCTCCTCAAAATGGGGGCCATAGAGTCTAAGACGTGGAGAGATCTGCTCAAACAAGGAGAGCAAGCCGAAGACTTGATTCGCCGAGTTGAGGAATCCCGCGGACCAAGAAACGCTGGGGGTAGTAAGCCATATACCCAAAACAACAGCAATAAGAATAAAGGGAAAGCAGTCATGTCGTCAGAAGCTGCTCCTCAGAAAATCGGTCCTCCGCCAGAGCCAAAGCCTCAAGGACAGCGAGGATCAAGGCAAATCAGACCGCAACAAGAAAGGAATTACACTTTCAAGGCGGAACAGACACATATCCTCTTTCACCTGCTCCAGAAGAAAGGAATGCTAAAACTTCCGGAGAATAAGAAGCCAGAAGATGCGGGTAAGACTAAAGACCCCAATTACTGTCTTTATCACCGGAATGTTGGGCACCCTACCAGGGATTGTTTTCCCCTTAAGAACAGAATCCAAGCACTAATAGAGGCTAGAGTTCTGACGCTTAAGGAAGAGCAGAAGAAAGTCACTGTCAATATGGCAACCATAATGGTCGGAACCCACGAGTTTCCCGCAGGAGTGACCCCAATCCCTAAGGGTAAGATGGTCACGAAGAATCTTGATCCGCACAATAAAGCCCAAGAGGGACTTGTCCCCGTAACAACCCAAAAGGGGGAAGTTATGTGGGTTCACCCCGACTTGCTGGAAGATGAATAATGAACTACTTCAAGAAGTCAAGGGAAGAAGCGGACTGTTAATGCCATTTCTGCAGATATAAAGGAAGAATATATAGCTTCGGGAACCTTCACAGATTCTGAAGAAGAACCCGAAACTATGGCCACTCATCAAGATGAGGCAGGCCCTTCCGGTACTCGATCTGGAAAGACATATCTTAAGGACTACACTAGAGTGGATCCAAAAGATATCTATGCAGAACTCGCAAAGCCTGCGAAGCAGAAAGGACTTCGTTTCCAAAAGAATCCTACCAGAGATGAAGGAGCCAAAGAAACTCCCTTCGAATTTGACATAATTGCGCAGTTGGCTAACATCCCAGCGCGAGTAACACTTTATGAATTGTTGAGATTATCAAAATCAACACGTGAAGCTCTAAGAGAGGCCTTGGTAGACTCTGAGTCGTTCCTAGCTCAGATTGTCGAGCCGGCCATCGAAGAGCGGGACTCTTGCCCCCACTGTCATCAAGTGAGGAGGCAAGTCCCACAAATCATCTTCTCTCCAGAAGACATGCAGGTGAGGAATATAAAGCATAATAGGCCTTTATATTTCACTGGATATGTCGGGTCCACAAAAGTGGACCGAATTCAGATTGATCCAGGTTCTGCACTCAGCGTCGTGCCAAGTAGATTGATGCAGCTGTTGGGGATTTCCCTTCATCGCTTGACACCTACACACACTACCATCTATGCATTCAACGCTAATAATAGCCATCCTCTTGGTAAGATCCGATTGCGGTGTCAAATTGGAGACTTGAAAACAGAGGTTACATGCTATGTAATTGATACTGATACCTCCTACAATATTTTATTGGGGCGACCTTGGATCCACTCTCATATGATAGTTCCGTCGACTCTTCACCAGTGCATGAAATATTGCGATGAGGAAGGAGAGGTCCGGACACTAATTGCTGACAAGCAGCCATTCAAAGGGTTGGAAAATTACTTCACAGATGCTGCACTCTACAAGCCAGCACATGAAGTCTCCAATGACAGTCTTAGCAAGTCTCCAAAGCCCGACGACAGTGGCAATGAAGCCGACACTGAGTACGAGCTCCTTGGAGAAGATGATGGGGGTGATTACGAAATCAACCCTCACCTAGATCTTAGCTTAGGTCTTGATAAGATAGTGGATGTGATAGAAAGTGAATGGGTTATTAATGAAAATGTAAAGTTAGTCTACGAGCATGCTGTAGCTACTGAGTCTGAGCTCTCTTGTACCTCCACCGAAGCGGATGGCCTGACCGAACTTGAAGTTCTGGCGGCATACCATTTGCCCCTCAGGTCTTCCCTCCTCTCTCAATTAAAAATAACCGAGGATCAAGGGCACTTCTTTGAAGTGCCTCCCCGACAGAAGTCCCAAAGGCCGATCATGTTCGGCAAAGTGGCCACGTCGCCTCGACAGAGACAAAGTAGTGAAAGTGATGAACAAACATCACCTCAATTTCACTTATATGAGCAAAGGTCCCGACAGATGATGGAGAAAATGGGATATAATTTTACCCAGAAGCCGGGATTAAACTTTGGAAAAGGGCGGCGGAATCTCATACCCTCGTTTAGACCGAGAGGAAAGAGCCCTGATTATTATCAGAAGACCCGCAGGGGGTTGGGTTATGTATCTACTCCACCCTCGTCACCATTAAATGATGAAGAGAATTCTTCGGCCAAAGAAGAAATATTTTCACCAGATCATGATTCAGATATAAGCACCGGTGCTTGGTTTCAATCTTTGACAATCAATATGGTTTCAGCCGCGCCAGAAAGCGAGGAGGAACCAATTGACGTTCAAGATGATGCTTGGGCTAGGCATATGGATACTCTCTGGGATGTCCACTTTGAACAGCGTGACCCGCCCACAGAAGACAAATTAATACAGGTTAACATGGGAACGGAAGAAAATCCGAAACCCATTTTCATAAGCGACACACTAACTCCTTTAGAAAAAGAGGAACTTATATCCCTTATCAAAGAGTATATAGATGTGTTCGCATAGAGTTATGAAGATATGCCTGGGCTTGACCCTCAAATTGCCACACACCAGTTAAATATAAAAGAAGATGTCAAACCTGTTAAACAGCAACAGAGGCGTTTTCGACCGGAATTGATGGAGGTGATAGTTGCTGAGGTCAACAAGCTTATACAATCCGGGTTCATCCGTGAAGAACAACACCCAGACTGGGTGGCAAACATAGTGCCAGTTCGCAAAAAGAATGGCAAAATCCGGATATGCATTGACTTTCGAGATCTGAACGCTGCATGTCCCAAGGATGAATTTCCACTCCCCATCACCGACGTGATGATCGATAATACTTGCGGTTATGAGAGGATGTCTTTTATGGATGGCTTCTCAGGTTATAACCAAATCAAGATGCACCCGGATGATGAAAAGCATACAGTTTTCAGAACGCCACAGGGGGTATACTGTTATACGGTGATGCCATTCGGATTAAAGAATGCAGGTGCCACCTACCAACGCGCAATGAGCGCCATATTCAAAGAACACCTACGCAGAACAGTGGAGTGCTATGTGGATGACTTAGCAGTTAAAAGCAAAGACAAAGAAGATCATCTTCACGATTTAAGAGTGGTCTTCGATCTTATGCGGAAACATCACTTGAAGATGAATCCTACCAAGTCGTTCATGGGGGTATCCAGCGGGAAGTTTCTAGGGTTCGTAATAACTTCAAAAGGAATTTTCCTCGACCCTGAAAAGGTAAAAGCGATTAGCGAAATGCCACCTCCCCGCAATCTTAAGGAATTAAGGGGATTACAAGGAAAGCTCGCTTATATTCGGCGCTTCATATCCAACTTATCTGGACGATGCCAACCATTCTCCAAACTTATGAAGAAGGGAGTGTCTTTCATATGGGATGAGGCATGTCAGCAGGCATTTGATGACCTCAAGGAGTACCTTACTAAGCCTCCTATACTAATGGCACCAGCCCCTGGGCAGCCCTTCCTTATATATGTAAGGGCCATGGATAATGCTTTAGGAGCATTACTTGCTCAATATAATGAGCACGGTAATGAACATGCCCTCTACTATTTAAATAGAATAATGATTGGGGCCGAACAGCGATATACCCCAATTGAAAAGGAATGTTTCGCCCTAGTGTTTGCTGTTCAGAAAATGCGACACTACCTTTCAGGGCAAACAATTCATGTTATATCACGGGTTAACCCCTTGAAGATTCTAATGACCAAACCGGGATCCTTAAATGGCCGATTGGCAAAATGGGCGCTCTTACTATCGCCCTATGACATACATTTTGTCTCTCAAAAGGCCATGAAGGGATAGGCAATCGCTGATTTCCTTGCAGACCATCCAATTTGGTCCCAATTAAAGCAGACATTGGAAGTCAACACAGTTACCAAGGAACAACCATGGCAAATATTCTTTGATGGTGCCGCGAGACGATTTGCTGCTGGAGTGGGGGTTGTGCTAATATCCCCACATAAACATATATTGCCTAACGGTTACTCATTAACAGAACCGTGCACTAATAATGTAGCGGAGTACAATGCGCTTATTATCGGCTTAAAAATAGCTCTGCAACTGGGGGTGAACCATCTAGAGGCATATGGAGATTCTAAGCTCATTGTCAATCAGATGACATGTGAGTATGAAGTCAGACATGAAGCCCTCATCCCCTATCATCAGCTAGCTATTGAGCTAGCATGATATTTTGAACAATTCTACATATATCACGTATCTCGAAACGAGAACATTTATGCAGATGCTCTTGCCGCATTAGCCGCAACGCTGGCAATCCCGCCAGGTGAAGCTAAAAGCATCACCATTGGTAGTAGAGAACTCCTCCACCCAGATGAGGTATCTCAAGCCGAAGAGGTATGCCAGACTGGCTTAAAGTTAGAACCCTGTGATTGGCGATTTCCGTTTGTGGATTATGTCTTACATGGGATATTACCAGAAGATCCTAAGGAAGCCACCTCAATAAAGAGGAAGGCCCAAAAATTTCATTACGACCAGAAACTTCAGACTTTGTATAGAAAGTCAAGAGGTGGTCTATTGCTACGCTGCATATCGAAAGCAGAAGCAGAACAAGTGCTAAAAGAAACACATGATGGAATATGTGGAGCTCATCAGCCGGGTCCCAAACTTGGAGACCGTATAAAAAGGCTGGGGTACTACTGGCCGAGCATGGTTACGGAAGCAATGGCATACGCTAAACGATGTCATGCATGCCAAATACATGCCAATTTTATTCATCAACCCCAAGAATACTTGCACAATACCGTCGCAAGCTGGCCATTTGAAGCCTGGGGAATGGACATTTTTGGGCCAATAACTCCTCCGTCATCCAGAGGACATCGGTTTATTCTTGCAATAACCGATTATTTTTCAAAATGGGCCGAAGCCGTGCCCATGAAAGAGGTGAAAATGGCAGATGTGATCAAGTTTATCAAGCATCATGTTATTTACCGATTTGGCGTCCCTCGATGGATCATTCATGAAAATGGTCCGCAATTCATCAGTCAGGGATTCTCCAGATTCTGCAATAAATTCAGAATCAAAGATATCGCTTCTACACCATATAATCCTGCGGCTAATGGCTTAGCAGAAGCTTTCAACAAGACGATTATTAAACTCCTTCAGAGGTTCGTCTCTTCTAATAAACGAGATTGGGATGAAAAGCTAGGAGAATGTCTGTGGGCTTATCACACCACCGTTCGCACCCCGACTAAAGCAACCCCGTTCTCTTTGGTTTATGGAAGTGAGGCTGTTCTGCCTCTTGAAATCCAGATACCATCATTAAGAGTGGCTTTAGCCACAAGGATGACGACAGAAGAGCGCTAGATGAAAAACGTCTCAGGGCTCAACAACAAATTGAGTTGTATCAAGCCCGAATATCTCAAACGTTCAATAAGAACGTCAAACCAAGGACCTTTAAGTAAGGAGACTTGGTTCTGGCTGTTAAGAGGCCAATGGTGCTAACCCATAAGACTAAGGGTAAATTTGAACCCAAGTGGGAAGGACCGTTTGTTGTGGAGACAGTATACTCCAGTGGAGCCTATCGCTTAATGAATCAAGACGGCGACAGGATGATGATGCCGATCAATGGCAAATTTCTAAAGAAATACTATTCTTAGTACCCCTGGAGATACGCGTCTTCTCTTTTTCTTAGGCATGCGCGTTGTGCGCCTCTGACCTAAACCTGGTGCGTTTGGTTCTCAAGTTTGAACCACCATCAGTCTTTTCTTAGGCATGCGCGTTGTGCGTCTCTGACCTAAACCTGGTGCGTTTGGTTCTCAAGTTTGAACCACCATCAGTCTTTTCTTAGGCATGCGCATTGTGCGCCTCTGACCTAAACCTGGTGTGTTTGGAGTACCCAGTTCAAGTTATGCGAGAGAGCCTTGAACCGCCTCCAGTTTGATTCTCAAGTTTGAACCACCATCAGTCTTTTCTTGGGCATGCGCAGTTTGGCGCCTCTGACCCAAACCTGGTGTGCTTAGTTCTCAAGTTTGAACAGCCCCCAATCTTTCTTTTAGGCATGTGTAATTAAACGCCTCTGACCTAAAAAGTATGAATTGCCCAACGCCAACTAGGTAATGGGAAGAGAACGAGTTTCTCGCCAACCCATCATACTGGGGTAAAAGTATGAATTGCCCAACGCCAACTAGGCAATGGGAAGAGAACGAGTTTCTCGCCAACCCATCATACTGGGGTAAAAGTATGAATTGCCCAACGCCAACTAGGCAATGGGAAGAGAACGAGTTTCTCGCCAACCCATCATACTGGGGTAAAAGTATGAATTGCCCAACGCCGACTAAGCAATGGGAAGAGAACAAGTTTCTCGCCAACCCATCATACTGGGGTAAAAATATGAATTGCCCAACGCCGACTAGGCAATGGAAAGAGAACGAGTTTCTCGCCAACCCATCATACTGGGGTAAAAGTATGAATTGCCAAACTCCAACTAGGCAATGGGAAGAGAACAAATTTCTCGCCAACCCATTATACTGGGGTAAAAGTATGAATTGCCCAACGCCAACTAGGCAATGGGAAGAGAACGAGTTTCTCGCCAACCCATCATACTGGGGTAAAAGTATGAATTGCCCAATGCCAACTAGGCAATGAGAAGAGAACAAGTTTCTCACCAACCCATCATACTGGGGTAAAAGTATGAATTGCCCAACGCCAACTAGGCAATAGGAAGAGAAAAAGTTTCTCGCCAACCCATCATACTGGGGTAAAAGTATGAATTGCCCAACGCCGACTAAGCAATGGGAAGAGAACAAGTTTCTCGCCAACCCATCATACTGGGGTAAAAGTATGAATTGCCCAATGCCAACTAGGCAATGGGAAGAGAACAAGTTTCTCACCAACCCATTATACTGGGGTAAAAGTATGAATCGCCCAATACCGATAAAGTAAAGGGAAGAGGAAAAGTTTGGCATTTAAGCCCAAACGTACTCCTCGACAACTCACCATGTTGAGGGGAATAACATGGCTAGCCCAACTCAAACGGTAGTTGGTAAAGGCTAATCAAATCCGTTAATAGCTGGGGGTTTGCTAAAAATCCCATATTAAACTTTAATTTTTACTTCGGCTCGAGAAATTGAGCATAAACGATACCGAGATAAATCGTTTTGACGACAGGTTATTTGTTGGGCAAGCAAATCTGTTTTGAAGCTGGCAAATAAAAGAGTCAAAAGAATCATCTTTATTAAAAAGGTGAAGATACAAAAAGAATTTCAAAGAAATATCGTAAGGTTATCTCTCTCCTGTTTACGAAGTTCTTATTACAAGGAAGATAAAAGCGTAAAGAGAGATGAAACTATTGGCCTCCCAGGAGTCTCAATTGGTTTATTGTCTCGTCCAAATTTCTACGATGAGAAGCCTCCACGGTTTGCTGAGCTTGCCTACGCAACTCATCATCACTTATTGTAAGTTGTTGCTGACGAGATTCTTCTATGGCACGATTCCTGGCCATCTCTTCCTGCTGAATCTGCTCCTGCTGAACAAGCAACATCTCCCGCTTCTTGACAGATTCTCCTAATCGGAGTTCATTTTCTATCAAGGTGGCCCGAGCTCTGGCAATCGTCTCCTGGGCTTTAGAAATGGCTGCCTGATCTTCCTCAATTCCAAAGTTTACCCTCTGCAGGTCGCCAAGAACGGATTCCCGACTGGCCTGGAGCTCTGTCAGCTCCTGAGACCATCTCTCCTCCTGCTGCCTTAAAATATTTCTTCGAGATAAGGATTCTGCCCGAAGCCGCGCCAGCTCTATCTCAGTGATCGCCTCCACATCCGCCTGACGGAGTGTGTGTAGCATGGTCACCTGCTCTTCTGAGGCTGCAAGGCGGGCCCGGTATGGAGCTGCTCGATCTTGTCCACCAATTTCTTCGATATTTCCTAAATAGCGGAGTAACAGTGGACGTGCGAAGTTGAAGAAATCGTGGCCAGCAAGAACCATCTCGACACATCTTCTTAACAAATGCATAAAATCCTCGACAGTGAAGCCGAAAAGTTTTTCAAGAGGATTTGCACTGTCGGTAGGCAAAGTAGGTAATGCCAAGAAAGGTGTCGTAAGCAAGGGAGCAGTAGTTGCTGGAATTGGAGAAGAAGAAGTCCGTTCCTGCATTAAATTCATAATATGGGGGACCAGTAGAGCCAGTGCGGATCTGGAAGAGCTGGAGACCCCAGACGAAGTACCGTCAGTACAGATCGTTTGGGTACCCCCACCAACAGGAAGAGAAGATGGGATCACTTCGCCTGAAGCTCCTCCGGTGGGAGAAGCATCTTCGAACGAGAATTTCAAATTATTCTCCTCCCCTGCTGGAAGGCTTGAAGTCGGAAGAGTTACAGGTATCTCAGCAGCCACGACAACAGACGACGTTAAAATCGCTGACTGAGAGGGCACGCCAACGACTATGGAAAATGTCTCAGTGGAACAGACTGGAGTTGGAGATGGCATACTAGGAGACGGTGTGGCCTCTTTGGCGGCAGCTGCAATAATAATCTCAGTTCTCTCATCACTTCCCAATTCGTCAATTGGGGGAATTGAAGAGGAAACAGAGGCAGGAGCCGGTGTGAAATAATCAGCCGCAAACTCACCAGCAGAGCTACCCACACTACCGACGGAGCCGGAATGGTCCATTCTATCGTCAGACTCTACTTGGGTAGTCGAGTGCATTGGCGAGAGAAGTTGATCACCTGCATTTCAGAAGACCAGAAAAGCAGTGTTACGTTAAAATAATAACGGGCAAAAGATAAAATGCTAAAAGCCATACCAGGCGATACAAGTCCAGGTGTCGGACTTGAAGGGGGAGCCATTGTCGTTTCCAGCAATGTACCCGTCTCGCTACCCGTTAGTTGCTCCCCAGGTTCTGCCACAGGCTCTACGGCCGAAGGAGCCGAAACCTCAGCAACACTTGGAGCTTTAGCAAGTTCATCCTCCCTTGCCAACGCTGGGGGTACAGCTGAAGCCAACAAGTCGGAAGCAAGTTTGATAGCCACTTCTTGGGGGACTATCAAAGTTTCCTGTGCCAGTTTTTGCTTCTTACCCGGCCTTTTCTTTAAAGTGCCGCGGCGTTTGAGAGTTGGACTCAGGGAACGACTGACAACAGGCTGAGTAACTCCACCAGCACCAGTATTGTCGTCATCATCACTGGCATCATCGTCTGATTCGCTGACATCCGAAGGCTCAGCCGCAGCGCCAAGGAATTCTTCCATTCCTTTTATCCTTACCCTAGAAGCACCCTGGCGGCTAATATAGAGGGCTTCAATCTCTTTGCAACAACTGCGATTGAGAGAGAAGCCGGGCACGTCAGCATTCGCAATATTGAACCAATTGCAGGAGCTGAGGGTCATGGCCAATTCTGGCACCTTCTGGGGTAAGGAGAATTCAGCCTCGGTCCCGCCCGCTGCAAAATGGAACCAACCATGAGCGCCTTCGTATAAATTCCCCTCGTGAGCGAGATCTTTATTTGGATTGCCCACATAGAGTTGAGAATATCCAAACTGGCGAGCAAAGCGACTCGGAGTATATGGCTCGATCTGACACCTGAGATCTTGACGATACACCAAGTGTCCGGGACGGATGTTGAGAAGCCACCAGAACGCTCCTGCAGATAAAGTAGTGAACTTATCTGCTCCCACGGCATCCTTCAGCCTCGTCCCATATTCTCCGCCGGGAAAGTCAGGAAAACACCGGAAGATCTCGTAATTCTAAAAGCTACGAAGAGTCTTCCGAATCTGGGATATATAATTCTGCCTCCATGAAGAACGTTCATACAGTTCTACAAGGAAGCACTTTTCGCCCGAACGACGCTCTGGTGCACTCATTAAGGAGGGACAGTGCAAGACGAGCCACGCCATCAAATAGGTGTAGGGCATCTCCACCCTAGGGTTTGGAGTTTTCGGCTGGGCAGTCTCCTTCGACTTGCCCTTTCCTTTCCCCTTGACTTTAATAGTAGGGAGGAAATCACGACAGAGCACCCTCAGTCCATATTGCAAATTGCATACCATGGCGGGAAGGAGTCCAAGGGGTCGGCCGTATGCAAGAAGAACCGCTGGATATACCACGGTCATTGCAATCGCTTCCTTGGGCAATGACGGCACGACGCATCTTTTGAGCTACAGCATCAAAAACCCGGCAATGAGATCTCTGTTGGAGATCGGAATTTGGGCTTGATAGTGATAGCTCTTGAATGAAGTACCGGGACCGTATCCATTCTCATTGGATTCCGTAGTATAAAACAAACGGTAATGGCCCCTGGCTACACGTTGGTCGATATCTGAAATGGGGACAGGAGAATGACCATGGATAGTGGCCGAGCTATCCTTAGAATTTAGGTTGGCAAAAAGGTATTCGGCCCACTTCTTGTGGCCAATACCGTGATTACGTGCACCTGTCTGGTCAGCGCAGATATGATAATGGCACATCATCTCCCAGTACGTGACATAGATGCGCTCATCCCTCACCAATAGCATGTTCAACTCATCAGTGGTAGGGATATACTCCTCGTAAGGGACTTCGCCCATCGAGAGCCCAGAAACCTCAAACATCTCGTGGAGAGCGAACCCTAGCTCACCCACTGGAGTAAAGAAAGTACAGGTTTCAGGGTTATACATCTCCAAGAGGCAATAAAAGTGATAAGCACTCTGGGGAAACCTGAATTGGACATTTCTGATGGCTTTATACAAGCCAATATCCTTTAAAATGGGCTCGTGGGAATCCAACATGTAGTGAACAAGACGGGCCCACCACATATTGTTAGAAGAATGAACCCAGCCAGGCATCCTGAAGTCGCTAACCGGGTACTGACCATCCTTCGCCAGGAACTCACTTAAGAAAGTTCGGGCACGAGATGGGACTTCTCCTATAGGAAGCTCCTTGCCAAATCGGCCTGGAAGCAAGCCAGTAATGCATCTGGGGGAACCGTCTTGATAAACTCCTTTTGCACCAAATTTGCCTGTTGGGACGCCATCTTGCTCTTGAGTCAATCCCCACTTTAATTCTCGAGGCGTCGCTAGCCTCTGAAGATAGACCAGAGGATAGCTACGATCCATTCTAGGCAGAAACATCAGCATTTCGCCTGAGTTATATAACCAAACATGCTCCTCTTCAGAAAGGATCTCATCTGAGTGGTCCATCTGGTCTCCAAAGAGGAAGGCGGGTTTCTCCATCGCCTTTCTGTTCACATCTTCAAAAGCCGCATCAGTTATGATCTCCCTCGCAGTGGTGGGATGATATTTGATCAACTTCTCCCTGCGATCCTTCGGGTCTGGCTTGTACGAGGGCAGGATGGTAGTGAAACGAAATTGTCCTGAGAGATCAGAACCCCCAGCAAAGCCGAAGTAATTCTTGTGGGGAAGAGATTCTATTGAATACCCTACTGCACGAAGAAACACCAGAGTAAGAGAAGTTTCTCTAGGGCAGAAAGTTTCTCTAAGTATGGCCGCGCGAAGCTAAAGATAAGAACGCGCAGAAGTCAAAATAGCCTTGCGTTTTTAGCGCGACTGCTACTTAAAATAGCCTCGCGTTTTTAGCGCGACTGCTACTTAAAATAGCCTCGCGTTTTTAGCGCGACTGCTACTTAAAATAGCCTCGCGCTTTAAACGCGAGGATGACGCGATAACTTCGCGTAAGAAGAAAGTCAGAGACTTTTCTCCTTCTCCAAGCCTTACGGCAGGAGTACGGCGATCTCGCCGGTAAAAGAGTTGATTGATCAGTTAAATTTAAGCCAAATCACTCTAGAAATGTTCTAAAGAGTCTTGATGGAGAGATTCTTACCCCCAATAGGCGAAATGTGGGCTGGCGCGTCGCTGCCTTGGCCGCCGCCACCACTGCTTGCTCCAGTCGCCGATGATGGAGCTGCTCGAGAAGTAGCACGAGTCTTGGGTGCCATTGCTGAGAAAAATCGACTGAAAATCTGGAGAAACTCGGTCGGAAGAAGATCGGGTCTCCTGAACTCTGATCGCCTGAATCTCTAAGTTTCTGAAAAATTCTCAAATAAAGTGAGAAGGATAAGGAATAGAGGTTTTATTTAAAATGAAAGAAACCGCCTCTTGGAATTCGGTGCGAATTTCGGAGAAAGTGACTGGTCAGTTACTCTCCAACACACGAAGCTATTAGCCTCGAGCGACTATGGAAATGCGAAGTTGTTTAACTCCGCGCAACTTTACAAAACGCGAGGATAGCCTGTGCGTTAGTTTCACGTTTTCATGGAAAAAAAAAACTTAGATTTTTGAGGAGTGCAATTAGGCGCTTCCATCTAAGTTAAAATGATCCTTATCCGATCATTTGGATTAGTAATCTAAGTCACGCAGAAGAGCCTTAGATTATTTTACCAGAATTATTGACCATCTGTTTGTTGTGCAAGCAAGTTTATTGAAGCTGACAGATAGAGAGGAAAATAATTTGCCTTTATTTATAAAAGAAGGAAGATTACAAAGAGGGAGTTATAGCTCTCCCAAAAGCTTTTACATGATCAATAACCAAACAGTAAGATTTCTCTACGGGGTGTTGAAGCTCAGTTCCCTAATTCACATGCAAAAGAATTCAAGATTTCTCTACGGGGTGTTGAAGCTCAGTTCCCTGGTTCACATGCAAAAGAATTCAAGATTTCTCTACGGGGTGTTGAAGCTCAGTTCTCTGGTTCACATACAAAAGATCTCCTCTGCAAATGTCAACTAGGATCTGTCATCCGAAATAAAGCACGAGAGGAAAGGAAAGTGCTGCACTGAAGCGCAATTCTGAACTGCAAGTGCTGCAATTCTGCACTGCAAGTGCTGCAGCTCCTTATTTACAGCCCCTTCAGGAGTTTATCTCTCGGAGCCAAAGCTTGAAACCTGCAACTATGTTGTAAAGCATATGCTTCTGACTTCCTTAGAGTCACTTCTGCTGATGAAGATCGATGGACCCACATACATTCCTCTTCAGGAAGGACTGGACTTACTGCAAAAGGAACAGAGTTTCCAAAAGAGTGAAAACGCGGAGCTAAGCTAACTCCGCGCACAGTTGAAGAAATAACCTCACGTTTTAAATGCAGAGGATGATGCGATAACTTCGCGTAAAGGGGGGACAAGATTCCTTTCTGCTCTTTCCTTCTCTTTCAAATTCATCGCGACTGCTAATCAAAGATAGCCTCGCAATTCATCGCGACTGCTAATCAAGGATAGCCTCGCAATTCATCGCGACTGCTAATCAAAGATAGCCTCGCAATTCATCGCGACTGCTAATCAAGGATAGCCTCGCAATTCATCGCGACTGCTAATCAAGGATAGCCTCGCAATTCATCGCGACTGCTAATCAAAGATAGCCTCGCAATTCATCGCGACTGCTAATTCATCGCGACTGCTAATCAAGGATAGCCTCGCAATTCATCGCGACTGCTAATCAAAGACAACCTCGCGGATTCATTGAGACTACTAGTAAAGCCCCGCGTTTCAAGCGCAAGGATGACACAATAAAACGGCGATCTCGCCGACAAGATAAGCAATCGTCCAGAATAAACCAAGCCAAAATATCTCAGAATGGTTCTTCGAAAACCAAAAGATGAGGTTTTAACCTTCGGAAGACGCTGCATAGACTGGTTCGCTGTTGCGTTTACCTTCACGGCTGCTGCCATTAACGCCGGCCAACTTGCGAAAAGCCAAACTCCTCTGGAGAGACATCCTAATGATGAAAATCTATGGAGAATTGAACGAAGATCAATTGAAGATCATTCGTGAGTCACTCGAGTTCTCAGAAATTCTTCGGATGAGATGAAGAAGAAGATGAGCCGGGAGCTCTATTTAAACAGAATTTCCGTCGCTTGGTATTCGGTGTGGAAACTCGGGGTAATTAATGACGTAATTACTCATTTCACTGAAGACGAAGTGAAGCTGATTAGCTCCGCGTAAGTGAGCATAACGCGAGATAGACTTGGTATTCTAACTCCGCGTTTCAGTTTAGATATCCAAAGTATTTCAAAATCTGCTGAAGTCTAAGCCATTTTGAAAACTTTGGAGGGAGTTCTGTTGGCAGTGAAAATTTCTAAGTTAAAAGGATTTTCCACAACAGAACGCGGAGCTGATTCAATAGCCCCGCATTTGGTTATATTAACCCTGCGTTTGAATAAAACGCGGAGATGTTTAATAGCTCCGCGTTGATTCCGCAGTCTGGCTTGTATTAGCTCCGCGTTTGGTTATATTAACCTTGCGTTTGAACAAAACGCGGAGATGTTTAATAGCTCCGCGTTGATTCCGCAGTCTGGCTAGTATTAGCCTCGCGTTTGAGTGAAACGCGGAGATGATCAATAGCTCCGCGTTAGCTCCGCGTTTTGGTTATTTAGCACCGCATTTTGATGCGATTAAAGCTCCGCGTGAGCAGATAACCAGAATCTCAAATTGATTGAGATTATGATTTGGGCTCATCCAAATACCCGAATCAAATCTAATCAGAATTCCATCAAAACTAAGATATTTGATTGGAATCCTTGATGAATCCGAGTTCTATTTAGATAGAAACTCTTGTATTAACCTGGGGCTATAAATACCTTCCTGGTGAAACCCTAGGGGTCTTCTTTTTGGGCATCGGAAGTCTCCTATCGATCCTTTGGCAATTCAAGTACGCGAGAGAGCCTTAAAGCCTTTGCTGATCATCTTCTGAAATCTTGGAGAATTCAAGTTACGCACAGAGCCTTGAGTTCGTGAAGATCAGAGAAAACCACCATCTTCTTTCTGGAGTTCTTGAGAAGTTCGAGTTACGCGAGAGAGCCTTGAACAAATCAAAACCAGAGAAGATCGTCTATAGTCGGCCGATATTTTTAAAAGAGAAGATTTCAACGTACCGATCGTCCAAAGGAACTACTATAGATCCCATCGCCACAGATCCCACAATATTGTAAAAGAGAGAGATTGAAGTATAAAATCCTCTCGTTTGTTCTCTTTTTATATCTTGTTCACTTCCGTTGTAATCTAAGATGTGTTCAATGGAAGGAAGCGAAGGAACTTTTGCGACGAACAATCCATGCCTATATGATAGTCTCATCGACCCTCCACCAGTGCATGAAGTACTGTGATGAACAGGGAGAAGTCCGGACACTAGTTGCAGAAAGGCAACCATTCAAGGGACTAGAGAATTACTTCACGGACGCCAGGCTCTACAAACCAGTCCATGAGGTCTCGTGCGACAATCGCAACAAGCTTCAAAAGTCCGATGACAGCGACAACGAGGCCGACACGGAGTACGAATCTCCCGAAGAGGATGACGGAGGTGACTATGAGATAAACCCTCATATTGATTTTAAAGCAAATTTAGATAATAATGTAGCTGATGTAGTAGAGGATGAGTGGATTATCAATGAAAATATAAAGTTAGTCTACGAGCCTGCTGTACCTACAGAGTCTGAACCTTCTTGTACTTCCACCGAAGTGGATGGCCTATTCGAACTTGAAGTTCTGGCGGCATACCATTTGCTACTCAAGTCATCTCTCCTCTCTCAATCAAAAATAACTAAGGGACAAGGTCACTTCTTTGAAGTGCCTCCTCGACAGGGGTCCCAAAAGCCGATCATGTTCGGCAAAGTACTTACATCACCTCAACAAAGACAAAGTAGTGAAAGTGATGAATAAATATCACCTCAATTTCACTTATACGAACAGAAATCCCGACAGATGATGGAAAAGATGGATTATAATTTTACCCAAAAGCCAGGATTAAACTTTGAAAAAGGGCAACGAAATCTCATACCCTCGTTTAGACCAAGAGGAAAGAGCCTAGACTACTATCAGAAGACCCGCAGGGGGTAAGGCTATGTATCTAATCCTCCCTCATCACCACACAGACAAGAAGAAAGTTCTTCGGCCGATGACGACTCATCTCCACTTGATCACGACTCGAATCTAAGTACTGGCGCCTGGTTTCAATCTCTGACAGCCAATATGGTTTCAGCCGCACCAGAAAGCGACGAGGAACCAATTGACGTTCAAGATGATTCCTGGGCTAAATATATGGACACTCTCTAGGATGTCCGCTTTGAACAGCGTGACTCGCCCACAGAAGATAAGCTAGTACAGGTCAACATGGGAACGGACGAGAATCTGAAGCTCATCTTCCTAAGCAACACGCTAACTCTCTTAGAAAAAGATGAACTTATATCACTTATCAAAGAGTATATAGATGTGTTCGCATGGAGTTATGAAGACATGCCCGGGCTTGATCCTCAAATTGCCACACACCGGCTAAATATCAAAGAAGATGCCAAGCCAGTAAAGCAACATCAAAGGCATTTTCGACCGAAGTTGATGGAGGTAATAATTGCTGAGCTCAACAAACTTATAAAATCCGGATTTATCCGAGAAGAGCAACATCCTGATTGGGTGGCTAACATAGTGCCAGTTCGTAAGAAGAACGGCAAGATCCGGATATGCATCGACTTTCGCGATCTAAATGTTGCATGCTCTAAGGATGAATTTCCACTCCCGATCACCGATGTGATGATTGATAACACTTGCGGTTATGAGAGGATGTCCTTTATGAATGGCTTCTCAGGGTACAATCAGATCAAGATGCACCCAGATGATGAAAAGTATACAGTTTTCAGAGCGCCGCTGGGGTATACTGTTATACGATAATGCCTTTCGGATTGAAGAACGCCGGTGCCACCTACCAACGTGCGATGAGCATGATATTTAAAGAACATCTGCGCAAAACGGTGGAGTGTTATGTGGATGACTTAGCAGTCAAAAGTAAAAACAAAGAAAATCATCTTCAAGATTTAAGAACAGTCTTCAATCTTTGCAAAGACATCACTTGAAAATGAATCCTACTAAATCCTTCAAGGGGGTGTTAAGTGGGAAATTTCTTGGATTCGTAATTACTTCGAAAGGAATTTTCCTAGATCCTAAAAAAATAAAAGCGATCAACGAGATGCCACCTTCCCGTAATCTTAAAGAATTAAGGGGGTGACAAGGAAAACTGGCCTATATCCGGTGATTTATCTCTAACTTATCAGGACGATGCCAGCCGTTTTCCAAGCTCATAAAAAAGGGGGTTTCCTTCGTATGGGATAAGGCATGTCAACAGGCGTTTGACGATATCAAAGAATACCTTACCATACCTCCTGTTTTTATGGCACCGGCACCTGGGCAACCATTTCTCATATATGTAAGGGTCATGGATAATGCATTAGGAGCATTACTTGCTCAGTATAATGAGCATGGCCATGAACACGCCCTTTATTACTTAAGCAGGACAATGATCGGGGCCGAACATCGGTATACCCCGATTGGCAAAGAATGTTTAGCCCTAGTGTTCGCTGTTCAGAAAATGCGACACTATCTTTCAGGGCAAATAATTCATGTTATATCAAGGGTTAATCCCCTGAAAATCCTGATGACTAAACTAGGATCCTTAAACGGCCGACTGGTGAAATGGGCATTATTACTATCGCCATATGATATACACTTTGTTCCTCAAAAAACCATGAAGGGACAAGCGATAGCCGATTTCTTAGCAGACCATCCAATTTGGTCCAGCTCTAAACAGATGTCAGAAGTCAACACAGTTAGCAAAGAACAACAATGACAAATGTTCTTTGATGGTGCTGCAAGACGATCTGCTGCCGGAGTGGGAGTTGTACTGATATCCCCACATAAACACATATTGTCTAACGATTATTCATTAACAGAACCGTGCACGAATAATGTGGCGGAATACAACGCACTCATTATCGGCTTAAAAATGGCTCTGCAACTGGGGGTGAACTATCTAGAGGTATATGGAGACTCTAAGCTCATCGTCAACCAAATGACGGGTGAGTATGAAGTCAGACATGAAGCCCTCATTCCCTATCATCAGCTAGCCATTGAGCTAGCAGGATATTTTGAACAGTTTTATATCTATTATATATCTCGGAATGAGAACGTCTATGCAGATGCTCTTGCCGCACTAGCTGCAACATTGGCGATCCCGCCAGGTGAAGCTAAAAGCGTCATTATTGGTAATAGAGAACTCCTCCACCCAGACACGGTATTCCAAACCAAAGAAGTGTGTCAGACAAGTTTAACTCTGGAACCCCGTGATTGGCGATTTCCATTTATAAATTACGCCTTATATGGAATACTACCAGAGGATCCAAAGGAATCCGCCTCAATAAAGAGGAAGGCCCTGAGATTTTACTATGATCATACACTTCAAACTTTATATAGAAAGTCAAGTGATGGTCTCTTACTACGCTGCATATCAAAAGCAGAAGCAGATGAATTGCTGAGAGGAACACATGATGGAGTGTGTGGAGCTTATCAGACCGGTCCAAAACTCGGAGACCGCATAAGAAGACTGGGATACTACTGGCCGAAAATGATTACAGAGGTAATGACATACACTAAACGGTGCCATGCATACCAAGTACATGCCAATTTTATCCATCAACCCCCAGAATACTTGCACAATACCGTTACTAGTTGGCCATTTGAGGCATGGGGAATGGATATATGGGGCTAATAACCCCCCGTCATCCAGAGGACATCGGTTTATTTTTGCAATAATCGATTATTTTTCAAGATGGGCCAAAGCCGTACCCATGAGAGAGGTAAAAACGATAGATGTAATTAAGTTCATTAAGCATCACGTCATTTACCGCTTCGGCATTCCCGAAGAATCATTCATGATAATGGACCGCAATTCATCAGCGAGGGGTTTTCAAGATTCTGTGATAAATTCAGAATAAAAAATATTGCTTCAACACCATACAATCCCGCGGCGAATGGATTAGCCGAGGCTTTTAATAAGACTATTATTAAACTCCTTCGGAAGTTCGTCTCTTCCAATAAACGAGACTGAGATGAAAAGTTAGGAGAGTGTTTGTAGGCTTATCGCACCACTGTCCGCACCCCAACAAAAGCTACCCCGTTCTCCTTGGATTATGGAAGTGAAGCCGTCTTGCCTCTCGAAATCCAGATACCATCGTTAAGAGTGGCCTTAGCCACAAAGATGACGACATAAGAGCGCCATCAACAAAGATTGCAAGAACTAGAGGTGTTAGATGAAAAACGTCTCCGGGCTCAACAGCAAATTGAGTTGTATCAAGTCCGAGTTTCGCAAATGTTCAATAAGAACATTAAACCAAGGACCTTTAAATAAGGAGACTTGGTCCTGACTATTAAAAGGCCAATGATTCTAACCCACATGACTAAGGGAAAATTTGAACCCAAATGGGAATGACCGTTTATTGTGAAGACGGTATACTCTGGTGGAGCTTATCGCTTAATGAACCAGAATGACGATAGGATGATGATGCCGATCAACGGCAAATTTCTGAAGAAATACTATGCCTAAAATAAACCAGAATGATGACAAAGTAACTGTCACATCTGGTTCAGATCCCTAAAAGTATAACCATCTACCAGTTCAAGTTACGCACATAAGCACTTGGACTAGGCATGTGGAATTAGGCGCCTCTGCCGAAATCTGGTGATCCTGACCCGATCATCTTGGTATGAGCAGCTCAAGTTACGCATGAGAGTCTTGAACCGCTCCAATCAAACTCTAGGCATGCGCAATTAGGCGCCTCTACCGAAATCTGGTTATCCTGACCTGATCATCTGGGTATAAGCAATTCAAGTTACGCATGAGAGCCTTGAACCACCTCCAATCGAACTCTAGGCATGCGCAATTAGGCGCCTCTGCCGAAATCTGGTGATCCTGACCTGATCATCTAGGTATATGCAGTTCAAGTTACGCATGAGAGCCTTGAACCGCCTCCAATCAAACTCTAGGCATGTGCAATTAGGCGCCTCTGCCAAAATCTGGTGATTTTGACCCGATCATCTTGGTATGTGCAGTTCAAGTTACGCATGAGAGTCTTGAACCGCCTCCAATCAAACTCTAGGCATGTGCAATTAGGCGCCTCTGCCAAAATCTGGTGATCCTGACCCGATCATCTTGGTATGTGCAGTTCAAGTTACGCATGAGAGCCTTGAACCGCCTCCAATCAAACTCTAGGCATGTGCAATTAGGCGTCTCTGCCGAAATCTGGTGATCCTGACCCGATCATCTTGGTATGAGCAGTTCAAGTTACGCATGAGAGTCTTGAACCGCCTCCGATCAAACTCTAGGCATGTGCAATTAGGCGCCTCTGCCAAAATCTGGTGATCTTGTTAGCAATCTAAATTACGCATATGAACATTGGATTGTTTTATCTAAACAAATAAAACTATTTTGATGACAAGTTATTTGTTGTGCAAGCAAATTTTCTAGCCAACAGATAAAAGAATCAAAAGATTCCTTTATTCATCAATCAAAAAGAATGAAGTTACAAAAGAATTCAAAGAATCGGTAAAGTTCTTTCTTCTATTACAAGTTCTTATTACAAAAAGAATAAAAGAATAGAATGAAAGAAAGTTATGGATCCCCTAGAAGTCTCAACTTATTCGTCGTCTCGTCAATTACTCGACGACGAGTCTCCTCCACGGAGTGTTGAGCCTGCCGGCGTAAATCATCTGCCAGTTGCTGGGCCAACCGCTGACGAGATTCTTCAATAGTGTGGCTCCTTATTATGCCTTCTTGTTCGAGCTATCCTTGTTGAAGGATCAGCTCTTCCCGTTTCTTAACGGATTCCCCTAACTGAAACTCGCTGGTTTCTAGAATAGCTCGAGCCTTAGCGATAGTCTCTCTGGCTTTAAGGATGGCGGCCTGACTCCCCTCAATCTCGAAGTCCACTATCTCTAACCCCCTGAGGATTGATTCCTGACTGGCTCGTACTTATGCCAACTCCCGAGACCAGACTTCCTCTTGGTGCCTCAGTTCCTCTTGACGAGCCACCAACTCTGCTCGTAGCCGCACCGACTCGATCTCAGTGATCGCTTCTACATCCGCTTGGCGAACCGTGTTTAGCGTGTTCACCTGATCTTCCAAAGCTTCAAGGAGGGCCCGGTAAGGAGCTGCTCGGTCATGACCCCCAATCCTTTCAATATTATCCAGATAGCTGGACAACATTGGACGTCCAAGATTAAAGAAATCTCTTCCGTCCAGGATCATTCCAATATACCTCCTTAGTAGCCGCAAAAAGTCATTTACACTGTGGTTGAAGAATTCTTCGAGAGGGTCCATAGTGTCTGTGTTTAAAGCAGGCAGCGCTAGGAAGATGTTGTCGGGGGAAGAGTGGCATCCGTTGGAGTCGAGGAAGAAGAAGCCCGTCCCTGTACCAGACTCATTACATGCGGGGCCAGTAAAGCCAATAAAGACTTGGTAGAACTGGGAACCCGAGGCGAATTATCACTAGTACAGATCACTCGAGCAGCACCACCAGCAGGAGTAGATGATGGAGTGTTTTCACCCGAAACTCCTCCTGCGACAGAAGTGGCTTCAAATTAGAACTTCAAATTCTCCTCATCTCCTGTTGGCGGATGACTTGGGGCTGAGGAGTCACCAATGCCTCAACAGCCATTATTGTCGACGATGTTAAAATCGGTGGCTGAGGAGCAGAGGGCACACCAACTACTACTGAAAAAGTTTTCTCGGAGCAGACCATTGGTGTCGGAGATGGCAGATTTGGGGATGGGGGAGCCTCTCTTGCTGCGGCCGCAACGATAACCTCTGTCCTATCATCACTCCCTAGTTTATCAATAGGAGTTGATGAAGGAACTGAGCATGGGGCCGGCGTGAAGTAGTCTGCGTCAAACTCGTTCGCAGAACTACCCAATCCATCCACAGACCCAGTTGTGTCAGAGTAATCCACCAGTTCCTCAGACTCCCCCTGGTAGTCGAATGCATCGGCGAGTGGAGTTGACAACCTGCATTTCAGAAAGCAAACAAAGAGTGTTACATATAACAATAAAATGAATAATGAACAGAAGATAGAATATAAAAACTATATCAGGAAATACAAGTCCAGTGGTCGGACTTGAAGGAGGAGCCGTTGCTGTTTCCAGAAGCACACCCATTTCGCTACCCAGAGGTTGCGTCGCGGAGTGTTCGACAGATTCTGCGGTTGGGGGAGCCGGGACCTCAGTAGCACCTGGAGCTTCAGCAGGTCTACTCTCCTCTGCCGGCGCCGGAGGCAGAGTTGTGGCCAGCAAGTCTGAAGCAAACTTGACCGCCGCCTCTTGAGAGACTAATAGGGTCCCCAGGACTAATTTCTGCTTCTTCTTCGCCGGTTCGCCTCTTACAGATCCGCGACGTTTGATGGGTGGACTCTGGGAGCAGGGAACCAAGTCTTGAGGAGCACCACCAGCATCGCCATCATCATCATTATCATCATCGTCATCTCCGTCGGAGTTTCCAACATCTGACGGATCGGCCGCCGCACCAAGAAATTCATTCATCCCTTTTACCCTCACTCTTTTAGCCCCTTTGCGATTAGAGTAGAAGGCCTCTATCTCCTTGCAGCAGCTGTGGTTGATAGAGAAATGGGGCACATCAGCATTGGTAATGTTGTACTAGGTGCAGAAGCTTAATACCATATTTAGCTCTGGCGATTTCAGGGGTCGCATAAATTCTGCTCCGGTTCCTCTAGCAACAAAATGGAACCAGCCTCGTACCCCTGCGTACAAATTCCCCTCGTACGCCAACCCTTTATTTGGATTTCCCACATAAAGCTGCGTATATCCAAATTGACGAGCAAATCTACTCGGGATATACGGCTCTATGTAACACATGGTATCTTGCCTGTACACCAAGTATCCAGGGCGAATGTTCAACAACCACCAGAAGGCCCCTGAAGATAAGTTGGTGAACTTGTTTGCTCCCAAAATATCTAAACTTAGATCCATACTCTCCTCCAGGGAAGTCTGGGAAGCAGCGAAAGATCTTGTAGTTTTGATGATGACGGAGTGTCCTGCGGATTTGAGACATATAATTGCTCTTCCAGACAGAGCGCTCGTACTTCTCTACGAAGAACGGCTTGTCAATCGGGCAGTAATCTGCAGTACTCATCAGCGACGGGTAGTGCATGACTAGCCACGCCATTAAATATGTATAGGGCATTTCTACCCTTGGGTGCGGTGTCTTCACCGTGGTAGTTTCTTTGACCGCTTTACCCTTTCCAGCTTTACCTTTGTTCTTCTCTGCTGGCATAAAGCTGTTGCAGAGGGCCCGGAGCCCGCTTTGGAGGTTGGCAACCATTGCTGGTAATAACCCGAATGGTCGCCCGTAAGCCAATAAAATGGCGGGATAGACGACGTTCTTTGCGATGACCTCCTTGGGAAGTGAAGGGACAACGCATCTCTTTAACCAAAGCATCAGGAATCCCGCAAGCAGACCTCTATCTGAAATTGGGAACTGTACCTGGTAGTGGAAGCTTTGAAAAATGGTATCAGGACTGAATCCTCCTTCATTGGAGTAAGTCATATAAGTTGTAGCTTCCAGTTTAGAGATACGCTCCTTTATTTCTTCAATACTTACAGGTAGGCGTTCTCGAACCATTGGGAGACTCTCCTTCAAATTAATAAAGAGATAGTCAGCCCACTTCTTATAGCCAACTCCCTGGTTCCTCACCCCGGCCAAGTCGACGCAAATGTGATAGTAGCACATCATTTCCCAATAGGTTTGGTAGATGTGCTCACCCCCTCGCTTTTAGCATCTTCAATTCTTCAGCAGTGGGGATATATTCCTCATAAGGGACTTCGCCCATTGATAACCCCGACACTTCGAACATCTCGTGGAGAGCGAATCCCAGCTCACCCACTAGCATAAAGAAGGTGCCGGTTTCGGAGTTGTACATCTCCAGCGGGCTGAACAAGTGGTATGAACTTTGGGGCAAGCCGAACTGGACGTTTCTAATGGCTTTGTATAGGCCAATTTCCTTCAGGGTCTGTTCATGGGTGTCCAGTATGTGTTTGACAAGCCTGAACCACCATATATTGCCCGAGGAATGGACCCATCCGGGCATTCTGAAATCTTTGGTGGGGTACTATCCACCCTTGGCCAAGAATTCGCTAAACAAGGTCTTAGCACAAATGAGAACTTTACCAACAGGGTGCTCTTTGGTGACTCTGCCTGGGAGGAGCCCCGTAATACATCTGGGGGACCGTCTTGAAAAGCCTCATTCGCGCCGAACTTGCCGGTCGCAACACTATCATACTCACGAGTTAGCTCAAATTCTAACTCACGATAGGAAGATAGCCTTTGGAGATATACCAAGGGGTAGTTACGCTCCATGTCAGGCAGAAACATGAGCAGATCCCCGGCCTGGTACAGCCACTTACTCTCTTCTTCAAAGAGGATCTCATCCGAGTGCTCCAACGCATCTCCAAAGAGGAATGCGGGCTTCTCCAGTATCTCTCGGTTCATTGCTTCAAAAGGAGCGTCAGTGATAATCTCCCTCGCAGTCGCAGGGCTGTATCTTATCAATTTCTCCCTTCGCTCTCTAAGATCTGGCTTGAAAGCGGGAAGATCAGTGGTGAAACGGAACTGAGTTGCTGAGTCTGCACCACCAACGAAACTGAAGTGATGCCCTTGGGAGATTGGATCCACTGAATAGCCAACTACAAAAAAAGAATCAATAGTTAGAAAAGTTTCTACAAATCAGAAAATTTTTCTAAGTATGAAAACGCGGAGCTAGAGGTAACTCCGCGCGAAGCTAAGTGAAATGACTTCGCGTTCACACGCGCAAAGCTAAGTGAAATAACTTCGCATTTACACACGCGAAGCTAAGGTTGATAACTTCGCGTTTACGAACGCGAAGCTAAAATTGTAATCTCGTGTCAGAACGCGACAGTTAGCAAAAGTAACTTCACATTCAAAACGCGAAGATAACGCGATAGCTTCGCGTGGAGGAAGACCAGAAGTTTGCTCCTTCCTCTCCAAGCCATTTGATCGGAGTATGGCGATTTCGCCGACGAAAGAGATGATTGGCCGGTCAAAGCCGAGCCAAATCACTCTAAAAATGTTCTAAAAAGCCCCAAAAGCGAGGTTCTTACCTTCGATAGGCACGGCGTAGACTGGCTTGCTGCTGCCACGACCGCTGCCGCCGCTGCTTGTGCCGGCCACCGACGGCGAGGATGCACGGGAAGAAGCGCGAGTCTTGGGTGCCATTGATCTCGAAATTTCAGAGAAATTGACGGAAATGGGAAAAATCCGGTCGGAAAAACACTCGGGTCGCTTAGACTTTGATCATCTGAGCTCTGGAGTTCTTGAAAATTCTTGAAAGAGTGAGGAAGAAGAAGAGTTGGAACTCTATTTAAAAGAAAAAAAATCGCCTCTTAATATTCGGCGCAAGAATCGGAGCGATTACTGATCAGTTGCTCTCTAAAACGCGAAGCTATTAGCTTCGCGTGGTGATGGGAAACGCGAAGTTATTAGCTCCGCGCAACTATGCAAAACGCGAAGATAACTTAGTATGTTAGCTACGCGTTTCTATGAGAGGCTTGGACTTGGCATGTGTGATCAGGCGCCTCTGCCGAAATCTGATGATTATAACAACGATCATCTTGGCATGTGCAGTTCAAGTTACACATAAGAGCTTTGAACTGCCTCCATCAAACTAAGGCATGTGCAATTAGGCGCCTCTGTCTAATTTAAATGATTCTTACCCGATCATCCTGGTGTAAGTAGTTAAAAATCTTCACCAAACTACCATTTAGCTCTATTTAATGGGCTTTACCGAGGTTAATAATTGTAACCCGGTCTGTATTAACAGTCTAAGTTACGCAGATGAGTCTTGAATTGTTTTACCAAAACTATGAACCATCTATTTGTTGAGCAAGCAAATTTTGAAGCCAACAGACAAAAGAGTCAAAAGAGTTATCTTTATTCATAAAGCAAAAGGTTACAAAAGTAGAGAGTTATAACTCTCCCAAAAGCTTTAAACTTATTCGTCGACTCATCAATAACTCGACGACGAGTCTCCTCCACGGAGTGTTGAGCTTGCCGACGCAAGTCATCGTCATTTAATGCGAATTGTTGGGTTAACCGCTGATGAGATTCTTCAAAGCTCAATTTCCTGGTTTACATACAAAAGATCTCCTATGCAAATGTCAACTATGATCTGTTTAAAGTTCTTAGTGGATCATCTGAAGATACTGCTACAAGAATCCTAATAAAGATGCACAAGTTGAATTCGACGTGCTACAGGCCATATTAATAATCGAAATAAAGAAGAAAGAAGTCACTCTCATTCAATAATCATATCACTTTTGAGAATCAAACCATTCACCAAATGTCAACTCCTCTCTCTCTCTCTCTCTGTTTTCTTTCTTCTGGTAGCTTAAACTTCAAGTCTCCACACGTGAACAGTAGCACACCCCAACCAACTCATAAGAGTAGAAAGAGTGTACGCGTCCATTACATGTGAAACTATCCATCCTAATCAAAACCAAGTCTAATTTCAAAGATTTTAATCAAGGCTAATGTCATGTGGGTAACCATATTTGCAACAAAATTAATGTATTTTAAATTTTTAGTCTTTACAAATTTGGAGTTCAATGACATCATATAGTGCCTTCAACCACTTTAAATAGTTGAAGTCATCCCCATCTCTCTTTGAATAGTTGAAGTCACCCCCATCTCTCTCTCTCTCCCCAAAGTTGGCGATTGTCTCTAATCAAGCAATGGGTGATAAGGAACTAATTCTCCCTTAAGTCACTACTTTTATGGTTTTTTTTTTTTTTTGTAATGTTTTTCAAATTGATCATGATGTGCTCTTTTATCCCGTGTTTCCTCTTTTTTGATTGATTATTTTTCATTTTTAAAAAAAAATAAATAAAATTAGAATTTTTCTATATCAAATTATCTGACCTTCGATCTAATGACCGTTCATCTTATTTCATTTTCCATGATCATGTAAAAGCCAATAATAGCCAATATTTTTTCATTGAATTTAGATTATTATTATTTACATCCTTGATCTCTTTATTATTTTTTTGGTTTCCTTTTTAATGATACAAGTTATCGTAGAACTTATTCAATCTAAAGCATATAAAGAAAGAAATAATTTTTAATCTCTTGCAGATATCTACCATAATTTTGAAGGTTGATCTTGAATGCCGCAAATGCTACAAAAAGATTAGCAAAATAATATGCAAGCTCCAAGGTAATCAACACAGTTCTAACAAAGCTCTACTAATGTCACAAAATTCAAACTTTTATGACAAAATTCTAACTTGTACTGATGAATTGTGCTACTTGAGAACGAGAGAGCATCCAGACCGTCAACTTCGACGAGAAGAACAACACGGTGACGATCTCCGGTCCATTCGATCCGAAGAAGCTCTACAAGAAGCTCTGCTGCAAAGCTTGCAAGGTGATCACGGACATCCAAATCAAAGAGAAGGAGAAGCCCAAGCCCGAGCCCACGCCCACGCCCACGCCATGGTGCACTTGTGGATGTCAGCCTTGGCATTGGGGGTGTTATGGGGATTACAAGTATCCGTGGTGTGGGAGGGGCTTCGGGTGGCTGCCGGAGTGCCCGCCGCCGGTAATTTGTGCTGCACCACCACCATATCCTTGTGATGGGTACAAGACTTGCACCTACATTTGTGAGGATCCACAACCTTCATGCAGCATCATGTAGTCGGCCTCATAGTATATATTCAAACTTTCTCAATTTACTTCATTTCACCATCAAACTTAAAGTTAATGTGGAGACATATGATTCGTATGTTTGAATAAGAGGAATATTGTTATTCCTTTTTTTGTAAATTTTTGAGAAAGTTGATTAAATGTGAGCACATGTTTGGTTGGTTGCAACCAGTGACTAGCTAGTACGGGGAGGGTTTGGACGCACAACGTTTAGCTTTTGTGTTTGATGATGAAGTGAGTGTAAATGTGGGTTGAGATCCAACCAACTTAGCAACCACTTGGATCACTGATTGCATAATGAGTTGTGGCACTTGTAGATGTAGTAGACCCCCATGTCATAAAGTGGAGAATTTGGCTATGGAAGGCACATAGCTTTTGTTTCTAAAACGAGACCTCCACCTGATCCCTCACTTCGCTCGTCTGACCTTTTTTGTTGTCGAGATACGAAAGAAGCAGCCAGAAATAGTTGTCCCTGGAATCGCCGTCGTTTCGTCAATGACTAGTCATTCGTTTTAAGCCCCACCTCCGAATAGTTTGTGTTATGCAATGTTTTAAATATCGGCCTATTTTATCGATTGATATTCCAGTTTCAGCCCCTAACCGGTACGCTAGGTATGCTTCGGTTCGAAGGCAAGATATCGGAGGACTAAATTATAAATATGAAGATTCGGAGGACTAAATTCTAATTTTTAAAGATGTAAGGGACAGATATGTAAAAGCCCCTAAATAGAATTGCCAAATGATGCTTGACATCCCAAGCTGTTGGCTTCCTGTTTTCAATTATCAGAAACGTGCTAAAATGAACTTTGCTTATTATTAGGTCATAGTTGCTATTGATGGCGAGTCTTGTTGCGACCCTAATTGTTTTAGAAAGGATCCAAATCCATCTTATAGGGCTTATGAATGAATAACACGTGTTCTTAGTTTTGTTCTAATCTATTTCACACCCACCTACCCATGTGCATGTGGTGTCTCCAAAATCTTGTGTGTCACATTGGTACTTATGAAAATGTCAAGAGCCAAATCTCATCTTGAAGGACCAAACTTATATCCATGTCAAATAGTAAGATCGCTCTGCCATTTCTTTTACCCTTTCTTCTTTACATTTTTTTTTTTTATTAATTTCTTAACAATGAATAGTTGATTACTATTAAATTATTAGGTGGGATTATTGGATGTTTGTTGATAGTGTTAAAAAAAGCAAAAAAAAAAAAAAAAAAAATTGATGTTACCTTGTATAAGATGGAATGAGCTATTATTATTATTATTATTATTATTATTATTATTATTATTATTATTATTGTGTTAGAATATGTACTAAAACCTATAGTCTTTCGTACTTATACCCAAAAACATCTCTCATCGCAAAATTAACAAGCTGATAAGGAAAGTTTTTCTGTCACACAATTTTAGACACCAAACATGAGCCCTCACTTGCTATAAGATCAACGCACATATTCCTCTCCCTCCAAGTATGTTGAAGTAGAACATATGCAAATGATGAAACCAAATACTGGGCATCTCAAAATAGTGGATGGCATCCCCACCAGTGGCACTCAGAAAAGAGGAAAAAATGGCCGAACATCACTTTCCAATACAATTTTTTGACTAGGGATCATAACCGAAACCCACACAAAAGCCTCCCATAATCCTCTAATCCCTATTTTAGCACTGATAGATAGTAACCGGAAAACTATCAGCTCCTACAGTGCTCCAACATTGTTCCATGCAACAAACTCAGTACCAGTCTTATTGTCAAGAACAGAGCCTTCGAAATTTAATTTGTAATTTAAATAATTTAAATAAAAAAATAAATTAAATAATTCAAACTTAAAGTTAATGTGGAGATTATGATTCGTATTTTTTATTAAGAGGAATATTTTTTTTTTTTTTTTGTAAATTTTTGAGAAAGTTAATTAAATAAATGTGAGCACATGTTCGGTCGGTTGCAACCAGTGACTAGCTCGTATGGGGAGGGTTTGGACCCACGACGTTCAATTTTTGTGTTTGATGATGAAGTGAGTGTAAATGTGGGTTGAGATCCAACCAACTTAGCAACCACTTGGATCACTGATTGCATAATGACTTGTGGCACTTGTAGATGTAGTAGACCCCCATGTCATAAAGTGGAGAATTTGGCTATGAAAAGCACATAGCTTTTGTTTCTGAAATGAGACCTCCATCTGATCCCTCACTTCGCTTGTCGAGATAAGAAAGAGGCAGCCAGAAATAGTTGACCTGGGAATCGCCATCGTTCTGTCAATGACTAGTCATTCGTTTTAAGTTTTAAGTTTTAAGTCCCACCTCCGAATAGTTTGTGTTATGCAATGTTTTAAATCTCGGCCTATATACCAGTTTATCCCCAAATCCAGAACTCCAATATATTTCAACTCCAATTGCCAAACAAGGCCCAGGTACATCCCCAAATCCAATTTTCCACTCACCGAGTTGTATTCATTCAATCATCTCAAGGAAACGAAAGCAAGCCCATGCATTGGTATTCATGAACTTTAGACCAGATTCCCCAAAAAAACTATGGAGTTCAGATTACCGACCTCGACATTTCAACAGCCTCCTTATCTGTGCCCCGGAAAGCTCCATCCAACTCTGCCATCAAGAAGTTCTTGGTTAGCCTATTTATTCCAATCCCTTCCGTGATAGTGTCGAAAGGATTCTTTAGCCTCCTTCCCTCGGCTTCTTCCTTTGTGTACACACTCCTCTTGTGACCTTATTGAATAGACCGGATCCTGGTGGATCGATAAGGAAACACTTGATGTTCGGATCCTTTTCCTGAAAAAATTAACAATAAGGGATCTCAGGAGAGACCAACCGTTGTTCAATGAAATAATGGATATATATATATTTTTCAATGTATGAGTGGATCAAGGGTGAAAACCTTAAGAAACTGTGAAACTCCAGCAAGGGTGCCACCAGTACCTGCGGCAGCAACAAAGGCATGCAAGTTCCCTTCAGTTTGTTCCCAAATCTCTGGACCAGTGCCTTCATAGTGAGCTCGGAAGTTCGCTATATTTTCAAACTGATCGGCAAAGAAACCCCCTTTACAAGCAGTTGAGGGAATGTTTTGACCTTGCTGTGATGCGTAACCATTAGCATGTGCCAATCCATCATTTTCTGTTTTACTAGCCTCTCTTTGCTTTGTGGCTAACTTATTGGCCTCTGAAGCTCTCCTTCGAGCAATATTAACAAAGTGGTCCTTGTGTGTAATGGAAACTGGTCTCACTCTTTCTACAGTAGCTCCAAGAGCTTCAAGAACTTGAGTCTGAAATAACATTCAGATTTGACATATTAGAGTACCCAAAAAAAAACTATTTCAGCAACAGGTATTTGAGAGTTATTGCTACACATTTAGAAACTTTTAGTATTCACTGAAACTAAAACACACAAATTGAGAAATGCCACAACAAAAAAAAACTTAAAGCAGTGATCCATATATTTATCGTGCAGTGATTTTTATCGAGATAGTTTGATATCAAGGTTTAAAATCTCAGTATTGGTATCAACCGATGACTAGTGGTATCAAAAATCAGCAATATCAACTTATCTATCAATAATAATAGATATATCGATAAAATATCTCAGTATTGATACACATTGGTAACATCTGATATTTAAAAACTTGTTTTATATGCATTGTTTAAAAGATAGGAAAAAGAAAAAAAGAAAATAAAGAGAGATTGCTTGTTATGCATTCTTGGACCACAATCCATGGTCTTGAACTTAGGATAAAGAGATCCGACATGGTATCAGCTTTTCTGGCAAGAACTGCATACATAAAATTCAACATTTCACCATCCAACAAGCAAAAAATTACAGTTGTCATTCCTTATATATAACTCTCAGGGTTTGTAAATATTAGAAACAGAATTAACTCATGAGAATGGAAAAGGATAGTTACCAACTTCAAATAGTAACTCCTTGCCATTTATGTCCCCATAATTCAAAACATTTTGATTGGTTAACGAGTTATAAACTTAAAAAGATTCTCAAAAATAAATTATAAACTTAAAATTAAATAGGATTCTAGTGCTATACCAAGAAAGCCAGAAGAAATAAACGCTAACAGCAAATTCAACACTAGTAGTTCCACATTCCAATAAGCTGCTCACTTTTGTTGCATCAGCTATGTTTAGCAGTTATACAGAAAATATGTTTACTTTGAGGGGCATAAACAAAACTATCACAAGTTTATGTAAGGTATCAAAGTATATAAACTGAACTGTCACAAGTTTTTATGAAGTATACAAGTAGATATATGCAGAACTAGCTCAAGAAGACTCAGTTGTTATTAAAAAAAAAAAAAAAAAAAAAATTACACACAACATTAGGAGGAACAGAAAGGAAGGAAATGTTTTATGTTATATGTTATATGTACAGTAATTAGCTTAGAATTTGTCTTATAGCTCTGCAAGTATAATTTGGCTTTTATTCAGCTCGTAGAGGGTTGTAGTTAACAATCATATTAAATAATTACTGTCATTCATAGAGTTATTCTCAACATTTATGCAGATTCACGCCCCATATATGTTCTCATGTTGGTGGGAAAAGGCCTGGACAATGATGATAACAAGGAAAGAACTAAAAGGGTATATTCTTTTTTACTTATTCATATTTAACTCAGATAAATATATCGATTAAGTTGTTAATCATATGCAAAGTGAAACAGTTAGCCTTTTCCAAATGAAGGCCTTACATACTATACAGTTTTGTGGTGAATAATGCTTTACATATTGTTAAATGTCTGACATAAATGACACATCTATTAAGTCTATCCATGTTGGACATGCCTTTTTTTGGTTGGGGAAAGTCTTATGGTGCATATCATATATTTCTTGCCATGGAGTGTGTTTAATGCCTGATCTGATTGATTTTCATTTAATTTTAGGGCCCAGAATGTCCAACTGAGTCTTTAAACCAGAGCTAAAACCTTTACATAGAGGGCTCAATGCACACTAGTTTATTAGGCCTGTTCTAGTTGGGGTTGCATAGACCTCAAAATACACCAACACAAGATTCGGCATTTGGGTTTTTTTTATAATTAAATTCACCATTTTGATTGGAGTTGTTGGATTTCCAACAAGTAGTTTCAAATATAAAAAAATAGGCCACAGAATCTGAAGTGGGAGCTTTACTTAAATTTTGCATAACTCCAACTACAATAATGGAAACACATGACACATGGCAAGTAGACAAATATGCAAGCAACCAAACATTTTCCTCAAAAACATGCAGTTGGGAGTTGGGATCCAGCCAAACAATAAATGCAACACCAAGGATTGTAATTGGAATGGCAATGAAAATGCAGTGTAGCCTCAATTACACTCAACCAAATATATTACATTGTTCTCTGCAAAGATTCTTGATTTCAAAAAGTAAAAAGAAGTGTCTTCATGGAAGGCATCACTCACAATGCCCACAAAAACAAAAGACTAGTTCAGAAGTTCATTTTAAGACTGAGACTTTGGTCTTATGATTCATAAGTTCAAAAGTTCATTTTAAGACTTTGACTTTGGTCTTTATGATTCATAACCTCTTGGTTCACTTATATCCATACTAAGAGCCATTTAAATTTCATGAAGAAGTAGGTGGAGATTGATCATTGATTCCTACAAAAGGTAGGATAATGTGAGTTACACATCTCAAGTGAAGTGAACAACCACCTCATAGCTCGTTTGGCAAGTACACTAGTTGGCAGCATGAATTAGTAAGCTTTTGGTAGGAATGGTATTACACACAAACACTGGACACTAAATTTAGAACATGAATTAATTTTAGCTCCCCAATTGGATTCCATGAGAGCCTAGAGAACTACCTATTCAGTCCCATTAGCTCCCTCCCATACATCCACTGCAATCTTTGAAGCCCTCATTCCTACCAGCAATCAGTAATTTCCTTCAATAGTTCAAAGTTACTTTGCTACATCTCAGTTGAAACTCTGTATAGAAAGCCCTTCTACTTAGTGCATATCCGTCACGAAAATTTTTACACCAATAAAAACCAAAAGTAAATCTTGATTTCAGCTACTCATGTCACTTGACCTTACCAGGACCCCATCCTGATTTTCTTCTTGAAACCTAGATATTTTAAAATTGGCCCCGTTATGCATCAGAACTGGAATTGAGCAATATTCTATTTACACCCAAATTGTACGGCACACTCTTTCGATAACTAGAGAGAGTTTAATTTGATAGGGATGCCCTTTCATGTATTTCTTCTAAAAAAGGAAAAAATTTGAGAACTTTTAAAAAACACAGGATGTACTGAGACAATTACACACGGCAACTAACCTTCAATATTCTTGCTATCTTACAACCTGAATCACCAATTACTATCTTATATATATATATATATATATATATATATATATATATATATATATATAAAGGCATTTGCAGCAAATTCAGTAATATGTTGCAAAATGGACTAAAGAAGATCCTTGATCAGTTTATGCTAGGATACCTACATCAGGATGTTTAATGAAAGGGGAAAAAAAAACCTTCAAGCTTAAAGGAATAATAAAATACTACGAGATGATGAATTACAACAAAAGTAGCAATGTGTCTAGTGGCATAGTTAAGGTACTGAAAAACAAAAAATGTCTACCATGTAAAAATCTTTGATACTAAATATAATAAAAATACTAATGCCTGGATCCGAGATTAAAAAAAAATAAAGGAAGTGAACTTTAAAACATTTTGAATAATACAACAAGAATTTTATTTAATAATATGACGGAATCCTTACATACTTTCTCAATGGCAGCATCATCAGGGATAACAACGTGACATTTACATCCATAAGCAGGAGCAACAGTAGCCAGACTGATAGCAGTGCTTCCAGCGCTTCCTTCAGTTACAACACCACCCCGCACTAGTTCTTCAGAATCTAGTGCCTAAATAAAGGCATGTTTAAAGGAGAGATGATCAGGATACCAATAGTAATCAAGATTCAAAAGGTTTATGCATCCAAGCCTATACAAATATAGGGGAGGAAACACGGAACATGTGGTTTCTTAGAACTAGTATATAAAGGCTGATGGCTTACAGAATGACTAATCTTCGAACTGTACAATTAGGGTTCTTAATGTCTTGCGCATTCTCATCTTTGTAAATTATAACTTAGACAATTTATAATTTACAAGTTCTTACTATTTGCCAACTCACTCTTTCATCACCTGATTATTGAGTGGTATTTTGATTGCATTCAGTTAATCTCAATCACTAAAAAATTATAGTTTTGATCTGGAATTTAAAAATAAAAAAAAATTAACATAGAACCTTTTTAATTCCTCAATCACATTGACTTCATAGCATTAAAAAAAATAGTTTTTTAACAGAGATTGAATGAGATGATCAACATCCTTCCACGAGTCAGAATTGAATTACAATTCCAAGTTCCAACATATGTTAAATAAAAGGGGTTTTTAGATATTGGTCTCCTAAATCTTTCTTATTTTGATAGCAGTTCCTAAAATCTTCATATTTTGATATTAATCTCTCAAATCCTCTAAGTTACTCCGTATCAATCATTTTGTTAAGTTTTACCCAAAATGACTTATAACGATTGTTTTAAAACTGATTAAGAGTAGTAGTTTACTCAAATATCCTCTCTTTTCCTATGTAGTATAGACACACCAAATTTGGCCTCATGTCCGTGTCGGACAAGCATTGGACACAATTTTTGCACGACACGTACATGTTGGATATGGATTTGACTTGCCTGATTTGCAGCCAATGCAAAAAGTTCGGACACAGTCAACATAAAACGTCCATATCATGCTCAATGACATGCTACTTTACTTCATATTATTTCATATAAAAAAATGGTATAATTTCCTTTTATCGATATTGAGATATAGTCAAGCAATTCTGTTTTTAAGTACTTATTTGAGCAAGCGGTAATCTTGATAATGGAAATAAGCCTAACTTCGACTCGTGCAGTTTTTTAGGTGAGACATTTGTTCGTAATTAGAATTTAGTCACGGCCTATGGTGATTAGGTATTCGTTTAGTAGTACAATTCTAGTGTTCATAATTTTTCTACACCAATAAATCATATTGGGCTTTTCTCATATGGTTATAGGAAGTTTAAGACCAGAAGAAACTTAAAAGCTAATTATACAATATTTATGGTTTGAATTAGAAAAATTTTATTATTTGGAATATTCTTAATTTACTTAATTATGCATCCTAATATTGCAACTGCGTTACGAAACATGCTTGTAGTTATTATGAATGATCCCTTATGATAGGATGTTAATTGATATTTGATATTTCAGTTAAATATATATATATATATATATCAATGTTGAAAATAACGCGTTATGAAACTCGTTATATTACGTTACGTAACCTAACGGAACCCTAGCGCTACGTAACAATTGGAAATAACTCAATGCACCGTAACAGTACGTTTTTTATGTTATTTTACAATATATTAATTAACGTTACGTTAAATTACATTATGTTACGTAATTTACAATTATCTTTTTAGTAATTTCTATATTATTATTGATTATTAGCGAGTTACTGTAATTTTAATTTTATTACTTGATTAGTTGTTGGCTCGTTTGATTGTTTATGAAATTGCTAGCTTGTTAATTTACGATGTTTTCTTATTTGCTTGTAATTCCTCTTCGGTTTCTAAAATATCTTACTTGTTGATATTACTGAATTTTTAACTGAACTTAAATCAACAATTACAAATAAGATAAATTGAATATTACAAAATATAAATTACAAAAATAATAATAACTGAAATTGAAATAAAAAATTGGAATATTATTTTCTTGTTAAAATGATTACTGGAATTACAGTTGTCAGTGTTCTAAAAAACGCTCTATGCGGCCGCATAGGCGTTTTCGCCACCTAAACGTTCACAAATTGCAGAATGCGGTCAATTATGCGGTCAGCCGATTATGCGGCTGCATAATTGGTTATACGGATTATGCGGGTGCATAATCCGCATAACGATTATGCGGTCAGCCAATTATGCGGCCGCATAATCAGTTATGCGGATTATGCGGGCGCATAACCCGCATAACGATTATGCGGTTAGCGGATAATTGGGTTTTGAAAACAAAAAAAACTCTCGAACCCGATCCGTTACCCGCAACCCATTTACTTATTTGCTTCTCTTTTTCGATTACGCTCGATCATCTCTCCCGATTCCTAAATCCAGCCCCACAAAAAAAAAAAAAAAAAAAAACCTTTTTGCGATCGCCTCTTCCCCCTCCGATCTCACCGGCGACCCGACGACATCTCCGGCAGCTGCAGTCCTCAAGGCGAGTTCTCTGGCGGCGGCGACAGCGCTGGTAATTTTTTTTTCAGTTAAGATTTTTAAATTTCTTTAGGGTTTCGATTTTTTTTTTTGGGATTATTCCTCTTGAACATTATTGTTGATTATTTTTTCTTCTTCCAATCGAAGCTCCTGAACTCCCAAGTCCCGAATCCAGCAGGAAAAAAAATCCTAATTTTGTGATCGCCCCTTTCCCCCCTCCGATCTCACCGGTGTCCCGACGACAACTCCTCCGGCAGCTGCGGTCCTCAAGGCGAGCTCTTCAGCGGCAACGACAGCTTTGATAATTTTTTCCTTTTTTCCTCAGTTACGATTTTGGATTATTTTAGGGTTTTGATTTTGTTTTTTTGGATATTATTCCTCTTGAACATTTTTGATAATTATTATGAGTAAAATGAGTTGATTTTAGAATTAAATTCTTTGGTTAAAGGAAATATTCGGAAAAAATAGGGCTAGGGTTTTATTCGGGAAATTAGGACTGGTTGCAATCAGAATTTTGTCTATGCGTGATATGTTATTTGTTACTGGTAGAAAATCAAGAGTTATTTATTGATTTTTTTGTTAGTATTTGATTTGCTGGTTTCTTACTTGCTGCAGATAAAGAACATGAAATGATTAAACACTGGTTGCTGAAGATTTTTTTATTACTATTTGATTTGTAGAGTTTTTTTGTTACTATTTATAGAGTTTTTTGTTACTATTTTGTTACTATTTTTACTGATAGCTGCAGAGTTCTTCAATTTACAAATTAAGTTCTTCATTATACAAATTAAGGATTTATTTGTAGAGTTTAAACTCCTCTTTTGTTTTAATTAATCTTTTGAACCAGTTTTTAAAGCTTATGTTTTCTAAAATTTATTTAATTTCTTATGTAGAACCAATTTATATTCATTTTACATGCTTACGGTTATTATTTATAATTTTTTAGAGTTTTATAGCACTTAATATATCTATTTTAATAATTATTATATTAATATGTATAGATATATTAAAATATTAATAATCCGCATAATTCCGCGTAAGTCGCATAATCGGCGCGTAATCCGATTATGCGTTATGCGGTCCTGGACCGCGCATACTGAAAACGCATTTTAGAACATTGACAGTTGCAAACTTAATATAATTTATAAAGATAAATATAAAAATTATTGTAAACTTAATATAAAATTAAAATAGGTTATGATTATAAAATAATTTTATATTCTTTTTTTATATTTTAAATTTATTTTTTAATTTATAAAAAATTATTTTATATATTTTATATTTATTTTTCTTAAATAAATAGGAAATTACATAACTTACGTTATGCGTTACGTTATGTGCGACATAACTTAACAGAGGCAAAACGTTACGTTACCGTTAAACATTGATATATATATATATATATATATATATATATATATATATAATATTAAAAATTATTGCTTGACGTGTCCTCATATACTAATTTTTTTTTTAGAATTTTGTCATGTCTCGTCTATATCTGTGTGTTTCAGTGTCCCTCCTCCCAACCCATTCCCCCACATAAGGTAGCTCTCTCTCCCCCCCCCCCCCCCCCCTCCTCTTCTCCTTCCCCCTTAAGAGAGAGATCCCTCTCTAAATAGATCCTCTCTAGAAAAGTTGGTTATTAGATAATTCCAAGGAGGATTTGTCAAGATTGGGTTGAACTGAATGATCTAGGTTGGGAGTTCAATAGATTGGGTGGTTTCATGGTATAATGTAGTCCCTCTCTCTAAAAACACTTGGTAGTTTGTGAAAGAGGACTTGTTCAGCAGGTTAAATTCATTTGAAGAGGTAAAGTTAAATCGAGGAAAATGAGAAGAGAGCATAACAGATAGATCATATTAAAGTAAAAGATAATAGAATATTCTCTAGTAATTGGATGGACAATAACCATCCAATATCTTCAAAAATTGGATGGACAATAACCACAAGATTGATTTGGAGTCGAGTGAGTTAGCCAATTTAAATAGGTTTTAACCAATTTTGACAAAACCAAACCGAACCGATTTGTAATAAGGACCAAAACCGAATCATACTAATTTGACTCGGTTAGGTTATTCAGTTCCAAGTCTGTGAATAAAACTTGTTTAAAAATTATCACTTTAATCATTTTGGCAAATGTATTTCTCTGAAGCATCCAATTTGCATTGCATTTATTGCCTATATACGTATAATTTTTAAATAAGTTGGTCGGTTTGGGTTGGGTTTCGGAGACCGGAACCGAAAACAAACCATCTATTTTGGTACGGTTTTGCTTATTTGGATCGACTTTAAAAGGCTATTTCGTTTTAATTAAACTCTGCTCACTCTAGTTTTGGAGCTTAAAGTATTTAAGATAATAATATCAAAAGATGAAGATTGGAGGAACTAATACTAAAATATGTAATATGTAAGGGGCCAGTATCAAAATGTTCCTAAATAAGCTACTACTTTTATTACTTATATACCCATCATAGAAAAAAATAATAATAATAAGCGAAGCGCATGTGCTTGATCACCTCCTCAATGATTTTAACGGCGACCCGGTCCTTAACGCTTCCCCCAGGGTTGAAGAACTCAGCTTTACCCAAAATCTGCAACGAAAATCCAAACGGGCATTTCAAAAATCCCATCTTTAGCTCTTTTCAACGAAAACCCACTCAAATTAAAGGGTCAAATCAGCTTACCTCGCATCCTGTGGCATCGGAGAGGCTGTTAATTCTGATTAGCGGAGTGTTGCCGATGGCGGCGATCAGGCCCTTGTTACGATTGGTATCTCGAGGGTTTTTGAGAGATTTCTTCTTCTTTTTGAAGAATTGGAGGTGAGAGATGCGATTGGAGAGGAGGAGGAAGGAGAAGACGGTGATTGAGACCGCAGCAGCGGCAGCGATCCCAACTGCGGGCCTTACCGCCGCCATCTCTCTCCCCCTCTCGCTCGTAACTTCTTCTCCCCCAAAAGAAAAGGCGACTCACTTTCGTGAGGGCTCACTAGGAAAAATGGTGTGCTACTTTAGAAACTCCCGTCATTTTCGCATTAAGCCATTGCCACTCTTGATATTAATGGGTTTCAGCTGGGTTTGGGTACCCTAAAACTAGAATCCGGATCCGATAATGATTCGGCCTCGGGTTCAAATCAGAATTTTACCTCTATTTTCGGGGAACTTCTAAAGGGGCACAACTTTTTTCCCAGTGAGCCTAGTTAATAACTTCCAAAAATATCAAGTTTACCCTCTAAAAAAATTTTCCATTTTGCCCTTACTCCTTCTCCTGCTCCAGGCCTCCCGCTCCCACTCCGTTCCCGTTCGGACTGACAGTCCGAACAGGGGAGGAACTGTTCGGACTGTCAGTCCGAACAGACCAGTCCTGTTCGGACTGACAGTCCGAACAGGTCTCCCCTGTTCGGACTGTCAGTCCGGACAGAGACTTGATCCGATCTGCTACTCCGGACACCTCACCCACTATATTTATATAATAAACTGTTATATCATTAGTTTATCCAATTTAACATCACTTTACGGACTTATATTAACAACTAATTATACATTATTACAAAAATATAGTGAAGGAAGCAAAATGATACAATGATACACTGATACACCGACACAATAATTCACTAATACACCGATACAATAATATATGGATAAACTGATTCATCGATACGCCGATACAATGATACACTACTACACCGATACACCGATACAATGATACATCGATATACTGATACAATGATATACTGATATACTGATACAACGATACAATGATACTCCTGATACACAAATGCAATGATACTCCTGATACACCGATATAACGATACAATGATACACTGATACACCGATACAATGATACAACGATACAATAACTGATACAATGATATAGTGAACATTATAAACAAGGTCCCCTACGTATAAAACAAACAAGATCACATACAAATTAAAGAAATAAGATCAAATACAAACGTAGTGTATATATTCCTCGAACAAAAAGCAAATAATAGGGTTCATTACAAACAAAAACCATATATTCTACAAATTCTTCAAAATGTTTGAAAAAAACAATTACACCGGCCACTTGAAGTTCCTTACAACATCCATATCAATACACAACTAATATAATCTAATCACTGTCTCCTTGTCTTCCTCGGGGATTGGCGTCTGGTTCTGATTCGAGACATAAATGCCGTATCGGATGCATCAGGAGTGGATTGATCTTATCTTTGTTCATCTGCTTGCTATTCTGGTGGTTCTTCTGATTGGTCTTCTGTACATGTAAGTATGAACTTACAAAGTAAAATTTGCTACAAATATCTTTTTTGTCTTTTTTTTTTTTTTTTTTTGCTGCGAGATAGTATAATATTAAATTTTAAAGACACTAAAACCGTCTTTTGCAACTTAATCAACCATTAGGACAATACCATCAAACTTCATAATTAACTAATAAATTTTAATACTAACGTTCATGATTATAAAAAATAACTAAATTTCGCATATTTTACAATTGGAATTACAATATTAAATTTTCTTAATAATTATAATCTAAATATTAAAAATTAAAATTAACAAAAAAATGCTACAACTAAACTTTCTACCTCATCTCCTCTTCCTCCTTCCAAACCCAACAAAATCACCAAACCCTAATATTTGAAGAGTTGTTTAATCCAAAAATAATAAAAACTAAATTTTAAAATAAATATTACTAAATTTGGAAAACTTACTTAGTAATGGCGGGAAGGCGGCGGCGGCGGCCTGCAGCGGCGTGAGGGAGAGTAGCAGGGGTTTAGGAATGGGAGAGAGAGGGGGGAGATTTGGAAGGAGAAATGAGGAGAGAATAAGGATTGAGAGGATGAGTGGAAGTTTGGGTTAGGGTTTGGAGGAGAAATGAGGAGAGAAGAGGAAGAGGAGAGGAGATATAGGGAGAAGGGCATTTTGGGAATACAATATGTGCTCACTAAGAAATTTCTATTTTTAGCAAAAACTTACTGGGCTCACTAGGAAATCTGGGCTCACTAGGAAAAAAGTTGTGCTCCTTTAGAAGTTCCCTATTTTCGGGAGTTACTAAAGGGGCACACAATTTTCCTAGTGAGCCATTTGCAGTGTATCTATTATCGGGAGTTCCTAAAGGGGCACACCATTTTTTCTAGTGAGCCATTTACAGGGTATTTTTGGTTCTCCGTACAGTTATTAAGTGGGCTCACTAGAAAAAAATAGTGTGCTCCTTTAAAAACTCCCTTATTATCAGGTTCAAAGTCGAGATCGTGGGTATATTTGTGCAGAGTAGTTATTGACATTGATATTTCCTGATGATGACTCAAATATTGTTTTATTGTTATTATCTAACTTTAATCTAGGATTTATTGTTGGATGCGGATCAATAACGGTCTACCCACTTTCCTGGTTCAATTTCTATATTCAAACCTACTAAATCTCGGGAGTTTCTAGATGGGCACACCATTTTTCCTAGTAAGCCCACTTAAAAACTTATATCATATTACAATCTTGCCATTGAATTTTTTAGACCAAAATACTCCTGTCTTCCTTCTCCCTTCCCCTGGCTGAGATTTCGAAACCCTTCAGTTAATCCCAAAAAAAAAAAAAAAAAAAAAAAAACCTAAATACTCGACTCAAGAAGTGGCGAAGAGAATCGCGGCGACGTTGTCTAGACCAGCGATGGCGAAAACAGTAAAAGGGAGAGAAAAGAGGTTGGATAGTATTGGGTTTAGAGAAGAGAAGAGGAAGATGAAGGAGGAGTTGGATATTTGGGTTAGAGAAGGTTTTTTGGAAGAGAAGAGAAAAGCAAGAGGAAGGAGGAAGAGAAGAGGAGAAGGGGAGAGAAAGAATGGAGGGAGGGGGAGAGAAACGAAGGAAGGGCAAAGTTGAAATTTCTAATGTGCTCAATAGTATAATCCTCTATTTTCAAAAGAGATGGTGGGTTAACTAAGAAAACTGGGCTCACTAGGAAAAATGGTGTGCCCCGTTGGAAACTCTCTAAATCTTTAATGAATGGACACGCAATTTGCACCCGCTAATGAAATTGTTGCACGGGCATAAATAGAAATAATGTACATCCTAAAATTCACTTGAAATCCATAAAAGTTTGTCTAATGCACAGGGGATCAAAATCCGCATAGAAACTAGGGTCTTTTTTTTTTTTTTTTTTAAGATAATGGTAGGTTATAACCCTCCATATTTCATTAATAAGATATAATGAATGAAACTAAGAGCCCATATTACATATAAAAATATTTCATTATATGAGAGTTGTTGCTATTACTAAGTATTATTTTAGCAATTATATTAATTACATAAAATTATTTTAGCAATTATATTAATTACATAAAATTAATTAAGGAAGCTCCTTCTCTGTCGGCTTGCTAGTCGTCCCCAATCCTTGTCCACTTGCAAGCAGTGCCCATATCCTATGCTTGCGTATAATGAAACTAGGATCATCTTGAAGATACAAATACAATAATCTATTATGAGATTCCAATTAGAGTTTTGGATTACTTTTAACTTAACTTTTTCCTCCTGTGTATCTCTTTTCAATTAGGATGAAATAGAATGAGATTTCTATGCATCTACTTTCATTTAGGATCAAATAGAATGAGATTTCCATACTAAAATTATGAGGTAAGACTAATTTTACGTAAATAGGAAACATATGACTTAGAAAAAAAAAATTATGACAACCATATTGCTTTTCTACTATAAAAAAAAAAAAAAAAAAATTATGACAACCATGTTGCTTTTCTACTATAAAAAAGAAAATATATAAATATATATATATTTACAGATAGGTTCCATCATACAATATGATACACAGTTGGGCACCCATGTCCACAAAATTCTTCAGTTTCTTTATCCATCCATCATCAACCAGCATCAGTTTATGGTGTTGCAAGATGAGGTATGGTTGAAAACAAATTAAGACGAAGCCGCGTTAGGTTCATGCTTTTGGGGACTGTACGGATCTGAAAACCAAAAGCATGCAGCAGTCGGTAAGTAAAAACTAAAAACTTGCAGATTAATAGTTTTGTATATGAGAAACCAACTAGCATTCATCTCCGTCTCAATTTTGTGACCATGGGGAATCAGATTGGATTAATATTTAACCAAACGAGTTGATACAACAGTAGGCTTCTTCATCTTGTTTTACATTTTAGTATTCTATGCATGCTTCCTCTCTTTTCCTTCCCTATCATCGCCCTCCTTGAGCACTTGGCACCAGGGCAAGCTACAGATTCAGAAATTAGTTTTGCTTGGTGACAGTTAACAATCTATTTGCTCCTCATCTAGCGCGTGATATTAGATGATGTTTTGTAGGGGGGGTTTACGCATATTGAAATGGAAACTAAACCACCCCGTTATCTTTCATACAGGTTACAAAAGAAGAAGAAGAAGAAGAAAAGATCTACTTGGGCCCTCACGGTGCTCCTCCATCTCAAGCAAAACAGCGGCAGCTGGACCTGAACGCAGGGCGTAAACAGCATTTCAAACAGAAACTAAAGGAAGTAGAGCGCAGATATTCTGGCAGTATCGGACGTGAGAATAAGGTCGAACACATCCGGGAACTTGTGGGCAGTAGAGTCAGCAACCCAACACGATGCCCAATACCTCGTCGCAGGACTGGCTGGACCCGCATTGCCATGAGTCTCAGTTTGATAGGCATTCTCACTAGGAGTTCTCAGTTCTTTATAACAGCATATACTTTGTTTGGTGTCCGCCGAGATCTATTATAAAGCCTTATCGTACTAAATAAGCGCATGTACCCTTGTTTTGAACCTTGGGCAGTGGCCATTGCTACACAGAGTTATTATCTAGAAACATTTCGATGCTGTATCCATCTAGTTACCATATTGAGATTATTATCATTTTGACTGCTGTTTTACCCTGCTTATCGTTATTATTCCATGTTATGGAGAAATATGACCGTCTTCACCATGCTTGTACCAAATATGGATATGGATATTAGTTGGGGAGTGTTATATCAAGGTTTAAAATATTGGAAATGATTTTGGCTGATCATTTGTCACGTCGAAATCATCGGGCATGGTGTATTTGATATATGTCAGAAATATTGGTAAATATCATGTCGAGTATCCTGATTCTGTATATACTATATATATGGTCAGTATATTTAAAGCTTTGCGGCATATGTATCTAGCTTTAGGTATTTGCCACATTAGTTTGGTGCTTCGTCTCTCTCAACAAATTTGGACTTTGTCGGAAATTTGTCCATTCTGAATCAATTATGAGGTTGGAGTCTTTGTACTCTTATGTTGGTCAGTATATTTAAAGCTTTGCGGCATATGTATCTAGCTTTAGGTATTTGCCACATTAGTTTGGTGCTTCATCTCTCTCATCAAATTTGGACTTTGTCGGAAATTTGTCCATTCTGAATCAATTATGAGGTTGGAGTCTTTGTACTCTTATGTTGGTCAGTATATTTAAAGCTTTGCGGCATATGTATCTAGCTTTAGGTATTTGCCACATTAGTTTGGTGCTTCATCTCTCTCATCAAATTTGGACTTTGTCGGAAATTTGTCCATTCTGAATCAATTATGAGGTTGGAGTCTTTGTACTCTTATGTTGGTCAGTATATTTAAAGCTTTGCGGCATATGTATCTAGCTTTAGGTATTTGCCACATTAGTTTGGTGCTTCATCTCTCTCATCAAATTTGGACTTTGTCGGAAATTTGTCCATTCTGAATCAATTATGAGGTTGGAGTCTTTGTACTCTTATGTTGGTCAGTATATTTAAAGCTTTGCGGCATATGTATCTAGCTTTAGGTATTTGCCACATTAGTTTGGTGCTTTGTCTCTCTCATCAAATTTGGACTTTGTCGGAAATTTGTCCATTCTGAATCAATTATGAGGTTGGAGTCTTTGTACTCTTATGTTTAGTATATCCTCGGTGCATCTTAAACTTATCTGCAAGCCAATAAAAAAAAAAAAACAAGTCATGATGTGTGTGTGTGTGAGAGAGAGAGAGAGAGAGGCACTGTGTTAGAGCAAGAAATGGAATACAAAAATATAGAAACTTGTTGTGATTGGCATGTTGATGGGTAAAAAGTAAAGAAAAACCCCATATGCGAAGCTAGCCGTTGGATCGCATCAAAAAATCTCTAAACGGTTGGAGATCGAATTTGGTTTAAACTTGGATATCCAATCTTATCTAATCATGCTTGATCTTGGGTATCTAAATCATAACTAAACACATCAAATCAGAGATTCTGATAAATCTTCAAGATCAAGTCGGGTCCATATACATTGAATCAAATCAGATTGGATCAAATCAAATATCTGATTGGATTACAGTATACTTCCATCCTTATCTACAAGGCATGTGACCCACCCAACTCATGTCTATAAATAGGCGTTATGAGGCATTGTAAAAATACCTCTGGGTAGACCCAAGGTCCGTACTCTTGAGCTCGTAATTGACGAGCTCTTGAGTGCATACAATACGCTTGTTGGATATTGAATAAAGGTTATTTATGTGGATATTCCCAAGGGAATGTCGAGCCAGGGAGGAACGCTTGTCTTGAAGAGCAAATGGATCTCCAAAAATGGTCAATGACGGGGTTATGGTTGCCAAGGAGGCCGAGCTAGATGATACTGCTGGACCACTACTTCTGTGATTTTGCCCACGGTTTGATCGCCGAAGTTGTGAAGATTGTCCAAATTAATAGAGGCATTAAGAAAATTACCAAAGCTTTAGTTTCTGAACTCAGGAGATGTAGACAGTAAACTTGCTGATATGGTTGCAGTTGGTGCTGGAAATAACAATGAAATAGGTAAACATGGCTGTTGAGGCTATGAGCAGGGTTGGCAGGAGGGGATGCAGTTTGATCACGGTTATATTTCTCCTTATTTTGTAACCGACAGCAAGAGAATGTCGGTTGAATATGAGAACTGCAAATTGCTTCTTGCAACAAATGCAAGAGATTTGGTCAATGTTCTAGAAGATGCCATAAAAGAGGGTACCTAATCTTAATAATGGCTGAAGATATTGAGCAGGAAACCCTGGCAACTCTTATGTGAACAGGTTTAGAGGAGCCCTGAAGATTGCTGCACTTAAAGCACCTGGATTTGGAGAAAGCAAAAGTCAGTATTAAAATCTATGTGAATTCATTGATTGGCGTTGCCCCCAAGCTTATACCATTCACCTGGAGGACATGAAGCAAAAGAGGCGGAGAAAGTTAAATGAGCTAAGAGAGCAAACTCGCAATCGCCGAGCAAGGCGAAAAGCGTTTAAAACCCGCATTAAAAACAAGGCTACATAGCTACCTCGCGCGCCCACAGAGGCCGGAAGAAAACCAAAAAAATTGACTAACTCACGGCCTCAAGTAAAATGCGAGGCTATTATAAATTACAGAGACGAGCCAACATGTGTAAAGAGCACTCCAAGCGAGCCTAAGTCCATCTATAAGTGTGAACTTGGACAGAAACATGAAGCTCATATAAAATGCGAAGCTAACAAAACTAGCGTAAAACGCAAAGTTAAGCCAGCGTGCACAGGCACTCCCCACGCAAGGCTAAACCATCACTTGAAGTTAAACTTCTTCATAAATGCCGAACCAGCATAAAACGCGAGGCTGACGCTAAACGCAAAGTTGTATTTCAACCTCGTGTAAAAGTTTTAAAATACGAAGCTAACTACTAGCTCCGCATAAAACAACCAAACAAGTCCCACATAGGGGATGGGGCCTACATCTAGAGAACTTTGCGTATAATGCGAGAATAAGTATAAAGCCAAAATGTGAGGCTATGCCAGCGTATAACGCAAGGCCAACTCAACATAAAGTCATTTGAACGCGAGGCTAAACCCCGCGTAAAACGCGAAGCAAAGCCAGTGTAAAATCATCCAGACACAAGGCTGATGTTACGTTAGCAAAGAGTCATTTAGAATGTGAAGCTAACTCCCAGCCTAGCACAAAAGACGTAGGATGCGAGGCTAACTCTCAGTACTGCATAAGAAGTTCAGAATGCGAGGCTAGCTCTTAGCCTCGCGTAAACATCAAGAAATGGAAGGGTAAGACCTGCATCAAAGACTGAAGATGTCAGGTTAGCCAGCAGCTCTGCATAATTTTTAATGAAGAAGATAGTGGTCCATTAACTTACAATAGGCTCGTAACCAATCAAAAGATGCCTACACAGGGTGTGGGGCCCGCATCCAATAAATCTCGCTGCTAAGCCCACATAAAGGGATCAAGATGCAAGACTAAGCTCGTGTAAAGCAATCCAAACGCGAGGCTATGCCCGCGTAGAGCGTAAAGTTATATTTGCGACTAAAATGCGAATATATTCAGTGCGCGAGACTAAGCCAGCACAAAATTTCAACTTAGTGTGCAAAGCCAGCGCACAAGTCCAACTTGGTGGTGAGGCTAAATCAGCCATAAATCTGACCCTGCAATGTTACTCAAGCGTAAGGATATACCAACGTAGAACGCGAAGTTATACCCGCAACTAAAATGCAAAGTAATTTAGCGAGCGAAGTTAAACCAGCGTATGAATCTAACTCAGTACGCAAGGCTAAGCCAGCACGCAAGGCTAAGCCAGTACACAAGTCTAAATCAGCACACAAGTCTAACCATGTATATAATGCGAAGTTATACTAGTCCAGTCGCGAGGCTATGCCAGCTTAAAATGCGAGGTTAAGCCCGCAGCTAAAAAAATATGAGGTTAAGCTTGCATTCTAAACGCGAAGCAAATATCTCATAGCACTATCAAAGGCGTAATTTTTGCGATTTTCTGGAACTTTTCAATGCGGTCAATTCTGAAAGAAAATCAGAATCTACATGAATTTCATAAAACCAGAGATTGGAGAGCCCATAGGGGTTGGAACATATTATAACTCCTACTTTTCACAGGGGGTAGAAATATAAGATCAACTGCCCAAAGCCAAAAAAGCTAATGGAAGAGAAACTGAAAATCCTCGGCAACTCACCATGCTGAGAGGAATAGCATGGCTAACCCAATACAAGATATTGGGTAGTAAAAGTATAAAATTGTTGGCAGTGAAAATTTCTAAGTAAATAGGATTTTCCACAACAGAATGCGGAGCTAACTCTATAGCTCCGCGTATTGGCTATTTTAGTCTCGAGTTTGAGCAAAACGCGGAGCTAATCAATAGCTCCGCATTCTGGTTCCTTAGCTCCGCGTTTTGGTGAGATTAACTCCGCGTGAGCAGATAAACCAGAATCTTAAATTGATTGAGATTAAGATTTTGGCTTATCCAAATACCCAAATTAAATCCGACCAAAACTCTAAATCAAGAGATTTAAAATCAAAACTAAGATATTTGATTGGAATGCTTGATGAATACAAATTCTATTTAGATAGAAACTCTCATATCATCCTAAGACTATAAATACCCTCTTGAGGAAGCCCTAGGAAATCTTTTGGAAGTTTTTGTGAAGTTCAAGTTACGCGTGAGAGGCTTGAACGAATCAAGACCAGAGAAGATCAACTCTACAGTCGGCCGGCATCTTCTTCATCAAGAAAGAAGACCATCGTTGTCAGATCGTCCAAAGGAACTACTTCGATAGATCTCATCGCCACACAGATCCCACGATATTATTGTAAAAGAGAGCGATAAATATAAATCCTCTCGTTTGTTCTTTTTTTTTTTTGTTCTCTTTCATTGTAATTTAAGTTAATTCAATAGAAGGAAAGCAAATTTCTGCTGCGAACAAACTGGCGACCACAGTGGGAGAAATCTCTTTCACCAAAGAAGATATCAGGACGCAATCTGACATCGAGAGGATCAGATCCGACGTGGATATGCTAATCGTTGAAATCGACCAGCAGAAGTACGAGGAGTATCTCTCCTCTGAGTCAGGTAACCTGACTAAAACGAGGCGCTATCGTCGCGTACACTCCAATATCCGTAAATCGGGTAATCGAAAATCCACCATTAATCGGGAGCCCGTGGAGACCGCGGCCATAGAGCCGTCGTTCGGACAGGAAACCCTAGCAGAGGATGATCTCTCTATGGCTGAGGAAGGCTCGGGAACTGGATTAACCAGAACCCAACTCCGGAACAGAAATCGAAGGTCTAGGCGAAAAGAGCTTAAAGCCCGCGTTAAACGCGAGGCTATTTAGGGAGCAGAACGCGAGGCTAAAGCACCTCGCGAACTAGCTTGCGTTAATCGCAAGACCAGTTAGTTTTGCGTTAAACGCGAAGTTGCAACTTGTGTTAATCACGAGGACAAGCCAGCGTGTGATTCTCCACGCGAGGCTATTACTGGGCTTAGTGATAAATGCAAAGCCAGTAAGATTTGCATTAATCGCAAAATTTCTGACACTCGCGTTAATCGCGAGGATAAGATTTCCTTATAGCCAGCGTGTGATTCTCCACGCGAGGCTATTACTGGGCTTAGCGATAAATGCGAAGCCAGTAAGATTTGCGTTAATCGCAAAATTTCTGACACTCGCGTTAATCGCGAGGATAAAATTTCCTTAGAGCCAGCGTGTCATTCTCCACGCGAGGCTAATACTGGACTTAGCGATACACGCGAAGCCAGTAAGACTTGCGTTAATCACAAGAGTCCTTACCCTAGCATAAATCGCGAGGATGATTGGAAAATTTGCGTTAATCGCAAAAATCGCGCTAAACGCGAAGTTATGACTTGCGTTAATCGCAAGAATAAGCCAGCGCGCAAGAATTTTCTTCCACGCGGGGCTAATATTTCAGAAATTAAACTTCTGCAAGAACGTCAAGCCAGCGTAAAACGCGAGGCTAGCGTAGTAAAACGCGGAGCTATGTCTCAGCTCCGCGACGCAAAACGCGGAGCTATTTCTCAGCCCCGCAACGCAAACGCGAAGCTATCTCCCAGCTCCGCGTAAATCGACCCGAATACAAAATCAGGGTTGATCACCACACCAGTGGACCAGAACTGGACTCCAGTGATCTCAAGAAGTTTCAGCAGGTTCCTGGACCCTCTCAACAGGTGGAGGGGCCCCACTACCCCATATCTAAAGCCATTGATCTCAGGGAGTATCTAACCAGGAAAAGAGCTATAAATCAAGTTCAATCGAACCTACTTGTCACTGCCAGCAGCTTATGACAACAGTATCTGTTGTAGTAGACAGTTGCTGCTGTAAGGACATGGTATTAGTGTTCGATCGATTAACTGAGTCAGACAAGAACCCTGCTAAGAAGACAAAAACCATTCCCCGAGGAAAAAAGTGGAGAATTGTAACCTCCAATATGGTTGGAAAGGGGAAGAAAGTTGTAGAGATGGATAATGATTCGGAGTCAAGTGATGAAGAACCTCATCATCTCACCCGACTTAAATCAGGAGCTGTCCCGCCTCGAAACTATAAGAGGCTTGTAAAAGGTTCTTATGACGATGACAGCGATAACTCGGCTATAACTTCACCTCGTTCCTCTGCGTCATCTCGGCTACAAAAGTCAGCATCACATATGGCGAATAAATCTAACGACATCGATCAAAGATTTGAAGCCCAAGAAAAGATGATCCGAGATCAACAAAAAACAATCGAGGATCTCAAAATGATGCTCTTGAAGGTGGTAGAAAATACCCAGAAAATAGTCGAAGATAAGGCCAAAACTTCTTCAGAACCACCATCAAAGAAAGAAAAAGAAATTTTGTTCAATGAAGAAGATAAAGAAAAAAAGTTCCCTCAATACATGAAGACGAAGATAAATATTCTTTTCATGACCCTCATGAAGAGAAAATTGAGAAGCTACAAAGCCAGCTTGAAGTCTTGATGCACAAGGAGCTGAAAAAATCAGGGATTTCAAGACCATACCCACTTGAATGGGATTTGGCGCCATATCCTGAGAAATACAAACTGCTCAAATTGGAGCCATATGATGGGAAAGGATCTCTCAGTCAACATATTTATTACTTTTTGTCCTAAGCAGGTCAATTGATGGGCAATGACCCAGTAATGACCAAGGTATTTGTAAGTACCTTGCGAGGGCTTGCATTCACTTGGTTTATGCAGCTGTCCTCAGGTACTATTAATTCCTGGTTTGATGTTGAGAGACAATTTCTCGCACGTTTTTTTGAGGATGATACCGAAATTACGGTTCATTCCCTCCTTGCAACTAAACAAGGAGAACAAGAAACAGTAAAAGATTTTATAGAAAAGTTCCGGGAGAAATTCATGTACTGCAAACACGGAATGGTCTAGGAAACTCTGGTAGAGACATATCGACATAATCTTAAGACCAACGTGCTCTTAAAAATGGGGCCGTAGAGTTTAAGACATGGAGGGATTTCCTCAAATAAGGAGAGCAAGTCGAGGACTTGATCCGCCGAGTTGAAGAGTCTCATGGGTCAAGAAATACTGGGAATAATAGGTCGTACACGCAAAACAATAATAAGAATAAAGGTAAAGCGGTAATGGCGTCAGAGGCCGCTCCACAGAAGACAAATCCTCCGAGCCCAAAGCCCCAAAATCAAAAGGGCACGAGACAAAATAGGCCCCAGTAAGAAATGACTTATACTTTTAAGGCAGAGCAAACACCTACACTCTTTCACCTGCTCCTTAGGAAGGGAATGTTGAAATTTCCGGAGAATAGAAAATCGGAGGACGCTGGTAAAACCAACGACCCCAACTATTGTCTCTACCACCGGAATATTGGATACCATACCAGGGATTGTTACCCTCTAAAAAACAGGATCTAAGCATTGATAGAAGCTGGAGTCTTAACACTAAAAGAGGAACAAAAGAAGCTTACTGCCAATATGGCAACCTTGGTGGTTGGAACTCATGCGTTCCCTGCCGGGGTGACCCCAATACCAGAAGGGAAGCTGGTTACGAAAAACCATGACCCGCATAAAAAGGCACAAGGATTTGTCCCCGTAACAACTCAAAGAGGGGAAGTCATGTGGGTCCACCCTGATTTACTACAGGATGAACAGTGGACTACCGCAGGGGGGTCAAAGGAAAAAGCGGACTAACAATGCTATTTCCACGAAAATAAAAGATGAATACATAATTGCAGGGGCATTTACAGACTCTGAAGAGGAGCCCGAAACTATGGTCACTCATCAAGATGGGGCAGGCCCTTCCGGCACTCGATCTGGTAAAACATATCTCAAGGACTACACCAGAGTAGACCCGAAGAATATATACAGGGAACTCGCGAAGCCTACAAAACAAAAAGGGTTCGTTTCCAGAAGAATTCTGTAAGAGATGAAGAGGCCAAAGAAGTTGCATTTAAGTTTGATATAATAACTCAACTGGCTAATATTCCAGCTCGAGTCACGCTGTACGAGTTGTTACGATTGTCGAAATCAACTCGCGAGGCGTTAAGAGAGGCCTTGGCAGATTCTGAGTCATTCCTAACTCAGATTGTCGAGCCAGCTGATCAAGAACAGGACTCTTGCCCCCGCTGTCATCAAGTGAGGAGGCAGGTCCCACGGATTACTTTCTCTCCAGAGGATATGCAAGTAAGAAATATAAAGCATAATGGCCTTTATATTTCACCGGATATGTCGGGTCCACAAAGGTGGACCGTATTCAAATCGATCAGGGGTCTGCATTAAGCGTTATTCCCAGAAGACTGATGCAACTATTGGGAATATCTCCTCATTGTTTGATGCCAACTAATACTACAATATATGGGTTTAATGCTAATGACAGCTGTCCTCTTGGCAAAATCCGACTTCGGTGTCAAATTGGAGATTTGAGGACGGAGGTCACATGCTACATCATTGACGCAGACATTTCCTACAATATTTTACTGGGACGGCCTTGGATCCACGCCTATATGATAGTCCCATCGACTCTCCACCAGTGTATGAAATACTGTGACGAACAGGGAGAAGTCCGGACACTAGTTGCAGATAGGCAACCATTCAAGGGACTAGAAAATTACTTCAAGGACGCCAGGCTATACAAACTAGTCTATGAGGTCCCCTGTGACAAGCATAAAAAGCTTCAAGAACCCGACTACAGCGGCAATGAGGCGGACATGGAGTACGAATCTACCGAAGAGGATGATGGGAGTGACTATGAGATAAACCCTCACATTGATTTTAAAGCAAATTAAGATAATAATGTAGCTAATGTAGCAGAAAATGAGTGGATTATTAATGAAAATATAAAGTTAGTCTACGAGCCTGCTGTCGCTACAGAATCTGAACCTTCTTGTACTTCCACTGAAGTGGATGGCCTATCCGAACTTGAAGTTCTGGCAGCATATCATTTGCCACTTAGGTCATCCCTCCTCTCTTGGTCTAAAATAACGAAAGAACGAGATCACCTTTTCCGAAGTACCGCCGCGACATGTATCGCATAAATCGATTTTCTTCGGCAAAGTGATCACATCGCCTAACCAAAAACAAAGTAGTGAAAGTGATGAACAAACATCACCTCAATTTCACTTATATGAACAAAAATCCCGACAAATAATGGAAAAGATGGGTTATAATTTACTCAAAAATTGGGATTAAACTTTGGAAAATGGCGACGAAATCTCATACCCTCGTTTAGACCAAGAGGAAAGAGCCCAGACTATTATCAGAAGATTCGCAAGGGGTTGGGCTATGTGTCTACTCCTCCCTCACCACCATGCATATACGAAGAGAGATCTTCATCCGATGAGGATCTATATCCGATTGATCATGACTCGGATCTAAGTTCTGGCACCTGGTTTCAATCCCTGACAGCCAATATGGTTTCAGTCGCACCAGAAAGCGATGAGGAACCAATCGATGTTCAAGATGATTCCTGGGCTAAGCATATGGACACTCTCTGGGATGTCCGCTTTGAATAGCATGACCCGCCCACAGAGAATAAGCTAGTACAGGTCAACATGGGAACGGACGAGAATCCGAAACCCATCTTCATAAGCGACACGCTAACTCCCTTAGAAAAAGATGAACTTATATTTCTTATCAAAGAGTATATAGACGTATTGACATGGAGCTATGAAGATATGCCTGGTCTTGATCCTCAGATTGCCACACACCGGCTAAATATTAAAGAGGACGCCAAGCCAGTTAAACAACAGCAAAGGCGTTTTCGACCGGAGTTGATGGAGGCGATAGTCGCTGAGGTTAATAAACTCATAAAATCAGGATTTGTCCATGAAGAGCAACATCCTGATTGGGTGGCTAATATAGTGCCGGTTCGTAAGAAGAATGGCAAGATCCGAATATGCATCGACTTTCGTGATCTAAATGCTGCATGCCCTAAGAATGAATTTCCACTCCCAATCACCGATGTGATGATTGATAACACATGCGGTTATGAGAGGATGTCTTTTATGGATGGCTTCTCAGGTTACAATCAAATCAAGATGCACCCAGATGATGAAAAGTATACAGCTTTCAGAATGCCGCTCGGGGTATACTGTTATACGGTAATGCCTTTCGGATTGAAGAATGACAGTGCCACTTACCAACGTGCATTGAGCATATTTAAAGAACATCTACGAAAAACGGTAGAGTGTTACGTGGATGACTTGGCAGTCAAAAACAAAAACAAACACGATCACCTTCATGATCTGAAAACAGTTTTTGACCTTATGTGAAGACATCATTTGAAAATGAATCCTGCTAAGTCCTTTATGGGGTGTCTAGCAGGAAATTCCTAAGGTTCATAGTTACCTCAGAAGGAATTTTCCTTGATCCTGAAAAATTAAAAGCAATCAACGAAATGCCGCCTCCCCGCAATCTTAAAGAGTTAAGGGGGTTATAAGGAAAACTGGCCTATATCCGGCGCTTTATCTCCAACCTATCAGGACGATGCCAATCATTTTCCAGACTCATGAAAAAGGGGGTTTCCTTCGTATGGGACGAGGCATGTCAACAAGCGTTTGACGATCTTAAAGAATACCTCACAAAACCTCCTGTCCTCATGGCACCTGCCCCTGGGTAGCCATTTCTTATATATGTAAGGGTCATGGATAATGCGTTAGGAGCATTACTTGCTCAGTAACGGCCATGAACGCGCCCTTTATTACTTAAGCCAAACAATGATTGGGGCCGACCATCGGTATACTCCGATTGAAAAGGAATGTTTAGCCCTAGTATTCACCGTTCAAAAGATGCGACACTATCTTTCAGGGCAAACGATTCATGTCATATCGCGGTTTAATCCTTTAAAAATCCTGATGATAAAACCGGGATCCTTAAACGGCCGATTGGCGAAATGGGCATTATTACTATCGCCATATGATATACACTTCGTTCCTCAAAAAGCAATGAAGGGACAAGCGATCGCCGATTTCGTAACAGACCATCCAATTTGGTCTAACTCTAAACAGACGTCAGAGGTTAACACAACTAGCAAAGAACAACCATGACAGATGTTATTTGATGGTGCTGCCAGATAATCTGCTGCTGGAGTGGGAGTTGTGCTGATATCCCCACATAAACACATACTGCCTAATGGCTACTCATTGACAGAGCCGTGTACAAATAATGTGCAAGAATACAACGCACTCATTATTGGATTAAAGATGGCTCTGCAACTGGGGGTGAACTCTTTAGAGGCCTATGGAGATTCTAAACTCATTGTCAACCAGATAACAGGTGAGTATGAAGTCAGACATGAAGCTCTCATCCCCTATCATCAGCTAGCCATCGATCTAGCAGGATACTTTGAACAGTTTTATATCTATCATATATCTCGGAATGAGAACGTCTATGCAGATGCTCTTGCCACACTAGCTGCAACATTGGCGATCCCGCCGGGTGAAGCTAAAAACATCACTATTGGTAGCAGAGAACTCCTCTATCCAGACACGGTATTCCAAACCAAAGAGGTGTGCCAGACAGGCTTAACTCTGGAATTCCGTGATTGGCGATTTCCATTTATAGATTATGCCTTATATGGGATACTGCCAGAGGATCCAAAGGAAGCCGTCTCGATAAAGAGGAAGACTCCAAGATTTTACTATGATCATACACTTCAAACTTTATATAGAAAGTCAAGCGATAGTCTCCTGCTACGCTGCATATCAAAAGCGGAAGCTGATGAAGTGCTGAGAGAGACACATGATGGGGTGTGTGGAGCTCATCAGTCCGGTCCAAAACTCAGAGACCACATAAGAAGGCTGGGATACTACTGGCCGAAAATGATTACAGAGGCAATGGCATACACTAAACGGTGCCATGCATGCCAAATACATGCTAATTTTATTTATCAACCCCCAGAATACTTGCACAGTATTGTTGCTAGTTGGCCATTTGAAGCATGGGGAATGGATATTGTGGGGCCCATAACCCCCCGTCATCCAGAGGACATCAATTTATCCTCGCAATAACTGATTATTTTTCAAGATGGGCCGAAGCCGTGCCCATGAGAGAGGTAAAAATGACAGATGTGATTAAATTCATTAAGCATCATGTCATTTACCGTTTTGGCGTCCTTCGAAAAATCATTCATGATAATGGACCGCAATTCATCAGCCAGGGGTTCTCAAGATTCTGCGATAAGTTCAGAATCAAGGACATTGCTTCAACACCATACAATCCCGCGGCAAATGGATTGGCCGAAGCTTTCAATAAGACGATCATTAAACTCCTTCGGAAATTTGTCTCCTCCAACAAACGAGACTGGGATGAAAAGCTAGGAGAGTGTTTGTGGGCTTATCGCACCACCGTTTGCACTCCAACAAAAGCTACCCCGTTCTCCTTGGTCTATGGAAGTGAGACTGTCCTGCCTCTTGAAATCCAGATACCATCATTAAGAGTGGCCTTAGCCACAAAGATGACGACAGAAGAACGCCATCAACAAAGACTGCGAGAATTAGAAGCGTTGAATGAAAAACGTCTCCGGGCTCAACAACAAATTGAGTTGTTTCAAGCCCGAATCTCGCGAACATTCAATAAGAACGTTAAACCAAGGACCTTTAAATAAGGAGACTTGGTTCTGGCTATTAAAAGGCCAATGATTCTAACCCACAAGACTAAGGGTAAATTTGAACCCAAGTGGGAAGGACCGTTTATTGTGAAAACGGTATACTCTAGTGGAGCATATCGCTTAATGAACCAAAATGGCGATAAGATGATGATGCCGATCAATGATAAATTTTTGAAGAAATATTATGCCTAAATAAACCAGAATGATGACCGAGTAACTGTCACATCTGGTTCATAATCCCTAGAAGTATAACCATCCACTTGTTCAAGTTACGCATATGAGCATTTGAACTTCGTCATCTAAGGCATGTGCAATTAGGCGCCTCTGCCGAAATCTCATAATCATCACTAGATTATTTTGGTATGTGCAGTTCAAGTTACGCATCAGAGCCTTGAATTGCCTCCATTAAACTAAGGCATGTACAATTAGGCGCCTATGTCTAAGTTAAAGAACCTGACCCGATCATCCCGGTGTAAGTAGTTAGACGCTTTCACTAAACTATCATTGAGCTCGATATAATGGGCTTTACCGAGGTTAATAATTATAACCCGGTCGGTATTAGCAGTCTAAGTTACGCAGATGAGCCTTGGATTGTTATACCAAAATGGTGAACTATTTTGATGACAATTTATTTGTTGTGCAAGCAAATTCTTGAAGCCAACAGATAAAAGAATCAAAAGAATTATCTTTATTCATAAATTAAAAGAATAAAATTACAAAAGAATCCAAAGAATTATTAAGTTCTTTCTTCTATTACAAGTTCTTATTACAAAAAGAATAAAGAATAAAGAATAGAATGAAAGAGAGTTATGGATCTCCTAGAAGCTTCAACTTATTTGTCGTCTAATCAATAACTCGACGACGACCCTCCTCCACGGAGTGTTGAACTTGCCGACGCAAATCATCATTTATTGCAAGTTGCTGGGTCAACCGCTGACGAGACTCTTCGATAGCGCGGCTCCTTATTATGCTCTCCTGCTCGAGCTGTTCTTGTTGAAGGATCAGCTCTTTCCGTTTCTTAACGGATTCCCCTAGCCGAGACTCACTGGCTTCTAGAATAGCCCGAGCCTTAGCGATAGTCTCTCTGGCTCTAAGAATGGCGGCCTGGCTCCCCTCAATTTCGAAGTCCACCATCTCCAACCCCCTGAGAATGGACTCCTGATTGGCTCATAGTTCCGCCAACTCCCGCGACCATCCTTCCTCCTGTCGCCTCAACTCCTCTTGACAAGTTGTTAACTCTGCCCGTAGCCGCGCCAACTCTATTTCAGTGATCGCCTCCACATCTGCTTGACGAACTGTGTTTAGCGTGTTCACCTGCTCTTCTAAAGCTTCAAGGCGGGGCCGGTAAGGAGCTGCTCGGTCACGTCCCCCAATCCTTTCAATATTATCCAGGTAGTTGGACAACATTGGACGTCCAAGATCAAGAAAATCTCTTCCGTCCAGGATCATCCCAATACATCTCCTTAGCAACCGCATAAAATCATTAACACTGTGGTTGAAGAATTTTTCGAGGGGGTCCACAGTGTTTGTGTTTAAAGCAAGCAGCGCTAAGAAAGATGTCGCCGGTGGAGGAGTGGCATCCGTTGGAGTTGAGAAAGAAGAAGCCCATCCCTGTACCAGACTCATTACATGCGGGGCCAGTAAAGCCAATAAAGACTTGGCAGAACTGGGAACCCGAGGTGAATTATCACTAGTATAGATCACTCGAGCAGCGCCACCAGCAGGGATAGACGATGGAGTGTTTTCACCCGAAGCTCCTCCTGTGACAGAAGTGGTTTCGAATGAGAACTTCAAATTCTCTTCATCCCCTATTGGCGGATGACTTGGGACTGGAGGAGTCACCAATGTCTCAACAGCCATTATTGTCGATGACATTAATATCGCTGGCTGAGGAGTAGGGGGCACACCAACTCAACAGGGAAAGTCCCCTCGGAGCTAACAGGCGGAGTTGGAGACGGCAGACTTGGAGATGGGGTAGCTTCTCTTACTGCGGCCGCGACAACGACCTCTGTCCTATCATCGCTCCCGAGCTCATTAATTGAGGGAACTGAAGTAGGAATAGAGAGAGGAGCTGGCGTGAAATAATCCACGCCAAACTCCTCCGCCGAACTATCCAGACCACCTACTGAGCCGGTAGTGCCAGAATAGTCGACCAGCTCCTCGGACTCCATCCTGGTAGTTGAGTGCATGGGAGAGTGGAGTTGATTACCTGCTCAGAAAATCAAACAAGGAGTGTTACATATAATATAGAAAAAAGAAACAGAAGATAAAATATAAAATTTAAAAGAACCATACCAGGGGATACAAGTCCTGTGGTTGGACTTGAAGGTGGAGTCGTCGTTGTCTCTAAAAGTATACCCGTCTCGCCACCTAAAGGCTGCGTCGTAGTATACTCGATCGATTCTTGGAGTGGCAGGCGGACCGCAGTATCAGGAGCTTCAGGGGCGTTGGGGGTTTCTCCGGGCACGTTCTCCTCTGCCGGCGCAAATGGCAGAGTTGAGGCCAGCAAGTCTGAAGCAAACTTGACTACCGCTCTTGAGGAACTAATAGGGTCCCCGGGGCCAATCTTTTCTTCTTCTTCGCTGGTTCGCCCCTCACAAATCTGCGGAGTTTGATGGCTAGACTCCGGGAGCGGGGAACCAAGTATTGAGGAGCACCCCCAGCATCAGCATCATTGTTGTCATCATCATTATCATTAGAATCGCCAGCATCTGATGGATCCGCCGCGGTACCGAGGAATTCATCCATTACTTTCACTCAGACCCTCTTTGCCCCTCTACGGCAAGAGTAGAAGGCTTCAATCTCCTTACAACAGCTATGGTTGATGGAGAAGTTAGGTATATCAGCGTTAGCAACGTTGTACCAGGTGCAGAAACTCAAAACCATGCTTAAATCTGGCACCTTTTGGGGCAACATAAACTCAGCTCCAGTTCCCCCAGCGACGAAATGGAACCAGCCCCGCGCTCCTGCATACAAAATTTCCTCGTATGCCAGCCCTTTATTCGGGTTTCCTACATAAAGTTGCGTATATCCAAATTGACGGGCAAATCTGCTCGCGATATATGGCTCTATATAGAACATAGTGTCTTGCCTGTACACCAAGTGTCCGGGGTGAATGTTCAGCAACCACCAGAAGGCCCCTGAAGGTAAATTGGTGAACTTGTTTGCTCCTAAAATATCTTTAAATTTAAATCCATACTCTCCTCCAGGGAAGTCTGGGAAGCAGCGGAAGATCTCGTAGTTCTGATGATGACGGATTTGCGGATTACCGACATATAATTGCTCTTCCATACAGAGCGCTCGTACTTCTCCACGAAGAACGGCTTGTCGATCGGGCAGTAATCCGCAGCACTCATCAGCGACGGGCAGTGCATGACTAGCCACGCCATTAAATATGTGTAGGGCATCTCCACCCTTGGGTGCGGTGTCTTCACCGTAGCAGCTTTTTTTGCTGCTTTACCCTTTCCAGTTTTACCCTTGTTCTTCTCTGCTGGCATGAAGCTGTTGCAGAGCCCGGAGTCCGCTTTGGAGGTTGACAACCATTGCTGCTAATAGCCCGAACGGTCGCCCGTAAGCCAATAAGACGGCAGGATAGACGACGTTCCTTGCGATGGCCTCCTTGGATAGGAAAGGAACAACGCATCTCTTCAGCCAAAGCATCAGGAAACCCGTAAGCAGACCTCTATCTGAAATTGGGAACTGTGCCTGGTAATGGAAGCTTTGGAAAATAGTGTCTGGACTGAATCCCCCTTCATTGGAGTCAGTCGTATAAGTCGTGGCTTCCAGTTTGGAGATACGCTCCTTTATTTCTTCAACACTAACAGGTGGGCGTCCACGAACCATTGGGAGACTCTCCTTCAAGTTAATAAAGAGGTAGTCAGCCCACTTCTCATAGCCAACACCCTGGTTCCTCACCCCGGCCAAGTCGGTGCAAATGTGATAGTGGCACATCATTTCCCAATAGGTTTGGTAGATGTGCTCATTCTCCGATTTTAGCATCTTCAACTCTTCAGCGGTGGGGATATATTCCTCATAAGGGACTTCGCCCATTGATAACTCCGACACTTCAAACATCTCGTGGAGAGCAAACCCTAACTCACCTACGGGTGTAAAGAAGGTGTCAGTCTCGGGGTTATACATTTCCAGCAGGCTGAACAGGTAGTATGAACTTTGAGGCAAGCCAAACTGGACGTTTCTAATGGCTTTGTACAAACTAATTTCCTTCAGGGTCTGCTCATGGGTGTCCAGTACGTGTTTGACGAGCCTGAACCACCACATGTTGCCCGATGAATGAACCCATCCGGGCATTCTGAAATCTTTGGCGGGGTACTGTCCACCCTTAGCCAAGAATTTGCTAAGGAAAGTCTTAGCACGAGTTGGGACTTCACCAACAGAATGCTCCTTGGTGATTTTGCCTGGGAGGAGCCCCGTAATACATCTAGGGGGACCGTCTTGAAAAGCCCTATTCGCACCAAACTTGCCGGTCGCAACTCCGTCATATTCGCGAGTTAGCTCCCATTCTAACTCACGACAGGACAATAACCTCTGGAGGTATACCAGAAGGTCGCTACGCTCCATATCAGGGAGAAACATCAGTAAGTCACCGTTCCGATAAAGCCACTTGCCTTCTGCTTCGAATAAGATTTCATCCGAGTGCGCTATAGCATCTCCAAAGAGGAACGCCGGTTTCTCCAACGCCTCCCGGTTCGTGGCTTCAAAGGAAGCATAGTTATGATTTCCCGTGCGGTAGCAGGGCTGTATCTGATCAGCTTCTCCCTGCGCTCTCTCAAACCTGGCTTGTATGCAGCAAGAACAGTGGTGAAGTGAAACTGGGTGACTGAGTCTGCACCCCGCCATGGCCGAAGTGATGTCCTTGGGAGAGTGCATCCACTGAGTAGCCAACTGTAAGAAAAAAAATCAAGAATTAGAAAAGTTTTACGGAAAAATTTCTAAGTATAGAAATGTGGAGCTAAAAATAACTCTACACGAAGATAAAGAGATAGTCTCGCGTTTTTGAAAAACGCGAAGCTAAAGAAACTCCATGCGAAGCTAAGTCGATAACTCCACGTGAACGAACGCGAAGCTAAGTTGATAACTCCGCGTGAACTCCACGCGAAGCTAAGTTGATAACTCCGCGTGAACAAACGCGAAGCTAAATCTGTAACCTCGCGTAAGAACGCGACAGTTAGCAAAAGTAACTTCGCGTTTCAAAACGCGAAGATAATGCGATAGCTTCGCATGGAGGGAGACCAGAGGTCTTCTCCTTCTTCTCCAAGCCATTTGGTCGGAGTACGGCGATTTCATCGGTGAAAGAAGCAATTGGCCGGTTAAAACCGAGCCAAATCACTCCTAAATGGTTCTTAAGAATCCAAAAATGAAGATTCTTACCTCCAATTGGTGCGGTGTACGCCGCGTCGCCGCTGCGGCCACTCCCTCAGCCACTGCCGCCGCTGCTTGCGCCAGTCACCAACGGCGAGGAAGTGCGAGAAGAAGCGCGAGTCTTGGGTGCCATTGTTACAGGGGAAATCGACGGAGAATCGGCGAAAATCCGATCGGATCGTTTGAGGTTGCCTGGATCGCCGGTCGCTTGAATCGCTGGGTTCTTGAAATCTCTTCGAATGAAGTGACGAAGAAGAAGAAGAGACTTTATTTAAATGAGAAAACCCGCCCCTTGGTATTCGGTGCGAGCTTCAGAGCAATTACTGAGCAGTTACCCATTGAAACGCGAAGCTATTTAGCTCCGCGCAAGTATACAAAACGCGAAGATAACTTGGTATTCTAACTCCGTGTTTTAGTTTGAAGATCCAAAGTATTTCAAAATTTACTAAATTCTAAGCCATTTTGAAAACTTTGGAGGGGATTCTGTTGGCAGTGAAAATTTCTAAGTAAATAGGATTTTCCACAACAGAATGCAGAGCTAACTCTATAGCTCCGCGTATTGGCTATTTTAGCCTTGCGTTTAAGCAAAATGCGGAGCTAATCAATAACTCCGCGTTCTGATTCCTTAGCTCCGCGTTTTGGTGAGATTAACTCCGCGTGAGCAGATAAACCAGAATCTTAAATTGATTGAGATTAAAATTTGGGCTTATCCAAATACCCAAATTAAGTCCGATCAGAACTCTAAATCAAAATATTTAAAATCAAAACTAAGATATTTGATTGGAATGCTTGATGAATACAAATTCTATTTAAATAGAAACTCTCATATCATCCTAAGCCTATAAATACCCTCTTGAGGAAGCTCTAGAAAATCTTTTGGAAGTTTTTGTGAAGTTCAAGTTACGCGTGAGAGTTTTGAACGAATCAAGACCAGAGAAGATCAACTCTACAGTCGGCCGGCATCTTCTTCATCAAGAAAGAAGACCATCGTTGTCAGATCGTCCAAAGGAACTACTTCGATAGATCCCATCGCCACACAGATCCCACGATATTGTTGTAAAAGAGAGCGATAAATATAAATCATCTCGTTTGTTCTTTTTCTTTCGTTCTCTTTCATTGTAATTTAAGTTAATTCAATGGAAGGAAAGCAAATTTCTGCTGCGAACAGAGATAAACTACCCGAAGCCAAAAAGCTAAAGGAAGAGAAGATAAAAAAATCCTCGATAACTCACCATGCTGAGGTGAATAGTATGGCTAGCCCAACGCAAACGGCGATTGGTAAAGGTATCACAAATCCGTTGATAACTGGGGGTTTGCTAAAAATCCCGTGAACCTGTCATGTTAAGCTCTTACCTCTGAGAGCGAGATTTAAACCATCTCATCCACATCATCTTAGCGAGGTTGAACATGTCATGTTAAACTCTTAACTCTGACAGTGAGATTTGAACCATCTCATCCATATCATCTCGATATGATTAACCTGTCATGTTAAACTCTTATCTCTGACAGTAAGGTTTGAATAATTATCATACTGAAATAAACAGCGTATCCATCAAAATTCCAGACATGTGCAATTAGGCGCCTTTACCGATACCCGATGATTCTGATCCGATCATCTTGGCGGGTGCAGTTCAAGTTACGTGTGAGAGGCTTGAACCGTCTCCACCAAAATCTCAGGCATGTGCAATTAGGCGCCTCTGTCGAAACCCGATGATCCTGACCCGATCATCTTGGCGTGCGCAGTTCAGGTTACGCATGAGAGTCTTGAGCCGTCTCCACCAAAATTCTAGGCATGTGCAATTAGGCGCCTCTTTCGAAATTCGATAATCTTGACCCGATCATCTTGGCATGTGCAGTTCAAGTTACATGCGAAAGTCTTGAACCGTCTCTACCAAAATCTCAGGCATGTGCAATTAGACGCCTCTGTCGAAACTCGATGATCCTGACCCGATCATCTTGGTGTGTGCAATTAAGCACCTCCGCCAAAACCCCAGAAATGAAGAAACGAGCAGGCGAAAAATTCATTACTCATTGCAAAACAAAGAGAAAGCTAAGAAGGTCAAAATAAAGAAAATGATACAAGGGGTTTTAGCCTTCCCAAGAGCCTTCCGTCTCTCTATAATCGCATTCAAATTTTTTGGGCGAACTTCTTCAAGCAATAATCACGATGATGTGGCTCTACCTTGTTGATTCACTGGGCAGTTTCAGTTTGAGTCTTTCAGAGTATTACTTTTCATAATTACTTCCTACTGGATCGGAGCCTGCTAATGGTTTAAGTCTTCCAGCACAATGAAACACGAAACTAATAGCTTCGAGAAATAAAGCCAAATAACTTCGTGTGGATATTCCACGAAGAAAAAAATCAGATGCCAAGAAGAAGATCAACCAAAGGATGCCCTCAACTTACTATATCAACAAAATTACCCAAGACTACTACGTTAATGATTTGCTTCTGGAAGTCATTGGTGAATCGATTGCTGTTATACTATGGTCACTGAACAGCTCGTCCGTCAATAAATGATGCAAACTCATGATAACAAAGGAGCCCAAAGTATTTCGAAACTCGTTACAAACTAATGACGAGATTTTGAAAACTTTGAAGGGGGTCCTGTTGATGGGTAAAAAGTAAAGAAAAACCCCATATACGAGGCTAGCCGTTGGATCGCACCAAAAAATCTCTAACCGGTTGGAGATCGGATTTGGTTTAGGCTTGGATATCCAATCTTATCTAATCATGCTTGATCTTGGGTATCAAAATCATAACTAAACACATCAAGTCAGAGATTTAGCTAAATCTTCAAGATCAAATCGGTTCCAGATATATTGAATCAAATCAGATTGGATCAAATCAAATATCTGATTGGATTACAGTATATTTTCATCCTTATCTACTAGGCATATGACGCTCCCAACTTATGCCTATAAATAGGCGTCATGAGACATTATGAAAATCACCTCTGGAGAGACCTAAGGCCCATACTTTTAAGCGCGTAATTACGAGCTCTTGAGTGCGTACAATCCGGTTAATCCAGTCAATTTAACGTGCCTATGCGCGTTCCAAAAATCCAGCAGGTGGGACAATCTCATGTTGTTTCCAAGCTCCTATCAACGTCGGATCGTCTCCACGGACCTTATAGTCTTGATGGATTCTATCACTACTACATAGAACCCACGTTTTATTGTAAAATAGAGCGATAAATTATAAATCCTCTCGTTTGCTTTTCTATTGTTCCTCTTTCGTTGTAATCAAAATATTCAATGGAAAAAAGCAAGATTTTTGCAGAGAATATGGCATATAATTTTTTGGGTCTCATAGAAAAGAAGCTTTTGATCAAAAGCATAAATTAAGTGGAAGGTGGTGTGAGATCACATCAATGTTAAGGGCATTTTAATGATTCCCTACTCCACAGTGATCCCAACTCATGGACCACCACACAAGATGTGAGGTTTTAGCTCTTTAAGCTCATGCATCAAACCATAGATTCTCTAATAAACTTACGGCCCTATACATGGTTAACAATCACTATGACAATAATTATATGCCATATTCTCATGTTAATCAAGGCTAATGTCATGTGTGTCCCAATATTTGCAACAAAATTAATGTATTTTGAATTTTTTGCCTTTACAAATTTGGAGTTCAATGACATCATATTGTGCCTTCAACCACTTTAAATAGTTGAAGTGAACCCCATCGCTCTTTAAATAGTTGAAGTCACCCCCATCTCTCTCTCTCTCTCTTCAAAGTTGGAGACTTTGTCTAATCAAGCAATGGGTGGTGATAAGGTACTAATTCTCCCTTAATTCACTACTTTTATATGTTTTTTTTAATGATAGATCATTATGGGCTCTTTTATCCTGTGTTTAATCTTTTTTTATTGATATTTTTTCTTTTTTTTAATTAAAATTAGAATTTTTCTATATCAAATAGAACCTTTGATCTAATAACCTTTCATCTTATTTCATTTCCCATGATCATGTAAGAGCCAATAATAGCCAATATTTTTCATTGAATTTAGATTATTATTATTTACATCCTTGGTCTCTCTATTTTTTGTTTCCTTTTTAATGATGCAAGTTATCATAAAATTTATTCAGTCAAAAGCATATAAAGAAAGAAATAATTTTTAATCTCTTGCAGATCTCTACCATAATTTTGAAGGTTGATCTTGATTGCAGCAAATGCTACAAAAAAATTTGCAAAACAATATGCAAGCTCCAAGGTAATCAACACAATTCTAACAAAGCTCTACTAATGTCACAAAATTCAAACTTTTGTGACAAAATTCTAACTTGTACTGATGAATTGTGCTACTTGAGAACGAGAGAGCATCAAGACCGTCAACTTCGACGAGAAGAACAACACGGTGACGATCTCCGGTGCATTCGACCCGAAGAAGCTCTGCAAGAAGCTCTGCTGCAAAGCTTGCCAGGTGATCAAGGACATCCAAATCAAAGAGAACCCCACCGACGACGCCATAAAAGCCGCCAAAGCCGCCGCCGAAGCCAAAGAAGCCGCCGCCGAAGCCAAAGAAGCCGCCAAAGCCGCCGCCGCCTCCGCCGCCAAAGCCGCCTCCTCCGACGCCGCCGCCTCCACCGCCGCCGCCGCCGCCTCCTCCTCCTCCTCCGCCGCCGCCGCCTCCGCCGCCTCCGCCGCCTCCTCCTCCGACGCCGCCGCCGCCGCCTCCGCCGCCTCCGCCGCCTCCTCCTCCGACGCCGCCGCCGCCTCCGCCGCCGCCGCTCGATGGTGCACTTGCGGATGTAGGCCTTGGTATGGGAGGTATTATGGGGATTACAAGTGCCCGTGGTGCGGGAGGGGCTACGGGTGGCCGCAGGAGTGCCCGCCGCCGGTAATCTATGCTGCACCACCACCATATCCTTGTGGTGGGTACAAGACTTGCACCTACATTTGTGATGATCCACAACCTTCATGTAGCATCATGTAGTCGGCTTCATATAGCATATCTTCAAACTTTCTCGATTTACTTCATCTCACCATCAAACTTAAAGTTAATGTGGAGATTATGATTCGTATTTTTTATTAAGAGGAATATTGTTTTTTTTTTTTTTGTAAGTTTTTGAGAAAGTTAATTAAATAAATGTGAGCACATGTTCGGTCAGTTGCAACCAGTGACTAGCTAGTATGGGGAGGGTTTGGACCCACAACGATTTAATTTTTGTGTTTGATGATGAAGTGAGTGTAAATGTGGGTTGAGATCCAACCAACTTAGCAACCACTTGGATCACTGATTGCATAATGACTTGTGGCACTTGTAGATGTAGTAGACCCCCATGTCATAAAGTGGAGAATTTGGCTATGAAAAGCACATAGCTTTTGTTTCTGAAATGAGAACTCCATCTGATCCCTCACTTCGCTTGTCGAGATAAGAAAGAGGCAGCCAGAAATAGTTGACCTGGGAATCGCCATCGTTCTGTCAATGACTAGTCATTCGTTTTAAGTTTTAAGTTTTAAGTCCCACCTCCGAATAGTTTGTGTTATGCAATGTTTTAAATCTCGGTCTATATACCATACCAGTTTATCGACTGATATCCCAATTTCAGCCCCTAACTAGTACGCTAGGTATGCTTCGGTTCGAAGGCAAGATATCAGATGATATTTTGACCTCGAAATATTGCCGGTAAATAGTAATATCAAATTTTCTGTTATGCAATGTTTTAAATCTCGGTCTATATACCATACCAGTTTATCGACTGATATCCCAATTTCAGCCCCTAACTAGTACGCTAGGTATGCTTCGGTTCGAAGGCAAGATATCAGATGATATTTTGACCTCGAAATATTGCCGATAAATAGTAATATCAAATTTTCTTTCAATTACGTAAATAAATCTAGTCCGACTTGTTAGCTCATAACACTTGTAACCTATGTACATAAGGAAGAAATATAATTAGGGCTTAATTAGTAGTCTCATCCTTTTAATCAACCATTCCTCCATCACAAATGGTGACTACGAGATGCCGCAAACAACTACATTATATGTATTAACTTTATTTTTGGATTTTAAGGGTTGGACATTCAGTTAGTATATGTGTCCTTACGTATCTGAGAAGATTTTACAAATGTTTTATAATCTCAATATAAATTGTTAAAATATCACGTAAGATCTTAACTTGTTTTAAATAGCTTTACCTGATTTATATAGGCATGATATGTACATTTATAATCAAAGAAGACACCTGATAATGACATATAATATCTAGTAAATGTCACGATATATTCCCCAATATACAAATTCGGTTTCCGACCAATATTATCACCGATATCTGATATTTAAAAGACTAATGCTATGCATATCAAGCTTGACATACATGCCTGTGAGCTTGACATACATAGCTTATTCTCATGAGCTCGCATTTTTTCCCATTCTAACTATACCATAATTACTGTAGTTCTTGTCAACTGAAACTTGTAATATCTGAATATCAAAAATTAAATTGTTAAAAAAAAAAAAAAAAAAAAAAAAAAGTAATAAGCTAACAATCAAAAGCATATGATTGTACTCTCATCTGTGCTACAAACTATGTATCATCTACGTCATTAAATCACTCACAAAGTTAGCTTCATGAACAAAAATTTCAGTCACTAACCTCCAGCTTCTGCAGGTCTTGCTTTCAAGCTTGACAACTGCAAGCTTATAAAATAACTCTGGATGCCATTCTGCCTGCCGAATAGAAACTCATGGACGATCAAGAAACTCCAGGGCAGTGGCCGAGGGAGTCAGGCCATGAGCAGAGAGATACTCAGGATTATAGAACTTGCTCAGATGCCTCATCCCACTGTCGCACAGAATTGTTACTATAGTGTGCCCTGGGCCCATAGCTCGTGCTAATCTCATGGCACCGACACAATTCATGGCAGAAGAACTCCCCACAAATAGCCCATCATTCTTTAGAAGAAACCTGTAGGCATAAATTTTAGAAGAGGAATCGCATGTGAGACAACAAGAAGACATGGGTGTATGTTTCTCTGAATTCAAACCACTGAGATGACATGAAGGAAGGAAATGGCACTCACGGCTAAGCCTAGAAGGGAAGGTATAGCAGAAAACAGAATATGATGAACATTTTTGCTTGGGTTGTGAAGCAATTTCTTTCTACTTGCAAGAATGAAGACTTCCAATGCAAATAAAAAAAAAAAAAAATTAAATAATTTACAGGTGTTGTAATTTTATGTAAGAAGAGAGAAGAAGAAATTGGTTCTTCCCATAGTATAGAAGCAAATATACAATCCAATACTTTTTAGTCCATATGCGCAACATATGGAAATGCAATGTCAAATTCTGAAATGAGATGTTCTTATAGAACTTTACAAGCACAACCATAAATCGAAACGAGAAAGGCTTTGATTTTGAATTTGAAAGTGGAACAATGAATTAGTTTGCAAATGAATTGCAAGAAAAATGCTTGTCAGCGATACACCTTATAATCAAGTTGTCCATGAAAGTGGCCTACAAGGTAAATATTGCCATTTTAGCATTAAGCTTAGAAACAAGACACCAGATCCCACAATCGGTTTCAGTATCAGCCAAAAGTACATGGTATTGGAAATCAACGAGAATCATATCAGTAATATCAGTATTACTGACAGCACAAAGCAACATACTGACAACATCACTAACACTGAAATCGGTATAGTAGGGTCTATATCGGCAAAATCCAATACGATATTTGCAATACATATTGGTACTGGTCATTATTTAAAACCTTGCTCAGAAATATTTCCACATATCTGAGAAAAGATTAATGAGAATTTTTACTAAGAACAGGTATTTGAAGGCAAGGCTGTACCAAGGCCATGTTCGGCAGCAAAAGCCTAGACTGGTGTTAACCCAACTCCAGCTAACTTTTTCTGAGCACATAAAAAGCAAAGAATAAGGAAGGATAGTGTTGATATTATTTGAAAGTTGTTTTGCACAAAACCCCTCTCTTTTGGGAGGGCAATAGGGTTAATAAACTCTTATACTAGGTTGGAGTGAGGGAGTTGAGACTTGAACACTGGATGTGATTATCTAACCCCTTTCTCTAAAATTCATAACTCCAACATATTTCAACTACAGTTGCCAAACAAGGCCCAGGTACATCCCCAAACCCAATTTTCCACTCACTGAGTTGTATTCATTCAATCATCTCAAGGAAACGAAAGCAAGTCCATGCATTGTTATTCATTAACTTTAGACCAGATTGCCCAAAAAACTATGGAGTTCAGATTACCGACCTTGACATTTCAACAGCCTCCTTATCTGTGCCCCGGAAAGCTCCATCCAACTCTGCCATCAAGAAGTTCTTGGTTAGCCTATTTATTCCAATTCCTTCCGTGATAGTGTCGAAAGGATTCTTTAGCCTCCTTCCCTCGGCTTCTTCCTTTGTGTACATCACTCCTCTTGTGACCTTATTGAACAGACCGGATCCTGGTGGATCGACAAGGAAACACTTGATGTTCGGATCCTTTTCCTGAAAAAATTAACAATAAAGGATCTCAGGAGAGACCAACCGTTGTTCAATGAAACAATGGATATTTTTTTTTTTTTTCAATGTATGAGTGGATCAAGGGTGAAAACCTTAAGAAACCGTGAAACTCCAGCAAGGGTGCCACCAGTACCTGCGGCAGCAACAAAGGCATGCAAGTTCCCTTCAGTTTGTTCCCAAATCTCTGGACCAGTGCCTTCATAGTGAGCTCGGAAGTTCGCTAGATTTTCAAACTGATCGGCAAAGAAACCCCCTTTACAAGCAGTTGACGGAATGTTTTGACCTTGCTGTGATGCGTGACCATTAGCATGTGCCAATCCATCATCTTCTGTTTTACCAGCCTCTCTTTGCTTTGTGGCTAACTTATTGGCCTCTGAAGCTCTCCTCCGAGCAATATTAACAAAGTGGTCCTTGTGTGTAATGGAAACTGGTCTCACTCTTTCTACAGTAGCTCCAAGAGCTTCAAGAACTTGAGACTGAAATAACATTCAGATTTGACATATTAGAGTACCCAAAAAAAAAAAAAAAAACTATTTCAGCAACAGGTATTTGAGAGTTATTGCTACCCATTTAGAAACTTTTAGTATTCACTGAAACTAAAACACACAAATTGAGAAATGCCACAACAAAAAAAAACTTAAAGCAGTGATCCATATATTTATCGCGCAGTGATTTTTATCGAGATAATTTGATATCAAGGTTTAAAATCTCAGTATTGGTATCAACCAACGACTAGTGGTATCAAAAATCAGCAATATCAACTTATCTATCAATAATAATAGATATATCGATAAAATATCTCAGTATTGATACACATTGGTAACATCTGATATTTAAAAACTTGTTTTATATGCATTGGTTAAAAGATAGGAAAAAGAAAATAAAGAAAATAAAGAGAGATTGCTTGTTATGCATTCTTGGACCACAATCCATGGTCTTGAACTTAGGATAAAGAGATCCGACATGGTATCAGCTTTTCTGGCAAGAACTGCATACATAAAATTCAACATTTCACCATCCAACAAGCAAAAAATTACAGTTGTCATTCCTTATATATAACTCTCAGGGTTTGTAAATATTAGAAACAGAATTAACTCATGAGAATGGAAAAGGATAGTTACCAACTTCAAATAGTAACTCCTTGCCATTTATGTCCCCATAATTCAAAACATTTTGATTGGTTAACGAGTTATAAACTTAAAAAGATTCTCAAAAATAAATTATAAACTTAAAATTAAATAGGATTCTAGTGCTATACCAAGAAAGCCAGAAGAAATAAACGCTAACAGCAAATTCAACACTAGTAGTTCCACATTCCAATAAGCTGCTCACTTTTGTTGCATCAGCTATGTTTAGCAGTTATACAGAAAACATGTTTATTTTGAGGGCCATAAACAAAACTATCACAAGTTTATGTAAGGTATCAAAGTTATATAAACTGAACTGTCACAAGTTTTTATGAAGTATACAAGTAGATATATGCAGAACTAGCTCAAGAAGACTCAGTTGTTATTAAAAAAAAAAAAATTTACACACAACATTAGGAGGAACAGAAAGGAAGGAAATGTTTTATGTTATATGTTATATGTACACTAATTAGCTTAGAATTTGTCTTATAGCTCCGCAAGTATAATTTGGCTTTTATTCAGCTCGTAGAGGGTTGTAGTTAACAATCATATTAAATAATTACTGTCATTCATAGAGTTATTCTCAACATTTATGCAGATTCGCGCCCCATATATGTTCTCATGTTAGTGGGAAAAGGCCTGGACAATGATGATAACAAGGAAAGAACTAAAAGGGTATATTCTTTTTTACTTATTCATATTTAACTCAGATAAATATATCGATTAAGTTGTTAATCATATGCAAAGTGAAACAGTTAGCCTTTTCCAAATGAAGGCCTTACATACTTATACAGTTTTGTGGTGAATAATGCTTTACATATTGTTAAATGTCTGACATAAATGACACATCTATTAAGTCCATCCATGTTGGACACGCCTTTTTTTGGTTGGGGAAAGTCATATGGTGCATATCATATATTTCTTGCCATGGAGTGTGTTTAATGCCTGATCTGATTAATTTTTATGTAATTTTAGGGCCCAGAATGTCCAACTGAGTCCTTAAACCAGAGCTAAAACCTTTACATAGAGGGCTCAATGCACAATAGTTTATTAGGCCTGTTCTAGTTGGGGTTGCATACACCTCAAAATACACCAACACAAGATTCGGCATTTGGGTTTTTTTTTTTAATTAAATTCACCATTTGATTGGAGTTGTTGGATTTCCAACAAGTAGTTTCAAATAAAAAAAAATAGGCCACAGAATCTGAAGTGGGAGCTTTACTTAAATTTTGCATAACTGCAACTACAATAATGGAAACACATGACACATGGCAAGTAGACAAATATGCAAGCAACCAAACATTTTCCTCAAAAACATGCAGTTGGGAGTTGGGATCCAGCCAAACAATAAATGCAACTCCAAGGATTGTAATTGGAATTGCAACGAAAATGCAGTGTAGCCTCAATTACACTCAACCAAATATATTACATTGTTTTCTGCAAAGATTCTTGATTTCAAAAAGTAAAAAGAAGTGTCTTCATGGAAGGCATCACTCACAATGCCCACAAAAACAAAAGACTAGTTCAAAAGTTCATTTTAAGACTGAGACTGTGATCTTATGATTCATAAGTTCAAAAGTTCATTTTAAGACTGAGACTTTGGTCTTTATGATTCATAACCTCTTGGTTCACTTATATCCATACTAAGAGCCATTTAAATTTCATGAAGCAGTAGGTGGAGATTGATCATTGATTCCTACAAAAGGTAGGATAATGTAAATTACACATCTCAAGTGAAGTGAACAACCACCTCATAGCTCGTTTGGCAAGTACACTAGTTGGCAGCATGAATTAGTAAGCTTTTGGTAGGTAAGGTATTACACACAAACACTGGACGCTAAATTTAGAACATGAATTAATTTTAGCTCCCCTATTGGATTCCACGAGAGCCTAGTGAACTACCTATTCAGTCCCATTGGCTTCCTCCCATACATCCACTGCAATCTTTGAAGCCCTCATTCCTACCAGCAATCAGTAATTTTCTTCAATAGTTCAAAGTTATTTTGCTACATCTCAGTTGAAACTCTGTATAGAAAGCCCTTCTACTTGGTGCATATCCATCACGAAAAATTTTACACCAATAAAAACCAAAAGTAAATCTTGATTTCAGCTACTCATGTCACTTGACCTTGCCAGGACCCCATCCTGATTTTCTTCTTGAAACCTAGATATTTGAAAATTGGCCCCGTTATAGATCAGAACTAGAATTGAGCAATATTCTATTTACACCCAAATTGTACGGCACACTCTTTTGATAACTAGAGAGAGTTTAATTTGATAGAGATGCCCTTTCATGTATTTCTTCTAAAAAAGGAAAAAATTTGAGAACTTTTAAAAAACACAGGATGTACTGAGACAATTACACACGGCAACTAACCTTCAATATTCTTGCTATCTTACAACCTGAATCACCAATTACTATCTTATATACATATATATATATATATATATATATATATATATATATATATATATATATATATATATATATATATATATATATATATATATATATATATATATATATACATATATATATATATATATATATATAAAGGCATTTGCAGCAAATTCAGTAATATGTTGCAAAATGGACTAAAGAAGATCCTTGATCAGTTTATGCTAGGATACCTACATCAGGATGTTTAATGAAAGGGGAAAAAAACCTTCAAGCTTAATGGAATAATAAAATACTACGAGATGATGAATTACAACAAAAGTAGCAATGTGTCTAGTGGCATACTAAGGTACTGAAAAACAAAAAATGTCTACCATGTAAAAAACTTTGATACTAAATATAATAAAAATACTAATGCCTGGATCTGAGATTAAAAAAAAAATAAAGGAAGTGAACTGTAAAACATTTTGAATAATACAACAAGAATTTTATTTAATAATATGACGGAATCCTTACATACTTTCTCAATGGCAGCATCATCAGGAATAACAACGTGACATTTACATCCATAAGCAGGAGCAACAGTAGCCAGACTGATAGCAGTGCTTCCAGCGCTTCCTTCAGTTACAACACCACCCCGCACTAGTTCTCCAGAATCTAGTGCCTAAATAAAGGCATGTTTAAAGGATAATATGCAGAGATGATCAGGATACCAATAGTAATCAAGATTCAAAAGGTTTATGCATCCAAGCCTATACAAATATAGGGGAGGAAACACGGAACATATGGTTTCTTAGAACTAGTACATAAAGGCTGATGGCTTACAGAATGACTAATCTTCCAACTGTACAATTAGGGTTCTTAATGTCTTGTGCATTCTCATCTTTGTAAATTATAACTTAGACAATTTATAATTTACAAGTTCTTACTATTTGCCAACTTACTCTTTCATCACCTGATTATTGAGTGGCAGTTTGATTGCATTCAGTTAATCTCAATCACTAAAAAATTATAGTTTTGATCTGGAATTTAAAAAAAAAAATTAACAAAGAACCTTTTTAATTCCTCAATCACATTGACTTCATAGCATTAAAAAAAATAGTTTTTTAACAGAGAAATTGAATGAGGTAAACAACATCCTTCCACGAGTCAGAATTGAATTATAGTTCCAAGTTCCAACATATGTTAAATAAAAGGGGTTTCTAGATATTGGTCTCCTAAATCTTTCTTATTTTGATAGCAGTTCCTAAAATCTTCATATTTTGATATTAATCTCTCAAATCTTTTAAGTTACTCCGTATCAATCATTTTGTTAAGTTTTACCCAAAATGACTTATCACGATTGTTTTAAAACTGATTAAGAGTAGTAGTTTACTCAAATATCCTCTCTTTTTCTATGTAGTATAGACACACCAAATTTGGCCTCATGTCCGTGTCGGACAAGCATTGGACACAATTTTTGCACGACACGTACATGTTGGATACGGATTTGACTTGGCTGATTTGTAGCCAATGCGAAAAGTTCGGACACAGTCAACATAAAACGTCCATATCATAGCTCAATGACATGCTAGTTTACTTCATATTATTTCATATAAAAAAAATGGTATAATTTCCTTTGATCGATATTGAGATATAGTCAAGCAATTTTGTTTTCAAGTACTTATTTGAGCAAGCGGTAATCTTGATAATGGAAATAAGCCTAACTTCGACTCGTGCAGTTTTTAGGTAGACATTTGTTCGTAATTAGAATTTAGTCACGGCCTATGGTGATTAGGTATTCGTTTAGTAGTACAATTCTAGTGTTCATAATTTTTCTATATCAATAAATAATATTGGGCTTTTCTCATATGGTTATAGGAAGTTTAAGACCAGAAGAAACTTAAAAGGTAATTATACAATATTTATGGTTTGAATTAGAAAAATTTTATTATTTGGAATATTCTTAATTTACTTAATTAAGCATCCTAATATTGCAACTGCGTTACGAAACATGCTTGTAGTTATTATGAATGATCCCTTATGATAATAGTATGTTAATTGATATTTGATATTTCAGTTATATATATATATATATATATATATATATATATATATATATATCAATGTTGAAAATAACACGTTATGAAACTCGTTATATTACATTACGTAACCTAACGGAACCCTAGCGCTACGTAACAATTGGAAATAGCTCAATGCACAGTAACAGTACGTTTTTATGTTATTTTACAATATATTAATTAACGTTACGTTAAATTACATTATGTTACGTAATTTACAATTATCTTTTTAGTAATTTATATATTATTATTGATTATTAGCGAATTACTGTAATTTTAATTTTATTACTTGATTAGTTGTTGACTTGTTTGATTGCTTATGAAATTGCTAGCTTATTAATTTACGATGTTTTCTTATTTGCTTGTAATTCCTCTCCGGTTTCTGAAATATCTTACTTGTTGATATTATTGAATTTTTAACTGAACTTAAATCAACAATTACAAATAAGATAAATTGAATATTACAAAATATAAATTACAGCAATAATAATAACTGGAATTGAAATAAAAAATTGAAATATTATTTTCTTATTTAAATGATGACTGAAATTACAGTTGCAAACTTAATATAATTTATGAAGATAAATGTAAAAATTATTGTAAACTTAATAAAAAATTAAAATAGGTTATGATTATAAAATAATTTTATATTTTTTTATATTTTAAATTTATTTTTTAATTTATAAAAAAATATTTTATATATTTTATATTTACTTTTCTTAAATAAATAGGAAATTACATAACTTACGTTATGCGTTACGTTATATGCGACATAACCTCACAGAGGCAAAAAGTTACGTTACCGTTATTGCTATTTTAAACATTGATATATATATATATATATATAATATTAAAAATTATTGCTTGACGTGTCCTCATATCCTACTTTTTTTAGACTTTTGTCATGTCTCGTGTCTATATCTGTGTGTTTCAGTGTCCCTCCTCCCAACCCATTCCCCCACATAAGGTAGCTCTCTCTCTCTCTCTCTCCCCCCCCCCCCCCCCCCCCGCTCTCCTCCTTCCCCCTTAAGAGAGAGATCCCTCGCTAGATAGATCCTCTCTAGAAAAAGTTGGTTATTAGATAATTCCAAGGAGGATTTGTCAAGATTGGGTTGAACTGAATGATCTCGGTTGGGAGTTCAATAGATTGGGTGGTTTCATGGTATAATATAGTCCCTCTCTCTAAAAACACTTGGTAGTTTGTGAAAGAGGACTTGTTCAGCGGGTTAAATTCATTTGAAGAGGTAAAGTTAAATCGAGGAAAATGAGAAGAGAGCATAACAGATAGATCATATTAAAGTAAAAGATAATAGAATATTCTCTAGTAATTGGATGGACAATAACATCCAATATCTTCAAAAATTGGATGGACAAAAACCACAAGATTGATTTGGAGTCGGGTGAGTTAGCCAATTTAAGTAGGTTTCTACCAATTTTGGCAAAACCAAACCGAACCAATTTGGAATAAGGACCAAAACCGAATCATACTAATTTGGCTCAGTTAGGTTATTCAGTTCCAAGTCTGTGAATAAAACTTGTTTAAAAATTATCACTTTAATCGTTTTAGCAAATATATTTCTCCGAAGCATCCAATTTGCATTGCATTTATTACCTATATATGTATAATTTTTAAATAAGTTGGTCGGTTTGGCTTGGGTTTCGGAGCCCGGAAACGAAAACTGACCGTTTATTTTGGTACGGTTTTGCTTATTTGGATCGACTTTAAAAGGCTATTTCGTTTTAATTAAACTCTGCTTTTGGAACTTAAAGTATTTAAGATAATAATATCAAAAGATGAAGATTTGAGGAACTAATACTAAAATATGTAATATGTAAGGGGCCAGTATCAAAATGTTCCTTAATAAGCTACTACTTTTATTACTTATATACCCATCATAGAAAAAAATAATAATAATAAGCGAAGCGCATGTGCTTGATCACCTCCTCAATGATTTTAACGGCGACCCGGTCCTTAACGCTTCCCCCAGGGTTCAAGAACTCAGCTTTACCCAAAATCTGCAACGAAAATCCAAAGGGGCATTTCAAAAATCCCATCTTTAGCTCTTTTCAACGAAAACCCACTCAAATTAAAGGGTCAAATCAGCTTACCTCGCATCCTGTGGCATCGGAGAGGCTCTCAATTCTGATTAGCGGAGTGTTGCCGATGGCGGCGATCAGGCCCTTGTTACGATTGGTCTCTCGAGGGTTTTTAAGAGATTTCTTCTTCTTTTTGAAGAATTGGAAGTGAGAGAAGCGATTGGAGAGGAGGAGGAAGGAGAAGACGGTGATTGAAACCGCAGCAGTGGCAGCGATCCCAACTGCGGGCCTTACCGCCGCCATCTCTCTCCCCCTCTCGCTCGTAACTTCTTCTCCCCCAAAAGAGAAGGCGAGTTACTTTCGGTAGGGCTCCCTAGGAAAAATGGTTTGCTACTTTAGAAGGGAGTTTCTAGATGGGCACAACTTTTTTTTTCCTAGGAGCCAACTTAAAACTTCTATTTTATTACAATCTTGCCATTTAAAATTTTGGACCAAAATATTCTGTCTTTTTCTTCCCCTCTCTTCCATGGCCTCTATCAACTTTCCTCCATCGCTCTCAGGGAAAAAGCCTGCCCCCCGCCAGCCCTCTGCCCTCCATCACTTCTCGTTAAAGCCAGAAAAAAAACTCCGCCCGCCCTCTGCCCTCTGTCCCCGCTCCACCTCGCCCCCACTCCCCCGCTCCCTCGCCGTCTGGCCTTGATCCGGACTGTACAGCCCGGATCAAGCTTTCTGATCTGGATTGTTCAGCCCGAATAAAGAGTCTTGATCCGGACTGAACAGTCTGGATCAGAAAGCTTGATCCGGACTGTCCAGTCCGGATCACGGCCGAGCGACGAGGGAGAAGGGGAGTGGGGGCGGGGCGGAGCGAAGCCAGGGGCGCATATGGGAGAGCGGTTCCTTCATTTTTTGTTAAGATGGATTTTTTTGTTAAAAAGTGATGGATTCTTTCTTGAGAACGTGTGAGAGAGAGGAGGAGATGAGGGAGAGGAGGAGACGAGGGTATTTGGTTAATATTGGTGGGCTGACTAGGAAAAACCCTCTCCTTTTAAAAGAGAGGTGTGCTCACTAGAAAAAATGGGCTCACTAGGAAAAATTTGTGCCCATCTAGAAATTCCCCTTTAGAAACTCCCGTCATTTTCGCGTTAAGCCATTGCTACTCTTGATATAAACGGGTTTCAGCTGGGTTTGGGTACCCCAAAACTAGAATCCGGATCCGATAATGAATCGGACTCGGGTTCAAATCAGAATTTTACCTCTACTATGGGAGTTACTCAAGGGGCACACCATTTTCCTAGTGAGCCATTTACGTTGTATCTACTGTCGGGAGTTACTAAAGGGGCACACAATTTTTCCTAGTGAGCCATTTACAGTGTATTTTTGGTTCGCGGGATAGATACTAAGTGGGCTCACTAGAAAAAATAGTGTGCCTTTTAGAAACACCCCTATTATCAGGGAAATTCTATTTGCGCATGGCATTTTACTCTTGGCACCCTTAATCCTATTTACACCAAACTCCTATTTTAAAATATTATCATTTTACTCTTTGCGTCCAAATTTTTTTCCAAAAATATCCCTCCTGATGTGAATTTAAGAGCACAAAAATATTTTGGTTGGGTATTAATATCCGACCAAGAAATGTTCCGGTCGGGTATTAATACCCGACCGATAAACGTACTGGTCGGGTATTAATACCCGACCAGCAAGCGAAGTCTCCCCATAAAAAAAAGATAATTAACGATAAATTTCAAACAAATATGCATAAAACCTAAAAAAAAAAAATTTAATCATATCTTACATTTGTTCTCTGACACCAATTGCATATTGGAATTTTCCATTTGCATAAAAAAACTCATACTCAAATTCTAAATCCAAATTTCACTTATCACGGTGAAATCAAAAAATTTAAAATTCTTTTATTTTTTTCAGAAACGTTAATATAAAAAATTTTAAGGGGTCAAGAAATCAAATTGATGATTTTGTAACAGATGTGTTTTTATTAAATACTAAAAAAATTTATTTAGGGTTTTAGGGAGAAAATAGAGTATGAAGACGATGAGTCGTGATTCCAAATTTTAAAAAGTGTTAGTTTGGAATTTATAAGGGTAAGTTAGTCCAAAAAAATAATGGCAAATTTATAATTATTTATAAGTTTCAAAACCGTGAATCAAGAGTAAAATGCAGGGTGCAAATAAAATTTCCCTTATTATCAAGTTCAGAGTGGACTTAGATCGTGGGTTTGTTTGTGCAGAGTAGTTATTGACATTGATATTTCCTGATGATGATTCAAATATTGTTTTATTGTTACTATCTAACTTTAATTTAGGATTTATTGTTGGATCCGGATCAATAAAGGTCTACCCACTTTTCCAGTTCAATTTCTATATTCAAACCTACTAAATCTCCGGAGTTTCTAGATGGGCACACCACTTTTTATTAAACCCACTTAAAACTTCTATCATATTATAATTTTGCCATCGAATTTTTTGGACCAAAATGTTCGTGTCTTCCTTCTCCCTTCTCCCTTCCCTTGGCTGAGATCTCGAAACCCTTCAGTTAACCCAAAAAAAAAAAAATCCCTAAATACTCGACTCAAGAAGTGGTGGAAGAGAATCAGCAGCGGTGTTGTCTTGACCGGCGACGGTGGGCAAAAGGAGAGAAGAGAGGTTGGATAGTATTGGGTTTAGAGAAAAAAAGAGGAATATGAAGGAGGAGTTGGATATTTGGATTAGAGAAGGTTTTTTAGAAGAGAAGAGAAGAGAAAAAGAAAGAGGAAGGAGGAAGAGGAAGAGAAGAGGAGAAGGGGAAAGAAGGGAGAGAGAAGGAACGTAGGGAAGGGGAGAGAAATGAAGGAAGGGTAAAGTTGGGATTTTTGGTATGTTTACTAGGAAAATCCTCTCTTTTCAAAAAAGAGGGTGGGCTAACTAGGAAAATTGGGCTCACTAGGAAAAATGGTGTGTCCCTTTGGAAACTCCCTAAATCTCTAATGAATGGACACGCAATTTGCACCCACTAATGAAATTGCTGCACGGGCATAAATAGAAATAGTGTATGTTGGTAGTGAAAATTTCCAAGTAAAATGGGATTTTCCACAAAACAACGCAGAGCTAACTTAGTAGCTCCGCGTTTGGCTATTTTAGCCCCGCGTTTGAATAAAACGCTGAGCATTCAATAGCTTCGCATTCTGATTTCTGAGCTCCGCGTTTTGACGCGATTAGCTCCGCATGAGCAGATAACCAGAATCATAAATTGATTGAGATTAATATTTGGGCCTATTCAATACCCAAATTAAGTCAAATCAGAACTCTAAATCAAGAGATTTAAATCAAAATTAAGATATTTGATTGGAATTCTTAATGAATACAAATTCTATTTAGATAGAAACTCTCATATTATCCTAAGGTTATAAATACCTCTTAGAGGAAGCCCGGGGGATCTTTTCGATCATCAATCTTTTCGGATCTTTTTCGCATCTTGGAGAATTCGAGTTACGCATAGAGTCTTGAATTCGTGAAGATCAAAGAAGATCAAGATCAAGTCGGCCGTCATCTTCAAGAGAAAAGATCATCGTCGTCAGATCGTCAAAAGGAACTACTAGTTAGATCTCATCACTACGAGATCCCACTTTTTTATTGTAAAAGAGAGCGATAATTATAAATCCTCTTATTTGTTCTTTTTCTTATTCACTTTCATTGTAATCCAAGTTGTATTCAATGGAAGGAAAGCAAATTTCTGCTGCGAACAGTGTACATCTTAAAATTCACTTGGAATCCATAAAAGTTTGTCTAATGCACAAGAGATCAAAATCCGAATAGAAACTAGGATTTTTTTTTTTTTTTAAAGATAACGGTAAGTTATAATCCCCGTGTTTCATTAATAAGATACAATGAAATTAAGAGCTCATATTACATATAAAAATATTCCCTTATAAGAGAGTTGTTACTGCTACTGAGTATTATTTTAGCAATTATATTGATTACATAAAATTAATGTAACACCCCGAAATTCGATCTACTTATATTGCCCTCTTGAGACCAGTTGTGCTGAATAAGTCAACCGAAGTCAAATTTAGACACCGAAATTATCTTCGGTCAACGTAACTTTAAATTCACAAACCCAAATGACATTCAGTCTTCACGATTATTAGTTTTGTAATATTTATGATTTTTAGAGATTTTTTTCAAAGAGAAAGAAAAAAAAAATATTGAATAAATTAATAATTACACAATGCGCCCACCTACTAAGTGAGCACACAATTAGGTATGGACGGTGGATGGCTCAATAATTTTGACGGTGAATAATTAATTTGGACGGTGGGCTCAATAATTTGGACGGTGAATAATTAATTAATGAAAGATTAGTCATAATTTTATACTTTAACTAATAATTCTTCTTTCTAATTACTTCGGAATTTTGGTTCATTTATTCCAGATATCGAAATAACAAACGGATAATTTTCTAGTACTCCCCTCGTTGAGTACGTACTACGTACTGCATAAATTTGGTAATATTTGAAAAACGTTTAGCGAAACCGTAAATAATAAAATATTAAATAAATTTGGAATTTACTTTATACACACCATAAATTGCTAAGTGCACACACCAATGATTTTGACGGTGGTTGTACAATAATTATCTCATAATTCATACTTTAACTAATAATTTTCCTTTCTAATTACTTCGGAATTTTGGTTCATTTATTCTAGATATCGAAATAACAAACGGATAATTTTCTAGAACTCCTCTCGTCGAGTACTACGTCCTGCATAAATTTGGTAGCATTTGGAAAACATTTATGAAAACCGTAAATAATAAAATATTAAATAAATTAAGAATTTACTTTATACACACCACAAATTTCTAAGTGCACACATCAATAATAATTTGCAATAATTTGGACGGTGGTTGGACGGCTCAATTATAAATAATTAGTGCAATAATTTACTTAATTAATAAAAGATTAGTACAATAATTATCTCATAATTTCATACTTTAACTAATAATATTCATTATTACAATAAAATAATTAAAATTACATGAATGCCATCAAATTATTTCTTCCATATTTAAACCCACACAATTCTCACATTCATTCACTCATTCCTCTTCTCCTCTCGGCAAGTTTGCAACAAAGAAAAAAAATAAAATAAAAGAAAGAGAAATAAAAGAAAAGAGAGAAAGAGAAAAATCAAACCGAAACGAGGATTCAAATTGGGGATTCGAGATCAAACCGAGGCAAGTAACACTACTATTTTCGTTCCTCCTTTATTATATATTTATATACATGATTTATTTTCATGATTAATATTGAGAATTAAACTAGACCATTTTGATACATACAAGTATTGTTATAATTGATTTTACATACAAGTAATACTGCTATTTTCGTTCACTTCGTTATTTGATTTATATCTATTTTCGTTCGCTTATTTAGTTTATTTATATCTATTTTCGTTCGCTTATTTAGTTCATTTATTTATTTAATTTTTTGTACGTTATCGTAAAAATGCTTGGTTCATACTTTGGACAATTAACTGATATTGAGAACTGAACTATATTAGTGGGTCAAATTTAACATATATAGATATTGTGATATTTACTATTAAAAAAAAAAAAAAAAAAAAATTTACGTAACAAAATCATGTAAAATCCGGTTTGCATGCAATAATAATTTTGCATGCAAACCATGAAGGGTCCTTCATCGTATACATATTTGCATGCAAACCCATGGGCCTTCACCTGTACAAGTAGAGAGTATGGGCCTAGGTTGTAGGAAAAAAAAACATAAAAAGAAAGTGAAAGAGAGAGAGAGATCATGGGCCTAGCCAGCCCAAAGGAAGATAAAGAAAAAAAAAAAAAGGGTAAAAGAAAAAGAAAATAATAATAGTGATTAGTAAGGCTTAGTGGGCTGGGCTATAACAGTAAAGGAAAGGAAAAGAAAAAGAAAAAAAAAATAAATGACTAAGAGAGAAAAGATAATATTTAAAACAGTGGGCTCTATGAATAAAAATACTATAGGCCTAAATAAATAAAATGCAGTGAGCCTTATAAATAAAATATGTGGTGAGCTATAGTAAATGGAAATACAGTCTACTTAATAAATAATATGCAATACTATTACATTATGCATTTAATTCACAAATTGGCTATTAATTGACACTGAGAATGAAACCAGATTATTATAATAATTTTGATGATATGCATTGTGGTACAATTGTACACTAACATCTATCATGCTACATGTCATGTGCTTTGATATTACAAGTCATGTATTTTACAAGTCATGTGCTTGATATTATAGATCATATTTTATGATACTACATGTCATGTACAGTCATGAAAATGCAAGCATCAAGTCATGTGTTTTGATATTACAGATCATGTGTTATGATACTACATGTCATGTACAGTCCTGGCAATGCAAGCATGTTATCAGGAATTGAAAAACAATTAAAGAAGGATTATAAAATTTTTATGTGCATAATTCATTATGAACACGGGCATGGGAGAAACTATATGATGGATAAGAGCCTTGCCGTATAAGGATTGATTGTATTGTTAGGGTCTGGATTCTATTACTGCAGCGGTCTGGGTGATTACTGGATCACCAATTGATATCTACCCAGAGTGGTAAGTCCGTACTGTAATACAGTACGGAACGTGATTGAGTGCCTAGCGGCATGTCATGGTTCAACGCCATGAATATTGGGGCCGGGTCCCGGGTATGCACGGGCACTTATACGACAATGGAGAATAGCGCTATCTTATCCATCAATACAGTTTCTAAATTTAAATTGGACATTGACTGAGACCAATAGAAAATATGATTAAATAGATAGAATAGTTATTATCATGTTTATTTAATTATTGTCATGTTTATTTATTTATTTATTCATTTATTTATGCTTGCCTTCATGTTAATTTTTATGTTACATTCATGTTAATTTATATATTGCCATCATGCTAATTTATATGTTGCCTTTATGTTAATGTACACAAAGAACACTGACATAAACATGCTCATTGATATTCATGTACTATGATAGTACACAATTCCTATTTTACATGTGTTACTTGCTGGGTTTAATCCCCTGGGTTTTCGAACCTAGGTTTAGAGGACCAACAAGGAGAACCTGCCCGACTGAGAATCCGTACTTCATCAATCAGGTCGAGCAATATTAAGTAGTGAAGTACTTTTCGAAGAATCTCTCATATATTGTTCGTATTTTCTTTTATCTGGGCACTGCTTTTCTCTTTGCTTCTCTTGTATTCAAATTTAAAGCAGTGTGCCATTTTATGTAATGAATTCTTGACATTTCAGTCTCAGACATGTTATTTATTCACCTGATTGTGACAGTAGTTACGGTTATTCCAAGATCTTGTGACTGTTGGGTTGTCTAGTGTAAGTAATAAATAACGTCCTCCGTTTTGGGAAGCAACCCCAAAAAGGGGGGCGTTACAATTAATCAGGCTCCTTTCCTGTCCGCTCGCTAGTTGTCCCCAATCCTTGTCCACTTGCAAGCAGTGCCCATATCCTATACTTCCGTATAATCCGTATAATGAAACTAGGATCTTCTTGACGATACAAATACAATAATCTATGAGATTCCAATTTGAGTTTTGGATTACTTTTAATTTAACTTTCCTCATGTGCATCTCTTTTCAATTAGGATGAAATAAAATGAGATTTCTATGCATCTACTTTCATTTAGGATCAACTAGAATGAGATTTCCATACTAAAATTATGAGGTATGACTAATTTTACATAAATCACGTAAATAGGAAACATATGACTTAGAAAAAAAAAATTATGACAACCATATTGCTTTTCTACTATAAAAAAAGAATATATATATATATATATATATATATATATATATATATATATATATTAAACGGTGGGCCTTACTTTCCGTGTTCCATTAATAAAATTTTAACAAAAAATATAATATAATACAAAGTTCATATCACATTACATCAGCGATAAAACTTAATACACAGAGGGGTAGGTTTTTAGTATATAGGTCCTCCATAAAGCAAAAGTAAAAAAATGAAGTGCATAGGAAGCCCTTCTTCGTAACAAGACCATCCCTCTCTTCTGAAGGGAAGGTCGTCACCCTCCTCTACGTCTGAGACTGCATACTAGGTTGGAAGTATACTCTGTTTCTGAAAGGTAACCTGCCCAAGAGATGATATTGAACTAAATAAATCTGTGATAAGAATGGAGCGTGTGCGTGGTGTTGTTGATGATTCGATTGTTTCTCTCACGTCAGATATTCCAGCAAATCGATGCGATGAAAATAGTTTTTACATAGGATGCAGAGTTCTACATGCGGGCTCTCTTACAGACACTACGCTCCTCCCTTAAATCTAATATATATATATATATATATATATATATATATATATAGAGGTTCAAACAATATGATTCACAGTTGGGCACACATGTTCTCCACAAAATTCTTCAGTTTCTTTATCCATCCATCATCAACCAGCATCAGTTTATGGTGTTGTAAGATCAGGTATGGCTGAAGACAAAGACTAAACCGCCTTAGGTTCTTGCTTTTGGGGACTGCACTGATCTGAAAACCAAAAGCATGCAGTAGTCGGTAAGTAAAAACTAAAAAAGGGAGATAGTATCAGTATGTATCTGAATAACAATCGCAGCTTCATACAATCAGCAAACCAATGGCTGTATTAGGACATGAACTCTATGTTACAGGGAGCACAAACACACTGACACGGACACGACACAATGACTTGCACCAAAAGTTTATGAAGTACAGATAAACATAAATATCATGTTCTGACACGTGTCTGGCACGAAACAGATTTCGAATGGAAGTGTCCACTTCTTCTAAGACCGTATCACTCCACTAGTTTCTCCTTAAGTACTACACCAAGCTCCTCTCCCAAATATGATTTTAGGTCTTCTAGAATATGAAATCAAAGTCGTTTGTTTCAAGTAAGGATGCACGGGCACTTGTATTATGAAGCTGTGTTATGTCAGACACCATGTAAGCACAACACTTGTGCTATTATACCCTCGTTAGTTTTTCTGTACCTCATCATAATTTATCAATTATTATCATGTATGTGTCAGTGTGTCGTGTCTGTGCAACATCAATTTCAAGTAAGGTCAAATTAGTATAAACCTTTTAAAGCTGTTTGTAGTCTTGAGCTTTTGTTTATGATCATCAACGTTAAGCATCATTTCCTTTTCTCTTGCAGCGGACTCTCTCCTCATCTTCTTGGACTCTACTTCCATCGCCTTGGTCAGTACATCGATCTTCCTTTGAAGCAACTGCATGTGAAATACAAACAGTATGTGACATCTAAAGAAAGAAATACAGACCTTTTACCAATAAGCAACTATGATTTTCTTCACCTTGATCTCATCATCCTTTGCGCTCAGAGCTCCGTCCTTCTGCTCGAGCAATTTCCTGGAGTCGATGACCTCCTTCTGCAATCTGTCATAAAGAAAACCCGAGACCAAATCTTCACTCCCGTCTCCTAAACTACCGTTAGTCAGCGATTTAGAATCATCATTTCCACTGGCTTTCACTTCTTTGGGAACCTCATCTTTTCCTGGACTAATAAGATCAAAGTGTCCGTTAGAATTAGAATCATCATTTCCACTGGCTTTCAGTTCTTTGGGAACCTCATCTTTTCCTGGACTAATAAGATCAAAGTGTCCGTTAGAATTAATTTTTCCTTCGGTGTTCTCTTTTCCACGATCATCATCAGAGAATTTACTTCTCGGAGCCCAAAACTTCTTTCTGACCAGATTTTCCCCCGCACTGACCTTAATTTTTCTGCTGGACTCAGCAAATGGTGCTGTATCAGGCTGCTCCAGGATGGAAGTTCTAGAACCAGCAACAGATGCCCTCGGCTGAGATGTTGATCGCTTTCTGGGGGTCCCGTTACAGGGTTGAAATCCTCTTACTTGATCAGATTTTTCGGCTCCCTTAACTTTCATACTTGATGCACCCTTCAAACCTTCTTCCAATATCTTCAGCCTCAACTTGAATTTATCCTGTAGAGCAAAACCCCGTTATTTATTAGTTATCACTGACACGGGTAAAGAAACAGAAAAAAGGTAGTTGTATGTATCATCTCCTACTCTGAGCTGGGTTTCGGCCTTAATGGTTCTTTCTGATATAGCTAACTTATCCCGCAACCTCTGTATCTCGCCCTGCAGACACAACACTCTAGTAGTCAAGCCAAGACATCAGAACACAATGCATGCAGTCTAAGCATTACTAGTTATCTGAAAAGGGAATACATTTAGCTAATTACACATCGATTTTGACCATCAGAGGAGTATTTTTGTTTCCCATGAAGAAAGATGATTTAAAAGACCAAGTGAAAAAGATGGTTATTTTTGTTTCCGTCAGTGCTGTGCTTAAAAATTTATCGTTTCACTGTCTGTCCCAAATCAGGATAAAGGAGGAGGGTTGTGATAGGCCGGTGACAGCCAGCGTAAAATATTGTCACATATTATGACATGAGCCAAAATATGAATTTCGTTGTGGCATTTCTTACTGAGATGACATCAAAGACTCGCATGTCAAATCTAGCAAAGACACTGCAATTGGACTTGCAAAATTTGCAATTCATGCAATGAGGTATTCCATAGAACAAACGAAAGCATTTCGCATTAAGCCAAGCAGTACCTGCAAAAATTTCCGCTCTTCTATCCATTGTTTGACGGGCATGACCTTGTCGCCTTCATCCTTCCACTCATTTGCTACCACTGTTGCCATGCGACTAGCTGAGACTTTAATTCTGGCAAGCTCCCTTTCAAGAGTCTTCTTCTCTTCCTGCATAACATCTTGCTCATGGCTTAGCAACCAAATTGGTGTACTAATATTAAGGCCAGAGACGGATACCATACATTTAACTCAGAGACTTGGCGCTGATAGTCACGAACCACATTAGCAACTGCACCACCAGCAAGAATAGACTCCTCAAGCTCACGGATAGTCTGACCCAGCTTCTCAACCTCGACAACCTTCTGTCTGTTTGCTTTCTCAAGCAATCTATTTTCTTCCTGTAGCATGGTTATATCACGCGCTAAAATAGAATTAAAAGAAAAATAGTGAAAAATAGCGTGCGAGCTATACCTGGCAAATCTCTATTTGCCTCTTCAATTCAAGGTTCTGGTTTTGCAAACTCTCTACAATCAGCACCCATTCTTGAGCAGAATGCAATATTCTTTCAGCTTCCACTAGTGCTACATCTTTAGATTTTATAAGGCGTTCTAAGGCCTTTTTATCCTCTTGCAGAGATACAATCTGCAGTTAGAAACAAGAACAGTCATAAAAGCCAATGATTTAATTTATGAAGTCATCCCACAATTTTAGCTTCATACCTCATTTTTATACTTTCTAATATCAGACTCATACGGAGCTATAATGGCCTCAACTGGAAGAGACTCCTCATCCTTTTGGTTTGCGTAGACTCTTCTTAAAGTTGCTTCTGCAGCAAACTGCGCAGCCAGCGCCTCTTTCTTTTCATTCAACACCTTCTTGATCTCAAGACTCTGCTATGCATTACACATTTGAATCTATAAACTATACAAGCCATGCGAAGGTGGACAATTTTTAGAAAGTTAAAGCCAATGAAAACATGATTCAGCACCTTGTCTTCAACATGCTTCTCGGTATTTCTTAGCTTTGATTCCAGCTTTTTCAGTTCATTGCTTAGCTGGAAGCAAGTTTAAGATATAAGACTAGATAATAGAACAAATTGCAAACAATATGTGCAGTCGACTTATTACCTCTACTAGAGCTTTATCTTTCAGAAGTTCCGTCACTTTCAAGGCCTTAATTTCGCAGTGAGCACCACCCAGCTCCCTCTCCTTCTCTGTAAATCGAACTCAGAAATTAAGACGGCTACAGAAGTAAGTTTTGCAACTGAATAATTCTTTCGATTACTCATGACGGTTTTTGAATATTTAGCTTACTGATATTGCAGTATATAATAATGCAAGTGCGCACACACACCCATGATATAGATAGGTAGGAACAATGTATATTGATGTAAGAAGTGGCATATAAATTGCACACTTTCGATAACTAGATCAAAGAAAGTGGAAACAGGATAAGCAAACGATAAATGAATATAATCCAAGATTCTAAGTTTTATGGTTCAGAGCCGCTTGTAACAATCTTATGAGTAAAGAGAGAGTTTCCAAGGTTTCCACATGAGTAAATAGCATGCACAAGCACTCTCCTAATGTTACAATAACATCACCCTGCCCACCAACTACCCCACAAACTAAGAGTAGGACAGAAGCACATGTAAGAGAGAAATCTTGATTGATATGTCTAAAAGTAGAACAGCCACAGTCGAAAAAAGGAAACTTGAAAACAAAGTGAAACCAAATTCTATGCTTCTGATAATCAATCAAACATTTGTTAAACATTTGTCCTCTGGAGAAAAATATAAATTGTAGCATTCACATCCCATAGCTCAACAATTTTCTAAGCTAGATGATGAAGACCGAGCCATATGAAGTCATTACCGGACACTACTTGCAAGAACACACACGAAAAGTATAAATTGTAGCAGTCACCTCACATTTGTTAGTAACTTTCAAGCTACACTAAATAACCGTCTATATACACATAAAACAGAAACTGATTACCAAAAAGAAGAAAAAATATATACAGATGGTAAAAAGACAAGAGGAAGAAGAAAGCAGGGTAAACACGAACAAAGAAAGCAATAAAAGAGAAGACTCATCAAAAAATTCTAATGAAAAGAGAAATTAAAAAAGACAGAGTTAAGTTAGAAAAGTTCAGAAAAAAGAGAAACATAGTTCACCTCTAACTCAACAGGTGTGTAATAACTGTTTCCTGAATTCTTTTGGAGAATAAAAGAATACACGAGTCATTAGGCTTCACCAAGAAAATGAGTAGAATACCGAGTAAAAGAAACCCAAAATGCCAAAACTCAATTAAAACACTATTGGAGATCCTCTGAAACCAAGAGGCCGGCAACTGTTCAATAACATGATCGAAACATGAATACCCACAAAAATTCATCATGAAATGAAATACAATCGAGGAACTCAATGCAGAACAATAATTGAAAACCAATAAGGAGAAAACTAATTCAGAACAATCCACATACAACAGTCGCAAATAGGAAAGCAGCATGATACCTCTGAGATTGTTCTCCAATCTGGTAAGCTCAATCACAACAGGGTCCGAAGAACTAGGCACTTCACCCAAGCCACCCATCATCACAACAACGCTGTTATCCAATTTTTTTAAAAAAAAAAGCGAGAATAGTAATGACCAAAATGAATGGACTTGAGGTGAATTTATGATATGGGTTTTGTGTATGAGGGGCTTTCTATTCTATCACAGTTGGCCCGTTTCGTTACTGAGAAGAGAATTAACAAAAGAAAGATATTGAAGCATCTAAGCCGGCTGGAGCCGGCTGTATCTGATAGTTACCTCTCCCTCTCTCTTTTGTTGTTGTGAATGGATCGTTTGGTTCTAAATTAAAGTGCTGTCCAAAGGTTTCATTTGATCTAGAGATGATGACAGACTTTGACTGTTATGGTGTGTTGGGCAACAGGCCCCACAAGAACTAATAGCCACTACTACAATATAACAAAGACAGTAAAGAAAATAACTGAAAAAGACAAGAGGCACAGAACTTACGTGGTTCGGTCAATGTGACCTACGTCCACGGCCGGAGAAGGATCCAAAATTTCACTATTTGTGGAGAATACAAATACAAAATACAAAAGTATTTTTGGGTATATGTATTGATTTTGGTGTGAGGAGAGGATGAGAGGGGGGGCTTAATTATATAGCCCTCTCCCCCCCTTCATTTCTTAGCCTCACCGATGTGGGACTAAAGGGGGGAGAAGGCCACTTAACAAATCTCCACCTTGGCCTTGACCCGAACAATTTATGAATTACTCCATTTTCTCCGGCAATGCCCTAACAGGCAAAATCACCAACTGTAAATACCAATCAAGTCCAAACACTGTTTGAACTTGTAAACTGGAAGAGCCTTCGTAAACATATCTGCTGGATTGTCCTTTGTATTGATCTTCTGAATAAGGACCTTCTTTTCTGCAATGGTATCACGAATGAAGTGATACTTCACATCAATATGTTTCGTCCTCTCATGATACATCTGATCTTTAGTCAAGTGAATTGCACTTTGACTATCACAGTAAATGATAATAACCCCTTGCTGTAGAGATAACTCGCCGAACAAACCTCTCAACCACAAAGCTTCTTTAATAGCCTCTGTAACTGCCATATATTCTGCCTCAGTAGTGGACAAAGCCACTACATGTTGTAGAGTAGCTTTCCAGCTGATAGCACAACCTCCAATGCAAAATACATAACCTGTAAGAGACCTGCGTTTGTCGAGATCACCGGCGTAATCTGAATCTACAAAACCAACCAATGAGTTATTAGCATGTCCAAACTCCAAACAATTGCTTGAAGTACCCTTCAAGTATCTGAGGATCCACTTCACAGCCTGCCAGTGTTCCTTGCCTGGATTTGCCATATACCTGCTAACAACACTAACTGCTTGTGAAATATCTGGACGAGTACAAACCATTGCATACATGATACTTCCAACGGCACTAGAATAAGGAACTCGTGCCATATAATCAATCTCTTCCTCTGACTGTGGTGATTGAGCAGCACATAGTCTAAAATGACTAGCAAGAGGAGTACTTACTGGTTTAGCGTCTCGCATGCCAAATCTCTCCAAAACCTTATTGATATAATTCTTCTGGGTCAGGAATAATTTTCCAACTCCTCTATCACGTCTTATCTCCATTCCAAGAATCTTCTTTGCTGCTCCCAGATCTTTCATTTCAAATTCGCCATTTAATAAGGCCTTCAACTGGTGAATTTCTGCAAGATTCTTAGCCGCAATGAGCATGTCATCAACATATAATAGCAAATAAATGAATGAACCATCATTTAACTTCCGGAAGTATACGCAACTATCATACATGCTCCTGGAGAAACCATGACCCAACATAAAGGAATCAAACCTCTTATACCACTGTCTTGGAGACTGCTTCAGTCCGTACAAGGATTTCTTCAACAAACATACATGGTCTGCCTTACCTTCAACTTCAAAACCTTCAGGCTGCTTCATATAGATCTGTTCATCTAAATCGCCATGTAGAAAAGCTGTCTTGACGTCAAGCTGTTCTAACTCGAAATCAAACATGGCAACCAATGCAAGTAATACACGAATAGAGCTATGTTTTACAACGGGTGAGAAAACATCATTAAAGTCAACACCTTGTACCTGACTGTAGCCCTTTGCAACCAATCGTGCCTTATACCTTACATCTTCAACACCTGAAGTTCCTTCCTTTCTTTTGAAGACCCATTTGCAACCAACTGTTTTCTTTCCCTTCGGCGGCGTCACAAGATCCCAAGTACAATTCTTGTGGAGAGATTCCATTTCTTCATTCATAGCTACCAGCCACTTTTCTGAATCAGCACTCTGAATTGCCTCCAAATAGGTGGAAGGTTCACCGTCTCCACCTGTTTCCTGTGCCACTGTTAAAGCATATGCAACAACATCTTCATACCTTTGTGGTGGTCGAATCTCTCTTCTTGGTCTGTCTCTGGCTATGGAATATTCCTCTACTGGTTCATCAAGATCTGGTTCATCAACTTGATCTCTTTGACTCGTAGAGGCTCTTTGTGAAGAACTTGCATTTCCAATCTCCAACTCCACCTGCTTCTGAGTACTATCATCCTTTTCTGAATTACAAGACTCTTTTCTAGGATACAACATAGATGATTCATCAAATGTAACATCTCTGCTAATTACAAATTTAGGTGATTTGAGATCAGGACACCATAATCTGTATCCTTTCACTCCAGAAGCATAACCGAGGAAAATACATTTCTTAGCCCTAGGCTCTAACTTTCCCTCATTAACATGCATATAAGCAGAACACCCAAAAATTCTTAAATTAGAGTAATCAGCAGGAGTACCTGACCAAACCTCCTCTGGAGTCTTGAAATCAATAGAAGCACTTGGAGCACGGTTGACAATGTAGCACGCCGTAGCAATGGCTTCTGCCCAGAAATCATTTGTCAACCCAGCATTTGAGATCATACACCGAGCTCGTTCCAAAAGAGTTCGGTTCATGCGCTCGGCCACACCATTCTGTTGAGGCGTCATTCTGACAGTGTAATGCCGAGCAATTCCTTCACCCTTGCAAAACTCATTGAAATCTGTACTACAGAATTCCAAGCCATTATCTGTCCGCAGCCGCTTAATGTGTTTTCCTGTCTGCTTTTCAATCAAAACCTTCCATTGTTTAAAGGTCAAGAAAACATCACTTTTATTCTTAACAAAATACACCCAAACCTTCCTTGAATAATCATCAATAAAAGTTAACATATACCTGGCACCACCCTTAGAAGGAACACGAGATGGCCCCCAAAGATCAGAATGAATATAGTCCAAAGTACCTTTTGTTTTATGGACAGCGGGAGAATTGAAACTAACCCTTTTCTGCTTCCCAAAAATACAATGCTCACAAAAGTCCATCTTACCAGTACTTTGACTACAAAGTAGGCCTTTCTTGCTTAACAGCGTTAAGCCTTTCTCACCCATGTGTCCCAACCGCATGTGCCACAATCTGGTAATGTCAACATCTGAGGATGTAGAGACCTCTGCAGTACCTGTAACAGTGGATCCCTGCAAAATATACAAACTTCCAGACCTTTTAGCTTTCATCAGTACAAGGGCACCTTTACAAATTTTCAAAACTCCACCTTCAGCTGAATATCTACACCCAAGAACATCGAGAGTGCCTAAAGAGATGAGATTTTTCTTCAAATCTGGAACATGTCTAACATCAGTGAGTGTTCGGACAATGCCATCATACATCTTGATTCGAACTGTACCTCTACCAACAACTTTACAGGCAGTATGGTTGCCCATCAAAACAACTCCACCATTAACAGGTTCATATGTGGAGAAGTTTTCCCTACTGGGACTCATGTGGTAAGAACAACCCGAATCTAAGATCCACTCATTATTAGACCTGACTTTATTATCTGTTGCTACAAATATTGTTCCTTCATTCTCATCTGCTGCTATACTAGCTTCAGCGGTGACACTGCTATTTTGTACATTTTTCTCCTTATTTTTCAATTTATAGCAGTTAGCCTTAATGTGCCCCTTTTTCTTACAATAATTACAAATCAAATTGTAATGTCTGGATTTTGATCTTCCTTTGGATTTGCTACTACTAGGGTCTCTATTTTCAGATCTACCCCGAACAAATAATCCCTCTGCTTGACTACCACTAGTCTCCCCTGTGATGTCCCTATCAATCTGCTCTTTAGATTTTAATGCAGATTTAATACTATCATATGAGACTGAATCTTTCCCATAAATCATAGTATCCCGAAAATGTTTAAAGGACTGGGGAAGGGAACATAACAATAAAATGGCTTGATCTTCATCTTCAATCTTAGCATCTACATTCTCCAAATCCATAATAATGGAATCAAATTTATCAAGATGAGAGAGTATAGATGTACCTTCTATCATCCTCAACATATACAACTTTTGTTTCAAATAAAGTCGATTCTCCACCGTCTTCTTCATGTACATGGTTTTCAACCGATCCCACATACCTTTGGCTGTCCTCTCATTGGCGACTTCCTGCAAAACCTCGTTAGAGAGATTCAAAATAATAGCAGATCTAGCCCTTTTATTTAGATCTGCAAATTCTTTCGCCGTCATCTCCGGTGCCTTATTCTCCTCTCCTTCAAGTGCTAACTCACATCCATCCTGTATAAGGATGGCTTCCATTTTGAGTTGCCACATACCGAAGTTGACACTCCGATCAAACTTTTCAATTGAGATCTTTGTTACTGTCATGATGGCTATGAAATATGACACTTGATGAATAGTGACGCGGGCCCCACAAGAGGTGAATAGTGACAATGGGCCCCACAAATGAATAGTGTCGCTGGGCCCCGCTAACAGAAGGTACTTATTTTCTGATGTGGAGGATCCACGTTTAGTGGCAGCCACAGAGCATACAATAAGCACTTCAATGGGCCCCACAAGAGAATAGTGACGCTGGGCCCCGCTAACAGAAGATACTTATTTTCTGATGTGGAGGATCCACGTTTAGTGGCAGCCACAGAGCATACAATAAGCACTTCAAAAAAAAAAATCTGGCGCTCTGATACCAGTTTGTTGGGCAACAGGCCCCACAAGAACTAATAGCCACTACTACAATATAACAAAGACAGTAAAGAAAATAACTGAAAAAGACAAGAGGCACAGAACTTACGTGGTTCGGTCAATGTGACCTACGTCCACGGCCGGAGAAGGATCCAAAATTTCACTATTTGTGGAGAATACAAATACAAAATACAAAAGTATTTTTGGGTATATGTATTGATTTTGGTGTGAGGAGAGGATGAGAGGGGGGGCTTAATTATATAGCCCTCTCCCCCCCCTTCATTTCTTAGCCTCACCGATGTGGGACTAAAGGGGGGAGAAGGCCACTTAACATGGTGGGAACTAGTCTGCAAGTTGCAGGTGACAAGGTTTAATCACCTACTCAAGACCTGAATATTAGATAAAATATCTAAATTCCCAATGATAATGTTTTTTTTTTTTTGTGATCAGAATACTTGGACAATGTTGATTTAGAAGGGAAACTCTATATAGTTATACTACGACAATGTTGATTTCATTCCTGAAGCAATAAGAACCAATCTCTTACAGCAAGGAGACACTCTTCTATTTGGCTTGAGACAAACAATAGAAAAGAGCTAAAAATGGAATTGCATTGTCCTGTTACTACGAGCCAAAGTGACCTATAAGTATAATTACATTAGCTAGTTAGACCGAATAGAAAGTTCCCAAGTCATAATTAGGCATGCCAACTGTAAACCATAGATGAAAAGCTAAGTTTTGGACCATGTCATTGTTTAAAGTTAGGTCTACAAGCACATTATTTTGCTAAGGTAGCGATGCCCAGGACTCATAGACTAGGAACCGAGGAAACAAAATAATTAAGGCTGAAGTGGCTGTAAAGAATAAGAAAACAAGAACCTAGTCCCCATCTTTGCTTTGAAGGATGCCCCGCATATTGAGTGTTGCCCATCCTTGGGACACCTCAGTCATGGGCTTTGCTCCAGTGTTCTGTTTCTAGTGTTTTGTTAAGGCGACAAGGGGAAGGCTGAAGGCTCCATAACCACCAAAATCCTAAGGTCCAGCATCAGAAAACCTAATAAACACGACAACTGATTAGACTAGCATATTGATGTCGGCCTCCTTCAGGCTTCTGCTAAACATAATATATGCTTATAATCAACATGTAAGATGTGGGGCTTACAGAAGCGTAATATTTGCTTCCATCACAGCCAAGATAGTGATATCAAGATATGATTTAATAAAGTTTCTTTTCTTCAACATTCAACGATCCAATTATCAAGGTGTTGTAGGTAAACTAAAGTTAAGGTTATCTATCTAAACCTCAAAAACTTCACCACAAAGACTGAAATCTATAGAGGAAATAATAAAACAAACGATACATTGAAAGAACCACTAAAAGGATAAAAACTGTCCAAGCATTTCGCCAAACGCTAGTACAGGAAACCTTTCTGGAACTTGATAGTCTGCCGACAGATGAAACAGAATATCAAATAGTCTGATATGATATAGTCATTATGATGATATTTGAAAATGACAAATTGCCCATGGAAAGAAATATCCCATATGATAGGGATTGTAATGGACGCCCCCACGGGTTAAATTTTACCCCATTCTATATAAAATTTTGAATTATAAATGAAAATTTCATTTTTCTAATTCAAAGTTCTGTATAGGAAGAGCTAAAATTTGACCCGTGCACGCGTCTATTTCCATCTCTACATATGAACACGAGATATAAGGAGAAATGTTTGGCGGGTCTGTGCAGGGAATGAAAGATCAGAGAAGATGTCAGCTTTTTGTTGGCATGTCCACTGCCCATCTATGAATCATCAGTTACCTTATATGCATGTTATAATGGATGTATGGAATTCTTCACAGATATGAAGGTTCACTCATTGTATTTGTGGCATTTTGTGGGGCTGTTATCGAGTACATAGTTGATTAGCAAAGTTTGCGGAGAATAGGGTAGGTGAAGAGAGCAACATGTTTGGTGGTGTTTGTGGAGATGATTACATTGCGATGGAGTAGATACCAAGTCATAACTTTAATGGACAATCAATTTGGATAGCCAAGATAAAACCTTGGATTGGACCATGCTTCGATAATGCTGAGTTGAGAAATAAAATTTCCAAAGAGATGTAGTAAGATGATATGCAGTGAAAATAGTGCTATTTTTTTGCTTGAAAAGGGATAGTTGTCAGAATGAGCACAGTATAGCACTCTGATACATGAGAAGTATAGTTGAGACCTCCCAGTTTCACTTGATCAAGATGAGGGGAGCAAATATGCACAAAAGAAAGACGAAATACCATGGCTAATGTCAAAATCCCAAAGAAGATGTTATAGCTAATTATGTTATAGTTTGCAAGGTGAACTAGTTCATCGCACTCAATATCCTGTTATAGCTACGACTTGACTTAGAATACAGCTATGACATAACTACTAACATTTTTATATAGAGCGGCACTATTTAGGATCATTTATATGTAGAACCTCTTTGCGTGGTATTCGATTATTGCCAAATGACTAACAATTTGGTCTAATACGATCAAAACAGTAAATCAAAACAGAAATAAAAAGCATTACGAAGAAATATCACCAATGCAGCAGTATGCCTCAGTTAATCTTGACAAGATCAGACCTGACGATCGGGCTTTTACCCCGTTTCTCATAAACTTAATAGAGTTTAATGTCTTTTTTTCTTTAAGAGAAGTCAAGAAAGGAACTTAAGTAAAGAAGTTGCACCTTTTTCCTTACCAAGAGAAAGAGAGAGGCGGAGAATTTTTTGCTTTTCCTTAAATTGACGCCCTCTGTACATGTCCTCCTGAAAAATTTTAGCAGCAACTTGTGCAGAAACCAATCCTTTCAGAACGTATTTCATATGATCTTGAAGGATAACATAGTGCTAGCATAGAATTCAGGAACTTAGCATGTCTATCATAAAACAACCATCAAAAAGTCATGCTAAGAGCCTAAGAAACCTAAGCGGATTATATTTTCAATGCGGTCTTAACCTCTACAACAGATGTCATGAACGCTCTATATTTTGCCTACTCAACAAAACTGCAAGCAGGCCCATTTCAGAGCCATCACCTAATTTTTTTAAGGTGCAAGCTTGAAACAGTCTGAGAGTTGCTTAAAGTCCACTAAATCCAAGCTCCCCATCCCTCTCCCTTTCAAAAGTCTCAAAGTACTAATATATAATCGTCATGAGACCCAATGACCCCCACGACATCGGCAAGAACTGCCAGAGCCCCAGTGCACATTCCTCCAAAGGCAGCTGCGGCCGTATCAGCCAAGCTATACACAGCGCAAATAAAAATCATGAACATAACCAGAAATGATAGATCAAAATCAAGAGACTACATCTTAAAAGATCACTGCTCAGTAAATATATGACCGTAAAAAAAGTTAACAATCTATTTTAAGAGGTAATCTTTGATCAAAATTACATCATACTACAGTTTTGAACTGAGATAGCAGACTCGCAGAAATAGATACAACAGAAGAAATAGAAGTATATTAACCACATTGATGGTGCTGTGATGTAGTAAGCTAGACCACCAACAGGGATCGGTCCATCAGAAAATTCAAACTCTTCCCGCTTACAACCTAAATTCACAGAGAAATTTCCACTGAACCTCCTGTACAACACCTGCATCAGCTTAAGAGGAAACCAATTGCTTAGAAAAAGAAACTAAAGTTAGAAAAGACCAGGATCTAGTACCTGAGAAATAAAGTAAACGTAGGAAACCAGTACAGACTGTAATATTATGGGCATGTTAGAGGTATAGAAGAGTTTAATTAGGTAGGCGCCTTGTTTTCCCCTCGCATTCTTTGGTCTCACAGGTACAGCAACACGGAAACCTTTAGGAAAACCAGAACAGTTGCGAGCAGATTTGTCACATTCGGAAGGTTCTGACAATAAAATGCCTCCCGGGGAGCGCTGACCTTGTCAGTTCGAGCAATAAGCAAATGGAAGAGAGCAATGACAGCAAAATTCAGCACCTCTCCCACTGTTAATGGTAGTAGGCCTCTAAGCATTAACAGTGGCACGTAAGCATTGATTTAAGTTTATGACATGCAAAAGATGGCTTAATGGAATATCATCTACTAAGAATATGACCATGAGACATCTATTCTTACAACAAGATCTCTTCTTTAGAATGTTTTTTCCAGGGAAAGAAGAAAACATTATCAAATTTTTAACATATTAGCTGATTAGGTCTGTCAACATTTGTACAGGCAATAGAACGATGACAAATATGCTCAAATAGCTAGTTCTTATGGCATGCTTAATACAAATTTTGAGCAACATACCATCTTTGAGAAACTAGTAAGGATAATAGAATCATCATATGCTTATAGTTCACTAGCTCACGAAAACAGACACTAGAACTAACATTTACATCATATCACACAGCAAAAGGCTCTCCAGTAGAGCTCAACCCATCTACCCAAAACAACAAAACAAAACTTCTGGAGCAAAAAATTTCTCTAGTCTAAAGCACTAACAGTAAGTCGCGATCCTCTCTAATGCTATGATACAATTCATAAATTATAGCGACAATGCATGAAAACTTCAAACTAAACAACCAGATTCTTCTAAGAGAACTTACAAATTCCATTGTCATACTAAACAATATTATTTAAAACATATATTAAAAAAACCTAAATTTTGCAAACTGGTAAGAAGAACACAGTGCTACATTGTTCAAAATTTCAACTTTATGCCCAAACAAGATTATTTCTCTCAATCCAAAGAGCTGCATATAACTATTAATTTTTGAAAAAAAAATAAAAATATGCAGTTGATTTGCTGAGATATAAATTAGAAGTCTGGAAAAAGATATGAACTTGTAAGAAAATTTCTCGAGTTTGTAATTATTTACCATCAATACGAAGGGAAAAAAGGGAAATTACAGGTTAAAAGCAATTCTTTGTATAGCCAATTTTCCATAGCTCAACTAATTCTCAAATCATTCTCCAAAAATCAACTTTTTCCAGAAATATTACACAATTCACAAACTAGACTTGAAAATGCATGACATTTCAAACTTAATTTTTGGTGAAGAGAACTTAAAAATTTCAATATCCCGCCATAAACATTAATTTGAACTTATACCATAAAAATCTAAACTTTCCCTATAAAAAAAAGACCTAACGTAGATTCTCCTTTCCTTGAGAGAAAGAAAATCTAAACTTTCTGAAGAGGAAGATGCTAAACTGTGCAAGAATCAAGATGTCAACTTCATCATCACAAAAAAGAAATAAAAAAAATATCAGCTTTATGCCTGCAAATAGCATAAATTCTCTAAACCCAAACTGGGTATGGCTAAAAATTTAATTTTGTTAAGCATGAACTCGATTTGCTAAAACGCAAGTAGAAATATTGGAAAAGATTTGAACTTGCGAGGAAATTTCTTATTTCGATCTCAAACTGTGATAAATAAATCAAAATTAGTAGAGAACGTAGGGGAGAGAGAGTTCCGAGGCGTACACAGAGACAAGCGGATCCGGGTGTAGGATCCGATAAGAGCCCCAGCGGGAACCCGGAATTGGTGGAGCCAAAGGAGAGGAAGAGGGAAATTTTTATATAAATTTAATTTGGAAGTCTTCATTTGTTTAATTTAGTCTAAGGCCGTCATATGGCCCTTGAGCCCGTTACCAGTTCACAAAGTTGGCCCAGGCGTTTTTAGACCGAGTAATTCTAGAGGCACAACCCCAATCACCAAGGGCACACCCCGCGAAATTTGAAAACACACCTACCGCAAGAAAGTCACTGCCTTTCAGTCAACATGCGGAGCCAATGAAAATAAAATACCAACAAATTAAAGAAAAAATATTTGCGGTAATTAATTTAAACTTTATTGCACCCAACACCCAACTCTCTCACCCAGCTTTCTCACTAAAAGTTGTGCAAGTGTGTAAACTCTCAGAAGTAATTAATCACAATAAATACCCTCATTCGAAAAAAAGCATAAAATAATTAAAATATTTTAATATTCATTTTACTTTACAGTACTCTACTTTAATATTTCCGTAAATCAAATATATTTTACAATACCTCTACCTTAAATAGTTTCTCAATAAAATAAAAACAATCCTAACTAGCTATTTTTTAAGTGAAAAATCTGTGATTAATCATAATCTATTACATAGGATAACCTCTAGAATTATTTCATGTCACTTGATATAGTATATTATGTTACTATTCTGATCTGATGATTACCAATAATCTCATAGTAGTTTATAATGATTATTTGTTAACGCTTGGAATAAAAACTTTCACTTGAGAAATTAATATATATATATTTAGAAAGAAAATAACAAAAATGGCAGAGGAAGGGAAAAAAAAAAAAAAAAATTTAAACTCAACACAAGATGCATACGTCAATAGGTAGCCACATAATAGGTTAATATTATTATATGTTACATTTTCCATAAAAAGGTTACATTACATTACACCACATTATTAGCTAATATTTACTACTCTGCCACCCACCCCCACCAGCCCCAACTCATCCCCATCCTGTGATCGAACCCTAGTCGGTAGCAGTTGGCAGCTACACCATTACTGCTCGCCGTCGCAAGACACGGACGATACGTAGAGCGGGTACTCGTACGTGTTCGCGTACTGAAACGACAGGCTCGACCCCGGCCCGAGCGCGGCCCCGTCGTTGACCAAGCAGTCGTCGAACCCGATCCGGCGAAAGACCCGCGGGTTGATCAGCCTGGCCGAGCTGAACCACCCGCAGCCGACGTGGATGTCGGAGATGGAGCACGCCGACAGGCACACGTTCAGTATCTGCACGGTGTACGTCGGTATGCCGTTGGGCAGCGGCGTCGTCGCCCCCTGGTAGAGCTCGATGTCGTCCTTCGAGCACTCCTCCCCCATCCTGTTAGTAACGGCGTCAGCGCCCGGGCGGACCTTACGCGGGGCCGCCGTCTTGTTTCTGACGCCGTCAGCTGCATGCATGTTGGGGGATTGAGAGAGTGACAGTTAAAAAAGATTGGAACTGCGAAAGTGGCAGTTGAGTTAACTTACCGGTTGCGACGAGGAGGAGCATGAGGAGGAGGACACGTGGCGGTGGGACACGCGCCATGATGGGATCTGGGACGTTGGATGGTTCTGTTACCGGCGGTTTTGTCGGTGGCTGTAACGGGAAGGGGTAGGAGAAGTTGGGGAGGTGAAAGGGAAAGGTGCGAGCGGGTGGTTTTTATAGTGGAGGGTTGCGAGATTGGAGTTAATTACGGATATGCCACTGTGCGCTGAATTTTTTATTTGGTGGAGGTTTTTGATGGATGACAATGGTGGAGTAGAGAGGTATATTGGAGGTTGGGGTGGATACATTTCCAATGATATTTATTGTTGGGGAATTGATTAGATTGGTCTAGAGATTAGGTGGTGGTGTATGTTCCAATGATCAACGTAGCGAGCTGTATTATTTCTTTGTTTTTGAGATATTATTTGGCTTAACTTCTGTGAGAAAAACACATGATCACTATTATACGATAGAGAAGTTTAGTTTAGAGCTCATCTCGACCTAATTTGTTTCTCGTCTAGATCTTGATTAAATTTCATTTTGCAGGTGAAGGGAAGGGAGTTAATTTAGCATCAAATTAATGTGGGTTTGGTTTCATTAGGAGGGTCAAAATCAAAATGATGTCCTCAGCTGATTGACAACATTCTTTTCTTTCAGCGGTACTTTTCGTTCAGTCTTCACTTAGGACGAGAGAGAGAGAGAGAGAGAGAGAGAGTTCATAAATAGTAGGAGTCGTTGTCTCTGGACTTGCACAAGATTTAAATTTACAGCTATTGACATTGGACAGACCAAGAAAGCAGGCAGCTAAGATATCTTTGACCGTGGTAACAGCTACCAAGGTCTCTTCATGCCTGCTTTGGCCTCATTCAAACTCGGGTCTTTAATTGCAGCAGAGAGAGAGAGAGAGAGAGAGAGAGAGAGAGAGAGAGAGCTTGGTACTTGGAAGAGAGGAGTCATTGGATAGAGAGCGAGAGAGCATATTCTTGACTCTCGCTCACTTGCTTGGGAATACGCAGAGGAATGGTATACCAGACCTGCTAGCTAGTTGTATGTAGACCTTAGACCGTAGACCGTAGTAGTAGTTTTGATTGTTTGGATATACGAGGAGCTAGGTTGTAGTCAAATCGGCCATTAACATATATAGAAGGCTAGCATAACTAGTTGCGCTAGTGTTATCTATGAACTTACAGCAAATTATAGTCCAAGTCCTCTCACATGCATGCATGCAACCATGCATGCACGTAGACACTGAGCAGTGGAGATCACTTTCAAGCGCAAGTATCTATTGCTGATTATACGCAACCAGATTCAGATACTCTTTGAGAATTTATTGAACGGTCCAATATATACATAATTTTAACCGTCTAATGAATGATTAATTTCTTTAAGTGCAGATAAATTTTAATGCAAATTTTGAAAAATAGGATGAGTGTTACTTTGAAAAATATCTTAACTATTTACTAATTTAATAAAGAGAGCATATGCGTATAGAACTGGTGAGGATCCAAGTCCCGTACGGCACCTATTGATTAAGATTTAATAGGTTGGCTGATCAGAGTTCATAAATAAGGATCATAATCGTCTAATTAGATTATGAAAAGCCTCAAAATTAGCTCTTGCTCAAATATACTAAGCATCATATAGGCATTCTGATCATTATCAAAGTTTATCATCCGAAATTGGCTAAACTTTTTTATTATATCTAGCCGAATCTCCCTTTTATTAAAATATTATATTTCAACAATCCAATCACTTTTATTTATAATTTTTCTAAGAAGAGACAAAAGTCTCAGGGCTATCTTTATAGAATGGGCGTATTTGTTTATTCTTCTATGTTTGCAGCAAATTTTTTTGACGCGCAAGGCCTTCTGTTCGACATAAGAATTTGAAATTGAATCATGGTATCACAAAAATTAGTGATATATAGAAATGATAATGTATGTATCATGATGCTAATTATATAAACTTTTAAATTAAAAAAATAAAATAAATAAAAAATTAATATATAGACGCGTACATGGGGATTACTAGCGTTACGCGAGAGGCACCGGAGGGGGCAGGTGCAGGGAAGTTAATGATGCACGGTGGTGATGGGGAGACAAGTTGTAAAGTGCATCGGAAAACGTGACAATGAGAGAGAGGGGAGGGAGAAAATTAATTAAGATGGGGTGCATGCACGTACCAGTACTACTGCTACTACATACTACTAACCGCAGCATTGGCAGAGAGGAATCATGGAGGATTTAGCCGCCAAGAAAAGAGCACTGCAGAGCTAGAAGCCAACAGAAGGGAAGGGAGGCACGGTCGATCGGTGAGAGTAATTAAGGAGAGCTGTCCTGTCCCCAACATTCATTAATTTAATGGAGTTTCCGATCAATATCTGATGCCCCGACCGTTGCGTTCTTCGAGAAAACAAATATAAGGGAGGACTACTGAGGAGCCAGCGATGGCTGTTGTTGTTGTTGGAGGAGGAGGAGAAGGACCCAGCTGTGCTGCCTCTTGCCTGCTACTTTAAGACTGTACAAATACCCACGTAAACCCTATAATAATAATAATAAAAAAAAAAACAAGAGTACAATACATACATACATTGGTAACGCCCTTGTGCCTGCCTACAGCAATATTACTGTATATATATGCATTCATTTTTTACTAAACAATAATGAGCCCAAGATTCAACTGTTTTCTTTTTCCTCCTCCTCCTTCTCCTCTTCTTCTTCTTCTATTTTCGGGACATAGAGATTGTAGTTCGATTCTTAAACCTAGCTAGAACCATATATATGTGTCCCAAAAGTAATTTTATTAATCTCCTAATGATTTCCTTTGACCAATACATGAACAGCAGTTGAGCAGGTTCCTTCGATTTCTTTCTTCTTCGTTGTTTCAATTGGAATAATGAGAATTTCTAGATGTACCCCATGTTTTTCTTAGTGATTCCAATTTTTTACCGGTGTAATTATTTTTTCTCTAATTTGTGAGGCTCATTAAAAAAAACATGGGGCACATCTAGAAATTCCCTAGAATAATTGGGAGTAAGCCATATATATATATATAGAGAGAGAGAAAACGGAAAATACACCGGCGGTGAAGGAAGTTTCCTTCACTGCCGCTTAGGTGACCCAATAAAATTATTACACGTGGTGTCATTTAAGAGAATTCATTTATTTGTTACCTTGAATGACGCCCCGTGTTATAATTTTATTGGGCCACCTAAGCGGCGGTGAAGGAACTCCCTTCACCGCCGGTGTATTTCCCGTTTCCTCATATATATATATATATATATAGAGAGAGAGAGAGAGAGAGAGAGAGGGGGGGAGAGAGAGAGAGCAGAAAATTTACTGGCTGTGAAGGTAGTTACTTCACCACCGTTTAGGTGGTCTAATAAAATTATTACATATAGCGTCATTTAAAATAACAAATAAAATAATTTCTTTAACCGTTGTTTGAATAGCGCCACGCGTAATAATTTTATTGAACCACTTAAGTAGTGGTAAAGAAAAAATTACGTGAGTTAGCAGTAAAAATATAAAAATGTAATAGTTTTTGTTTAATTTTTTTTTTAAAATTTAGAACATCTACCTCCTTAACTTTCGTAATATTAAATTTTATCAATTTTGGAAATCATGTACACTTAATTTTATCAAGTGAATACAAAACATTCATTTATTAGAAACATTTAAAAATTGTGTCAACTTGATGGACAATAAAACAAAACTAAAATCCAAAAATTGGGTATGAGCGAATCCTAAAGGGACAAATCATAATTCAGAAGAAATTTTTGAAAAATATTTATTGGAGATAATAGAAATGAACTGCAGCTCAGATAACTTGCATGGACTATTAGCTCATTTCTATTTTTCTCTGATATATATATATATATATATATATATATATATATATATATATATATATATATAACCAATTTGCTTCACTTCCAGTTTGCTACGCGGTACAATTGATTTATCTATAATTCAATTAAAAAAAAAATCACTTAGTTGATCCAATAATTTAATCTCAAGGCTTTGTTGTTATTACTATACATACGTGGACTAGGCCCGCAAAATAGGGGAGTTTTCAAAGTTGCACACTTTTTTTTTTTGCTGATGAGCCCACTTTTGAGAATCGTCCGACCTAAAAATACACTAGATAGTAGGCTCACTAAAAAAAAGTGGTGTGCTAGTTTGGAAACTCCCCAAAATAGCCATGGACATTTGACCCAGGCTAGTCCGGACATACAGGCCCGTGCCAGGCTTGACTTGGACAGGGAGTGTGCGGGTTGGGTCTGGGCTCGGGCTGGGTCAGATTTTTAAGAAATTGATTTTCTAATATGAAATTAAAAAAAATAGATTTATGAAAAAGTTGAAAAAAATATTATAAAATCAAAAAATATATAGCAATACATATGAATTTTTTAAAATATAGTTTCCGCCGCTCATCAAATTTAGATTTTATATCAAGAAAGTTAATAATTTATTTTATTATGAATATATGGTATATAATTTTTATATAATTGTTATTAATGTTATCTTTTATTAAAGTATTTTTTAATAGAAAATCAACTTTAATTGGTTATGATGTTTATTACTATAATATATAATGGAAAGTTATTTCATTATAAATTATTACATAAAGTATTTATAATTATAAATTATTGTATGAGGTAAATTTTAATCCATTAAATAAGCAATATCCACATAAATGCCTTCATAATTAAACACCACCGAAATAATTACCTTAATTAGTAGTCACTTCGACTTGCTAAATAACAGAAATTAATATTTTTTTAGTTTTAAAAAAAGAAATTATTGCAGATTTTAACTTCTGATTAATGGAAAGCGAGAGAATGAATTGCCTGCCGTGTACGCTAAAAAATTATTATAATAAATATTGCTTGAGGGGACTAAAAATGTCGCCTCATATGATTCTATTATTTTACAGTCATGTTCAACGCAGACGGGACTCTTAATTAAACCGCCTTGTTAGGTTTAATTTAAATATTATGATCGATCCTTCGAGACTAAGCTCGAGTATGACGTCATGTGCGCAGGCAATCATAGAGATCTCTGGACCCTCCATAGGAATAGAACACGGATCTTATGTACCATGCAGAATGCAGACTACTTACTTTGGTTGACAGGCACGGGCCGTGACAATTAGTAATAGGAGAAACTAGTTTGCATTCTTGGTAAATTATAAACAATTAAGTAGGAGAATGATCTATTTCTCATTTATACTACTACTGTAAGTGAAATTAAAGTAATAGAAATTGTTGCAAATTGTACTGCAGTATATTTGGATTTAGAGCTACAAGAGATAGCTAGAGGTGGAAAAACTTTTAAATATTAATTTTTTATTTTTAAAAGTTATGAGAATTATCACATTTATCAATAATGCAATTACTGGTCTTCAAATAAGAATAGTAAATTGCTATACGCATTTTTTTTTTTCACAACTCCAATTATTCTAAGTGCGTATTTGTTTACAATTTCAGTTACAAAATTTTACAATTACAGTTACAATCAAACAATGTAATGTAACATAATCTAAAGCGAGTGATCTGCATTGTCCACAGGATCCATTATTGCGGGGGAGTTTATATCCTGCACGCAAGAGCCAAAATACTTGATTTCGATCGATCATAAGCCCACCACAATTATTGCACGAGAGTGACTCACAACTAATAACCAATTGGCTCAGCAGCTCCACCCACCACTCGGCCACTCTTGGGGTTCAAGCAAGCCAACAGGGCTTCTCATGCCCAATCACATGTAGCCATGCATGCAAAAATATCACCGTTGCGGGAGTCTTTGAGACTCAACCCTAGTTAGCCCATGCCATCTCCACCCTATATATATACACTTAGCCTTTTCCATATATATTTCAAATTTTCAAGCCAAAGGGAGCTTGATCTCCTCCTCATCAACATCCTTTCTATCTACAACAGTCGTCGAGAGAGAGAGAGAGAGAGAGTAATGGCCCTCCGGTGGCTGCTGGGCATCGCGACCACCCAGATCGTAGGCCAGACACCTGGCGAGTGCTCAAAGGAAGCTGTGGAGAAGGAGAAGGCAGTGGCGGAGGTGAAGATAGCGAGCAAGGGGGGCGGGGAAGGGTTCCGGATGCCCGTGCATTACCCACGGTACAAGAAGGAGGACTATGAGAAGATGGAGGAGTGGAGGGTGGACACGTTGCTAATGCAATATGGATTGGCCTGCGAGGGATCACTCGATGCGAAGAGGTCTTTTGCTATGGGCACCTTCTTGTGGCCTGACCAACTCTAAAGAGCCTAGCTAGCTATATATCTTAATATTGATATGCATATTGTGTATAATTAGTCTTAATAATTAGTTATGTGCATAATATGTCTATGGGTGATTATGCTAATTAGTTACTACTGTTATATACAATTTTACTGTGATGTGATGTGATTTGTTATTTTCATATATATATTTATATAGTCATAAATTGCTAATTGGGCTATGCAAGTTTCAATTATTTATGTATGAAAAAATACAGCTTGAATCCAAAAATTAAAGTGGATCATCACAAAGTACATAAAATTTAATTAAGACTTAAGAAAAATATAAACGAGACCCCCAATATTTCATGTGACCCATGACACTGAATTCACCTGGCGTCAGCCGTAAATCTGGTGGTGGCACTAGTTTTTTATCGGATACAGGAAATATTTCCCCGACTCGACCCCCGAATTTCCTGAGAGAGACCAGGCTCGGATTGTATCCTCGACACACATACCAATCGTGAACAGGATCATCCGTGTCATTAGCCCTAGGATCAGCTACCTGCCCGATAAATGTGGTTGCTCGGCCATCGTATCGCAGTATGCAGCTCTCCATCACGATTATCAGAGTTCCATCGCCCAACTCCGACACGCCCACCATACTCAAGTAGAGAGAGCGGCGACCATCCGGTGGCTTGATTACGTGCCTCAGATGCCAATGGTGATCGCCAACACCGCCGCTGGTGGTCAGAACCCAAACACTGATTTCTTCTTGAGTGTTGAGGAACAGGGAGACGCTGCAGCCCCCCAGCGACGCAAGTTGGTAGTCGCAGCTGCGAGTGTCGAGAATCCCAGGGATCACGGTGGCCTCCTCCGTTTCCACATCGAATGACCAGAGATCGCAGTGCCAGCCAAAGGGCTCGTACATCCGAACAAGCATGTATATCTTGCCATCGACATACAGGGGCGACTGTCTCGCCAGATTCGGTTCGAAATCTATAAGCTTCTGCAGGACTCGCCAGGATCTATCGGAGCCCAAGGTGTACACCATAATATCTCCTCTCACGTATCCGAGGTAGGCCGTGTAAGATGAAGTTATGCAGACGACTTTGTATTGTTTGGAGATGGGGGCGTAGCCCAACCCTGAAGTGCAGGAGAGGCCCGAGATAGCGTACGGTGGCAAGGTGACGTATTCGTGCGTTAGGGGGTTGCAGACGACTATGGGGTGCTGGGGGGAGTTCCTGTAATAGGACGGGCGGGGTGCAAGGCAAACCAAGCCGTTGCATGTCGTAGAGGGAACATATTCGAGAGCTTCGACGAAGCGGGTTCTGCAAGGAGGATGCAGTTTGATGACACGATGGTCCGTCGATCCGGGGCGCCAGAAGCTGAGCAGCGGCTGCTCCTGCTCCTCGTCCTCCTCGTCCTCGTCCTCCTCCTCCTCCTCCATCGCCAGAAATTGTGTGGTGGAGAGTAGAATCTCTGAGCTGCTGGAACCGCGTGATGAACGTTGGTGTTGGAAGTGGAGGTTGAGGAAGTATTCGTCGGTTGTGATAAGGCGGCACCATTGCTTGGATACGCTGCAGAATCTGAAGGCGCTCGTCGCAGGCAGTCTCGAGAGGATCTCCATCACCAGCTCTTCAGGGATGAACTTTTCCATGGCTCAAGATATATATATTCTGTTTACATATTTGTTTTGTATAGGGAGGTTCTTATATAAAGTAAGGAAGGGGAACTACAATCCAAATAAGACTTCTAATAGGAATCAGTGTTTCAGTAAAAATAATAATAATAATAATAAACCCTATCATGTGGTCTAATACAATCTTATCAGAAGAGAAATTAAACGACTAACTCAGATTAAATTTTGACCCACTTAGCTAGGAATAGGATAGTAAATCTCTATCTAACTCAATATAAATACTATAATTTCTCAGCCTAAATTATTTTAAACCACTCAGATATCTTAAAACGATTTGGAGATACAAATCCTATTTGAAGTCATTTTGCTTTCAGATCAGATTTTTTTTTTTTTTCCTTCATGAATTTGACTAGAAAAAAAAAATTATAAAAAAAAAAGACGGAAAAAGGAGTTTTAAACATAAATGTGAGTAGTAGGTGTGGATAATCTCCAAACATGATCAAGTCTTTCTTTGGACTTCATATATAACAAAAAAAAGAAAATAAATAAATAAATCATATCTCAACTAACTGGCTAACAAAAAAATTGACATCAAACTCAACCTGAAACCTGGTAATGGACGCTTAGCTAATTTTTGGCCTTTCTATATAAAATTTTGAATTAAAATATAATATTATTATTTTTAATTTAAAATTTTATATAGTATGGATAAAAAAATTGACCCATAGATCCGTCTATTTTTTTGACTCATAAATCCGTCTATTACCATCTATATATGAGTAAATAGAAAATTCACCGAAGGACGTTCATTCACCACGGACGTTCATTCCCCACTATTTAGGTAACCCAATAAGTGAGTTCTTTTATTTGTTAATTTAAGTGGCGCCACATATAATAATTGTATTCGATCACCTAAACGGCAGCGAAAGAACTCCTTTCACCGACGGTGAATTTCCCGTTTCCTCATATATATATATATATATAGAGAGAGAGAGAGTAAATCGGAAATTCACCGACAGTGAAGGGAGTTCCTTCACCGCCGCTTAAGTGACTGTAGATACCAGAAAAATAAAAATAATAAAAAAAATTGCTCAGCGCGCCCACCTGCGGGTGCAACCCGCGGGAGCGATTCCGCAGGTGCCAACCCGCGGGTTGTTTTCCGTTTATTTGTTTCCTATTTATTTTGCTAAATTCCCGTGATCCGATTTTTCAGGGAGGATTGGAGTCGGATTTCGAGATTCTTCGGTCTATAAAATATAGAAATTTAGTCGGAGAAAAGACTTTTGGATTCTTGGACTTTAGGAAGATCTCGGGCGAGCTCGGAAAATTGAGAAGCGGAGCAGAGCCATCTCTTCCTGTCGGACGGTCAACGGAGGCATTAACGAGGCTCCATCGTCACCCGAACCCACATAAAAAAAGGGAATAAATTAATATTCTCGTTCTTGTAATTCCTCAGAATTTTTGTAATCTCAAAATCAAATCTTCGTTGTAATCAAATAATTTTGCAATGGAAGGAGAAATCCAATTTTTGAGCAAATAAGAACTGGTGAGCACAGTGGGAGCCCCTCTGTTTACCACAGAGAATCTGGTGGCGCAGTCCGACCGGGTACCGATTGGCTCAATGGTTGAGACGTTGGTCATAGAAGTTGACCAGCAAAAATATGAGGAATTTCTTTCTTCCTCTGATTCGGAACCTAGGCGTCATCACCGGGCAACGATGAAAAAAGGTGAGGCGTCATCGCCCATCGGAAATCAAAAGGCGTCATCGCCTATGAAAACTTACGAGGTGTCATCGCTCGTTGAAACTGACAAGACGTCATCGTCTGTCAAGTATACGGCGTTATCGCCCGTTCCAAAGTCAAGCCAAAAGTCAAACCAGTCTGTGACCCGCTCCCAAAAGAGAAATTTGAGGCGTAAAACTCAACGAGCACGCCTCAATCATACAGGAAAATTTGCAGAAAACTCCGGGATAGGGACAGAAAATTTCGGGACAGAAAACTCCGGGATGGTAAAAAGCCTCGGAAGCAACCTCACGAGTGCCAACCCGCGGTTGCCAACCGCGGGTGCCAACCCGCGGTTGCCAACCGCGGGTGCCATCCCCGGGTGCCAACCGCGGGTGCCAATCTGCAGTTACAAGTGCGGGTTCCATCCCGCAGATGCCACCGACGGGTTACGTTCAATGAACACAACCCTCATGTCTCTTTGAGCACGCCTATGATGAGCACGCAACATACACCAAGAATTTTAATCTCTTTATCAGAGGCGTGCGGAGCCCACACAACTACTCAGGCCAGTGTGCACACCAGAAGAATCCGCAGAAGAGATGGAGAACAATCTGATGCTGGAAAAGAGCTCAGTCCTGAAATATTGCAACTCTCCAGTATTATGAACCAAATTTGCGACACAAGAGGCGTCAAGATGCAAATAGAGAGGAGAAAATACCTCAAGATTTGAGAGAGTATCACAATTGGAAGAAGAACTCCTCACAAAATATTCCTCACTGCCAATGCGAACAGCTGATTTCAACTGTTCTATCAAATTGCCAATGCAATTCAAAACGGTCCGTTTTTTAGCGGATCACCGAGCCCAAAAGAATACGGACGGTGAAAAAGGTGTACTCTGGAACCGATCTACCTGCTGCCTCATCACATATAGTTAATAAAGGCAAAAAGGTGGTCGGAAACAACCCTTCGGATCAGGAAATCACTCCAGGGTCAAAAGGAGTTTCTATCGAACCAGAGGGCGCGCTTTTAGAAGAAGTCTCTGAAAGGCTTGAGAGACAAGAAAAACATCTGGAACAGCAAGAGGAGACCAAAGAAGAAATGAAACAACTTTTAATTGAGTTGTTAGCTCAAACTAGAAAGAGCCAATCCTCGTCGTCTATTTCTGATCGACAGGAAAGAAAACGGCATGTCCAAATAAATGAGGACAGCGAGGACGAGAATGAAGAAATTCCTCCTCATTCAAGAGAGGAAGAGAAAGTGAAGGTTATCATCAACCCTCACGCAGAGAAAATAGAGAAGATGGAGAATCAACTACAAACTCTTCTTCATCGCAAAAAGCTACAAGAGGTGGGGGTAGTACGTCCTTATCCCATAGAATGGGAAACCGTACCTTATCCTGCAAAATATAAATCGTTGAACCTTCAGTCATTCGACGGTAAAGGTTCACTTCAACAGCACATCTTCTACTTCCTGTCGCAGACAGGACACCTCATAGGGAACGATCCGACCCTGACTAAGATATTTGCGAGTACTTTAACGGGGCCCGCATTTACCTGGTTCATGCAGCTACCCCAGGGAACAATTAAATCATGGGCTGATGTAGAACGTGAGTTCCTAGCCCGATTCTTTGAAGATGATACATAAGTCTCTATACTATCTTTGCTAGCAGCGAAGCAAGAAGGAAGCGAAACGGTCAAAACTTATGTCGAGCGGTTCCGAGAACTTTCTGTTCGATGCCCACATGGCATGACGCAGGACACGCTTGTAGAGACCTGCAGACACAACTTGTTGACCGATATCCTAGACAAGATAGGCTCGGTCGAATCCAAATCATGGAAAGATCTGCTTAAGCAGGGTGAACAGACTGAAGAAATACTTCGACGCCTCGAAAAACAGCAGTCTGCAACCGGAGGCAGTACAAATGAACTTCCATTCCAGTTTTTCTGTTCCAAAGGGAAAGATATAATGGCAATGGCGGTAGAATACACACCGAAGCAGAAACCATGGCCAACTATAAGCAACACAGCAAATTCGCCCAGGCTTCAAAAGCAGTATTCGCTCAAGGATGAACATACTGCTACTATGTTTAATCTGCTCAGCAAACGCAAGATGCTTAAGTTGCCGGAGAGCAAGAGGCCGGAAGAGATAAGGAAGACTAATGATCTCAATTACTGCCTGTATCACCGGATTGTAGGTCACCCTACAAAGAATTGTTTTATCTTAAAAGATAAAATTCAAGCGCTGATTGACGCTGGAGCAGTTCAGCTCAAAGCTGAACAAAAAAGGAGTTAGAGCTAACTCCTACACATTTAATGTGTGTGGTCTAAAAGTACCACTTGGGCTCACAACAATTCCCAAGACGAGCTCAGGGCGGTTAATTTAAATCCCCATATAAAAAAATCAATCAAAAAAAAATCAATCAAAAATATATCAAAAAAAAATTTTAAATAAAAAAAATAAAAAAAGTATGAATTACCCAATGCCGACAAGCCTACGGGGAGAGAATAAATTTCTCGCCAATCCCATCATACTGGGGGTAAAAAGTATGAATTATCCAACGCCGACAAGGCTACGGGGAGAGAATAAATTTCTCGCCAACCCCATCATGCTGAGAGTAAAAAGTATGAATTACCCAACGCCGATAAAGTAACGGGAAGAGAATAAATTTCTCGCCAACCCCACCATGCTGGGGGTAAAAAGAATGAATTACCCAATACCGTTAAAGCAACGGGAAGAGAATAAATTTCTCGCCAACCCCACCATGCTGGGGGTAAAAAGCATGAATTACCCAACGCCGTTTAAGCAACGGGAAGAGAATAAATTTCTCGCCAACCCCACCATACTGGGGGTAAAAAGCATGAACTGCCCAACGCTGACAAGGTTACGGGAAGAGAATAAATTTCTCTCCAACCCCATCATGCTGGGGATAAAAAGTATAAATTACCCAACGCCGACAAAGTTAAGGGGAAAGGAAAAGTTTGGCATTTAAGCCCAAACGAAATTCTCGACAACTCACCATGCTGAGGGTAATAGCATGGCTAGCCCAACTCAAACGGTAGTTGGTAAAGGCAAATCAAACCCGTTGATAACTAGGGATTTGCTAAAAATCCCATGACAAATCTGTCATAATAGCATCCTTAGCCGAATATAAGGATACATCACTGCTCTAAGCCGCTAAGGCAAAGGGAAGAGAAAAAGTTTGGTATTTAAACCCAAACAAAATTCTCGATAACTCACCATGCTGAGGGGAATAGTATGGCTAGCCCAACTCAAACGGTAGTTGGTAAAAACTAATCAAATCCGTTGATAGCTGGAGGTTTGCTAAAAATCCTAATCAGATAAATTTTTTTTGTCATGTTAAGATTTCACCTCTGACAACAAAATATTTCTCATCATTTTTTCTCCAGCAGAGCAAGTGACCCTCCAAAATATTTGTCAAGTTAAAATCATACCTCTGACATCATAATTCAAAATCAAAAGAGATAAAATCCTAATTAAATCGATCCCCTGTCACGTTAAGATTTTACCTCTGACAGAAAAGAAAATTCACACTTCATCAAGTCCAACATTACAACCTCTGATGGACGTGCTTTTGATGTCGTTAAGTTAAAATTTACCTCTGACGAAAATCATCTCTCTATCAAGTTAACAGTTACATCTGATAGTCTGATTCCAAAACTAAATACGTTAACTGTCACCTCTGTTTAGTCAGCTTGTCCCTATCACGACCAGATCCTCTGAATAGGTTAAGCTCCAAGACACGTTTAATGTCACCTCTGTCTTTTCTCTGATCCGTCATACTAGATGTCACTGAATGGTTAGGATTAAAATAAGCACGTTAACATTATACCTCTGCTTGACTTAAAATAAGCATGTTAACATCATACCTCTACTTGTCATCTAATGAGTACGTTAAAATCATACATCTGCTTGTTATTAAATAAATGAATATGTTAACAGTTATCTCTATAGACTAAATCCTTTAAAAGGTCTATAGTCAAAATTAAAAAATCCAAAGTATTTCGAAATTCAGTACGGTTCAATACAGAACTTCGAAAACTTTGGAGGGGGTTATGTAGATACCAGAAAAACAAAAATAATAATAAAAAAATTGCTCAGCGGGCCCACCGGCGGGAATTTATCCCGCGGGTGCAACCCGAGAGAGCCTCCCGCGGGTGCGATTCCGCAGGTGCCAACCCGCGGGTTGTTTTCGTTGTTTTCCGTTTATTTGTTTCCTATTTATTTTGCTAAATTCCTGTGATCCGATTTTTCATGGAGGATTGGAGCCGAATTTCAAGATTTTTCGGTCTATAAAATACAGAAATTTAGTCGGAGAAAGGACTTTTGGATTCTTGGACTTTGGGAAGATCTCGGGCGAGCTCGAGAAATTGAGAAGCGGAGCAGAGCCATCTCTTCCAGTCGGACGGTCAACGGAGGCATTAACGAGGCTCCATCGCCACCTGAACCCACATAAAAAAAAGGGAATAAATTAATATTCACATTCTTGTATTTCCTCAGAATTTTTGTAATCTCAAATCTTCGTTATAATCAAATAATTTTGCAATGGAAGGAGAAATCCAATTTTTGAGCAAACAGTGACCCAATAAAATTATTACATGTGTTGCCACTCAAAGAGCAATTAAGAAAAAAAATTATTTGTTCTCTTTAATGACGTCACTTGTAATAATTTTATTGGACCACCTAAGCGATGGTGAAAAAACTCAATTTACTGCCGATGAATTTCCCGTTCTCTTATATATATATATATATATATATATATATATATATATATATATATATATATATATATATATATAGGATTACTGTAGGTGCGCCGCCAGCTCAGTAAAAGTTACGTGAGCTAGCGGCAAAATTGTAATAATCCAACGATTTTTCTTCAATTTTTTTTAACAATCACTATCTCTACCTTTTTAACTTATTTCGGATTAAATTTCATAAATTTTAGATTTCATTTACCCTTTCATCAAGTGCATACAAAATGTTTTATTCATACAAAATGTTTTATTCATTGAAAACCGTTAATTTTGTATTAGCTTGATAGAGGACCAAATTAAAACTAAAACCCAAGAAGTTAGGTACAAGTGAACCCTAGAGGGTCAAGATTATAATCCAAAAGAAAATTTTTAAAAAAAATTATTAGAGATAGTGATAATGAATTGCAGTTCAGATAAGTTGCGTGAGTTGTCAGCTCTTTTTCATTTATATATATATATATATATATATATATATATATATATATATATATATATATATATATATATTGAGGTAAATAAGACAAACAAATTTGGTCGATTGTCAACAATACACATAATCAAGGTTCAGTGAGTAACTTCAATATGCAAATTGATCATCCATACCTCAGAACCAAGAGCAAATGCATCATCACAAAGATAAAAAAAAACAGGTATAAATAAAGATCCACATCTCAACCTAAAGTATAGCAAGGACTAAAAAAACATCCTTTAAGATGCACAATTTTTCGAATAATGCTAGAGCTTTCGAACCATTTTAATATCTTTTTATTAGAATGTTAATGCTTGACCAAATTCATTAAAAGAAATCTGGAAGAGATCACCTATCCATCCAGAGATTTGTCGAGCACCACAGTCACATACTCATCCTGGAATCTCTCAGTGCTAGTGACAGCTGCCCTGCCTGGGCTCAGTTCGATGTAGAGATGGCCGAGGGTTGCGAAATGGGGCCTTGCAAGCGAGGAGGGGCCGTACATGTCAGCAGCAGCAAGCAGTGGAGGCAACATTGGTGGCTCTTCACATTCGTCACAAGAAACAAAGGATCTGCGGTAGCTCCATTGAGGGGACGTAGGAGGCTCGAGCTCCTTCCTAAATTCTAAGAAGTCTGGAACCGAATCCTTCAGCATGAAAATGAAGTAAGAAATCTTCGACAAAATAGATTTATTTTAATTTAGAAGCAAGGGCAAACTTAATTAAAACTTAGAAATAGCTGCCGTACACTGGACAATGTTGGATATACAAGAAAATGAACTGCACGATAATACATATATATTCGAACATATTTAAAATCATCATCAGAATCAAATTCTAAGTATTTCCTCTACCATAAGCTCTATTACTTAATTGATGGCTTGGACTAAATTGCAGAAAAAAACAATCTTATGTCCAAAGAGGATTGAAACAGAAGAGAAGAGAAAAAGGGCCAATTTAACATATACTAAACAGTTTGATACTAAATGGCCTTCGAGGAAAGACTATTTAGGAAAGTTTATGTTGCACGGATACTTCATGAAGCTATGTCGTATGCTAAACATGTGTGTTGGGTTTGTAGTGCCTGAAAGTACTGTGCACCAGTCCCCAACTTCACAATAAGTGGGCGAGGGGCTATACCCCTTTTGCCAAAGGTGGGAGTTTGGAAGCGAAAGCCCCCGAGAAAATCTTTTGGAAGGGCATTTCAGTATTTTCCACTTGTTATTGGATTAGGGCCCAATTATATGTATTTCCATTCCTGTGGCTGTACTTGTAGCATTAATTTCTTGAATAGTGAAAACTGACTAGCGATTGTGGACGTAGTCCGATTTGGAATGAATCACATAAAATTATGAGTTCGCATGTGTGATTCAGCTTTTCAATATTTCCCATTGCATCTCAAATATGTGAAATTTTCAACAACGCCCGCCCGTAGTACACAGATATCTTATGTATTTTTGAGGATTTGTGGCATGTAGGCATGTCGCCATGCTGGTTTTGATGTTTCTGTGCAACATAGAGGAAAGCTCATTGTCTCAAAGAATTATCATCTCCACGGACATTGCCTTCTGCCTACTCGAATATAGAACTTCCAAAGAAACTTCTTTAAATGTTTAGTAATAAACTGATATAAAGTTCTATTTTCTCCTTCTAAATAGCAGCAGTGTTAAGAGTTCTCCACTCCTCTATGAGCCTGTGTAATAATGCACCGCTCAAAATATATTGATAAAGCTTAAGTAACTAATTAAACCGACCAATTAATTTAAAAATTGTGTGGTTTTAAATGGTAAACTTAGTTTGAACCTCATATCCAATATACATTTCCGAACAACCTCTCTAACTAAAAATGGATTTTGTGTAAACTTATATTTATATTAGTCTATTCATTGGATAATCAAATTAAGGGTTAAATCAATTAATATTCGGATTGGGTTTAAGTGATTTAAGAATTTTTTAAAAATTAAATCACAACTCAAGTTGATTGTGCTCATCCTAATTTTTGGTTAAGATTGATTACAATGGCTGATTAAAGTGGAAGAGTTAAAGTACGAACCTTAGATTCGTTTTCAAAACAAAGATTGTAGTTTGGCCTTGAACTCTGATAACGTAACTCCCTATTTGACCAATGAGCCACATTCGTTAAGTACAGATTGTAACTTAATGCAAATAAAATTTGAATGCTAGACTTCTGCTAAAAGGCCTACCATCGTGCTACAATAGGGATTCCAACCTTATGACTTCTAAACTTTATTTAATGACTTATCTCGTCTCATACTATACATCCAGGGTAAATTGATTATAGTAGCATCTATAATAATATCAGTAATAGCTTCGTCTCTGTTTTTTTTTTCCCTCCACCATCACCACTTCCAGCTCCTTCTCACCCTTGTACACTCACTACAATTTCTGAACTTTTTAGACGGTAACCGTTTAACTATAAATATTTGGATATTAGCCCCTCAAATCATTCAATTTTCTATTAACACCCAAAAACATGCATGTAATCCAAATATCCCCTCTGGTTAGTTTCTTTCTAAATTTAAGTTAAGATTTCTCAACTTTAATAACTTAGCGAAACATTCAGTTATGCTCTGTTTTTTTTTATATTGAAATATTGAACACTGTGTTCTCCACCAGCTTTAATTGGTTCATGCCTCACATTTATAAACAGTTTCACTTCAACATTAAGTTAGAACATTAAATATTAAATAGGGTTAATTACAGGTAGACCCCCCGTAGTATTGGGGATGTGTCACACTCCTGAAGTTTGAAACTCTCAAAAAACCCCCTGAACTTAGTTATTTTCACTCTCTTTTTTTTTTTACTAAAGTGCACTTTTGTCCCTCAAATTCCTATTCTACCATCATCCCTCTTTTTAACCAGCACACTTATTAAAGGGAGAAATAATGGTAGAATAGAAATTTGAGAGATAATACTGCACTTTAATAAAAAAAGAGAGTGAAAATAACTAAGTTCAGGGGGTTTTTTGAGAGTTTCAAACTTCAGGGGTGTTAAGTGACACATCCCCAATACTACAGGGGGTCTACCTGTACAGGTAGACCCCCTGTAGTATATGTGTCACTTAACACCCCTGAAGTTTGAAACTCTTAAAAAAACCCCTGAACTTAGTTATTTTCACTCTCTTTTTTTTTTTTTTACTAAAGTGCACTTTTGTCCCTCAAATTCCTATTCTACCATCATCCCTCCTTTTAACCAGCACACTTATTAAATGGAGAGATAATGGTAGAATAGGAATTTGAGAGATAAGAATGCACTTTAATAAAAAAGGAGAGTGAAAATAACTAAGTTCAGGGGTTTTTTTAAGAGTTTCAAACTTCAGGGGTGTTAAGTGACACATCCCCAATACTACAGGGGGTCTACCTATAATTAACCCTATTAAATATCAATTATGAAAGGACTATGAGTTTTTAAATTTGTGAGAACTTGCTCCATTGTTAGTTTGCTGTGTTATGGAAAAGATTAATATAAGGACTTTTGTGTTAAAATTCGTATATATTGTATTAATAAAACAAGATTCGATGAATATAATCTGCCTGTTAATTCATCTCTGACCTCGAAAATTTATGATTATCCTATCATTAGAACACTTCGCATCACCTTAATCATCTTCTTCCTCCATTATCCTCTTCCGCTGAAAACATATCTCCTAAAACCCGTCTCCCGATTCCAATCCGCTTATCTTGCCCCTGATCAAATTCCCAGTATGCCTCACTTCATGGTATGAATATAGATACATATGCTGCTTTAAGTTATGTTGTGCTTAGGTTAATTGAGACCAGGCATTCACGGTCATAGTACCCATGAAAGCATAACTAGTGTTATTTTAGTAAGTATATATGTATTATTCATATACATGTAGACAAGAAAATAATAAATACTAAAGCTAAATGACACCAAAAAACTCATTAAATCAATTAGGCATTAGTTCTCTTCTTTTGTTCTTTGGATCGTCAATTTCGATGATCTAGTGAATGAACCACAAATCGATACATACGAACTGAATCATGGCACGAGGGATTGAAGGGCATTAGGTAAGATTGATGAAAATTATATATGTATATATGGAATTACTCTAAATAAGCCACTGGCTAAGGTAAGTCATGTGCGCTAGCGACAAAAAAAAATAGTAATCCTAATATTTTTTTCAAATTTTTTTGGATCAAGATTTCCGCCTCTTTAAATTCTTTAGGATCAAATTTCACAAATTTTGAAGTTCATTTAATATTTCATCAAGTGGATACATGATGTTATATTCACCAAAAACCATTAATTAGTGCCTACTTGATGGAAAGTCAAATCGAAACTAAAATCCAACAAATTGGATATCACCAAATCCTAGGGAGATCATAATTAGAAAAATATTATGAAAAAAATTACTGAAGATAGTGAAAATGGACTGCAGTTCACGTGATCTACGTGAATTGTCAGTTCATTTACATTTTTCTTATGTATGTATATCTATTCTCATGTATATATATCTGTGTGCTTGCACGTGCACGTTTTGGGTCAATGACCAATACACAAATGGCCTGTTGGAATGCATATTCCATCAACTGCAGATGCTAATAACATAAACAGAGCATGCATATAGGGATGCATGTTGATACTGAAAATGAAAACTGAATGGAAAGTAAAGAAGTAAAAAGGTAAAATACATCAAATTAAATGACAATATAACCATCCTAAAAAAATAAGAACAGTCCAATTGAGAAATAGTACCTCAAACATAAAACCAGAAATAGAAAGAAGATAAATTATCCTATCACTTTCTCATACCGCATTTCTTGCAAAGAAATCCGGTATGGAAAAAGAAACAGATCAAGAGTAAGGAAGCACCTGTTTGGTAAAGAAGAGAGGACTGAAGTTCGACCCTCTTAGGTTAAGTGGAGGGTCCTGTCTCATGGAATCAACAGAGTTCCCTTGAATTTCAAAGCTATCATCTTCTCTGCTTTCCCCTCCTTCCCTCGTAGCACTAGAATTGCCCATCTAAAGTAAAGGAGGATAACAAATCATGAGTAAAGAACATAAAGGGAGAGAATAAAGAAAATAAAGAGTGAAAAATATATCATCCTTAAAATCAGCATCAACCCCAAAAATGAATCTCAACTCTCCCCAAATCAACCTTTCAAAGGCCAAAAAACATCACTAGTTCGACTTTCTAACGAGCCAAGGCCAACTGCTTCCTTTTCACCGACCAACAGAAATAGCATTCCACTGATCCTATGTGTTTCCTCATTGTTGAAGAAGAGCCTTAGTTGGAAGTCTATTATTGTTAAGTTTCAACAAAGACCTCTTGGGTGTCCCAAAACTTGGCATTTCCAGTGCACATAGAACTAATATCATGTGCCAATTTATTTAATGATCCTATATGTCACAAGGCCAGATATTTAGGACAGATACTACATATATGTATTAGTCTACTAAAGGAGAAAGGAAGAAATGACCTAATAAAGGTCGAAAAGAAATGGATCAATGCCACAAAACTTCAAAATCAGTTCAATTATGCAACTCTCGCTTTTCCCCACTTCTCACTAAGTACCAATCCAAAGATTGGAATCCATACCCATTAACCAAGCTACTGGACCAGTGTTGTGATTCATGCATAATGTGCACCCAGTGCCATGTAGTATTGACTGCATACTTGGCGAATCAAGAAAAACGCAGTTGTGGATGTCATGGTTGCAAAGCGTGCCCCTACAGAAATATTAAACCCACTAGTTCATAAATACTCATGTCCATTTCATATATTACCTATCTAGTGAGAGGTTTTAATGCAAGTCATATCCCACCATGAAAACTGTATATATATGATTCTATATTGCATTCTAATACTACCATAATTCTAATGCTAGTTCATAAATACTCATGTCCGAAATTTTTCCTCATGATTTATGCCCCTCCTCTGCAGCATCTTTCCTTGTTCTACAATGCTGGTCAATTATTATTATTATTATTATTATTATTATTATTATTATTATTATTATTTTGCTAGTCTAGGATGCTGATAAATAAATTCTGTTACCCAAATTTCTTTTGCTAGATATGATTTTTAATATGTTTCATAATTCTAGTCTTTTATTACTCTAAATAATCTATAATATATATATATATGTGTGTGTGTGTGTGTGCGCGCGCGCGCGCGCGCCCGCCCTCCCATCTTCAACAAAGTTTATAAAAAAAAGGACAAACAACCTTCATCAATAATTTTTGTTAAAGAAAACTCTTCATTTCTATGTTACACCCAAAAAGAAAATAATCTATGTTATCAGATACTTAATAATTAGAAATCATTTTTTTAATATGCAGTTTAAGAATTAATCACATTAATATTATCAAAATCCTACATTTAGCTTAAAAAGAAATTCTTTACCTCGTCACAATCTAACTCCATCTTTTCCTCTTCTTCACCATTAGCATTAGCATTAACATTGTTCTCCTGAAACCAAAATAATTAAAACATAACATTAGAATTAAAAACACCTACGATGAAGATTGAAAAAAATTAAAAAGAAAAATTTACATAAACCCACCATCTCAAATTCTCAAAACCCTAATGAAACAATACCCTACTTTCAACTCTCGCACAGCTCCAAGGTTTTGAGGGGGGAAAAAAAGAGAGGAAAAATTGCTTCTTTATAAGCATATTATCTAAAATTCATAAGATCCAAGTAAATTTAGCATGGTAAAAATGGAAATAAATTATAAAAATTGAAACTTCGAGAAAAGAAACAACATAAAAGTTAAAGCTTTCCAGAACAACGACATCAAAATTATTACTTTCCAAAAAAACAACATCAAAATTATTACTTTCCAAAAAAACAACATCAAAATTATAACTTTCCTTAAAAAAAAAGAGCTCCAAATTTACCTAAATTTCTTTATTTTAGCCATCTGGGTCGTCGATGGATTCTTTTCTCCGCTGAGTTTGCAAAATCTAAATTAACAACGAGAGAGGAGAGAGATTTATTCCTTTTTCTCCGATATACGACAGAGAGCGAGAGAGAGAGAGAGAGAGGGATTTGGGAGTTTCTAGGGGAGCAGGGCTTTTTTCATGCGCACCGCATTTGACTTGGTGAACACAACATCCCATTGTAAAGTGATTATCACGGGAGTTTCCAAAGGAGCACACCACTTTTACCGGTGAGCCTACTATTGTATTTTTTATTCGAACGGCCGTGGGCTCACTAGAAAAAATGGTGTGCTCCTTGGAAACTCTCTATTAGCACCCTAGGGGGAAAGGTTCTCACTAAGTCAAATGTGGTCCCTTAGTGAGCCCACTTGTTTATTACAAGTTTGTCCTTATTTTTCTGGACCAAGCTGTGCTCTTCTTCAACCTTACCTTTATGAGTTATTGGGAAAAAAAATCGAACTGGGGCAGGGGAAGGGGGGCAGAAGCAACAACGTGACAGACCTAGAGGAGAAATGGAGGGGTAGGACATGGCCAGGACATGTGCGAAGAGGAAAAGAAATGGGGAGGATCGTGGGTATGCGGAGGAGAAATAGGAAAGAATAGTGGAAGAATTTTGGACGTGCCCACTAGAAAAATCCTTTCATAAAAAAGGGGAAGGTGGACTCATTAGGAAAAGTGGGTTCACTGGAGAAAATATGTGTGCTCCTCTAGAAATTTCTCAGTTGACTGCTATAAAAGCGATCTGTGTTAACAAATAGGAGTGAACTTAATCCTTCGAATCCTCCAAATAGCATCGGATCCTCTCCAAACACAAAATATTGAGGATGGTTCTTAATGCAATTTCAGCTATTTTTACGGATGATTGATATTTTTAAAATATAAAGTACATATTAATATAAAATACATGGATATAATATATGTTAATTTATGATATATCTCAACTATTTACTATTTTAATAGACAATCCAAATTATGAATGATCCTCAATATTCATAATAATATTTTATATTGTAAAGAGAATCCTGAAAGTGTACTCTTTGACCTTAATATTTGGCATTATAGCGCTATGTTAGCAGATATTTTGTATGAGAGCTCAATTCGATTTTGTTAAGTAAGATCCAGACCCCTTTTTTACTTTTTATTTATTTTTAAATAGGGTTAATTACAGTCAGACCCTTTATAGTATTGGCGTGTGTCACTTAATACCCCTGAAGTTTGAAACTCTCAAAAAACTCGCTGGACTTTTAATATTGTTAGAGAGAGTTCGTTATTGTTACTCTACTTTAACTCTAAAGTGCACTCATAGCCCTTAATTTCCTATTTTACCCTCACAACTCCATGCACACTCCCTCTCTCTTTCTCTCCTCTCTCTCTCTCTCTCTCCCCCCCTCTAGTGGTAATTAAGTTGTTTCCTTATTAAGTAACCTAGCAAATTTCACATATTAATTGTCTAAATTGAAATAGCATCAAAAATGTATGCCTTGTTTTTAGAGGAATCTGGAGGATTGAGCTTGCTATTCAGGCGATGGGCCACCAAGAAGACAACAAAGATCATGGTGCACATAAGATGCTGCAGCTGCTAGTGTAAATGACATGCAAGTGTAAATTCTGCTATTCCAGTGCTTCCTATTTAGAGTTGCCTCAATCATTGATTATCGTCTTGCTCTCTGTTACTTGGTGGCCTTTGGAGGTATACAGGTTTAACAAATTCTTTTCTGAGCTTATTAGCTGATTGTGGCACTGAATCAGTAGAAAATAGGGAGACTAAAAAATCACGTACTGTTATCCTTATGCAAGAAACTGCTCAACATAGATTATGGCTTTAAGCTTTGATTATTACATTATTCATGAATCCAGGTCCTCTAATTTTTTATTGCAGCATTCACTCTTGACCTGCTTAAATGCTTACTGGAATGAAGCAGGTGAGAGAGAGAGGGGGAGGGAGGCGGTTGAGAGAGAGAGGGGGAGGGAGGCGGGTGAGAGGGAGGTGGGGACCTTCCGACAAGAGAGGGGGGGGGGAGGGAAGCGGGTGAGAGAGAGAGAGAGAGAGGGGGAGGCGGGTGAGAGAGTAAGGGCGACCTACGGCGAGAGAGGAGGGGTGAGGGAGGCGGCTGAGAGATAGACCTAATTTTGGTTCTGTCTTACTGGGGGTATTTTTGACATTTTCTAACACGTGCACACCACGTGCCTGACTAATTAACGTTTAATTAACACCGTTAGTATGCCTAGGGAATTTTTTTAGAGTTTCAAAATTTAGGGATTGGATTTGACTGTAATTAACCCTTTTAAATAAATCGGACCTCTATATGTTTGATCAGATCCTAATTAAAGTCCAGACTCCATCTCACGTGACAATTTCTGGCCCAGTGGGCTTCATGTCCTTTCCGATTAGACCCATGAACGAACATAACAATTCCGAAGAGACAATTGAGCACATCATGCTCAGTTGCGAATGTATATAGTAGAGCCATTTGGAGGGAAATCGCGAAGAAGACAAATATCCATTTAAATTGGACCACTTGTCCTCTCTCTGGACTCAAATCGCACTTATGAGGGTTAATAGTATAATTTTTTTTGGGGATACAGTACTCTCTCTCTCTCTCATATGTATATATATATATATATATATAAGGAAACGGGAAATACACCGGCGGTGAAGGGAGTTCCTTCACCGCCGCTTAGGTGGCTCAATAAATTTATAACACGGGGTGTCATTTAAGATAACAAATAAATGAATTCTCTTAAATAACACCACGTGTAATAATTTTATTGGACCACTTAAGCGGCGGTGAAGTAAACTTCCTTCATCGTCGGTGTATTTCCCGTTCTATATATATATATATATATATATATATATATATATGGTGTTATTATTGGTCAAAGTATAGGTGGAGACGGTTGGACAGACCATGGATCCTCCAAAAACACAACAAGTGCATATCCTTAGAGGGCACCTTAGAGGATAAGGAGAGAGAATAGACGTGATACGGCTATAGACATACATACATTGAAGATGGAGGACCAATTAAGGATAAGGAGGAGTAGAGAGTGAGTATGATATTTTGCAAAAACGTTCTAGCTTGCGAATGATGGTTTGTACTTCGTTTATTCTATGTATTTTGATTTGTTCAACCTCTATAGGGGCTATATTGTATTAGTATTATTTATTTTTTTATTAAATACACTTTAATAGAACGCAGGGGCATCAGCTTATACTGTTTCTGTCTCAAAAACCCATGGGAAAGCTTCTAAGTGTTTTCTCTTTGCCCTTGTTTAAATATTTATATATTACAATGCACATTACAACAGCTCCAAGTATACAGGGAGGAAATACGCTCTCCACCGTAATTTGCAACTCTCTCAATGTCTACATACGTTTATATATATACTACTACATACACGATACATACAATATAAACTCGTTAAGCTCCATCTTCATCTCTTTATTCACCAAGTGCTCTCCATCCCATCCTCTCTCTTTCTCGAACAGTACTCGTTGATCGATGGTCGGAGTCCATGCTTGATCAGCTTCACCGTGCCCGTCGTGTAAACACGAATGCTATTCCCGACGGATGACAATCTGATTCTTCTACTAGGCATCGTCCGGAGTATTCGATGGTGGCATGGAGATTCCTTCGGCAGGCCAAGAATTCGGACAATGCACGCTTCTTCGAGCCTTGGGATTGCGTGGAGGTGCGAGGGGAGGTCGATCATGAACTCCCCGTACTCGTCGGTGGTTCCATGGGCCCAGCTGGTCCTCCGGCGCCTATTGCCGTCTCTTTTGCATGCCACCGCGATCTTGGCACCTTAGTTTGGATCATGCAAAGTCTGCGTTAGATATTGCAATTTCACATGTACAAGTAATAAAGTTACAGACTATAGTTGCAATCTTAGAATATAATAATCTCCTGCATTACGGGTACCGTGGTGGAGAGACCCCAAGAAGGAGGTTAGAAGGCCCACCGCAGACCCAGAGGCCTCTACACCATGGAGGAATTTATAATGACGATGTTAAAATCATTTATGAAATAATTATGTAACTATCATATAGATTAGACCATGTAAAACTTATATGTATCATGTTTTACTAAATAAATTTAATGAAATGCGGGGGACATATACACCCACCGTTATATCTCAAAAAACAATCCCTTTCATCAGTAAGGATTGGATATCACTTGTTTATCTATTTCTTGATACGGATATAGATTTTTTTTTTTTTTTTTTCCAGATAGTTTACAGTTCATATTTGATAAAACTGATACATATTTAGATTGAACACGAACATTATATAAATAACTTAGTTATGACAATGGTTTTAAAGGAAAAATAAAATTTACTTTCAATGTTTATGAATCTATGACACCGAGATATTGCTCCAAAAGTAGTGCATTAAGATTTATTCTATATATTATCATTATATATATTCTTGTGTACTCAAATATTATTCAAATATACAGGAGACTTGTACGAATGTATCGAATACGATTAGAACTATCATATTACGTAGATTTAAAAACAAAGTCTTCCCCAAAATAATAACAACAATAATAATAAATAGGTGGCCTAACAAAAAGCATGCTCTCTTTGGGAGCAAAAGATTAGGCCACAAATTAATCTTAAGACACCCTTATTCAGTCAATGTTAGGTTATCAAATAAACATCAATTCAAGGCTCGATCATACACTACATCTACATGCAGACCCAAGAAATTAAGAAGCCAAATCAACAATATTAATTAATTGAGAGTTTGACTGATTACTATTAGTTTAAATCTAATTATATCCCTTAATTAATTTCTTAACTTCGAGTGCTCAGTTAGTCACCATAAGCCATGCAACATGCTGCATGAACACGTACGAACGCAAGCAATTAGTTGCAACCCTCTCACCTAATTAGCCCAGCTTTTTAGTTTACGTCCAAACTCTTTTAACTCCATCCAAATTAAGATGGTGAGACTTCTGTTGTCTCCAGAAAACTAATTTTCATGAAATTATATATTTTGGTATGACTATTTTTCTTCCTTTTTATTTTCCCAGAAGACTTAGCGCAAACGACTCCCTTTCGTGTTCCATTAATAAGTATTATATATTTTTCTTCTTTTTCGATTAGTTTGTTATATGTAATTGTGCTAGTTTTCCCTTAAAAGGAAGAACTTGATCACCTAAACTTCCATAGAGATATCCAAAGCCAAAGCTACCACCCAAAGCTTTGTGGACAAGTTGAAGATGTTGGAATGTCACAATTTGATCCAACATCGATGTAAACCTTTGCTTCATTTGGTTTCACCCCACTCAACAACTTTGGAAAATGACTATCCACTTATCGACACATCAATTTATCGAAATTGTAGTTATCCATAAATCAAATGGAACTATCAATAGATGTAAGATATTTCTACTACTGATTTTACGTATAAACATACTTGAGATTTATGATAGGTATTGCTTTGTTGTTAATTTTCCCACATTTTAATTAGAAAAACATATCATTTTGCACACATTAGCATGTCTTTGAGCAAAAAGGTGGCGGATGATCAAGCCCATTTCGTTTGATTAGAGAGAAAATGGTTAAGGATTAATATGCCGAAGAGTTCAAGATACAAGCATAAACGATTTTAACAATGGATGTTAATATAGTTAAAAACCCAAAAAATAAAAAAATAAAAAATAAAAATAAAAAAATTCCTCAGCATAAATAGAACACGAAAAATAAATTTTATCATTTTCTTTTTAAAGTAAAATTCATCATTAATTAATCTCTATATTTGCTACCAATCTACTTGAACTCAAAACTAGCTTTCAACACACTTCAAACCTTTGGCTAAATCTTCTACATGTATATTTCGATCAAATAAAAGGGGAAAAAAAAAGAACAAGAATCTAAGGATAAAGAATTATCAATATAAAAGTTTATCAACTTTCTGTGCTCATATATATATGTGAACTTTTAGCATCATTTTCTCATATAAAATTGATCTTATTCAAGAAATTGTACACATTTTTTTTGGGGAAAATACTACACACAATACCTTTCTTCATAAAAACCTCCTAATAAAATGAAACTCCTATTTCTTTTTTTAAAAATTCAAGAAAGTATCAAAATCTATTTTTTTAGGTGTCCCTAGTTGTAAAAATTTCTCCATTATGTATGTATGTTTGTTTGATCAATTAGTAAAATGAATTATAATCACAATGAAATAATAATAACAACAATAATAATATATATTCAGTCAGCAATTATGAGCCAAAAAATAGTAAAAGTTATCAATTAAATTACCTGCAACATGAGATGCGTGCAGTTCTGATCCGGGCTTGGTGCAGGCCTCACACACGAGAGTGCCCATGACCAGCACCGATGAGAGTTTCTCCTCGCCGTACCCGGCGATGCGCACGAGCTCATCCCGCGGCAGCTGCTGCATGGACATCTCCTCCCCCTCTGCGGACGACGAGAACGCATGGAAGAAGAAGACGAAGACGGCGAAGGCGACTTGTGATCTATGCATCCTGATCGATGTTCAATGTTTTGCTCTAGTACTGTTTGATCGGTTGATAGCTTGTCGTAGAACTTGTTGCAATGAGTTGGGGATTGACGAAGAGAGAGGCTAGCTAGGGCTTGCATATATAAGGGAAGTTTGGGTACGAGAATGCCCTTGGTGGTGGTTGAAATTACGAAAATGGGATGGCAATGGGTTAGAACTAGGAAGTCAATGGATTTGGCTGTGGTTGGTTAAGCTAAATTGAGAAGGAAAAATGGAAGTTGAGTTTGAAGATACGACACACGTGTTGGGATGTGTTGCTTGAGCACTACAATAGAATCTCTTTGGACACGGCACACATGTTGATTCTTGCATCTACGTATTATTTTTTTAGATAAAAATGGTGAGCTAATATTTTCCGTATTCTGAAAAAAAAAAAGTACATATATCCAATCCAAAGTAAAAATGGACAATAACATAGTCTAGTACAACTCATGTACAAGTATATATCGTTGGATGGCAGAGGCAATAGGACTTCTGACACATCATTTACTATAAAAAATAATACAGTAATATTTACGTTTGAAGATGAAATGAAACCATAGAGAATAAACTAAATTCGCAAGTTGGAGAGTGTCCTTGAGTCGCGAGAGCCCGCTCCATCAGGAGTGTACGCCATGTTTCTTCATGCCATTTATTGTCTCACTTGGATGCTATGATCTTAATATTTCTGCATATTACAGCCAAACTTGTGTATACTTCTAAGTCCGAAACTCCGGATGTAGTAGGACAATACTTTTGTATATTGTTATGTTATTTTGCATTAATAAAAAAAAAAAAAAAAAACCGTAGATCGTAGCCCAATATGAAAGAGCTAGCCCAATAAGAAGTACAGAAAAAAATGTACAAATGGATGATTGTCGATGTACCTGTACTGATCTAAGGAGTCATTTTTGAGTGATTTAATTTATAACTTACAGATTTTGTGGGGGGTACCTCTAACTCATTCTGCTATGATTCAAATTTAGATCAAAGAAAGTTTTACAGTATACATAACTGTACTTTATGCAACATTTGTAGGCCAATGCTTTGACGCGCCAACTTTCGCTTTGTGGTAAGGTAGTTAACTAACTGGTTCTTCTTAGAGTTTCAGTGAGTGTTCAGTTGGCAAATGGGATCTAGTCCATTTGGTTCGGTGCACAAACAGCAAATATTGCATCAAATTCTATGACAAATATTCCAACCCTCAAGAAAGAGAGTGAAACTGAAAATCATAAGAAACCATCTTATATTTAGAGAAATCCATCCACCACTATAAATTGGTATTAGAGTCATTCATCCTAAGGTACTGAGCGCAACAAAATATCTTCTCTCTGAGTCAGCTAGACAAATAGTGGTTGCTGCTATTTGCCGGAATATTTGGAGAGAATGCAATAGTAGAAGATTCAGAGGCATTACACACTCTATAAATGATTGTCCTTCTGTTATTCTATTTGACATCAACTCTGAGATATGTGTTTACACTAGGAAGGGGGAAGACGACAAATACACTACGGCTGTGTTTGGATTGGGGGAAAATGAAGGAAAAGGAAAGAAAAGGAAAAAGAAAGAGAAAAAAGAAAGAAAATGATATGGAAATTGGTTTTCTTTTTTATGTTTGGTTAGAAAGAAAATGAAAAAGAAAATCTCAAAAAAATTTTAGAAAAAAACAGTTTCTTATGTTTGGTTGCTCAATAGAAAATTAAAAGGAAAATATAATTTTAATTAAACTACATAAAATTTTAATATTAATTTATATATTATTGATATAATTTTTAATTCTTAAATAATTAAGCATATAATAACCAAAAGGTCCAAACTTCACAAAATTTAAAAATATATTGGGACTAAAATTATAAGGAAATTTCTGCAAAAATTTATCTCCCTTTTTTCTTTTTCTCTCAACTTTCATTTTCTTTCATTTTCTCCTAGATTTGAAGAAGAAAAGGAAAAAGAAAAAAAATCAAACACATTTTCTCTCACTTTCTTTCCTTTTTATTTGCTTTCTAATTTTCCCTCTAATCAAACAGTGGAAAATAACTTTCTCTTTCCTTTTCTTTTCTTTTCCTTCATTTTTCCTCAATCCAAACACAGCCTACCTCATTTGTCACCTCGTGATCCCCCAGTGACTGGATCTTGATCCAGCCACCGCCATCCCACACCATGAAAACCGAGATATTAGTTAAGTATCAACATTTCCGAAGTCTGTCATGTATGTTGGTTTGGATTATTAGCTTATATCTCTTCCATTTTATATTTTGTATTGTTCCGTATTTATCAGATCTTATTTTGTATTAGCTTCTTTGTTCTAGTATCTTCTTATCAATGGAACATGGGGGATAGTTCCACCGTTAAATCTTCAACAAACAAATTTCTCTCCATCCATGCCAAAATTTTCCTCTTCATGCCAAGCTCAAGATTCAAGTATAAGGGTCTTTTGATTAACTAAGCCCCATGCAAAAATCATTTTTCAATGCTAGCAAAAACATTCTCCCACACTTTGATCATGCATGCTCCCTCTCTTTCCTATATTGAGCAGATCTATTTGTCATATGTCCAAGCCAAAACCATGGGTGTAGTAGCTAGCATTGGCTTTCCAAAATTAGGAACTCCATTCTCCCAATTTATCCTCTCAATGCAAAGCTTCACCAAGCACCAAGCCCATGGATCCTAGTTTCATCTCCTACTAAAAAACCATGGCTAGGACAAGCAGCCAATAGAACCATATATATGCTAGCTTATGCCCACTTAAGGTTCAAGTGATGTTTCCTTTTGTACGGCCTTCAAGCTAGGATGCATGTGCACACCCAACAACTGCTTCTTTTACTTAAACAATTTATATTGAGTCCACATGATAATTTCCTTTTAGTATTTTGATTAATGTGACTATCTAATCATGCTGTGGAGCAAAGTACTTCTCCATTTTTCTTGTGGAAAAATAACAAAGTACCCTCCCTGTTTGTGCCCTATAGAGGAGCAATATTCAATGTTTCATGTATTTAACAATTGATGTTTAGTACATAATTTCTTTTTAGGAGTTTTGATTGATTTAACTATAAGTCCTCTTTCTAGTCATTCAAGACATAAATAGCAATTAAACTACCTTTCCTTTTGTAGGAAGATAGCCAAGTACCCACTTGTTTCTTGGCTTCATTCCTTCTTGGTTTCTTCCATTTCCCCTTTTTTTTGATGGGTTACTTGTAAGAACGAGAACTTAGAAAAATTTTACCATACGACATGGGTTGAGAGAGAGAGTATTGAAATACTGTTAAAGCACGATTTCCTTCCATCTTGAAATTGATAGAAATGAAATGGTTAAGATCGAGGGTGAGCACTTGTATGCATGTCTTAGCAATCAAATAACTCCGATGCATGTTCTAAAAAGTTGTTGACTATAATGATCATACAAGTAATCAAGAAAATTCCAATACGACAAGAGAAGACATTCGCTGAAAACCAAATTTACATATATAAATGTCAGAAAGTATTTTTCTAGAACCTAATCCTCCACAAAATTGGAAGGATATTTATCTCTTGGCATATATCTCTAGATATTACATTATATATACCATGGAGAAGGGTCATGAAGACAAGGGTGTTTTAGTAAAACCAAAGAGGTAGGCTAAGAAACTTTAGCATGCAACACCACAAGGGCATGGTTGTAGTTTTCAGGAATCAAGTGTCTCTCTAATTAGCTCTTAATGGAGAACTAAGAGCTGCGGAGGTGAAAAGATGACAGTAATAGCCATAGGTTGGTTGCCTAACATGCTTTCAGTCTCTCTCTTATATCAAACAACACACAATGTGTCAATCTCTCAAAGGTTGATATCCTCATAGTCCAAAGTCTTCACTTATAAAAATAAGTTTATGGCAATCGTATGGTCAAGCCTCCCCCCTCTACCACTCTCTCTCTCTCTCTCACTTCTCTCTTCTCTCTAGCTCTATACCACCATTCTCTTCTTTGGAAGTTCTTTGTTAGGACACCATCCCACTTACCATCCTCATGTTGATGGCCTGACAATTTACTTGCAGGTTCTGGATGAAGCACGACTCAGACCACGTGCCTATATGCCTTCTACTCCAAGAAGGTCGAGTTATATTGGAAGCATAAGATTTAATGGAGGTGGTCACCAAATTTTGATTTGAGTTTTATGCCAGATTTAATTTGTAAGACAAAAATATGTTCAAGAAGAAGCAATTGCACTAATTATTCAAAAGACTTCAAGAAAAGTACTCCATTGAGATGGATATAGTAGTATTTTCTTGAAAATCAAATTTGTTTTCAGCAGATATTGATCAAATGCAGCAACAGTGAATCAAACTTGTTCAAGGGAAATGAGGTCAAGAAGCTAACCTTGAAAAAAAAAAAAAAAGGACATGCTTGTAAGTGACAATAGACTAAAACAAACTGATCCTGGATTATTTTTTTTTATTTAAAAGATAAAATTCAGAACCTTAACATGCATAAATAACATCACATTGCTATAACTATGCACATATCTTCTCGGTCAAACAAGTTATGTGAAAAGAAATCAACTAGGTATATATGGCGAGGTGCTAGCTAGACCAAGAAGCATACAAGCTAATATTTCAGGTGAAAAATGTCTTCGTGATGAGAAGCCAACAAATAATAATTATTTTGGCTATCTTACAAGAAACAGTTAATATATCAAGCTTGCAGACATCTTGGGTTCAAGAAAAAGGATATAATAAGTAAGCTTATAACCATGACATCTCATATCATAATACTGCGTCCATTCAAGAAATGAAGAAATTAAAAGAACAAGAAAAAGAAAACTGCTCTTATCATGAAAGCGAAGACGAAAGATGAAGCAAGTCCTCAAATTTTTCCCTTTTTTTTTTTTTTTTTTTTGAGGAAATAAAGATGAACCAAGTCATATTCCAGAATATTTCCAAGACTAAATAAAATATCTTTCTAAATTATATAAGAAATTGAAACCGATAAATACCAAAGCCAACAGTTCTTGTTTATAAATTAAACATGCATCTGTAATGTATCAAGTTCGAAATGGTCTCCCCTTGGGGAATCATGATAAGTGAGTGATGTATGAGTTTCTTCTTTGATGTAAGAGCTGATATTGTAACTTCAAACTATAAAAGTTATAGTACTAGAAGAGTATTTAACTTTCAACGTGCATAAGTACATCACTGGACATTCCATTAAAAGTACATAATGAACCAAAAACACATTGAGTCTTCATATTCTCCACAGTATGGAGAGAATAAATAGATATCGAGTTGCACATATCTTACACATTTACATGATCTCTCTCACCTTTTCGGATAAGCCTGAGTCAGTTAACTAATTAAGTGCAACGACAGTAAGAACAAGAAGTACAGCTTCAGAAGTTTCCTTTAGGGACACTCATAGCCTTAGCCCGAGAGAGGGGACCATTGTTCACTTAGCAAATATCATTTTACTATAGAACGATTGGTCCCAAGAAACAAGACTAATAGAAAGGCTATTTCAGAAGTCAATATATCATAAAGCAATACACAAAATTCAAATATATGCATTACACAACACAAAGAAAGGAGATCAATAGGTAATATATACTTTTTATTTATATATTTATGCATACAGTAAAAGCATAAGCATGTAGCAAATTAAGTATCTCTTCCAACTGTAAAGATTCTTAAAAGAACCTCAAACATTTACACAAGGACAGACATAGGTCCATGTGTGCTTTCAAGGAATTAAACAACGTATCCCATGCTATCAAGAGAGCGAGGGTAATCGTAAAGTAGCTAATAAGAAGACTTCATGCTTCGATATTTGAAAGATTTTAATAGGATGAAGCATATATTGCCAAGGAGCTAAAAGGAAATTGATTTACTCACCCAATTTCAACTCATGCCTCGATCTCAAATCTTGAGCATTTGATGGAACCCATCGTAATGTCAATCTCAATCATATTATCCTCCTCGTAGATCTCTGACAACAACTCCATTAGCCCGTGTTTTCTGAACAACATTTCTGGCGAAAACTCTGGCAAGAATTCAGGCAGGATTAATCCTTCTTTCAAGTCTTGCTGAAACCCGTCTTCTAGTGCAATCTCAATGAGGCTCTCATCATCTGATATCGAATACTCTGAACCTGCAATCTCCGATGATGCCAGCTCCTCTTCAGAAACTGAACAATCTGAGTTCTCCAATGCACTGCAGCTCAACTTCTCCAAAGTCTTATCATGAGCTGAACAATTACCATCGTCCATTGACGAGCATTCACCACTGGGGACTGTTTCATCAGGCTGAAGCTCGTCATGTTCGTGTTGGGGCTTGTTTTCTTTAACTATCTCCTCTTCCGGTGAAAGATTTAGATCAAGTTTTGATTCTGAGGTTAGGTCTTCCATAGAGCTAGCCATAACAAGCTGCCTGATCTTTGTAATAACAAAAGAAAAAACAGCAGGTAGAACCAAAAAAAACAAAGTTGAGGAGAATGAGTAACTGTAACAACCCCAAGACCTTAGCAGAAGAAGAAGAGCAGCAACAACAAGCGCAAGCAAAATGGCTACTAATAGGCGTTTGAGCGAGAAAAAGGGAAGGAAACCCATTTAGTATTATTATCCTTCAATCGAACAGCGAAGAAGTTTAAGCAATAGTAATAAGAGAACGAATTGAGTCTCACTCTCAACTACAGTTTCTTCTTCCTCCTTTATCTGAACACCAACTAGCAGATAAGCTCAAATCCACCTGCAGAGAAGAGCAAAGAGAACGGAGAAGACTCATTAAGAAGTAGAAGTAAAAAGGAGGAAGAAGAACCAAGCAAGGGGCTTATAGTAATGAAAGTTTGATACTTGAACTGAAGTAACGTTTTTTAATGTCTCTTCACGCTATCCCAAGTAAGTTTAAATACTAGTTTTTCCTCTCATTTGCCATATATTTTTCATTACACCGAACTCTAAACTTCAATGGCATTATCCGATAGGGTGGTCCTAACTCTGCTACTGATTCTCTAGGAAGAAGCAAACCTGAGGTATTAATGTACACCATAGGATTTGAGCTCGCCAATGGCTTGGAGATTGAACAGGCCATGTGCCGGCCTTTCAGCTTGCAGGGCACTTTCCCTCCAAACTTCCATTGAACTGATCAAAAAAACAAAAACTTTCAGATATTTAATTACTTTTTTTCATAAAATTATTTTCAGTTCCCAGGAGACCAGCAGGCATAAAACAATAATTTTCAGGGTGTGCTCTTCAATTCAAGAAGACTCACCATCCCAACCTTCATTAAAGATGTATTGTTGTTTCACTTTGAAGCTTCATAACTGATTCAAGACCGTCAAACAGCATCTCAAAACCATTCAAACACAAAATAGTGATAATAACAAGATTAACAAAAAATACTGCTCACCATCTTAATCTTAATCAGTTCAGAATTTGAAAAACTACGAAAATCTGAACATATTTTGGCTCTGCAACTGAAACAGAAAGCATTCACCCGCTGAATACAAAAAGAATCCACCAGCCGTGCGCTAATCACATTCCCGGTGATTTTATTATGAATGCTGTCAGATAGTGGGGAGCCTGGAAAGCACAACAAGGGACACAAGTTTTGAACAAGTAAAATATTTCTTATGTTCATCTCTGATAGCCATCTGAGCAGTTAATTATAGAATGAGTCACAAATGCAATAACTGGGACTACCACCTTTTAATTTTTGCAACAAGACTTAAAGTGGGATGATGAGTAAGTACTCTAGCTGCAGTCATGTTTTTAGGCTTTTGTCTCTTGTTTGTGCCACTAATGATGGGATTAGAGATCTCACTTAATTCCCTGCCATATTGATTGAATGCCCACCAAAACTCTAAGTAGTGGAGATCCCACATGCTTCATCATTTTGAATCATGTTTGTATGTGATCTACTGTTCATTGTGTGGAAATTATATAAGAACAATGTCCTAATCAACTTTCTTTATTTTTTAAAAAATTATATTCAGAGAATAATATGTGAGCTAATCATGATGCTTCTTCTGATTTGACCCAAGCTAACTGATGATTTTTAGAGAGGATAAGATATGAAGCAGAAAAAGTTGCTTGATAGGATTTTGACAAGAAATAGAAGGTAAAGCATATCAATCAGCAACCTAAAATCGTTTTAGAGCCTATGACTCTGATTCTAAAGACCATGACAAGTTGTTCGACGAAAGAAATCATTTAGGCAAAACTTAAGAAAGTTAGCAAGGCATGGTAATTGTTCAATAGGGGCTGACAAGTTAAGAGCATGTAATTGTTCAATAGAACCAGCGAGGAAAATATGAAAACAAAAAAGCTTTGTACTCTTTAAACAAAAAGCTGTTTCAGAAAGGCCATTTCCAACAATTATAATTTTTTTTCAAAAACTATAGCATCTTTTGATTAGTCTGCACTGGTTCAAAGACGCTAAGCCTTTAACGAATGCATTTTAAAGAGAGTTCGCCCTCAATCTTTGCGGTGGGAAGCATTTCTCCTTAAGTGGTAGGCGAAGGAGGAGGCAGAGAAATGAACAGAGGTGACATCAAACAGAGGTGACATCAAGGTTCTTTATATTAGTCAGTACGAACATGTATTGTGAATATCATAGTGGATTTCATGGTATCTGATATGATATAGCCTTATACTATCGGTATTAGTATTACCAATATTGCTAATATTTTATTGATATAACTGATATTGCCTATTAGATAAATTTGGCATTGCCCATCACCAATACCATAAACCATTGGCCAATCGCCTTATATCAATTTCAAGATTTAAAACCTTGGCGAAATGATAATAATTGCATGAAAGCAGAGCAATGAATTGATAAAATAAGACATGCTGAAGTATCTGTATCATATGGGACTTTATACATGCCGGTATGAAGCAACAGATAAGCTAATATTAATTAAAAATGATTAGTACTGTCCAGTGCTCCCAAATAATAACCAACATATAGGATTATAAGTTTTGAAGCCAGGTTGCATGGATATGAACATGGCGACTTATTGTAGCATGACATGATATTGACATGTGAAAAAAAATTTGAAAAATACACACAGTACCATGATATAGCAGAGTCTGACATAGTGTTTTCACACTGCACAACTTCAAATGGAAGTGTTTGTGCTTCCAAGATTTGAAGTACCAATAATTGATTTAGCACTGTAAAATTGCTTTGAAAATTTAAAAAAAAAAAAAACATAGCAGAAAAAGCTTATGACCAAACTAAACCACATCATGCATTAATAATTCTGATCTGACACATTAAAACCCCATAATAAGAGGAATATTAATGTGTGAGTACATATACAGTCCAAAAATACGAGAGGATAAGTAAAAAGTCTTTAAAATAGAGATTTAGGATCAATAATTAAAAGTTTAAACTTTTGGATTGATTTTGTTCTCAACCTATATTTAAGGCCCACTTAGCGCTCGAGGAAGCTCAAGTAGTTGTCGAAAAAGTGCTATTCAGAAAAAACATAGTTTATGTCCAATAATGGAATGGGATCTCCCAACAAGTAAGATTAGTATAGCTCATGTTGTGGTCCATAAGGAAATGAAGTTTAATGTAGAACTTGATGATATGAGCAGTGGGATTATGAGAACCAATCAATTGAGTTAGGTTGTGCGCATAAGAGAGTAGAGTCAGGTGTAAATTTCATATTTGAAGACAGAGATTCATGGGTGGATAGTTAGCAATAAATATTGGAGATCACAGATGTTGGTGGCAGTAATGTCATCCCATGGAAGCAAGGGTTTAGCTACATATAGTTAGACTTGGCACAAAGTTAGACATCTTCAAATCGAGGATAAGATGAGTAACATGGAGATGTATAGTAATGACCATAAGAAAAAATTAATTCCTTGGCGGACGAGATAGTATATTTGGAGTTGTAGGACCAGAACAAGATTAAAATAATAAAAAAATGAGAAAGTGTAGAAGAATGTGACCGTTAATAATAAAAGACACAATCCTTAGTACAGTTGGAAGTAAAACATACTTAAAATCTTAGGATGAAGGATTTGATGTTTTAGCTGATAGATTATTTTTTGAATTTTCATTGTAATATTCACCTTACAATGAGGCATGCTCCAACCATGGTTTATCATCAAAATAAAAATAAATTGTGGAAGTACTTCTTTTCTTTATAATTTTAGGCATGCATATGGAGAACAAAAGTGTATTGCTCGAAGAATTTATAATTAAATTAAATTAAACAACTTCATATATAATAAATAGCTAGAAAAATTCCTCTATGTTAAACCAAAAATTTTGCAGAAATTAAAGATTTATGGTATTTTTATTCAAGATATATTTGATTATGAAGTAGCGCACAATTCGTAGGCAAGCAATATATAAAAAATACCTTAACAATATATTATATTTGTTAATACTTGGAAAAGATCTCAATTATTTAAAATATTAAGAAATTTAAGAAAGAAACATGTTTCCAAAAATTTTACATGGAGAATGTTAATTAATTATACAGCGATTGTTGACACGGACAAATTAAGGGAAAACCTCTGAAATGATTTCAATATTGGACCTGGGACATATAATAGTTCTTAATCGAATCTCTTTTAGAAAGAAAATCTTTTGTCTCATGGTAGCCTGCTCGAGTCCCCTTACGAAACTTTCGTTATTGGGTTAGCCATACACTTCACATGTTTCTAGCGATTCACATGGTATCATTAAATGATACAAGTCTTGGATAAGAATCTACAATGCACTAGAACGCCCTTGTTGACGATCCTTTACTCCGACAGCATCTAGGGTTCCTCGAACAATGTGATGTCTCACACCGGGTAAATCCTTAACTTTTCCTCCTCTTACTAATACTACAGAACGTTCTTGTGAATTGTGGCCAATACCAGGTATATAAGTAGTGATTTCAAATCCAGAGGTTAATCATACTCTGACAACTTTACGTAAGGCAGAGTTTGGTTTTTTGGGGTGATAGTGGAAAAGTTGACAGATAAGTCACCCTTACTGTCACTCTACAGAACCGTACATGAGATTTTCACCTCATACGGCTCCTCGTTCAATTCTTTCGAAGTAATTGGATCCTTTTCTTCGTTCGAGAATCTCTTCCCTTCTTCCATCATTTCCCGAAGAGTAACTAAGACCAATTCATTCACGTTTTTATGTTCCAATTGAACACTTTCCATTTATGATCAAATGAGAAGATTATTTTTTTTACCAAATATATGCGGATCAAATCACGATCTTCTAATCTAATAAAATAAAAACAAGAGATCTTTCTGGATCAATCCCTTTGCCCCTCATTCTTTGAGAATCAGAAAGATCCTTTTTGAGTTTGAATTTGTTCATTTAGAATCTGGGCTCTTCTATTTTCTACTTTTTTTTTGTTTTATTCTTTATTTCATTTCGATTTTTTTTCCTCTCTCTTTTCTTTTTATTCCCTTCCATTATTTTCATCATTCCTTAAGTCCCATAGGTTTGTTGATCCTGTAGAATCTGACCCATTTTCTCATCGAACGAGGGGGTACGTATGAGCTTCATGTTACTCTTTCCAAGACACATGTCAGAGTCGGGGGCATCCCAATCAGATTGAATGGGATGATAGTTTATTAGTCTGAATCTGCTGAGGATAAAGATGAAATTTGTATATGTTATTTTGTAGAAAGATAAATTCTGAAGAAATTATGCTAATTAATTAATACGAGTAAGACGTGTTAGAATAGAAAATATATAACCCAAAACCCTCATTGCAACTCTCGGAATCATTTAAAATATAAAAATATAACTCTCAACTCTCACCACATTATGGAGCTTCTACATGGCGGAAAGGACTTTAATAAGATTAAATCAGAGCTTTCAAAGCATAATAAAGTACACCCAACTATTAATTAAACAATTACACGCACCATAAGAAGATAAATGATATAGTAGATTTGTAAGGATTTATGTACAATCTGTCTATTCTAAATGGTACTTGAAAAGTTAGTATAAGTCTATTAATTGATTATATCTCTCAAAAATATAAGTTGATGATACACATCAAGCAAATATCCTGCCTTCCAAATTTAATCTTTTGAGATTGAAACAGGTCTATATACTAATTTTGTTTTGTTCGAAAATTTGGAGTAACAGAGTATCTCCGTTGCATATTTTGTGTGGAAATTTCCTTCTATATGATATAGTGTAGGAAGCTAATTGTATATATATTTCTAGGGAGGAAATCTATTAACACTTTGAAAATGATAGATAACACAAACATTATATTTTACCATTACATGGTCTTTATGAAGAATGTGTTCTACATGGTTTAAATGTTAATATATTAGTTTTTAGATACAAAACTACAATATTTATACGAGAATATGTACATAAGAAAAGCTTGAATAGAGGTTTTACATATTGTAACTAACAATATCAGCAAAAGTTAAGGACAAGCAAGAAAATTTACAGACTATATCAGATTCATCTTAACATTCTACAAGTAATTAAACAAAAAGAAAACTATGATGGAGTTTTTTTTTTTTTTTTTTTTTGTTCAATAATGTGAATGCTACAAGATAGACATAGTCTGTTAATGAAAAAAATAAAGTGAGGGTAAAAGCTTAATTAATGTACCTTATTTGGATTTTCCCAAAGCAAAACTGACTGATTTTGCCAGGAGGGAAGGAATGGGAAGTAAACATGGAAGGTTCAGAGATGCTGATATGTGTTTATTTGTTGCATTAAATTTTTTTAATTTACGTTGTTCTGAGAGAATGAGCAAATTAATTAGCCACCCAATTTATTTTTATTTAGTTAAAGGTAAAATATTTATGTATTATTTGATCTCATGCATGCTAACATATGAATGCTGATTAGATGAAGAATGTTATTTATGAGATTTTAAAGATAATAATTAATTAGGTAAAAGAAAATGAGTTTAAAAGTAAGTAGATATATAGAGTTCCTTATTGAGTAGGAAGTAGGAAAAAAAAATGTTAAGGTTCCTATTTAAATCGATACCAATTCTAATTATTATTAGATTGATAGTTTAAGGACAACCATGAAAGGATTGACCAATTGAATCATGTGTTGAAAGTACAACCCTGATTACTATTATCATAAAGTCATAACTTATAGCTTATTGGTAAGTTATAGAATATAGATTATGCATCCTAAAAATAAATCTGATTCTTTATTGGATCTAAATGTGGATTCTTAAGGAACCAAACTTGCTATCCCGATAATATGATAAATATTGATATAATTAAGCTTGCCTTAATTAGTTCTAGATAGATATATACTCTTATTACATATGATTCACGCAAGTTTATTTCATCACATTTAAAAAAAGAAGACTGGCATGAATAGCAAATGCTCAAGGAGGACTTCCCTGAACCAAGCAGCCAATTGGACATTTCCATTGTGGAACTTGACCTCCACGCTTGCAACTTGTCGAGGAAGATCTCTGCCTTCATTCACAATTTGAATGACCTTATACTGATTCTGGCATCTGACACACCTTCTGCTGACGAGATCCTTAGCTACAACAAATGTCAGTCACGGGTGCTTGCGCTCTGGCCATCTCCGGACCTGTCAAGTTGATGCACCAAGTGACCGTGCATGGGCTCAACACCAGCATAGCACTTCCTTAGTGAGTGCAGCTGCTCCCACCTTGAGCTTGAACTGAGCTGCTGGGATTCTTTCAGACATTTCCACTGTCACTTTGAGGGCATTGTAGGCTTAGCCAAGAGCCCAGTTTGAATCATTCAGTTGCATATTCATATGAAAAAATTGACAACTTACTTATTGATAAACATCTGCATTAAAATTGATAAATTATTTATTAGACAAAAATAAATCTTTAGATGGTTGATATTACTTTGTAGGGGAAATAAAAAAAAAAAGAAAAAAAATTCTTCTACCTTATTTTAGAAGATCATACGGAAGCTATCGGGAACTTCTAACGGGGCACAACTTTTTTCCTAGTGAGCCCAGTTAAAGTTTAGAAAGGGATAGAATTTCTTAGTGAGCCCAATTTAATTTCCAAAATACCCTTAACCTATATTCCTTCGTAAAACCCTCTCATCACTTCCTCTCCACCCCCAAACCCAAAATCCCTCTCTCCTCTCTTCTCCTTCCAAGCCGCCGCCGCCGCTGCCACACTCCCCCACCTGCTGCCGCCGCTGCCACACTCCCCCACCCGCCGCCGCTGCCACACTCCCCACCCGCCTCCACTGTCACAGTCCTCCGCCCGCCCCCACACCCTTAGCCCGCCCCCATCCGCCTCCGCCCGCCCCCCAACCCTCCGCCCGCCCCCACCCGCCTCCGCCCGCCCCCACCCCCTCCGCCCCCACCCGCCTCCGCCCGCCCCCACACCCTCCGCCCCCACCCCCTCCGCCCCCACCCGCCGTTGCCACACCCCCCACCCTCTGCCCGCAGTGTCCGGTGCCACACCCCCACCCTCCGCTGTCTCATTTTTTCTCTCTTGGTCTCAGATTTTTGAGCTCTACTGTAAGTTTCCTTTAATTTAATTTTAATTTTGTTTTATTTTGTTTATTCTTATTTGCTATGTGACTGCCCTGAAAACTGAAAACTTTTTGTTTGGTTTGATAATAATTTACATTCGGGAAATTCTAAACGAGTACATTTTTTTGTTAATTTTGTTTTTTAATATTTAGATTATAATTATGAAGAAAGTATAATATTGTAATCGTAGTTGTAAAATATGCGAAAATTTAGTTATTTTCTAATTATAGATGTTAATATTAAAATTTATTAATTAACTTAGAAGTTTAAAATAAATAGATAAAATATGATATTTGTAGCAAATTATACTTTATTACTACTTATTTGCACATAGAAAATTAATTGTTTTGATAAAAATTATCTATAAATGAAATATCTTTGTGTTACATAGATGGATCCGGCAGAATCTTCTCGCGTTCGACCAACTGCCTCGTTAAGGAGGAAAAAAACAGCATCTCGACCACAAATCCAACACCCGATACGAGAGAGAGAAATCGAAGTGGCCGTAGATACTGAATTAAATATAGAAACTCCGAATTTGATGAGATATGATAGTGCAAGACTAGAAGAAGGGAATACTGATGTAGGAGGCTCTCCAGATGATCTTCATGAGTCAAATTACCACGGACCAGTTGATTTATCAGTACTGAAGAGTTTCAAGACGCACGTTGCTTTTTTCGTTTTAAAAGATGAGGTAATTATTTCCCGCTATAAATCATAAACTACTCTATTGTGTATGTGCATATGTTAAGACTATAGTATATATACAGGAACGAGATCCACTTCGATGTATTAGTCACTGGAGAAAAATAAGTGCATGGTCATTGTTGACACATGACCCAAACACCCGATTTATGGAATTAGTACGTGGGTCTTCATTGTATCCATTGGTGGAATGCTCCTACCAGTACATTAGCGCTGTTGAGCTTAGTGCATTTGTTGAGAGATGGCATCCTGAAACAAACACATTTTATATGTCATTTGGTGAGATGACGATCACGTTGGATGATATTTGCTGCTTGCTTGACTTACCTGTTGTTGGAAAATCCGTCTGCCAACAAGTATCAGCAGTTTCACGTGAAACTGCTGATACAATTACTCATTCCTTGGGCGTCAGTTATGATGAAGCGTGGAATGAGCTCAATACCAAAGGCGGTGCATCGGTTTGACTGGATTGGTTACGAGAAAAATTTTGCGGGGTTGTGGATACTGACACCGAACATAGAATTCGGTGTGCTGCAAGGGCTTATTTACTGTATCTTCTTGGTTGCACGCTTTTCGCGGACAAGAGCTGTACGAGAGTTTCCATTGATTACTTACCATTACTGCATGATCTCGAAAATGTTCATACGTTCGTATGGGGTGCTGGTGCTCTTGCATGGTTATATAGGTAGCTTGAGTTTGCTTCCCGAGCTAACGTTGCTCAGATGCGGGCTATCTGACACTACTACAGGCTTGGATTTTTGCTCATTTTCCAAGTTTTATGCCGGTCTCGAACCTATCTTTCACCGCCGGTGAACCACTTGCTTGTCGCTGGTTGAGCAGACGGGATCACAATATCTTCCAATCATATGTGCAGTCTATTCGGTCAAGTCTAGATAGACTCACAGGCAACCAAGTAATATTTTCCCCTTTTTTATATACTTATTTAGTTTGCAAGTTATGTATTTGTAACAAATGTACTTCTTTGTATCCAACGTACATGCAGGTTGATTGAGATCCATATCAAAATTATAGAGAGAAATATCCGTTCAGAGAAATTACATTTTTTATGGGTACGTTGAAGATTTTCAGCGTGATTGAGCCGTACCATCCGGTGCGTGTACTAAGGCAGTTTGGTCGTCGACAGTATGTTCCACCTCCACCATTCTCAGCGTTATGTGAAGCATGGGGTATAACAGCCAATAGCTATGTGGTAAAGTACACGCACATTGAGGAGATGTGGATAAATTGGTATGATCACGTATTGTATCTGAAGCACCGTGGGTCTATTGCTGACTACCCATCTGATTGCACGTCAGATTATATTTTTTGGTTCTCTAAAGTTTCACAGCGCTTTCTTGGAGTAGCACCAGATGAAACCCCAGCAGAGGAAGGAAGTCAATCAACCCGGGCAAATGCCGATGATGAGGTAATAACCATATATCTTCATTATTTTATGTTCTATACGGTGAACCAGTTTATCTGATGCTTATTTTTTTTCGTCCATTAATATAACAGAGATATACAGGCATAGAAGTAATAATCGATCCATTACTTGCGCAAGGGGATAAGGCATTCAAGAAGCGATCTGGGTTGTTATTTACTGCACTTGCGAAGATCAAAGCCATGCTAACTGGTTGCACTCAGCCATAAGAACCACCAGAAGAGCAAGTAGAGGAACCAACACCAGATCAATCCACTCCTAATGCACCCAATACGACAATTATGACTCCAACCAGAAGCAGACGTCAACCCCCGAGAAAGACAAGGAGACAATGATCATTGTGTGAGTTATGCATTGATATGGATGATGTATGTAACTTGAAGTGGCCAGTGTAAAATTATGTTTCCAAACGTTTCGAGTTATGTTGAATTTATGGTTTTTCTTTGTAATGAACTCTCTTGTTTGCTTTTTTTCGTTTAATATAAACACTATTTCATTGTATCAGTAATTGTGTCGTTGTTTCATTGTATCGGCGTATCTATGTTTTATTATATCATTATATCGATGTATCATGAGTATCAGTATATTTGTGTATCAGCAGTACATTATATTTTTTGTATCTGGAGTACATTGTGTGTCGGTGTATCATTGTATCGCAATAAACGATGTATCAGTGTATCAATGGGTTGGTGTATCAGTGTGTCGGTGTTTAATGGTATGTTTTCTTGCTTCCTTCCCTAAATTTCGATAATCATGTATAAATACTTATTAATAAAAGTCCTTAAACTGGCGTTAATTTCATTACAACTAATGATAAATCAATTAACGTAGGTTAATAGACTAGATAAGGCAGTGGCCGATGTCAAGATACTGTTCGGACTGACAGTCCGAACGAACGGGATTCGTTCGGACTGTCAGTCCGAACGGATCTCGGCCGTTCGGACTGATAGTCTGAACAACCGAGAATCGTTCGGACTGTAACGGATGCGCGCGGGCAGGAAGAAAGGAGGCAGCGGGAGAAGCAGAGGGCAATATAGATAATTTTTTTCCAGAGCATACTTGTTATATAGTGGAAGTTTTAACTGGGCTCACTAGGAAAAACCTTGTGCCCCTTTAGAAGTTCCCAAGCTATCCACTTTATTTCCCTCTAAACCCGATCCGACCTAATAAGACCTTCATATCGTGGATTTTGCAAATACCCCCTAAATCTTCTATCTATTTACGAACCTAATCATTTTCTGGCACTTTAGAAAGAATCCGGTCGGAGTCCTGATGGAATCAGGGCCGTCCATTTTGCCTCCCAAGTCCAAACTTTTCAAAACTCCACACGTGGCAGCCGGAGATGGAACCAGCGCATCGCTGCCGTACGATCCCGAATCGTCAGTTATATAGATCGCTGTTGGAATCCGAGTTTCAAGTCCGCCTATATAAATAGAACTAAAAATATTTCGAGTTACAAAACTTTATTTTATTTTTTATTTTCAGCTCGAGAGAGGGAGAAAGTTCTGCTGAAATTTCTCCGAAATCGATAGCCAGTTTCTCTCGGTTCTTCGGTAAGCGTCGATTCCACTCTTTTAATTTTCGGTTTATGTGAAAATTTTAATCTATTGGTTGTGTTGTTGGGGTGTTTTAAAGAGCAGCGGTCTTCTGTGATTAGGGTTTTGTAATTTTGCAAAAAGATTGCTTATTTACAAGTTTTGTTTCAAATTACGTTGTAATTTTTAGCTAACACGTTTGAAATATATTTTGTGAATTTTTTTAGTGCGTTTCATAAAAGTTACATTTTGCGCTTGTTTTTGGATAGGGATTTAGGGTTCTCTCTCTTATGCATGCTTTGCTTCAGCATTTAGAAATTAATTCCAAATTCTTAAGTTAAGTTTTGATTATTTAGGTAGTGGCATAGCAAAATTATCCTTTTTTTTTTTTGGAGGGGATTCTAACTGAGGATAGCCAAATAATCTTGAAGCTTCGGTCTTCAATATGTTATTTTTTTAACATATTTTTGTGATACCCAGTGTTAATCATCGCGGGTGTAACTTGCATAATTGAAGTATTGGCAGTTCTAAAGTGTCTTTATTTTTCTTTTCAATTATCACCAAGCGCTGCTGTTTAGTTAAATTTCTGATGAATGTGTACAATTTAATTTTTCTTCGTTAAAAGCAGCTTCTTTTTACACAAATTATAGGTCAAAATTTTAACTTTTAATGTAGGCCTATGATCCTACTTTTGCTTCTGTTCCTTCCTGAAGAAAAATTTTGATCTCTGTTTAAAATTGTTTCACATTAATTTATAGTGTCAATTGTCAAATAACCCTTGTTGGTTCCCCCACTTTTAACCTTTGTTTCTTCTTTCTCCTTAAGAAATGTCTGAAGCTGAACCAAAGTCAGAACATGATGCACATGCAACCAGTAAAGAGTCTGGTCCTCTCATTGCTAATGGTGCTGAGACCATTTTTGATAAGAAGGATAAGGAATTAAGTGGAGTGACAGAAGCTATTGACGAAGGACAAGCACAAAAAGAAGAGAATATGGATGATGCTGTAAAGATGGAAAACGAAGTGGTGGATGGAGGTAAACAATGGAAGGAAGAGAAGATTGACAGTGATGTGAAAATGGCAGAATCTGATGATGCTAGCAGTACCAAAAGTGAGGATTCCAAAATGGCTAGAGCTGATGAGTTAAGCAAGGAAAAAGCTGAGGATGCTAAAAAGGAAGAAGTCGAAGATGGTAGGAAGGGAGAAGCCAAAGATAAGAAAAAGGAAGAGGCTGAAGATTTGGAAAAGGAAAACACGGAGGATATGAATGCGGAGGAAGTCATGGATACAAAAAATGGGGAAGCTGAGGATACGAAAAAGGTGGAAACTGAGGACGCAAGAAAGGTGGAAGCCACGGATATGACAAAGGAGGAAATCAAAGACACAAAAGAGGTGGAAGCCACAGATATGAAAAGGGAGGAAGCCCAAAATTCGAAAAAGGAGGAAGCCCAGAATATGAAAATGGAGGAATCTGAAGATTCAAAAAAGGAGAAAGCCAAAGGTATGAAAAAGGTGAACACTGATGATACCAAAAGAGGGGAAGCTATGGATATGGAAAAGGAGGAAACTGGCAGTGTACAAGATGTTGAAATGGAAGATAGAGAAGCAGAAGCTAGGAAAATGGAGGAAGACAAGGATGTGATAAAAGAACAGGATAATAAAGATGTGGAGAAGAAGGTTGAAGAAAGTAAAGAGGATAAAGGAGAAGCAGAAGGGTTAAAGAAGAAGCGGATTAGAGGGCAGAAAAGTAGTGATAAAGGTGAAGCAAAAGAGAAGAAAGAGAGCGAGAAGAAGGCCAAGGGAGTTAGTACGCCTGTGGGTTCCCCTATTGAGCGTCCTGTCCGTGCAAGGAAATCCGTGGAGAGATTAGTCGAAGCTTTGGAAAAAGAATCAGTTAAACCGTTTGTAATTGAAAAGGTGCATTTCGCGCATATGGATTTCATAAATAAATTTTGGGCTTAACATATTATTTAATTATTAATCATTTCAAATTTATTTTGTGTAGGGTCGTGGAACTCCTCTGAAGGATATACCAAATGGTATGGTTTTTACTGTCACAACCCTCGGCGATTAATTTGTCGTACAGCTTTACATGTTTATTTCTGACAGTTTTGTCACTCACACCGAAACTTGTGCTTTTATCATAGTTTATAGTCATACTAGATTCATTGATATCCGTTGTACATTTTCATGCATTTGCCATATCATTCTCTTTTCTAGCTTAATTTCTTAAACTTTCACATATTTTTGCCCCGCCAGAAAATTATTATTTGATTTTAAGTGTCATCCTTTGCAACATAATATATGACAAACTAACTATTCTGAGGTTTGGAGATATCTTGCATGGACATCAACAGTCCGACATTGCCGTGGGACACCAACACAGCGTATTTTAAAGAATACACTATATATGTCTCCAACAGGACACAGCTAACTTTAGAAGTTTCTGGTTCCAAACATTAAGGGTATGACCTGATTAAAGAAATTCTAGGTACTTTTGATGTCACTGTGTAACATTTTAGGCCATATATTCTTTAATTATTGCAATATTGTGAAAATTTCCGTACCTTCTGTTCGTATTTTGCAATAGATACACAAAATTTAGTTATAATCTGTAGCAAAGCGCAAGTTTAGCTTGTGCCTTTGGTTAAAAATCTACATGCAAGTCTTCATTTATCTTTCTTATATGTAAACTCTCAAAGTGGAAGCTTTATTCCTTTTCTTTTTGGAGGTTATTACCATTTCATATTGGGGCATTTCTTTTCTTTCATTTCAACTAAAATTTAAGTCGATGTACTTTTTTTTGCTCCTCTATTAGCCTTCTTCTCCAAAAAATTTTCTCCATTGATATTATCGTTGAAGATCGTCATCCATATTTGATATAGCAGATGGTGATAATCCTAACCAAGATAAATTTTATCTGAACATAATATCTTGTTTCAAATAAAAAATTTATGCAGTGGAATTTAGATTTGGTTTTTTTCGTTATTCTGTCATTGCAGGTGTTTTTAATTGATGCTTTTGTCTGTTTCCTTCCTGTTATTTCTCAAATATGCAGTTTCACAATTTGTTTCCTTTTTGTACGCCATTTTGTAACAAGCTGTTTCAATTTACATTCCAGTGGCATACAAGGTCGGAAAAAAGAAGCCTGCTGAACTTAAGTTGCTTCATCAAACACTTTTTGGAAGAGTTGGAAAGGTGAAACACTTATCTGCACTATATATTTTCAGTATTTTTTTTAAGAAATAGTTCGAGACAGGTAAAGAAAATAAAAAGCTATTTAACGCTTGGCAATGTGAGACTTGGTTGTATGTTTCTTTATCATGCTACAAGAGTTGGTTGTATTGAGATACCCATACTTGACCCTTGAGAAATGTCAAGGTACAGAATTAAGGTCTTTTTAAGTATTTTCAGAATTCTGAATAAGGAGAGAAAAAAAATTAACTAATTGTTTTCCACAAAGAACAGTTGATGTATTGATTCTACATTTGGAAACTTGTAGTGTTCCTTTCCTCGTTTTGCTTTCATATAATGCAGCACTTGACAAGCGAAAATGAAAGAAAATTGAATAAAAAGTTCTTTCCCTTGATTTCCAGTGGCCAAACATATTTGCTCTCAGAATCTGTGTTTTAGAAAGTTCATGTGGTACCTAACATTCACAAAAAAAGTAGGGAAAGGGGGAAAAAGCCTGTATTCTTTATAATAAAATATATAGATAGACCTTTTCTCTTGCCAAATCCTGGTTGAAGGAAATAATCACTTTTCATTTCTTCACTTTCCTAAAAATGGAATGTAAGCTGCTTTCAATCTACTTTTTTTTCACTTTCCTTCTGCTTCTATTTTCCAAATAGGCTTATATTCATTCATTTTGATAGCCTTATAAATAAAGGGTGTATATATTACACTGCCCTTTGTTTGAAGCTTGTAATCATCTATTTTTTTTTTTTTTTAAAAACTTAAAAATGGAAACAAACATCAAGTGGTGTTCATATGGGTAGTATACATTGAAAACACTTGAAACAGTAAGATTTTAGCTTGTAGTATGATTAAACACTTGTCAAAGCTATAGTGACCTTAAGCTGTGAGCTTCCGCACTGTGTTTGATGTTGGCATTGACAGCTTTGGATGTGGCCCTCGTGTATCTAGATTTCGGAGGTCTGGACAAGTAGAGAGGAGAATGTATTGTACCGTGACTGAAGAAGAGACTGGTAGGGGAGTGGCTGTCTGAAGTGTGGGTGTGAATTTGGAGATGGAGTTCAGTCTATATGAGGTGGGATTTTATAACATGGAAAAGAATGGAGTAGCCAGTGGCCCAGTGGTTGTGTTTCAATTGAACTCCGTGACATTCTGAGGGATGCTTACAATCGAAGGCCTGGTGAAAAATCATTTGCTTGTGGAAGTTTCTGTAACTTATCACAAGTGCCTGAGTTTTCTAGTCTATTATTTACAATTTTTTGATTTTCTAAGCTATGATTATTAGATGTGCACTAGGAACATCCTAAATGGATATTATCAGTATTTGAAGTTAGAGAAACTGATTTATAATGATTGTCAGTTTTTTTTTTCTTTCTTTATTCTGGTGATTTACATTAGCTATTGGTCAGTTGTAAGGATGCCTTTGTTTATGAGGTCCTAGAGTTATTGAATATAGATGGCTATTCAAACATGAGAATAAAGTACGCTCTCAGAGCTCTATTTTTTTATGAGGTCCTAGAGTTATTAAATGTTGATGGCTGTTCAAACATGAGAATGAAGTATGATCTCAGAGCTCAATTTTTTTAATCCAAAGATAGTTCTAAAGCATAAATAATATTGTAGTTTTTGGAGATATTTTGTGCCCTCAGAGACGCCATTATTGATGTTCTTTGTGTTGATCTGTTGTATTTTTCAAGCTGGATTACTATATGTATAAAGATCAATGTTGTTAGACCATTCATAGCATAATCACCATATCACTAAATTCTGGTGATATGGTGATTCAACCCCAAAACCTCATGCCTAGTAGAGTTACCAAAAGTGAACCCATGCACGAAAATTTGGTGCCACTCTTGAAGAATCACCAATTTTGATGATTTGTCGTTCAATTACCATTCATTCAAGGTGGGCCCTACATCTTCTCTTCTCCAAGAAAATAAAGAAAGATGAATGGATGGTGAAATATATTATTTTAATAGGATGATGTATGAGACGGTGAGATATAATAATCAAAGTATGAAAGATATAATATTTTAATATGATGGTGATTTGAATGGTAATTCTACTATATAGAAAAAATCACTAAAGAGTGGTGAACTGAGAAGCACGGACCTGCCATTGGGGACGTCATGTCATGTGTGTCGGACACGTATATGATGTGGCAAAAACTGTACAAACATGCAATGTAGTGTATCCAATAAGAAAAGGCGAAATGTCTTTGTCCTTGGTATATGTGCTTCTTGAAGATTGTGTCCATCGAAAAAGAGTTAAATGGTCTGGAAAATTTGGAGATAGACGTTGCTAAATTGGTAGCATTCATATATACCTAGTTAGCTTAATAAGTTTATACTTCATTGTCTTGTGCACTTGAGTCATGTGTGCTTTTTATGTCTGGAAAAAAAAAAAAAAAATATATATATATATATATATATATATATATATATATATATATATATATATATATATATATTTGTGCATTAATATCTCTAATCAATAAACCATTATCATCACAATCTAATCTTTTTGTCTCTTGCCTATAGAGGGAGGGAGATAAATATGGTTGCTGAAGGAATGAAAGGACAGACCCCATCAGATCCTTCATTTTGGATATTTGAAACTTATTATAGTAATAGTCGAAGAATATATATTTATATTTATATTTTTTTCCTTGAATCATTGCTATGTCAGTTGTCCTCTTTTTTCAAGAATGTCATGTCCCGTATCCGTGTTCATATTTATATTCATACTCATGCTTCCTTGATGGGAGTTTCCAAAGGGGCACACCACTTTTCCCAGTGAGCCCACTAAATAGTGCAATTTTGGTCTGGGCTTTGAGCCCGGATGTTGGAAAGCAGGCTCACTAGGAAAAATGGTGTGCTTCTTTGGAAACTCCCTTCCTTGATGATGAGGCTCATAAGGCATAAGCTGCAGGATCCCTAGATGGTCTCCCTGAGATGAGGCAAATTTATTTTTAATCATATTCTAAAATAACGAGTTTACTAATGATGCATTAAAAAAAGTATGTGATATGCCTCATAAACTAAGCGTAATGCCACAGGAAGATGACATATTAGAATAAGGAACTGGTGAGAAATTGAGAAATAATGTTTCATTTCTTCTAGATTCCTTGTCCATCATTTTCTTCCTACTCTTTTGTTCCTCTCTTCTCTCACTTCGCAGAATGACTACCACTGTACATGAGAATCAAGAAAAGGAGCTGTGATTGAGAAGTTAGATGAGAATAGGTTGAAGAAAAGCTGAAGAGAATAGGAGAATAATGGAAAGATAAATGCTGATTAGAGAACAAGTAGAAGACAGGAAGAATACTGAGAAAATGTTTAGAAGCAAAATGAAGAGGATGCACTTGCACATACATGTATATACCTATTTATGTCATATATTTTGTATTTAATATAGGCGGTAGTTTTAGTGCTCCTATGACATAACTAAGTCACAACCACCCATTGAAATGAATGATGCATAACGACATTGGATGACCTACTACATTCATTTATATATGCACACCTTTAAATTTTTTGCCCCATGAGTCCTATAGGCAATAAACAGCCTGTCAAAAATAGCATTTTGCTTCAATTTACACTTTTGAGGCATGAAGTTTGTGAGCGGAATATTCGATATAAATATTTGAAAATCCTGCATTTAATTTTTGTCTGGTTTTGAATATTTAATACCGTTAGACTAACCAACTCACTCTCTACAACGGTTGATGTTGTACTTGCTGCACAGGTAATAAAATAAAATAAAAAAAACTATTCTTTTGTGGACAGTTTAAATGATTTAGATCAACTTCAAAGGAATAGATTTTCAACATGAATTTCTTAAGATCAAATTTTGAACGGAAAAGATTAGGCTTCAAATTCTTTTGCAATGTGTGTGTAACAAGCAGAAAACAGAAAGAACACTAAGAAGAGAAACACTAATTTTTATTATTTAGTTATGTTTAAAAACTGAAGTCATAGCCTGATCCTCCCATAGCCTGATCACTATCACCTGAGCGAGGCCTTGATGGCAGGAAGAAGATAATTAGAAGAGGTCATGGCTGAGAAGAAGGTGAAGACCGATAAACTAGGTAAAAATTTGCAAGGTTAAGACTTCTAAAGGTATTTATCGGTAGAAAAATGTAGTAGTACAACAATAAGTAAGCCTTTTAATCTAAGTACTTGGGGTACGCTACATGGGATATGCTACATGAACTAAAAAAAAAATCACGCCGGATCGATTACATGGATGATCCTTCTCCACTCATTCCTATTGAGCAATATGTAGAAAAATTTAGTAGTATTTATCTGTTAACAGGGTGGAACTTTATCGTATTTATGTGTAATTTAGCCTTATACATGCACAATTTTCTGGTTATATATTATATACAAAGCTGCACATATATAATATATGTAAGCAACATAAATATGTACTAATATATGTGCATTACTTGCCAAAACCAAAATATACATACATGTAGTATTTCGTTATTAGCGAATTTATGAAAGTTTCGAACATAAAGTTGAAACCAAAACCAGAACCAAATCGTGTTCTCAAACTTGATTAACACTGAAGGAAATGCTTTTCAAGTTAATACCCTCAACCATTTTAAGCAGAGATCCAATATGCCTCTGGCATCTGCTTGAGGCTCTTGTAAGGCACAATGTGCACTTTATGCCGTACCTTATGGTGAAGTAAGGTAGACAAACATCTCGTCTCTTGCCTCATTCGAGTGCCACATTCGAGTTCATGTTGTACATCTGACTTCATGATACAATTTTTTATTGATATCCTCTTTTTTTCTAAATAATATATATATTTTCAGTACTGGTGTCTAGTACTGTAGCCTTTTCCCTGAATTGCTTATTGGTTCTCTTTCTGATATTCATTTGATATATGATTGTCTTCTATTCTCACCCCTTTATCAATAGACAGTTGATGTTGCTTTTCTTTTGCAGGCCGTTGACTATAAAAATCACATTCTCCAATTCTCTGGATTTGCATGGCATGAGAGTGAGGTATGGCCTTCTTTTGGGGACAATTTAATATTCTCGATATCCTTATTTTGTCCCCTGGTTACTAGTCTACATGATCTATGCAATGTTTGGATTTCAGTAAATAATTGGCGGCTGACTTGCTCGCAGGATAAACAAAAAACCAAGGTAAAGGAGAAACTTGATAAATGTGTGAAAGATTCATTACTGGATTTCTGTGACTTATTCGATATACCCATCTTGAAAGCTAAATCTAATGCAAGAAAGGTTTGTTGGTTTAAATTATTCTTACATTTTTCATGCATTTTTCAAACTTTAAGTTTAGCTGCTTCAGTAGATTTTTTTTTTTCCCCTCTGTACCTTATATTAACAAGTGAGATATGCTGGCAGGAGGAACTAGTTGCAATGCTGCTGGATTTTATGGTGGCACCTCATGCTACAACTGATGTGATACTTTCTGACAAAGATCAGGTTTGTCTTTAGTGTTCGAAATCTTTTTCTACAACAATATTAAATGTTTTGTTATTTGGCTCATTATTTTCTCTTGCCTTCAACTATAACAGTCATCAAAATCTAGAAAAAGAAAGAGGGGGTCTAAAGACAGTGGATCGAAAAGCTCAGGAGGACTTTCAGGGAAGCGGTCAAGAAAGGTATGTTTTTCTTATGGAGTTCAATTCTTATTTTGTTGGCATTGGACATCTTACTTCTCTTTCTACTTGTATAATGTCTGACTTATCATGCAACTTCTGCTCTGTAATAAGTAACTCCTATATGTGCTTTAGTTTCTCTTTGGTATGTATCATACGATAAAAACATTATGACAGCTTTTATCCCAAAATTTTGAGTTAGCTACATGGATCATTTTCTTCCATTCAACTTGGTTAAGGGCCATCTTGTATAATGCGATAAAAGATTAGATGCAATTCCCTAGTGTACCACCAACCAACTGACCTCCTTGGTCATGTGTAATGTCATGTCCTTTTTTTAAGTATAGTTTATTAAATAAGATTTTATATCAATTTAGGCAGCTGCTTAAGGTTGACAACTGGTTGTAAATTTCTCATGTCTCTTCACCTTGCCATTTTACTGGGAAAGGACTATATTCATAAATTTTTTTATAAAGCATATTCTTAAGGTTGCACTTCGGCTATAGTGAAGTGTTTACAATATCTTTTACAGGTGCAAGTGCTCTTTGGACCTTGATTGCATGAGCTAAAACTGACAGCAAGATCAATGTCCCTATGCAAACCTGCTTTCTAGGTTTCTGCAAGTTCCTCTCTTTCCATGTGTCATTTGCTAGGATTATGGCAATGACTTGAGTGATTCTTGTCAGGTTGACTACTTGTATTATAAATTAACCTTTTGTAAGGCCTTCTTATTTAAGATTTCTTCTTAATCACGCTCCTTATTTTGATGGGAACATACCTATGTGGTGGTATACTAGCCAATTCATCTAATTGTTATACGCGTGCATGTTTGTTGTTTACTTGTTAAATCAACTCCAAAATATAGTTTGCGTCCTTGGTCTGCAGGAAAGTATCAAGAGCAAGGATACACCAAAAACTAAAGGGAAGAGTGCACATGAAACAGAAAACGAAGAGGAAGAAGACGATGAAAATGGTGTTCCTGCTGAGGACAATGAACCTGGGAATTCCGAGAGCAAGGAGAAAGAGTTTGAATCTGAAGAAGCAGCAGAAGTTGACAAGGATGATAATGATGACTCGGAAAGGGAAAGAGAGAAAATTAAATCTCCAGAAAAAGGAGGCTGGGCCATTACAAAGAAGTCGAATGTGTCTAGTGTTCACAAAAAGTTTTCCCCGTCAAAGGGTACTACTAAATCATCATCTTCCAAACGCTCAAAAGATGGGGATAAAACTGGTGGAGATACAAAGGCCTTTTTAAGAAAACACAGAGACATTGAGCCACCTTCAAAGAAAGCAGTTTCATCTAAAAAGGATCTAAGGGAGAAATCATCAGGTATGCCTTCGAATCACGTTGAATTTGCTTAGATGTTGAAATGGAGAGTACTGCCTTGGATAGGTACTCTTTGCAGTAGTGTTATTGTCTAATGCTCTAGACTCTAGGTAAGCTTACTAATCCATGGTATTTTTTTTTGCAAATAAGTTCCCATTTTCAACTAAGCTAGCTACATCATTTTATTTAAGTTCTATTTGTTATATCAAACTGTATAAAATAAGCGCTATTTTGATAACCACAACAGCAAAAATCCTGGGTATTAATCCTTTTCCTCATTCAGCTCGGATGGACCATCTCCTTTTGCTGTGTTCAGTGACAGTTTCCGTTCGGATTTATTTCGTAGAGATCTGTTGAAGTTTTTAGGGGAATGCCTTTTATTTGATTCTAGGTTTTATCTATGCCTTGGAGCCATGTACCTATAACAAATTTATCATCCTTTTCCTTTCTTCTAGATCTAAGAGAATTTGGAGGCTGCCAGTCGGCCTTGTTGGATTACGGCAAGCCCCTCTTGATCATAGTTTTTTTGGTCAGCCGGAAGCAAAACTTTTTCAATCCTTCATGGAGCTTTGCTTCATAGCTAGATCTATTTTCATGGGTAGAGACTTAGACGTGTGCTTTATGGGAAATACTTAGATGATAATGATAGTGTGACCAAGTTTTCATATTAGCATCAATAAGCTACCTAACATGCAAGTGCGACCATAGCTCAGTGGCAAAGCTTCTTAGCACTGGGCAAGAGGTGTGGGGTTCAAACCCCCCTTGCATGAGGCTGCGTCTATTCCTGTGAAAAAGAAAAAAGGATTTTGATAGTCTCATCAAGCTGCAACTGCATCACGTGAATGCATGACTGCAGGTGTGTTCTACTATGAGGTTTGAGGAGCTTATACAGTCTTATTGCCAACCCCTACCCCACAATACTGTCAAAAGCTTCTACTTGCATAATTCTGCACTCTAAGCTTGAATGATCTTCCAGTTTTACCTTGAATTTCTTCATAATTCAAATATTATTCAATGGTCTGACTTTTTCAAGTTCTGCATGAAATTTTAATGCTGTATATGCTAATAGGATTTTTGACCAATCATAACAAAGCAATATATTAAGTAGAGTCATCGGGGAATGCATAAAGTTAGGTTTCTGTTGCATTTTCTAGAGTGAGACGTGGGACAAATTGATATTTTGAAGTACCTACAACATATTTTCTCTCTCCAAAGCAGACATAATTTCCTACTTCCTAGGTACAGGGCACCCGGAAGCACATGCTGCATGTTCTGAGCCGGATAGGGGAGGCTGTAGAGAGATTAAAATTTTAAAATAAAATAAAAACTGCACAATAAGAAGTGTTTATATTCTGAAACTTCCACACAAAAAATATTTTACTGAGAAAATTGTGTGAAACATGGTTCATGGTACACTTGCAGATAAGCATTTGAAGGGTATTTGTATGAACAGTTGATTAGGTAACAAAAAAAGAGTTGACGGTGGAGTATGAGTCATTTACAAACTAAATAGTTAGCTGATTAGCATTTAATAAATTACCAATGGAACAAATAAGCCAAGTAATGTTGAATTATACCCTTAAGAAAAGGTGCTGACATAAGAAAGCGAGGGGATGTTGAGAGAGAGAAATACATAAGAAGATCATAATTACTAGCGAGTAGTAAACTCTCTCACCAAAAATATAATAAAATAAAACCCAAGGCTAAAAATATCATTGATATCTAAGGCCGATGCATTAAATATTGTCTTCAAAGTAACCTGGTCTTAGTAGTGATATGTGGTTGGTAGCTCATTATCTATTTTCACGAATGGATCTCAATGCACCTTCAGTTCAAAAGCTTTGTCGGTTCAATCAATCATCTGGGTTCCATTCATATACTTGCATTGAAGTTTAATAGGGACAATAAGAAAAACTTTCTTAGAAGGTTGTTATTTTGATTCATGCTGGCTGGAGAGCAATGCTACCTTGGAACAATCATTATTCTGAAGCTTATCCATTTCTTTATTTAAGGTAAAAAAGTGGATAGAGGTAAAGGTAAATCGAAAGAATCCGGGGAGTCTGGTCCAAGTACAGAAGACTTGAAGAAGACTATCTGCAACATCCTGAGCAAAGTTGATTTCAACACGGTAAGTTATGCAATTGCATTCAACAGAGTGATTTATAATTTCTTTTGTGAAATGTAGTTGCAGGCAAGTCTTAAGAGTAAGCACTCCATATTTATCCATTTCATGCCGAGTGATGAAGTTTTATATTTTGCATATTTTGTATTTCAGGCTACGTTCACGGACATACTCAAAGAGCTTGGTAAGCCCTTTTTATTCCTTGTAATTTTTACTTCTACAATATTTTTGGCTTTTGCTTTTATGTTTTTTCTACCAATCTCAGCTGGCCATTATGGAATTGATTTGACTCCGAAGAAAGCTGCTATCAAACTAATGATCCAAGAAGAGCTGACCAAACTAGCTGAACAAGAGGAAGACGATGAAAATGATGAAGAAGGTGAAGGTGAAGGTGATGACGAGTAGGATGAGACTGTCAAAATCTGAGAGTAGTGGAAGATTGTTTCTAACCGCAGGGAGATGGTATTAACTCGCATAGTTGCTGCAGCGGTTGCCACTGTATGATTTCTGGTGACTTATGTATCTGCATTTTGCTAGGAACCTATTTGTCTGTTATTAGAAGGATTGTAGGAACTGTTTATGGACTTTGTATTTTTGGACCAGAGGCTAGTTGGCATCTGGTGTTTTTGCTGTAGCCTTTTGCCAACAAAACGATGAAATGTAACCACAAGCAGGACTCGACCTGCCGGCTTCAGATTGTCGGTAGGGAAACCAACTGAATGAAACTATAGATACTTGTCGATTGTCTTGTTGTATTGATCTCGTCATGCTTAGATCTCTGAACTTGCTAGATTTCGAAAGGTGATTGTTTGAACCAAACGTCCATCTGCTTGCATTTATAGTTATCGGATATGTTGCATGGGTACTTATCAGCAAGTCTCTTATTTTGCACATAGCATTCGCATACTTATCCGAGAATGCATATTGTATGTATATCTAGAAAATCTTCACCCGAGAATGCATATTGTATGTATATCTAGAAAATCTTCACGCATCAGTATAATGTATTTGCCTTGGTGTCATAGTGTACATGCAACATTGGTTGTAACTCTTCCAAGTCCATGTAACTGATTTCATATTGATTTCATATTGAGCGGGAATAAGAATGAACTTCGGCATATGTTCTACTCAAAAATTTTAATTAAAAATAAAAATTCAAAAATTTTAATTAAAAATAAATTTTTTATTTTTCTAATTCAAATTTTAGAATAGAGCATTGGTCTTTTGGACTGTTTGCATCTCTCTAATAAAAAGTAGACCTCATCATGTGCATATGCTAGTTTCTGATGATGGGCTACATGCTTGAGCAAGGAGCCAAGGATGATTGAAGTCTAGACATGTAGGGGCTATACCATACAAGGAAATGATACAGGTGTAAGGGCCATATTTACTCCTATTTCCTTTGGCTATTGGGCTAATAGACCATGCAATTCTTTTAATTGGTTTAAGCATGTATAAATTGTATCTTAAACACACAAGACAAAGATTATATGATCAAAATGCAATCTTTTTATTCCATAGAATAAGGAATTAAACTAGGTGTTTTCACCATTTGTTTTCAGTTGTCATGGTACAATGTGAGGATCAGTGCATCCCAAAATGCATTGACAACAGAACTTGTAGTGGACGAAGAATGCACACTCGCAGCACTAGCATCACTCGAGGAAATATTCCGTGAGTGCAAGTTTGGACATGCCTATTCAGGGATGGGGCAAAATTTTACTTTATTTATCAGCTATAGTGATCAATCTGAAAAATTAAAAAAAAAAAAAAAAATCTTGACGATTAACTTCCACCATTTCTGATGCAAGGAGTACCAGAAAATGTTATGCTGCACAGCTGCGATGATTAAAATTGGGATTTTCTCTGAACTGTTACTGTTTTTAAAGAGTTTCAACTTCACCCTTGGACCTTTCAGAAGAATCCCTCCTACTTGCAAAGTAGGCTGCTTCAGATTCAATTACACCCTGCATAAGCATCCTCTAAGTTAATATGCGCACGCCATCTGGTTTTGTGATTAGAATTTAACGAAAAAAACAGAAACAAAACAAGATCAACCTTACATACCTTGAGAATTGCAGCTGCAGTTGTTTTGTTCAAATTTTCATTATACGCGCTACATAACAGTGTCTGCAACACAAGTCCTTGTGAGTCAAAACTTCCAACAAGATAGAGCGAGCTGTTCTGAAGAAAATCGCAACTTACTTGAACACAGTTTGGACAACCATCCATATTCGAGCAGCTACATGTTGAGACGAGTTCCAAAGCTGCAGTGAGTAGTTCTCTGAAGAGCAGCTGGACCTGTCACCAGAATCATACAGAGTTTTGATGGGTAATATTGCTTCAACTTTAGAGTACAATCTACTCAGTCTATTTGATTATAAAATTTGCTAACACTTTTCAGCAGAAACTGGGAAATGCATTGATGAGAACGAAAAACAAACACATATGTGATGACAGTACTTTGGCAATAGTCCTCAACTAGTGCGAAGGTCTAACACTTGTGAAACACAATGTAAGAAGATTTGTTTGTATCTACTTTCAGGCTCTAATAATAACATTTATCTTGATATCCCAGTACACTAAGAAGGGACCTCCTCTAAATGGCAAAACTTCAATGCGGATCAAGACTACAACAAATTGGCATATCAACATTATATAATGGAAAACATTAGTTTGGCACTCAGATTATATAGCAGAACTATGATAGTATTACTTATGGTAAATGTTAGTGGTAAGATCACATGCCATTTACCTGTTTTGCAATACCAATGCCCCCAGGATGCTTATCGTACAACAGCAATCTATCAAGAACTCTACGAGTTTCATGAGGATCTATGCATTCTGTGCTTAAATCAGAAGAATTGCACATTACATACCTACAGAGGAACCACAGCTTCAAGTCAGCAGCTTATGTGATGGCCGAATAGGGACCATCTCATTTCCCAAGCAAAAGGACAGAAATTGTGTAATTGTCTAACTGAAACAAAAGTTTACAAATATAGATTCACTAATTCTAGAAACATGCACATGGGTGGGGCGCAACTCGGCCTAATTTTTCATGGTGCTAATCCCACCTACTTGTAAACATCGCTTGGATGAGTGTTGGTGATATGTGTGGACCAGTGGTTGGGTGTTCTATCTGCGAGGGTCATTGGGGCAGGGAGTTTTTTTTTAAAAGTTAATGTGTGTGGCTGTGCATGCATCTGTGTGCATGCGTGGGGGATGGTGGTGGTGGTGGTCTTGTGGAAGAGCTGGACTGCTGGGAAGTTTGGTGGTATTGCTCTTGTATTTGTGAGGGGTTGGACTAGGTAAAATAAATATCCCTCGTTTTGGATTTCCAGGAGAGCTAGCACTTCCGGGAATTTTAGAGGACAAGTGATCAATCCATCTGAACTTACAAAGGAACTACATTAAAAAGCGCATGTGAAGCTGCATGCAGACCATCACGGAACGTCAACCCATCTTTTCCAAATACTTCTTGTATCGATTGGGGAACACGAATCCAAGCTGCCTGTTTCCACCATTAAGAAAGAGATGTAAAAGATTAAAGGTAGGCATGAAAACATTATGTCAGGAAAAGCACCACTGAAGAGTTATAACATGAGAAATAACCTCCGACTCGTATGAGAACTGTGGCAGAGAAAGCTGAACCGTATCAAATATTTGGTTACTGGATTTCCAAAAACGATGAAAGCCATACCATTGTGTTGTCACTTTGCAAGAATGTACTTGGGCAGTCGTTCTGACGTGCTCAAATTCAGATCTCTTAACTGGTGGATAGGCCTGAGCCAAAATAAGGAAATAAAAATGAGAACCTAATAAGTGCATCAATTGGAACATAGAAAATGTCAGTTGTCTGTAAAAAGTAAATTCTAACTATAACCAAACATATGTTGGTGAAATAAACGGTGCAGTACCTGGAAAACAATGCATGAAAAATCCTATTGGAAACAAGTTTTCAGACCCTTTCAAATTTCTTAAACACCATCTAGATACGATTGTGACATGAATACCATCTTACTTGGGCTTGACAAAAGCCGAATTTCAATATATAAGCATCACTATCTTTTAATACATAACGTAAGAACAAGCACTGTGCTATTATGCCATTATGTACGTAGCTCGGCCTTCCTAGCAGGGTGGCAACCGTGGCATTATTTTACTTTTCTAGTTCTATGATAAATCCTATTTCTAAAGTGTCCTGGAACAATATCCAGCAGTGTTTGAAGAGACAAAGTTTGACCCTTTTAGGAGATGAGGCATGAGCCTCATTAAATTTCCATAATCTTATTTTTAACATTTAGTAGTTGGAAGTAGAGAACCATGTTTACTTCAATTACTAGAATGAAGACGAAAACAAGGATACAGAATTATGAAAATTATAATAAAGAATGCATCTAGTCATCTACGAGAAAAAACAAGCAAAAAGTATTCTAGATACTTAACCGTCAGCTCATTACCAGAGGAAGGATCAAGCAAACATATATACTAGTATAATATTAAAAAAAAAATATTGAGTTGGATAGAAAACATGCATACAATGTTTCCGCCAAAGAGATGAATGGTGGTAGAATCTCGTGTCTTTGTGTAATATTTCAAGTCTGCCCTTTGGCAGTAAGCAACCATTTCTGATAAATTCAAAGTTTTCACAAGATAGGAGAAGCCTTGATGCATGTAAACAGCACCTTCATATACCTGAAATGGAGGAAAAAAATGAAACATTAAGCAAATATTTTGATCCAGCAACATCTCCGCCAAAAGTTTGAATAACATTATACTTTTTAAAATGAAATAAACAGTGTAAAGATGTGAAATTTTGATGGGCTAAAAGTAGATCTGAAGGAAAAATTAGGCAGTTGTACAAACTAACAAGTCCATAAACAGGCCTTATGATTCAGTAACATCTTCCCAAGAATATGCATAACATTTTTTTTATATGAAAAAAATATATGGCATAAAGGTCTGAAGTTTTGATGAGCCAGATGCAGATATCAGAGAAGAATAAGATGGTTATACAAAAGGCTCATCTAGCAAGTCCATAAGCTTCAAAAAGGTGGTAAAAGAAAATAAGCCTCATAGCAACTAATTGGAACGACTTCATGAATCCTTCACCTGAACCATGAAACTAATTCAAATTCTTGCAAAAAAATTTGATGATTCTTGTCCTACCTCTATACTTGGGATAAAAGGCTTAGTTGTTGTTGTTGTTTTTCTTGTCCTACCTCTGTGAGTCATTGTCTATGATTCATAGACAGACACACGGTGTATAGGAATGCAGGCACGAGGTGTCTGAAATTGCAATTACCAGAATTCAGACACAATGACGAAGGCGATTGTAGATATTTCTCCCGAAAATATGCAAGAGTGCTTGTTCACATGATTGGATGAAAATCCTTTGGATTCATATAGGGTGACAATCCTTTTGAATTGTAAATATATACCTTTGGTGAATCCTTCAAATTAAGATCCAAAAAGCTTGTCTGGATAGCAAATTAACTCCTCGTCGAGTAACTAAATTTATCCACGAAATGGTTGTGAATCCAAGAGGCATCCTTTGGTTAAGAAAAGGTTTTGAACTCTTTCGAATCCAAACGATTGGGCTTTTTTTTGGATTGGAATCCTTTGAATATGTGTAAACAATTGACAAACAAGCAAGCAATTCCAAGAGCTTGGCCTAATCCTTTGGGAAAATATATGTAGGACCAAAATACTCTGGGTTAAGCCCATCCATAAACACCTAAGTGACTTATAATTTAAGTAAAACAATTTATTAAGAAAAAGCTTTAGTCATCAGGGAGCATGACATGTTCGATACTTTGATCTCATACATATTTCCAGGTTTAAAAATAGTTTACATATTAGCAAGCGTTGGACATGGATGAGCACTTGCTTGTATCCTGTTACAGTGGACAAACCAAATTTTGGTTGAGGAAAGTGTTCTACATATCATAGGTTACAAATATTTTGACTTAGGGTGAAAACTAATTCAAATCTTCTTTTATAGAGCTTCTAAACTATGAACCATTAAAATGGTAGTGTGTCTAGATGCGTGAACTTTAGACATCTAAAGAACAAACGTGCTCCATACATTGCGATAAGCCTACATAACGCTAAGGCTCAAAGTTATGCCAACTGCTTCTTTTTCAGCATCCAGATTAAGTGCCGCAGCTGTTTTAATTTCTTTTTCCGTTTTTTATTTTATTTTTTTGGTTTCATCATCATCACCATCATTATCATCATTATTACTATTATTATTATGATTATTATTATTATTATTATTATTATTATACTAATGATTAGTAACAGGGGTTGTTGGGGAGACATTAGAGATATCCTCAATTTCCAGGGTCAATAAGACATGGAAATTAGAAGCCTATACAAGATTCAGGCTCGTCTCATTAAGCATGGTTCGAGATAATGCTTTAGTCCGTAGGAACATGACATTCTTAATTACCAAACTATAGCACAACATTGAAACCAAAAGAAGATTAAATAGCTCTAACCAACTTAACAATTTCAACTTCCAGAGAGAATTGAATCAACCAGGAGTGGAACTAGAGAGGAGCAAAAAATTAGGAACCAAAAAGAAAAATTAAATGAAGAAAAGAAACTCATTTAGGTATTAAAACTCCAAATATGAAATTTATTCGGTAACCAAAAAGAAAAATTAAATGAAGAAAAGAAACTCATTTAGGTATTAAAACTCCAAATATGAAATTTATTCGGTAAAGACAGCAAAAGAAGAAAAACAAATTTCTGTTCTTTTTAGCGCAGCAATTAGTAATACTACCTGAAAGAAGGCCCTGCTTTCCTCAATTTCCTCGAGAACTTCATTACTTAACTGGTCTACCACTTTGTATTTTTCAGTTTCTATTGCTCGTAAACTAACTCCTGTTGATGGTCTAAGCTGGAAAATTGAACAGAGATTAAAAAAAAAAAGAAGCAAATAATCACCCTTGATATTACCAATAATCTAAATGCCATGACAAAAATTTCTATTGGATAAAAATTACCTCAGGTCCAATATAATTCCAAATTCTGGTGGAAGAAGCTTCAAGCTGATCAGAAGATTCAGAACCTAAATATCCTTTATTCTTGAGAGCAGTAATTGCACCATCCAGGGCAGAACCAAAATATTTTTCATCATATTCCACACACAATGGAAGTTCAAAAGCAGCACATGCAATATGTTCTTCTAGCACCTATACAGCGTGAATAACTATAAAGTTAGATTTCCAGGTACATTTGATTTTCAACAAGTACATAGGTGCATATACAGCGTGCATAACTATAAAGTTAGATTTCCAGGTACATTTGATTTTCAACAAGCACATAGGTGCATACATTTGTGCATAATATGCAAGTGTTTGTATATGCATGTCAACCATATACATTTATATCAATAATGCACGTTTTAGAATATCACATAAATATTGCATATATTCCTGATATTTGTCTATTGTGATTTTAATAGCTAGTTCAAATAGTGAGTTCATAAAGATATTTCCTTTGGGTATATACTGCTACCCATTTGTTCTCTCTCTTTTATAACACGTCTGAGCTAGGAGATAAATGCTAGGAAATTGAATCCATCGAAAAGTATAGTTATTTATCAATGAATACCATAAAAGTCAACATGAAAAATTAACAAAAGACAAAAAGAAAAAGAAAAACAAAAACTATGACGTAGCTAGTCAAGTCAAGTAGTCTCAACTGATTGTCATGGTACAGTCTAAAAACACATGCTAATTTAATTTTAGAACTTGAAACAAAGTATTCATGGCTAGTAAAACCTTCTGGTTCTGACCATCAACGTGGCAATATTCAATCGGCCTGTCAAAGAGCTTCCGAGGAAATCTCATGAAATACTGATCCAGTGGCCCTTCAAATGCAACATAAATAGTCAATGATGGCCTTGATTTTCTTCCAGATCTACCAGCTTGCTGCCACAAGCTATTCACAGAAACAATCATAATCTAGCCAGCAAAAAAAAAAAGAACAGAAATGAAAAGAAAATGGAAAGTTGACAGATTTTATCTCCTACCTGGCAACGCTACCAGGAAAACCAAGATGCAAAGTGGCATCAATATGTCCTACATCAATTCCAAGTTCAAGTGCATTTGTTGCCGTGACTCCCCTAAGTTTTCCCCCAAACAACTGTTCCTCAATACTCCTCCTAAGCTGCTCCAGATTCATTACCAAAAGAAGAGGAGATATATAGATCAGAATCAGTAGACAAGATGAAAGGAATACAAGTGATTAAAAACTAATACACTAAAGTTTCTTTAAAAACTAATATTGAATGGATGCAACATATACACAGAATTTGTGTAAAATGAAAAAAAAGAATAAATAAATAAAGAAAGAAAACCAAATTACTTTCTGTAAAGAAAGATAATTGTTACTTAAAAAATAAAGCAAATTGATCTTTCTTAGTTATTGATGATGTACATCTGCTTTTTAGACTAACGATTTAAACTGGAGAGCGGCGTCCTGAGAAGCTTTTTCAACGACAGGTTCTCCTGGTTGTAACTAATGAAGATAAATATATTTCTAAAGTGGGGCATCCTGCTGTTCATCTGTAAATACTTTACAGCCTCAATTTTTTTTGGTCTTAAACCTTCCAAATTATTTCAATGTCAGTCTTCACATTGTCTAATTTAATATGATATCGATATGTTTTTGCTTCTTTTCAGTGTTATATTTAAACACAAAACAAAATAAGATTAGCAGGGACGAATAAATTATTCACCATTCTATAATAGGTATCTACATATTATGGACCAAAGGCTTTCTTTGTAGTTTGACTTTATACAACAACAACTAAGCCTTTTATCCCAAGTATTTAGGGTAGGCTACATGAACCAAAAAAGAATCACGCCGGATCAATCACTTTGATAGTCCTTCTCCATTCATTTCTATCAAGTAATATCTCCATTTAAACCTCTAGAATTCATATCTTTTCGTATCACCTTCATTCATATTTTTTTCGATCTTTCCTTCATTCTTTTAACTTGTCCTACATTGATAAACTCCCCTCGTCGAACTGGTATATTTGTAGGCCTACGTTGCACATGACCAAACAATTGTAAGCGATTTTCTAGCATCTTTTCATCAATGAGAGCTACACCTATCTTAGCACGAATATCTTCATTTCTCACTTTATCTCTCCTAGTGTTGCCGCATATCTAGTGGAGCATGCACATCTCTGTTACACTTATTTTCTGTGAATGACATTTCTTTATAGCCCAACATTCTGTGCCATATAATAAAGCTGATTTAATAGTAGTTCTATAAAATTTTCCCTTTAATTTTAACTGAATGTTACGGTCGCATAAAACTTTAACTTTATACCAACCCTAAATAAATGTTCATCTCATAGTTAACAAGACATAATGCAAAAAGACACCTTAGCTTGAAAGCCTCATGTGATTGTGTGGGGAAAAGCTCATGTGATTATATGGGGACGTAGATGATAATCTGTTTTGTTTCCGGGAACTGTATACTTTTGTAGTAACTTTATTTTGAGACTTTTCATTTTGGTAATTAAGGGTTGAATGGGAGTTTAACTGGAACCATACCCACCAAAAGTTGGAGTGGCAGCACCGTGTAAAGGTAGCATGACTGTTTTGTACAGTTTTTAGTTGAAGATCTGTTAGACAACAGACTGGGCATACTTGAGCTGAGGCCCTATCCTTCTTCTCTAACCAAAAAAAAAAAAGATGCAAAATATAAAAAAGAAAAAAGGAAGAGGAAAGCTAAGTACTTCCATTTGGTATTGAAACTTTGAAATAAGATAAGCTAATAAGACAGAAACATGAAAAAGCCAGCTATCAAATTAATCCTGCTTAAGATAATTCTTTTTTAAAAAACAGACTGAGAATACATGGAGATATAGCCATTTAAAGATAACAGTAATTAAAACCAGCAGTCTACATATGCTATCAAAGGAAGTGTGAAAATATTCGTCTAGAAGTAGCAAATGTGATTGTATCTTTATGTCTGTTTCCTTGGAATTTATATAATACTACTAAAAAAAATAAAACTATTTGAAAAGAAGAAAGATCAAATCAACAAGAGGAGATTAAAAAAAAATTGCAAAAAATGTAAAAGAAAATGTTTTAAACGGTTGTTATAAATTTCCCCTCAAGTAAAAAAATTGTTTTAAAGGGGAGACCCTGAGTATTTACATTTTGCCCGGCTATCTAATTTAATGCCCACTTGTCAACAAATTCTCGAGCTTAAATAGTTTAAAAAGGAAGAGATTGAAGATAACAAGCAATGCTAAAACACGATTAGTTTGTGGAAAGAAAGAAAAAGGATAATACAGTTAGTTTTCAGGGGGGAGGGGGTGTAACTACCAATAAATAATGAGCACCTAGCTACACAGACAACACCATCCGTACTCATGCATCACACAGCAGACACTATTCATCTAGATTATTATTAATAAGACAAAACAGAAAAGAACCGGACAACCTCCGGAGTGTAGCCTCCACGGTAAACACAAATAGAATCTACCAGATTTGGGCTGGATTCTTGGAGAATTTCTCGCCTAAAAGAATGTATAACCAAAGAAATATATTCAGAACCTCTATAATATCTGAAAATGCATAACACTTTCAGAAAACAGATAATGACTATATCACATTAATCACACTATCACACATAAAGCAATAATTTCAAAAGGTTGGAGGAACATACGTATAACACAAAACTAGCTCACACTGTTTCCGAGTCTTACAAAATGTGATGCATCGAAGGCCATGCCTAACCATTTCCGCAAAAAGGTGGGAAATCTCTAGCATTGGGCTACAGAGAGAGAGCTTTAGTAGCATTAGTCAGGTCTGATATTTTCAAATAAAAAAGGAAATGCAACTCTATTCCTATACATCAGACCATGAAACATCATACCATGCAAAGAGTGAAAAAAAAATTAATCGCAGAGATTTGCTCACAAGTGCAAAGGTTTTCCGCAGCACCAGTTGAAGTTATATTATTAGACTGGGTTCTTTGTCAATTTCTTATTTTAGTTATTACGAGAGAAAATATAGTCTAAACAGGAAATAATAAATGAATGCATGCAAGAACGGTAGCACTGCCACATAAGCAGAAAACAGAAAACCATGGTAACCCCCAAGAGCAGCAAAGAACAAGATCTCCACCTTGACCTTCTTGTGCATAATTCTTTGATTGTAGATTTCTGTTCATTTCTATTCTTCAAATTTGATATCTAATAAGAAAATCAAAGTAATACATTCTTAAATTAAATTGACGCAGATATTAGAGGAAGACGAAAATTGCAAGAGCAACGATACATGCGATTTTATCTCAGCCAGTAAAGAATACTCTTACTGATCGCAATGGAGGATTCCACAAAAGAAAGTATTTTTGACCACAAGGACTTCCATCATTCTGAATTAACTCTAAGGTCTGCAAGTTGGCAAGCTCCTGATGACATCGAACAATTTTTTTTGGTCATAAATTGGTATCATCCTCATGAAATCAAAGTAACTGAAGAATATATGCTATATCAGTTTAGCATTATCCAAACCAAATTACAGATGACTAACATAAATATCAAGCGTACTGAAAAGGAAAGATACATACTACATAGATAACATCTTTATATGAGGTCTTGTCCCAACTGTTTGGGATTGGGCAAAATCACATATTTAATATAACTTAAAATGACATATATAATAAAAAATGAAAATAGAGTACTATGTGTATGCTGCTTCCTCTTGTGAAAAATGAAAATAGAGTACTATGTGTATGCTGCTTCCTCTTGTGAATAATGTGAATTTACAGATCTCTTCGTTTGTCATTATTCGATATTGGGCTAAGCTGCAAAAGTAACTCATGAGAATTTCGGTTCAGTGTGCACCCATCCGTGCATACAAGTTCCAGTAAATCATACATAGAAGAAAAATACAGAAATAATTATACTTTTGGGTTCTTGTCTTAAATATTCACTAATGGGACAAGTTTTCCTATTTTCTGTTGTCAATATTGCTATTGAGATAAAGATGTCGCGTTTATGTGCATGCACCAATGTTTGTGCATATATCCATGTGTATGGGTGTGCATTTGTGCTTCTTTGTGTTTGTTTGGGGGCAGTTTAAGGTAGTGCTGGCTAGGGGAGCAAAATATCTTTCGGGCCAAAATATTGATAGTAAATAGGACAAATGCTCAAGTATTTAACGGGCTCTACCAATATTTTGTTAAAGATAAATGGTAAATACGTCTTATTTACTCTCAATTCTCAAATTTTAGAGTGGGCGAAATTGCAGTACAGAAGAGCAAAGTATACTGAAGTTCGCAGAATGGAATGCAGAACAAACCAGAATAAATAACTCTAAGGTGATATTGACTTCTTATTTAAAAATTCAACACAAAGAAGGTTTTGCCAATTTATGGAGGTATCTGTCCATAATGTATTTTGTTTCAACTATTTTTCATTCAAGTGTCAATCAGACAAAAAATTGTAGAAGCCAATAAGATGAATGTGCATTACATGAAGAAAAATTCAGTCAAACAAACAACATATGGACTAGGAAGCAGAACAAAGGATGATATATGTTAACATGTAATAGCATGATAATCAGGTAAAACAGTGAAGCACTATAAATGAAACATATGATGCTTTGCATGCCTCATTTACCAGAAAAGCCTTAAGTAATACGGATATTTATTTTACTTCTTCCTAAAGTATATACACCACTTTATAGACCTCCCTTCAATTATGCAATGGAAATTTTAATAGCTGTATTTAAACGTATGCATTTCCAATATAAAATTATTAGAAAATCCATAAGATTTTGTCATTTATGACATCCCTGCATTGCTGCACACTTATCTCAAGCTCTCTTCAACGAAATTGAAGAAAAAAGTATAATCCAATAGTGTTTTGCTGCATTTATGAGCATTCCCATACTGTACACTAGAAACATGTGGCAACATAACACAGGACAGGCAAAACTGTAATCTGAGTAAGCATTGCGCACCATTGCATGTTCATGTGGGTTGGCAGAGGTTGCAGTGGAGAATATGAAGGAAGGAGCACTGCCATATACTGCAACAATGCGCATACTCTAAGTAGAATAAGCAACAAATATAATGCTGGTCATTCAAATTGTTTACGAATTGCACTACATACCATGAGAACATACCCTACGCAGTCTCCTCAAAACAAGAGCAGTATGGCATCCAAAAGCTCCTTTATATACATGAGCTTCATCAATTACAATTTTCCTGAATTAAGAGGTTATGTGAGAAGTAGCCATAAAGGTGATATTTTCTATAATGGTTTTTTGTTTAACGTGCATTTATTAGAGCTAGAACATTAAGCAAATAGTTAGAAAGCTATGTAAACCTTTCTGGACATTTAAGATGGGTCCACCTACTACCTGAGACTGGATAAAAATCTCTGGAATTTTGTATGATATGGTAAGATTGATGCATGCAGCATATCTGGATTCGTAATCAACTGCAAAAATGTACAATGATGTTAACCAAAAGTGCACAAAGCCTCAGAATAAAAGCCCATTGCAGTCAGGAGTATAGGTTATCCATATACCAGTCTAGCATTATCCCTGATCCATACACGATCTTCTTGAGAAGTATCACCATCATAGACACCAATAATTAAATTAATATCCAAGCTCTTTGTCATGTCTTGCAAAGCTCTTAGCTGATCTTGAGCTAAAGCCTGTGGCGGGAACACACAATACTTTCAGCACATGCCAACGTGCATCAGAAAGTAGACAAGATTATTAAAAAATATATATATTAGTAGTCAAATCTACTTAGATGATATTATCAAACTTAGTTTAAAGAGTGATAGAAAGCAACATCCTGATATCAACCTTGGTGGGGAATATATAAAGAGCACATGAGGACAGATCTGCTAAGAGTGCCTCAAGAACTGGAACATTGTAGCATAGAGATTTGCCACTAGAGGTTGATGTTGCCACAACTATATTCTTCCCAGAAATAGAAGCCTGTATCGCTTCACCCTGCATTATATGAGTGGTTTAAAAGTTATTTAAGTTATAAAGACGTGACCAGTGAGTCCTGGCACACTGGTAAAGTGCAGGATTAAGTTTGAGAGGTCCAGGAATCGAGACGGAGCTATGACATTAATTCAAAAGAAAAAAAATTATGGAGCCATAAAATTTTAACCAAAACACAGCAGCTATACCTGATGGCTGTATAACCTGGATATTCCAATACTTTTGAGCGCTGTCCTACAGCCGTCTGAAAGATCATTTGGAAGCTCCACATAAACTGCGTCCTTAGCATTTATGTATTCCACATGCACTATCTGCACAAGGAAAAATTCAATGAAATGATTTTTAGACTGTTCTGTCTACAAACATTGAGTTTAAGTACTAGATTCCGGGAGAAACCTTGCCATCCTTTCCTATGCCCTCCCTAAGATGATCAACCATTCTGGAAGGTTCCAGATCATACACACCCTGTTCAATAATTGGTTTTGTAACACCATGAAGAGGATTTTATCCGAAAAAAAAAAAAGCTTCAGATCTTAGATGTAAAAGAGCAAACTGAGATATCACCTCAGTACAAAAATAGCATATTAAAATGATTATTACAGAATTCTAATATGAATTGTATCAACAAAAGGATACTCTTATCAAAAGTCTCCATAACAAGAAGTCTTGAAAAAAATAGGTGTAGTTTTAATTTTAATTTTATTATTTGTTTGCTTGTTTGTGTGTGTGTGTGTGTGTGTGTGTGCACGTACTTGTGTGTGTGTATGTGTGTTTTCACCTCAAGTAAAGATAAAGAGATGAAGGATATATAGACATTTGAAGTTTTTGATTGATTCTTTCCCTTTCTTTCATTTGTCTTTGTGCAAGAAACTGGTTTAAGTGTGTTCTTTATTCAGAGGGCATGTCTTTTATTCATCAGATTTTATTTCTGCGACTATCATATGAACAAAAATGATAAAGATTGTGCTACAGTTCTCACTTCCCTTGTGCAGGACTTGTAGGTGAGGGAGCTCTTTTAGGTTTGCTCGCATTTTTATTACTATCTAATTAGGTTTCCATTCAGTTCAACTGACTGAGCATTGACATGTTAGTTTATATCCGTTTACTCTGGGACAGCTGGAATCAGGTTAGGTTTCTAAACATGAATGCTGCCTAGATTATTACTTTATCCATTGTTTTCTTCAGCAAGTGCAGGGTTCACTTTCTACTAATATCAAAGTAAAGGATCATGTTTTTGTTACTTCTATACAGAAGTCCATTTCGGCATTGATAGAAGTTAAATGAACTCCAGCTGATGAAAGTAGAACCTGTGGAGATTAATAGATCTGATCAACAAGACCTAAAGGTGCAAGATATGACATGCTTAATTCTGTTAAACCTATGGTGAAATAGGATTAGTCTAATTCAGACAGTTCCATCAGGTTATGTAAACAAGGCATATGACTGAAGTCACACATGCAAAATTGGCTCAAAATATAATGGGGTATGTCACTAATTATCAAGAATCTAGTGTAATCTATGGAAATTCTAAAAAAAGTTTACCTTCAAGGGAGAAAATTCTTTGGGATGCTTCATTTGGATCAGAACATATATGGTGGCATATTAACAAGTAACTAAATAACTTAATTCCATAATGAGATACAACTTTCAATGAAATTATCTTGCTAAAAAAAAATTAGATGTTTGTGCTTAATAGAAAACACTGCATATACTAGTTCTTGAGTTTAGATAAAAATATATGACAGAATACCAACAGCAACAAGAGACTAATGTTGGACTTTGATACAGAAAGGTGTTTCCCAGATGCTCTTTATGGCAAGATTGCAAAACAAGTGCACTAGTGATTTGGCCCAAGCAATAAGTATTCCTATAATGGTGAGGAGCATCATGGAATTACTCCAACTTGCTTTGAGAAGCATCATGGAATTATTCCAACTTGTTGCTTCTTGTCCTGGTAATTGACAAGTTCACATTGGTCAATGAACCACTTTACTCAAAAGCTTTAGCTGTTTGTCTGATAGCTAAAAATGTATACAAGTTAATAATCACTCAACTCTCCCTTCACATGGGGCTTTGCCAATTTAGCACTTAACACTCTCTCACATAGGTGTTTGAGCCATGTGGAAACACCTCCAGCTTTGCACATTTACTTTGAAAGGCAGAATAAATGGGACAGATAGCATATATCTTAAATTTGGCAATGATGAGGTTCGAACTCAGGACATCCTAAAACTTGGAGCAGTGATGTAATGTCACAAAACCACTTTACTCAAAAGTTTAAGCTGTGGGTTTGGATAACAATGTATATCAAACTAATTTTTCGACGCTCACCCTCATGTGGCCGTCTAGGCCAATTTAGCACAAAAACCATTAGAAACTTGTGGTGAATATTTTTACAAACAAGTGGCTAATAGGTAAAGAAAACACTATTTTTCAAACTTTTTTGGAGGAAACACTAATTTTCAAACTATTCTAGAAATTAATAGAGGAAACAATTGAAAAAGAAACTAATCATAGTTGAATCAGGACAGAATGGAATTCAGCTTTGACCATTCAGCATGGAAGGCTACTGAACTGAAGTGGCCAAAGGTACATTTGTAGCTAACTGGAACTTCCTGTACAAATAGATACACAGAATATATGAAGAAACTCTCCACGGGATACATAGACTAACTAGATAAAGTGGCCTGTATTAGTGGCATGTTGTCTGACAAATGAATACCACACTTATTGAAAGCAAACCATGCAAATCTGTCTAGATCTAGATAAACTGTTAAAGTTGTTCTCCATAAAAGATATCACAATGCTGAGGAAGACTAAGGTGGTAACTTCATAAATTATGATTACAAGCAAAATGGTTCTACTCGAGAATGGTTGTAGTGTTGACATATTATGTGGTATCAAATGTAGTGGACCCTGAGAGAGCATATCATCCATTTTCTCATCAGCGTCTTTGTCCCTTCATGATTATGGCATTCAACACTGAACAGTAATTAAAATCACTCTTCCCTTCCTTCTGCTTTGCTTCCACAGATATCCCCCCACATCACAAGGTAAGGTAAAAAAAAAAAAAAAAAAAAGATAAAGGTAAGGTAGCAATCAATTGCATAATATTTCTCACTTCTTAGATGGAGCTTTCCTGCATGATTTTTGCACTGTTTAATAGCTGACCCCATGGTATAAAAGTTCGTAAAAGTTCTATCATCAAAATCAATAATTTAGAACAATGATACCAAATGGAGCGGGAACAATATTGAAACCTACATGGCATCCTGATGTGGAAGATCTAGGTTTCTCTGACTTTGATTTATTATGTACTGGTATATGAATACCATTCTTCATCAATGTAAGCAGATTGTTTAGTGACAATGTAAGCGGCATGCTACTGTCTGGCTGCACCTTTTCCTGCATAATGTGAGAGTGTCAGCCAATAGTGCAGGAAGCTTTAGATAGCTTAAGAATTATGAAACAAAAACATTTTGTACTACATTTGAAATTAATAAATTTTCAAATTGACAAGCGTCTCAAATAAATCTAACTAAAGCTCCCAACTCTACAAGTACGCCTACAGGACACTAGCATGCATATAAAATATTCCCTCATGCAGACCCAAATGTACTATTTCCAGTGTATGTGACATTTACATAAGCAGTAAGGTCGATCTACTATGCAATATAAAGTATCAGGATTAAGTGAACAGACATTAACCTTATGCAAAGTAAAAAATTCAGAATTTAAAAAAAATAGCATTAATATTGTTTATCAGACATAGATCGAAATGACACAAGCTACACATCATTTCCTTAATGCCGATAAATGTGGCAGATGTTTACAAACATGAATAACGGGAAACTTTTTAATGGTGAGGAAACAAAGAGAAATATTAATCCTCTATTTTTTAGCAATCACAGTGCGTTCTAGATTTTCCTATTGTGTGTGTGTGTGTGTTTCTTTTTTTTTTTTTGGCTACTAATAAGGGTATCCAAGCTCTTTAGAGCAACCCCCTAATCCCTGAAGCATGTGGAATCCTTGGCCACTACACACTGTTAAATTATGAGGTAAAGTGCCCTTGAGGAACCTCCATTGTAAATGATGGGCCCACTTTCTTAGGAGTGCAATGTTTTGGCCATCCCACCTACCCGCTTTGCATCTACAGAAATCAAACACATTTAGAAGTTCTTTTCTTAAAGGGCATACCATGGAGCATAGGATAAGTGTCCAAAGATCAGTTCTGAAAGCAATACTCCGTTTTTCAATGGTATTGACGAGTGTAGATCCGCGTTTCCTAGCTGTGAAAAACATATAGAAGAAAGAGCAATGAGTACACAGCATAAATAACCAAGAAAAAAATGGCAAAAAAATAAAATAAAATTATCATACCGATCCTACGCTCTTTTGTTGATTCATGCTCTTTTGTTGATCCTGCTGAAGAATCACCTATGATGATGACCGATCCCGGCCTTATATCTGTAGGATTTTGTGTACCAAGAACGACCACTAACTACAGAAAGAAATTTTCAACATATGTATATCTTTATACATTTCAGTTTAACATCCATGTCAGTATAATAAAAGATGGTAAATACAAGAAGGTCACTAGTTGAACTTCTAATATTTAAGCTACTCAACCACCAGGTGGAAAGGAGAATTGGAGGAAGCTAGTGCTAATTACCTACAAAATTAAAAGTTACTCTAATTGAGAACAAAATGAGAGAAAACTATCTACGAGATAGTTTGGACATGTGCAACGGAGGCTTTTATGTGAACTGGCAAGAAGAAGTTATAGAATCATAATCCATGGAGTTAAAAGCTCTAGATGTACACATAAACGAACATGCATGGAAGCAATTAAGAAGGTTTGTTAAAAACACAAGGCTCTACTAAGTGGTAACACCTCCTATTAAGCCATAACACAATGTATAGAGTCCGACACATGCCTGGTGTTGGAAGGTCAGAAGGAGAAGTGTGATATGGGAGTAGTGACTCTAGCTATGAAGATGGTCCTTAACAAAGTTGAAGTAAGAATAAGATTTATGTAGTCAAGCGCAAAATTTAGGAATAAAGGCTTTGTTGATGTTGAAGATATTGGTGCTAACTACCCTCAACCCCTCAGCATACTCCCTTAGAACCCCAAATAAAGGATTTACAATTAAGAAAGAAACATTTAAAATGGACTTGTAGCTCCTCCCTTTTCTTTTTTTTTTTTTTTTTTTTGTGGTTTGGGGGGTTGGGGGGGGGGGGGGGGGGGGGGGGGGGTTGTGTGTGCTTATCTAAGGCCCCTTACTCCCACTCATAAGAATGGGAAAGGTGTTTCCATATTTGTACACACAAGGGGCCTAAATAAACAAAGATAGTACAATAAAAACATATGAAAATGACTAAACTACATAACCCACCTAAGTTTCCTTGAAACTGCAAAATCCTCGCATACTCTACTCTTAAGCACCTCCCCCCTCCACACTTGCAAACCCTCAACTTCACTAAGTTATAATCATGTACTGAAGATTAAGGTCCGGTTTGGGTGTTATGAAGCAATGGAAGTAAAGGAAGGAAAAAAAAACTAGAAGTTCCATAATAAAGACTTTGAAGTATCCCATTTTCAATACTTCTAGTTGTTCATTACATTTTGGAAGAAGAAGAGATGGAACGGAAATAAAATGTTTATCTTTCTGGGAAAATAAGAGGGAAAGACGTAAGAGAACAAACTATTGAAACTTCTTTTTGCTTCCAACTCTTCATCCAAAATCTGTGTGAAGTAAATGTGTGAAACGAAGATGCTAATACGATCCATATCAGTTTAAAAAGTAACTTCCACCTTACTTCTTTGTCATATAAATGCATTGAGTAGTGGAAGTAGGCTTATTTTCTCTATTTTCATTTTACTTCCATGCAAACACACACCCTATCTGAAGTTGTTCAAATAGGAACACACCAATTAATGATAATTTTATAGCAACAGGAGTTGTGGGTGGGTTCCTGATACACGATGCATGAGATCTGCAGTAGGCAGAGAACATCACCTGTTTGAGCTAAACATAGACACAGGTGAAAAGGGTAAATTGGCACTCCTCTTAAAAAGAGTTTGTTGCATCTTATACTTCTCTCTTTTACATTTAACATCTACTGATTCCATTCCTTCTTATTTCTCTAAATGAAGCAAGAAGTCAGTGAGAAAAGGCCTGAACCAATTAGTTGTACTTGTACAATAATCCATCATGGCAGACCTTAAGCTTTATTACCAATCCAAATGGAAAAAAAGCATGGATAATTTAACACATTCTAAGGTAATTAAGGTAAGGGCAGTGAGTACATGCGTGGGCACGCACGCCGTGGGTGTGTGTGTGTGTGTCCATACATGATCCTTAGTTTGAATAGTAACAAACTCTATATGTATGTATATATGTATATATATGTATATATATTTGGTGGAGTGTGTGTGTGTATAGAATAATGGAAATGAGTCGCCGTCTCACGCAAGTTAGCTGAACTGCAGTTCATTTCCACTCTATCTAATATCTTTTTTAAATATTTCTCTTGGATTATGATTCAACCTTCTAGGGTTAACTCATATCAAATTTCTTGGGTTTTAATTTTGATTTGATCTTCTATCAAATAGATACAAAATCAACGGTTTTCAGTGAATACAACATTTTTTTATCCACTTGAGAAATAAGTAAATAAACTTCAAAATTCATAAAATTTGATCCTAATGATGCTAAGGATGTAGGGATCATGATTCTAAAAAAATTTGAAAAAGAAATAACTGGATCATTATTTTTTCGCCGCTGACCCATAATGCAGAATGTGCAGGTGAGATGGATGCAAACGAATCAAGCGAGATGATAATCGATATGACCGAAACGATCAATGAAGCCAATATCGATATGTTGAATCAATACTATTTCAAGATTATATTTGATAGAGCTACAATATGAATCATAAGATAGAAAATTACTGAAAATTTGTAGATCTCAGAAACCACCTTCATAACGGCAACAAGATTAATGAATCGGAGTTCGAATGTAAAAATTATGATCAAAGTTGGGAAGAAGCAGTAGGAAGAATGGATAAAGTTTGTGCAGCAACATCAAATTAAAGCTGAGTTTTGAAGTTGATATATTTATAAAACTAGAATAATCTTTATAAGAGAAGTTATAGAAATTTGAGTTTTCTTTTCAACGCGCTTGAACCATCCAAATTGGCCTTCAGGAGCGAGAGATTTAATCAATTTACTAAAGAGCAGCATACATGAAAAGTCTCCATTGATGGTAACACATTTCAACATTGATGGCAACTCAACTTGAGTGTCATCGTAGCTGCATGCTTTTGTTGCGCCATCAATGACAAGCTACCTATTGATAGCAATACATTCCGCCATTGATGGGGGACCGACAACACACATAGTGATGGAAATCGGATAAATTAAAGTGTTTGGATTTAGATAGGATTTTTAGATAGAGTTTGAATAAAGTTTTGATAAAGTTTTGATTAGAGCATTATTGTTAGGGATTGGATTTTGATTAGAATTTTGTCATTATCCTTATTATTAGGAATTTCCTATAAATAAGCAATGTAAGCAGGAATTGAAAATATAGAATAAAAATGTTGAAAATTAAATTTTTTTTGTTTTGGTACGGTGATATTCTAAACAAAATATAATCTTTCATCGTGAATTCATTGAGAGTGTGTGTAAGATTACGTGGGTGAATTCCCAGATCAATCTTTAAATCTCTCCTCGTAGATTCATTGAAAATAGATGAGAGATCACCTGGATTCCGAGGCCCAAATTAATATTTAGCTTTTTTACTTTTGTTCTAAATTTCTATAAAAATTCTATTTTCCTTGTTCTTGCCCAAATCCCCAATTTTCCCACCACCAAACCCTAATTCTGCTTCTGTGCTTCGTCAATTGCGTTACATGGGTGTAGGTCCATACTCCAGAGTCACATTTTGATGCAATTTTTCAAGGGGAGATTATTTGGAAAGTATTTCTAATTGTTCTAAACATGATATATGAATAACATGCTTTGGTTTAGGATGAATAGTTGATAATTCATCCCCTATTCATTAAATGGTTGAGATTTCTTTTCTTGAAGTAACTGAAACAAATTTAAAAAAGAGATTTGAGAGGAGAAAAATTTAACTCTTGAGAATTTTGAGAAGAACTTGAAGAAGAAAAGCAAAGCTTTTGGCAATCCCACGAGAGCATCTTAACCATTTATGCACCTTCAAAAATGTGCTTCAACTTCAATCTTGATCTTTGAGGAGTGCACCATAGCTAAATCTTCAATTTCATTATCTTCACTATGCTATAATTTTCACCTTTCGGAGAAGACAATCTAAGGGCTATAAGATCTTTCTTTATTGAGCTTAATTAATATTTGATAGTAGTGGTGTCAAGTTTGTTCTTTCCAACCTACTGATTGGAATATTATCCACTCAAGCTGGCGTTAATTGATATTAAAATATGGGAGATTAGAATATAACACACTCAAGCTTGTATTAGTTGAGGGGTTTACAATATATAGATTGGGGTTCATACGGCATACTCAAGCCAGGGAAAATTGAGGAACACTAACGCGGCGCTAGGGCTACACACTATATGGGAATAGTTTGTAGTAGGCGGCTAGTTGGGTCGGTCTTGTAATTGCTTACTAGATCGAATTATGATCTAAGTTTTCCATCATTACTAGTGAAAACTCCTTTGTCAAGAGGAAAAGTGAACGAAGGGTTTCCCGAACCATTATAAAAATCTTGGTGTGTCATGTTTGTATTTGATACCTGTTATTGTTTATTTTTTCGGTGCATAATAACTGTGTTAATTTATTAACTAACTTAAAATCTGACAACAACCATATTCACCTCTCTCAGGCTTGCATCTATGAGATCCCAACAATATAAACTTCAGAGAAGTAGCGCTAGGGTTTCCTAAAAAATATACAAACAAAAGTTGCCTTAGAGGTACCCAAATTCAATCCCAAAATAAAATAATGGTGGTAGCATAAAGTAGTAATCAATTGTATAATGGTAGATAAGCCCAAAAAACCTGTTCATATACTAAAGATTATAAAAATATGAGGATTACCTTCGGGGACAAAATTGAGAGATTCTTTAGATCCGAGATGCACACACCATCAAGTCCAAAGTTGCTAGGATGCTTCAATGCTTCTTCGATAACCTTCCAAGTCAAGCATTTTTGTTGTGAATGGAAGAAGGCGTAGAAAATGTTCAGGAAACTAAAGCACTTCATTACTTTCTTCAACCAAGGTGGACACATACAACATTCCTTGTCAGTTCTTTTACAAAACCTTTCAAATAACAAACATCTGCCAGTCTTAGAATTTGATAAGCAGTTCGCCAAACCAACAAATTGGGAAATTTTCATATGGATTTGTTCATCAAACACATCTTTAGAGTCAGAGTTCAGTATATCATGAAGAGCATGATTGCCGTCAACCTTCCGCTTTTTCTGTGCATTTGTAGAAAGACACTCCTCCAAGCTCTCACTCATTGACATCTCTTTCTTAAGGCTAAACTTCTGCATATAACTGCTGCTGCTAGGTATTGCACTATCTGACAGCACATCTGACAGTTCACTCATCATATCGAGCCAAGCAGAATTGGCAGCAGAAGACATTGAGCTGTCCTGGAAGCTCAACGGAGGAATAGTGCTATCATAAGCAGGCTTTGGGGGAGAGGAAAGTTGTTGGCTTTTCTTAGCAAAGGGAACAAGCACAATGAACTCTCCATTACAAATTTGATGACTATCTAGTCGACTGTTTAAACTCATCTTAGAACCCTACACAAAATAAAACAGAACATTATTCAGAATGCATGAATGATAAAAAATAATTAAGAGAAAGATATCAAACATATTTACTAGAGTTCTAGCATGTACAATAAACTTTTGTAGCTCAAGGTTTAAATATCAGCCAATACTGATTCATATAACAAATATCTGAGGTACTTAGTCTAATATTACCAATACTTCCATTAATGTGCCCGATACTATTTCAGTTGCAATTTATATTAATCTAATAGTAGGGATGTAATTAAAGAACATACTCATCGGTAATTAAAGAATCCACTCATAGGAATTTCCAGTTTAAGCGAGATCAATACAGAACAATAATTTAGCAAAAAAAAAAAAAAAAAAAAAATATTCGACAATCTCTCTTCTAAAAGTACAAGTTAGAACCCCAAAAATCAAAATTTAGAATTTTATTAACTTTAACATCGGAAATAACTCGAGGATTCTGCAGTGATTAGAAAAGAGTTACCTTGAAGAAGAGATGGAAATTTGGGGAATTTCTCGCCGGAAGGAAAGAATCCATCAGAATCTTCTTGAAATCGGCGATCGAAACGTTTGGGGGAGGCGAGAGAGTGATCGATTCCCCTCCGAGACTGCGGACTTCGATCGACGTCTCCATCGATCGCGCTCGACATCGATATCTCGACTCTGTCGAGAAAGAGAGAGCTTTAAAACCCTAGAAGGAGAGGATTTGCGCGCGGAGAACGAGGGACACGTGGAGGAGGCTGGATGGACCGGTCGTTTCGGGTGTGGAAGTGAGATTTTATCCTTTACTTGAGGGTAAATTCGGAATAATGTGAGCCCATGAAATTCTAAATGCGCACCACATATTACATTGTGAGCACCACATCCTATAGTAAAGTTATCTACAACATGGGGGAAAATGGGGCTCACTACGTCAAGTGTAGTGCGCATTTAGAATTCCTGGGTGGGCGCATTTAGAATTTCCCAAAAATTCCCTTTTAATTCCCCCCCCCCCCCCCCCCCCATTCGCTCTACTGCTCGAAAATTTGATATTTTAATGGCATTTTTCGCCCAATTCAGCTAGTGCGACAAAATCAAGCCCAACCATTTACTGAAAGTTTGGACTTTGATGTGAGTTGTTTACAAGTTTAATTTCTAGGGTTAAAATTTGATCTTGTTGTGAGATTTTGATTTTAAGAATTCAGAATTTGATCTTGAGGTGCTAAAACCCTAGCCCTTGTGGAATTGAAGTTGAAGGAGGCTGAAAAGGAGATGAATTTTACTTTTTCAAAAATAATTTAGGGTTTAATTTGTTTCCCTCGTTTTTGCAGCTATTTATTTCTCAAAATTTAGAGGAGATGGTGCGTGCAACTCTTTCCATTTTATCGATTCCCTCAGTGAGGTAAATTTCTCATCTCATGCTTAAAAAAGAAGAGGAAAAATAAGAGAAAAAAATTATGCTTACCTAAGAACGCCTGTTTTTTGTGATCTTTGGACTGTTACCCTAATTGTTCTGTGGTTCTTGGACCATAAATTGGAGTTTAATTGGTATTAATTGGTTTGATGCAATTGAAATCACTATCTGGTTACAGTGATTAGCCTGTTGATAAAGCAGTGAAACTGTTTCATTGTTTAATTGTCATCTACTCTTCCCCTCAAGATGGGGTTGGCTATGGAACAAGCCAAAGGATTTGATAAAATTTCACAATCGTCAACCTGACATCAACCCTCTTATGATTCGTGCCATTTTCCTGATAGAGGAAACTATTGACAGAAGAGGGATTTGCTCTGATCCTATTCTAAAAGGCCTGTTGGCAGCCTCTAAGTTCTTCTAAAATTGGAAAATATCTATTAGATAGTGACTGCCTTTCATTATTTCGAATGTTTGTGTTTATAAGAAGGATGTGATTCATTCTAGCTGGTTTGGCTTTGTTTGCGCGAGCTTATATTATTTATTTGTATGTACATCCTACGACCATTAGTCTCTTTAATGCCCTTCTAATTGACATCTAAACTCTTATATGAGAATCCTGCAATAGTTCAAGAGCTATTTTGGTTCCCTAGGGATTGCAACAGTTTGTCAACCAAAGTTTTCCATCAGGTAACTTTAGATTATGCTGCTGACTCCTCCTGTTATACCATTTATTTTTCCCAATTCTTCTTACATGTAGTTCCTCAATGAACTGCAAGTTGTTATGTTTCAAACAACTAATCCTTTTCCCAGTTCTTCTTACATGCAGTTCCGCAACAAACTGCAGCCACTTGTTATGTTTTAAACAACTAATCAATTCCAAAAGCAAAACATAACAATTCAGTGTAAAGAAGGGGAAATGGGCCAACCATCAGTTGAAATACTTATAATAGAAGATAAACTGTAATCTACTTAAGCTTATGTTATGGACCTAAATCGAAATGAACAAATGAAAGGCAATCAGCCTCGAACTTCATTAGAAGACATGTTTTTTTCTCTTGAGATTTAGTTTGAAGAACATAGAAGCCAGATAAGACTACTGATTTAAAACAGAGTTAGGGATACATGGAACCTGAAACATGAAACATGAAGGATTGGGAAATTGAATGCTATGTCGTGTCTGTAGGCGACAACCTTTGGGTGCTAGAAAAACCGTATGCAGGACAAGAAGGACGGATAATATGTTGAAAGTTTGACTTAGAGAGCTTACGATACCCCCATAATGAGATCGTTCCCTCTTGTGAACAATGCACTGACTTCGTCCTGGTGGTGTAACATCTTAACTCAAATAAGGCAAATGTATGCGATGTGGGACCTTGACAACCTCCATTAGGACGAACTAAAAGTGAGGCGGGACCTTCGATGTTGCATTCTGAATGAATGAGCTCCATAATGCGAACACAAACGTTGTTGGACCCTTGCAATCTCAAAACAATGATCTAAAAGTCCTGGTGATGTATTGTCATCCCAGCCACATATCCAGCTCGATGCCATATTTGGCCGATTGCAAAGATATCCCGGTTGCAAATACCTCAGCGTGACCTCATAAATTAGTTTGTTACATAGAAAATGTGTAACTAATATGTCTCCATAGAGACTTATATATGGAATCTCCCCTAAATTTCAATATGGAGGGTTTATGTAGATAATTCGAACCATTAGTTGTGATCTCTACATCCAAAAATGGTGGTGTACAAAAGTCATGCATTTTTTATACATCATGACTGTATTATCGGATAGATACAAAACAAATGGTTTTCTAACAACAGAACAAATAAGACCTTTTGATCAATGATAAAGATCTATCTAAATCACATGATTTTTTTTACTACTTATTTAGAATTTGAAGATTATAACTAACGATTCAGATCATCCATATGCAATCTCTATGTTGAGATTTAGAGGTAATTCTGTAAACAACTCCCTATGGAGGCATTTTAGTTAATACATATAATATATCTTGTCATATATGTATGAACTAATATGTGCTATTTGAACAATTTCTATTTCATATTCTTTATTAAATTTTCTAACATATCAACTGTATTTAAATTCAATTTTAAAATAAAATGTGCTCTAGGTCTATTTATTTTTATTTCTTTATATGATTTATTAAAATTCATTTCTTGATAATTTTCTATGTTATTGTTCAATAGTTGAGTTGGTGGATGATATTGAGTTATATAATAATATTGAATTGAGGAATAAATTTTGAATTGAGAGGATTTGCTTTGAGTTAAGGGTTTTGATTTGAATTAAGGAGTTGAAAAATGAGATTGAGTTGGGGGGAGAGAGAGAGAGAGAGAGAGATTGGGAAGGAGATAGATTGGGGGAGGGAGAAAGAATGGATTGATATAGAGAATGGAGGCAGGGGGAGAGAGAAATAGGAGGAGAGAGAGGGTAGATTGGGAGAGGGAGAGACATAAATACTGGGAGAGGGAGAGAGAGTTGATATGCATATCTGATATCAAATATATTATGCATTCATATATGATATCGGATATGCACACCATATCTATTGGGGTACTAGGAATCCAGACTTACCCTTCTTATTGGAATTTGGACTTGTCAAGTCCTGGCTCACCTTTGAGTTGAATCTAAGGTTACTAAGTCCGAATTAGAATTTGAGTTGAATTTAGACTTGCCAAGTTTGGATTCAATTAAGCTAACTAGCTTAATGGAAATATGGACTTGGCAAGTTCAGATTTCTCCAAAACTTGAATTTGGACTTGCCAAGTTTGGATTGGTCAATTTTGAAAAACATTTTCCCAGTTAGTGGATTTCTGGGATTTTTTAATCATTTTTTGGAAAAATTACTCCAGCAAGGGAGACAATTTTGGTGTCCTTAAGAGTTAAATCTCTGAGGGAGAGGGGACTCCATGTGTATATTTTATGGTCCCTCTCAAGATTTTATGGACAATACTCTCGGTGCATTTCTATCATCTTTTTCAATTTTAACATTTTGATTCTTTTTATGAAAGAAGAAGAATTTTTATTTAAAAAAATGAAAAAAAAATAAACATCATATTGTCAATGTATTTTCCGTACTCCCTCGTTTCCCTTTATCATATTGTCTCATCAAAATACTTGTTCTGCTTGTGACAGTCTAGTCAGTAACCATAGGAGGCTGGATTGGCGAGATCCAATGGTGAACAGCTGCCCAAAAGAAAAACTGTCTGGAAGTTCGAGGACCTACCCCCGAACCAGCAGCCTTTGCGCCGACGCGACGACTACCCTTGTCCCTTTTCTTTTTCCATTCAGCCTACTTCGTCAGCTTTGTTCTGTCAGTCTAAGGCAAAGTGTCGACATGGTTCGCCTATCGTCGCAATTCCCGTCGACCCTATCGACGAGCTGTTTCGAGCGACGCTTTTGCTTTTTCTCCTAACTTTCAACGAGCGACGCTTTTGCTTTAGCTTCGGACGGGAATTGCAACCCTATGTTTCCGTCATTGAAGTAACATTTTCTTGCCCTACCGTCGGAAAGACGAAAGAAATGACGAGGAAATTGTTCTTCACTGACCCATATTCCTTACTATCATGCCACCAGACATTAACCTTCTTTCTGTACCTTATACGGAGGTGAATAACCAACCTCACATGTTCCTATCTTATTGTGGAATCCGTTAGTAGACAAACATTATTATTGTCACCTTCGCTATCTATATTGACAATGACTGCATGTGCCTAGGCATAGAGATTGCTTAATACCATCCAGAGTCTTCTAGAAGTATGGAACAAGTATCATACTAGTATTTTGCATGAATGCTACTATTTACAATTCACGTAATCGAACAGTAACCTTGTCTCTATATAGGAGAGTATTAGTGAGCCATAGATTCATCCCAAACCATATTCACCATGATTCCCAAGGAAAGAAAGGAAGATCTTCCAGACTGTCTCGTCCACAATATGATCCACTTATCTCAACCTTCCCTTCCTGTTAAAGTTGTGTCGGCTGTCTGCTAAACTATCATGGCTTCTGGTACCCGCAACACTATCTTGCAGGCACAATTGCTCTTGCAACCACTTCGAGCCCTGTGACACGGATATCCTCTTGGCCTCTCCACAATAATCTGACGCCACTTGGCTCAAAGCTTTAGTCTTTGCAGCTGTCAATAGGAAAGATCACTGTCTATAAGACCATCCTCTCTTTTACATGCACCCTCATGATTGTTTTTTTTTATTGATCAGATGTTCAGGCAGGACGAGGGTTCCAAGCTGGACACTCTTGCACTGCCAACGCTTCTTAGACACACATGGGCCACTCGATTTTTCCTGATCCCGTGATTAGCTCAGGTTGCAAAATCATATATATTCGTTGGGACCCAAAAGATATCTTGGTGTCAACTTGGCACTTCAGTAAGGCCATGACACCTGAGATGATGAAGTCTATTTCGTTGAAGAGTCTTACAAAATGTACTGCCAGGGGATATTGGTCTATGGGCTGGTGTGGGACCATCAGGTGGGCTACTGGAGAGGGAGAGCTTGAGAAGGCCTGAAAAGGTATTGTTCTTGAAGTATGAGGATATGATGAAGGACCCAATAGGAAACCTGAAGAAGTTGGCGGAATTTTCCGGATGCCCTTTTTCTAAAGAGGTAGACAATGTACGCATATGGAAGGAATTGTGAGGTTCTGTAGTTTTGAGAAGTTGCAAGGAGCGGAGGTGAATCAGAAGGGTGATCGTGGAATGAGGGAAATAGTTATTAAGAATCTGTCGTATTGTAGGAAAGGTTGGGGATTTAAAGAACCATCTCACTCCTGAGATGGTTCAGAGGTTGGATGAGATCATTTGTGAGAAGGACATGTATCTGGCCTCACATTTGGCACTCATAGTGAGGCTAAATGATACATAGCTGCAGCTGATCATTATACTGATTGAATTCATTATGCATGCTTGTTAAGCTATATATATTTGTATTTACTTGTGTTTTCTTTTGTTCCAAGGAAAAGGTGAAAAGCAATCACCTTTACCTTTGCTAAATATGGAAGAAATTCAAGAGCTTACTGTTAATGAAGAGGAACCTCTGAATTATGAGTTAGTATATGTGAAACATGAAGAGGGAAACCCATACGAGAAATTCTTGCAAAACTTCATTTTGATTAACATCTTCAAGTACATGACTTAACTAAGGGCATAACCCCCATGTACAAATAAAATAACAAATATATACTGTTACAAGATTTGATTATGGTTGGATGCATAGGTTGAATTTGGAAATGGAGTACTCAAAGGTTCAATTTAACTTTGGAATCTGCTTCTCTTAATGATGTGGAGGGCAGATTTTGATTTTGGAGGCCCTTTTGACAACATGGAAGCTTATCATTGGATTTTGAATCCCTTTAACCAACTCAGATGGCAATCTTATTTTTGGACTTTGTTCTTTTGAATGACTTAGAGGTTAGTCAATCTCAACCGTACAATTTGATTTCCTATCAATCTCAACCATCCACTCAAAAAAAAACCTAACTTATCTGTGGCGGTTTTCTTCAAACAAACCCCTCGCAGCAGCAATAGCGCAACAACAATAGAGGCGCAGAATTACAGCAGAGGGCAACAGCAGCGCAGCCAGCAGCAGAGAGATTTGCCTTGGACAGTCAGCAAATCTATTTGTCCGAAGGTTTTTTGTTCAAAAATCGCAACAGGTCTATTGCTGCTATTGCTCATTACTTCACTATATTTTGTGTTCTCTATCTTCTTTTTACTACCATGACTGAGAATTTTTATCCAAAAAATCTTACCGCTACTACTGTTAAGTTGAATGACAATAATTATATGTTATGGGCTCAGTCGTTCAGAGTATTTATTGGTGCTCCAAGAAAAATTATGCATTTACTAGATGATCCACCAGATGCACACGATTCTCTATATTCTGATTTGTTTGTTAATGACTATTGCGTGATTACATGGCTCTTTAATAGTATAGAAGAAAAAGTAAGTTTTGGTGTTTTGTTCTTAAAAACTACAAAAGAGATATGAGACACCCTTAAAGAAGTATATAGTAATTAGAAAAATATATCACAAGTTTTTGAACTGTATAAGCGCTTGTTTACTCTCAAACAAGACAAAATGTCTGTATATGAGTACTAGTGCGCTCTCCGAGGTATATTGGATGAGCTTGAGCTAAACCAGCCACCAGTTATAGATTTTAAGATTTTGAAACAATATTGTCAGAATCTAGCTATTGCAAAATTTCTCTCTGGATTGGATTTCTCTTTATTGACTCATGTAAAGGGTCAGATTTTTAATGGTGACAGTGTTCCATTCTTAACAACGACGTATTTTCGAGCCCTTCGTGTTTCTACTGGTTCTACTACATCAGCACCTCAAACTTTTACATCCAATGACCATTATGCTCTATTTTTTAGTCGGGGACGAGGTCGTGGCCGTGATTGTGATCGCGGTTGTGGGAGGCCGTGGTTGTGGTAGCAATGGTGATTGAAACTCCGGTGGTGGATAAGAATTCCGTGAATGTGATTACTACGGCAGGAAAAATCATGCATCTGCATACTGTTGAAAGAAGTATGGAAAACAAGAATGGGCACAAACTGCTACCACTTTACCTCCAATAAAAAAATACTGCATCGACAATGAATTCTGCTAGCACTTCGATATCTTCAACGATGATTCATATTCCACAAAGTGAACTTGACAGACTTCTCCGTTTTCAATCCACCGTGGCCAGTCCGTATGCTACTCATGCATTCTTGTCAGGTACTGATACTAACATTACTTCCTCGAGACAATAATGGGTTATAGACTCTGGAGTTTCCTCCCATATGACAGATATTAGAAGCAAATTTGCCTCCCTACTTTTTTCAGATAAATACCCTCTTGTCCATAGTGTTGATGGCTCCTCTTTTTCAATTATTGCTGATGGAAAAGTTCACGCTATCAATTTATTAACCCTAAATAACGTTTGTTTGTTCTCAATTTTTCTATTAGTTTGTTATATATTAGCCAAATTACTAAAACTAACAATTGTTCTGTAAAATTCTTTCCTACTTGCTGTATTTTTTAGGACCTCCAGACTGTGATGAGGATTGGTACGGGGCGTGAGTAAAGAGGAATGTACTATCTCGATGAGACATCACCTATAGGGTTTGCTGCTTTCTCTGATTCCCTTTTACAATGGTATTAACGTTTTGGATTCTTTCTCTTCAAAGTCTGTCTAATTGTATCCACTGCGGCTGACATATCTACTTTACATAGTGAGTCTTGTGAATCGGATAAATATCATCGTGTCTCATATCCAAATCGAGTCAATCCATGACATATCGTTTTTCCTCTTTTAAGGGCTTTAGCTATTTTCTTATATTTATAGATGATTTCTCTCGCATGACATGGATGTATTTGCTAAGCGAAAGATCTGCTGCCCCTAGTATTATTGAACTATTTTATAAAGAAATAAAAAATTAATTTTCTACATTTATTCGTATTTTGCGCACTGATATACTATGGAGTATATAAAAATTGATATTTCCTTATTTTGTATTAATAATGAAATTATTCATCAAACTTTTTGTTCTCACACATTACAGCAAAACGGTATTTCTGAAAGAAAGTATAGACATATTCTTGATGTTGCTTGAACATTAATGATTCACATGCATATTCCCAGATATCTATGGTCTGATATTATTCTTTGTACTTGTCATTTAATAAATAGGATGTCATTATCTGTCTTGCATGGTAAATCCTCTTTTTTCTGTCTTTATCCTAATACACACATGTTTTCTCTTATACCTCGAGTATTTAGTTGTACGTGTTTTGTTCAAGATTTGTCTCTTGGTTTGGACAAGTTTCCTCGTGCTATCAAGTGTGTATTTGTTGGATACTCTAGGATACAAAAAAGATATAGGTGTTATGATCTAATATCTAGAAAGTATTTTGTCTTTGCTGATGTTACTTTTTTTTAATTTGTTCCCTATTTTACTTCTACATTAAAATGTCAGTTGGATACTTCTCTTCCTTTACCCCTAACTATCTCTATTTCTGAGGTTGGATAAGTGTCGGTGCCTCATAAAGGGGATGAACAAGTGACTCACAAGAAATCATTATTGATTTTTTCTCGTCGTCAGAAAATACCTCCTCCCAGCTCACTACCTGTTGTTCCGCCATCTCCAGCTGCAGGTCCCAGCAGCCTCAGTATTTTTCTACTTCTGTCTCTGATCTTTCTATTGCTTTTCAGAAATGTAAGCGCTCTACTACTGCTTATCTTATTTCTCAATTTATTTTCTATAATCACTTTCACCCAATATTCCACCAGTTTGCCTTTTCTCTTTCTTCAGTCTTTATACCCAGGTCATTTCAGGAAGCAGTATTAGTCTCTGCCGACAGTTGGCCATAAATGAGAAATGCAAATGCTTGTCTCTCGTAGAACCTGCGATTTGGTTTTGTCTCTGCCTAATGCCTGTATTGTTGGTTGTCACTAGATTTATTCTGTCAAATATAAGCCGGACGGCTCCATTGATCGCTATAAAGCCCGTCTTGTTGCGAAAGGATTTTTCCAAAATTATGGTATTGCTTATGTTGAGACTTTATCTCATGTAGTACGTCTTAACTCTATTTGCATTCTCTTCTCTCTTACTGTGAATCTTGATTAGCTATTATTCCAATTGGATATTAAAAATACTTTCTTATATGGTGATATGTAAGAAGAGGTGTATACAGAACAACCTCCAGGGTATGTTGTTCAGGGGGAGAATGTAGTCTGCAAAATCAAAAAAGCAATTGATGGTTTTAAACAGAGTTCTTGAGTCTGATTTGAGAAGTTTTCCATTGTAATTGCTGGTATTAGATTTCAGCATTGTCACTATGATCATTATGTTTTTGTCCGGCATGTTCGTTATGGTATTATCCTTCTTGTTGTGTATGTAAATGATATTCTAACAACTGAGAGTGATATATTAAGTCAGGCAACATTTTATAATTAAAGACATAAGAAAACTGAGATATTTTCTTGGAATTGAGCTAGCTTATCATAAACATGGATTAATTCTCTTTCAAAGAAAGTATGCGCTAGATCTTTTGGAAGAGACTGGTCGTTTTGGGTGTAAACCTGCTAATACTCCAATAGAGTCGATTTAGACGTGTAAAGTGAAAATAGTATTTTGTATGAGAATGTAAAGCAGTATAGAAAAATGGTTGGCAAACCTATCTATCTCACAGTCATTAGACCTGACATTTTTTTTCTGTTGGGCTGCTGAGTCAGTTCATGTATAAATCAAGAAACATATACTGGAAAGTTACTCTGAGAGTTTTAGTATATATTAAGAGCTCTTCTGAAAAAGGATTATTTTATAAAAAATATTGACGTTTTAAAATTTCTACTTTTTCAGATGTTAGATATGCAGGAGATGAAGGAGATAGAAAGTCGAACACTAGATATCTTATATTTGTTGGAGGTAATCTAGTCACATGGAGGAGTAAGAAATATGATGTGGTATCTAGATCTTCAGCTAAGGCAGAATATCGAGTAATGGCACATATTACGTGTGAATTGTTATGGTTAAAGAATTTGCTGATTAAATTTGGGTTCAACTCAAAAGATCCTGTGCCTATATACTGTGATAATCAGTTAGCCATCTATATTGCTCAAAATTCAGTGTTTTATGATCGTACTAAGCATATAGAGGTAGATTGTTATCTGGTTCGAGATAATTTGGTAAAAGAATAATATGCACCCCGTTTTAATCCTTCATTAAAGTAATTGGCCGATATTCTAACTAAACCTGCATTACCAACTGTGTTTTCTAATTTATATAACAAATTGGATATGATTGATATTTATATCCTAACTTGAGAGGGAGTGTTAGATTAGAATACTATTTTGTGTTTGGGTTTAGTTTGAGTTTAGTACCACATCGACTATTGAGTGGTTTATGTGGAGTTGAGAGGTATATAAATACATGTAATTCTCTGACTTATGAATATTGAGATTGAGTTTTGGTTCTCAATACTTTCTGACAATAGCAAACAGACGGAGTGTTAGAAATTTTATAGGAAAAGACTCTTGTCAATGGCATATAGAAAACCAAAAGTTGGATGTTTAGTAGGGAAGTATCTATTTTATTTTGCTTTTGGCACACGACCAACTGTTAAAATTTGTAAGGAAATGGATTTCATTCAAGTGTGTGACACACACACACATACTATAAGGGTCAATAGGGACCAAACAACTCAGACGGGTATAGTTTTATAGTTACAAGTCTCCTCTTTTGGTGAAGGACAACTTATACCCTATTGAGTTGTCAGTCCCTATTAATCCGCTTAACATATGTGTGTGACTCACACGCTTAGAATCGAATCCTAAGGAACTTACTTACTTGAGTTGTTGATGACACGTCTAACTGACAAGGTGCCAAAATTTATGTTGAATAGGTTTATATTGTAATTGATTTGTAATATTTTATTTATTTTTTTAAATATATTTGAATAAAATGTTTCCAATTGAAAAAAAAAGAAATTTTTTTACTTAAGAACTGCCAATATATGTAGGTATATATATAGAGCTGGTGAAGGGTCGGATCATACAACATCCACTTAGAAATAGATTAATATTCATAGGATCTGCTTGGAATCCACACCCCATAAGAACTCTAGATCCACTTGAGGTCCAAGCCCAACAACTTACTGGATTCGAGGTTCGCATTAGACAATGTCTAATTTTTTTTTCTTAAAATATATATTTTTTCTATTAAGAACCAAATAAAAAATACATTTATTATAGCAACTATATGTTTTTATTTATATTTTGTTAGTAATATTAGTAAGTTTTATATATGATCCAACAAATAGATAAAGTCATTTTAAAATGAAACATAGATTGATTAATTTAGATTTAAACTAACTAATTTACTAAACCCTTATGAGGTTATTGAGTTTGGATTCTTTCATATCCATATTTGTATTCATTAAGGAATCAAATCTATTTTTAGGTTGCGTACCCTATCCTTAAAGTTTTGGGTTGTGATTCTGGATTTAAATCTTGAAATTCATGTTGGATTCAGATCGGTTTGTGAGGCACTGAGGCTCCACTCCCACCCCTATGTATATAACTGCAAATAGCCTATGACAGTGATAATCATATGCACATGGGGTTCACCGTGACTAAGGATGAGAATGGGTGGGTGCATAGGTCAATTTTTGGCCCGCTATATTCAAATTTTAAATTAGAAATGAAAATTTTCATTTTCTAATTCAAAATTTTGAATAAGATGGGCTAAAGTTTGGCTTTCTGACTTGTCCATTCTCATTCCTAACATTGACAAGTAGCACAAGAACTTCTTTTCCATTATAGTACCAAAGAACTTGTATATGTTTTATCTATGTGCCAATCAAAACATCAAGCTAGCAAGTTTACAAAAAAATTTTCTTCAATCAAGTTAATTTGCTATTTGCTTGAGTTAGGATTATAGAATAGACAAGTGCATGGAGAATTGTGATTTGCTAAGGAAGCACATGACTCTGAAGTTCATCTTGGAGCTTGAGATCTAGTCTTCATATGCTTTGAAATGAGAAGAGATCCTAAACAATTCTGTGCATCTGCTCATATTTAGTGAATCATGATTATAAGAATTTGTTTTCCTGTTGACTATAATATATATATATATGAAAATGTAATCAATTCATTGGAAATAGAGATTTGCTATCTACTACTAGAGATTTAAGTATTAGTTCTTCATGTGAGCAATTGACCGACATTTTTATTTTGCTTGCAGCATCGAGAAGAGGTACCAGCCCAGTCGTCTAATTATGAAGTTCCTGCATTTTCCTTATTCTGCAAGATCAAGAACTTCCAAATTCAATGCATCATCAGGTGATTCTATCCCACTTGCTGTTTGCATGCATCAAGGCTTGATGACCAATTTACTTTTAATAATAAATGCATTCTTCATGTCCTAGTTCCTGCTAGTAAATGAGCTCTGTGCTATATATAGGAAGTGAGAGAGTACTGTCAAGCCATAAATCCATCTCAGCCTCAATACATCAATGGCTGATCAAGTAGAGAAATCGCTGCCTTGTGAGAGATACCAACAGTTCATATCATCCCTTCCTCTCTATGAAGGCTGGGGGCCCCTCCGAATCCGAAAGTTCCAGGGATTCTGGTATCCAGAGATCCATCTCCCTGGCCTACTCGCCTTTCGCGAGCAGTTCGACCCTCGTAGCACAGACATCTTCCTGTGTTCCCCTCCGAAATCTGGCACAACCTGGCTTAAAGCATTAACCTTTGCAACAGTCACAAGAAAATATCACAACCCCTCGGCACAAGACCACCCTCTCCTCCGCATGCACCCTCACGACTGCGTCCCTCTTGTAGATGAAGTGTACTGGCGAGGCCAAGCTTCCCAGTTGGAAGCTCTTGCTGCCCCTAGGATTTTGAGCGCTCATGCTGCTTACCAGCTTCTGCCTGAATCAGTGACAAACTCTGACTGTAAGTTCGTTTACATTTGCAGAGACCCAAAGGATACAATCATCTCGGGGTGGCATTACTTAAAGGAGATGACCCCGAGCACAGTGGAGCCTGTTCCATTTTGTGAGGCTTTCGACATGTACTGTGAGGGTATATCTTCGTTTGGGCCAGTGTGGGAGCACCAGTTGGGGTACTGGAGGGAGAGCTTGAGGAGGCCATCGAAGATTCTGTTCTTGAAGTATGAGGAGGTAATGCAGGACCCGGAGAAGAATGTGATCGAGCTCGCTGAGTTTCTCAACTTCCCTTTCTCTCAGGAGGAGGTGCGCGAGGGCGTAGTAGGGGAGATTGTGAAGCTGTGTAGTTTCCAGAGTCTGAAGGGAGCTGAGGGGAACCGAGAGGGGGATCGTGGATACAAGGGGCTTGATATAAAGAACTCGTCGTTCTTTAGGAAAGGAAAAGTCGGGGATTGGAAGAACTATCTCACTCCGGTGATGGCTCAGAAGCTGGATGGTATTTTCGCGGAGAAGCTCTGTGGATCTGGCCTGAGCTTCTGCTGATGAAGCTATGGTTTTTTTTTTTTTTTTTTCTCGTGTCTTGGTCTTTTCTGTTTGCAGGCAGTATGAACTAGGTGTTTGTGTTGAAATCGTTCATGAATGTATCGTTTCTTTCGTTTAAGTTGATGCTTGTTTCTTTGTCAAATGGCCTGAGAGCCTTGGTCTGATGCTGATACCATGAGACATGCTCTGAAGCTAGTAGATCAAGCAATGAAGTATGAATGTGGCTGCTATAAGCTTTGTGTTTGTGAATTGTGATTAAATTCTTCATGAATTTGGTGTTTGTTTCTTCGAATGAGGATTGCTGTTCGACCTAGAGAGTCATTAGCATGACTGTACAAGTAATAGACTGGTGTGCATCTTCTACAGGAAAAACTAATAAGCCGAAACAATCAAGGCCCAACTGTGTGGGGCCATTATCTATCAAATGAGTCCTAATCAGGCCCATCTACCTTGTAGCACTATGAGGTCCATCGTCTAGGTAGGCAATGTTAATGGGTCACGTCACTAGACTTGCTTGGGTCAGGGCTAAAATTCTCACGTGTCTCACATTTGGATCCAAATCCTATTATATTATGCACGGATTCGGGAATTAGATTCGATCTATTTTTAAAATCCATTTATTGAGATTAATTGATATTCTGGTATTATTTGATAATAAATTGGTCTAGGCTTGGTTAGGATGTAGGTATAGATCGATTTATACGGTACCTTACTGTATTCAATGATTTTGTGTTTTTGAAAGATTTTTTTTAAAAAAAAAATCGTCACCGGACAATAAACTCAAGTTTTTTGAATCCTACTATTCGGGTTCCCAACCCCAATCCTTTCAAGTCTTGGAAGGAGTTTGAAATCCGGACAGTTAAAGGGTGGAATGGGGTTTCAACTCCGGACAGTGAACTTCTCTCTTTTTTGTGAAAGCTTAACTGTCCGGGATGTACATCCCGGACAGTCTATGCATTATTTGGAATTTACACTCCGGATAGTTTATTTAATTGATGGGATGGGAACGCCGGACAGAGAATTTGACAATGTGATTTTGAATTTCTAAATGAAGACTTACAACACACAAACAAATAATTTACATATACCCAACCTATACAAATATAATTAACATGAAATATATTAACCAACTAAGTATATGCTATAGATAATTTTTGAAACGTGATAGACATACATCAAACAGAACAAGGTTTCTTTCGATTAAATTACAAAACATTAACAAATATTGCAAAACACACTTCAATGATGGTAGAACAGAGTTGTTTTTCAGTTACATTACAGAATACAAAAAAAAAAAAAAAAAAAAATTACAAAACAGAAGTCAACGTTGGCAAATTGGTTTAACTCATCACTGGCTTCACTATGACTTACACCCGGAAAAGGTTGAGATGTCGACGCTGCTTATATAGGGGTACAAGCATTGAACCACGAGTAGAGGGAAGAGTTCTTAATAATCTCAATGGAACATGTGTTGGATTGGTTTAACCGTAATGGCCATGCAGTGATTTTTTTGGTGAGATTTATGCAGCGCAATGGATCTCTCTCCTTCATTAAAAGTAAATTCATAAGAAATTAGAGTCATAATAAACTAACGACAACCAAAATATATTGTTATTCATCTCATTATTACTGATAAAATAAGCAACATGAGTTTTAAAACTCTTAAGAACTGATAAATTTGTCGGTCCCCATCAATAACATGTGGGACATCTTCCTCTGCCTCTCCCGCTGCGATATTCGCCGTGTCATGCAACACAGCCAGCTCGTCTTAGGCTTCTTCAGTGATCGACCAGTAGTTTTGATGCAGTTTTCTTCTGTCTATACGATATTGTAGAACAAATTCTTAATGACTGGGATTGATCCATTTGAATTTGTCTGTATAACTAAACAGTGTAATGCATAAACTATGAACTACACAACAAATTTAGGAAATAATTGTTGTGTATAGAAGCCAATTGGTGCAATTTATTCTTCTTTCGTTACGAATATGCCTAGCTACTTGATTCCAAAATCGACATTTACCATAAATTACACAAATAACAATTTTAATTTACTCTAACATCTAATAGTAAGAATTTTATCTTCCAAAAAATTCCAAACAATAAATCACATACATATAAAGCACCACACCTCTAAAAAATCTTAATTTCGAATAGTTCAACATCAACAAAATATAAAATTAAAATTTCTCTTTGCTCATTTTTACTCAAAATTTTTCATTGTCAAATACAAAGATTTAGAGACCTACATTATTCTGCTCTAGCTAGCTAGGCATGTTTTTAATACAAAAATACAAAGATTCAGGGACCTCAAAACCATAACAAATTTTAAAAAAAAAACCTAACTTACAATCAAATGTTCTAGCCTGGTGGTCGATCGCGACGAGGAATCGAGAGCGAAGGCTGGCGGCGGCTAATCGGTGGCGTCGTCGCTGTTGGGACGGCTAGTATTAGCAAAGATAAGCGGTCGAGACTCGTAAGGGAAGCTCGAGTAGAGGAGGAAGACGATTTGGGGGATGGTGCTCACTAGGAAAAAAGGATTTGTGGAGAGGAGAAATGATTATAGAGAATGGAAGGATAATTTGGAAATAATCATGGTGTTCACTAGAAAAATGCACCAGTTTTTTAGAATACTCGGTGCTCACTAAGAAAATGGAGCTCACTATGAAAAATGCGGGCGCATTTAGAATTTCCACCAGATTGTGCGGGCTGATGCTGATCTGGGTAGCTCAGTCCAAACCTAGCCCGGCCTTCTGTTGCCAGCCCAGGGCTCCGCCTGCTTGAGGGCCTGCAATCACATCGCTCAGGCCCACAGGGCCCACTCCAGCAGAGTGGATGACGTGGCAGCATCCGGAGGCTGGAGGCCCCGGGTGAGATGCCAGACAACTGGACTCCAGCTCAAAGGAGACAGCTCTTGGTGTCCTCAGGAGGCAAAGGCTCAGAGAGCAAAGGGGTCCATCTGCATATTTTGTGGTCCCTACTCAAGATTTTGTGGTCCTCTTACGTAATTTTAACATTTTCACTTTATCTTTTAATTAATTAGAATAATTTTTTAATAAAAAAAAAAAAGAAAAGGAATTTTTAATATCATATTGTCAAGGAATTTTCACAACTCCCTCGTTATTCAAACATTCTGATGTAAACTAACGCCTTTAGTGTCATTTGTTGTACATTAATCTTCTTGTCTATTATAAATATATACCTCTAGTGATTGATAAATTGCATATATTATGTTGAAGAAGGTATGGAATGAGCAATAGGTTGATTATTTCGCACCAGTATGTTCTAAAGGGAAAAAGATTTATGAGAGCTATTTTATAGACTTGCATTAGTGTACCTGAATCGAGCTAAGGTTCGCTATGTTTGAGGAACTAGATTGGAGAAAGGGAGACTCTAATTGTAAAATAGCTAATAAAATTATAGTTGGAATCACAATAGTAGAACCAAAAGTAATATATAAGTAGAGGCTACAATTGATTCTCTCACAAAAATGAACGGGTTCTGTTAAGTTAAGGTGTGTGTGAGTTAGACATATATAAATTAAGAAGATCAATATGAAAAAGCCAACTTAGTCAGAGATGAGTTGTCTCTTACTATAAGATAGGAATCCACAATTTTTTAAAATTATTTCCTGCTAAATTAATTCTTTACTATTAAACTAACGAATCTCAAATAAGCTTAAGAGAATAGTTGTGCCTTGAGTTATTGTCTAATCAATCCATACTATTTCCTACTATTTTTACAATTTAATTTCAAAAAATTTCCTTATAACCTAATTAAAGAGATTTGGAAAAATTAAAGGATAAATTATGACATCATGCTGATGCAATGCTAACACCAGGCCCAGCCATTTATTTGGGCCTCTTCTCTTGATATTTTCCTAAATATTTATTTTCTTTATTTTATTATAATTTTGGGGTATTTACTGGTTTATCCCTCAACTCTTTATATACTATGATTTTGCCCCCCAAATCTTCATATTTAGTATTTTGCCTCTCAAATCTCATAAGTTACAACAATTTAGTCCCATTTCTAACACAGTTAAATATTTAACTATTTTAACTTTCTTTTCCTCTTCTATTTTCCTCCTTTCTTCTTCTTCTCTCTTCCTCCTCTCTTCTCCTTTTCTTCATTATTTCTCCTTTCTTCTTTCTCCTTTCTTCCTTCTGTCATCTCCTCTCTTCCCTAACACAGTTAAATACTGAAAGAAGAGAGGAGAAAGAAGAGAGAAGAAATAATGAATAAATGGAGAAGAGAGGAGGAAGAGAGAAGAAGAACAGAGGAGGAAAATAGAAGAGGAAAAGAAGGGTAAAATGGTCAAATATTTAACTGTGTTAAAGAAGGGGACTAAATTGTTGTAACTTATGAGATTTGGAAGGCAAAATCCTAAATATGAAGATTTGGGAGGCAAAATCATAATATATAAAGACGTGAGGGACAAACCAGTAAATACCCGTATAATTTTTCCTATAATTAGCAGTAAGAATCCTTCCGTACTTCGAACTCCCCATCTATAAAAAGAGACGAAATAACTCGGCACCCACTTTTCACCCGCCCGCACAAGCGGGCCCCACAACAATAACTAATTCCTCGTAAAATGAGGCGACAACGGCGAGAAGTTCGGGCTCAAGTGTCTGGCAGCAGCACGTGCCAGATCACGAGGGGAGCACGCGCCGGGAGACACGCGCGTGTGGGGACGGCGTGGGCGCGCAGAGTGGACCAGGTGTCAATTTTGTAAATAAAATTTAAATAAATAAGTTATAAAATTGCCGACAGTAAATTATAAATATCTCGGGATTTTTTATTTTTTATTTCTAATTTTTATTTTAGTTAGCACGTGCCATTACCATGGCAGACTCAGTCCCTGTTTTGATGTTTTTTAATAATATTTTACCCTTTTCTGCGAATTAAAAGTATGTGCTAGGGTTTAAGATCAGGGCACCTTTGAGATGGCTGGTGTTGGCCAAAACCCAGGGTAGTTACGTTTGGCTGTTGGCTTTTGATATTGAAACTAAAGCGATTTTAATTGGCCTTAAAAAATATTCGAAAGAGTTTTTGGATTCAATGAACAAAGTTGGGTGTGGTATGATTATGCATTATTTTCAACTATTTTTAAATTTCTTATCAGTTGAAGCTCAACATATTTAGAGAGAGGCTAATAAATATCCAAACTAGATTATTAGTGAAGCAGCAAGAAGTCATCAGAATCTTCAATTTTCATCTGCATCACCATTATCTCTTTTTGATTTGTTGAGAAAAGATCAGAATAATTTCTTGTATGAAAAAGATTACTATCTAAATAAAGATTATTTGATTAGCAAAAAAAAAAAAAAAAAAAGAAAAGTTAATTTGGCTAGCTTGAAATTTTTTTTTTTTTTTTTTTTCCCTCTCAAAGATGCTTGCTTGAGAGGGAAATTTCTCTCCCTTTTTTGGATTTTTTAATTATCAATTTAATAGTGAATATTGTTACATACCTTGAAGACAAACTCATGTGCAGATTAGGCAGCTAACATAGACCCAAAATAAAGTATTCTGAATAAAATGCCAGAAATTAAAAATGTGAGTTTATGAGAATGAATTCTCTAACTCTTATCTTATATCCAATTTGGAAATCTTCAAACTATAACTGTTATCGGGTTAACTTTTTTTTTAAGTCACGTTTGAATGTACCATAGTGTGGTACCAGTCTCTATACCTTATCTTTCTATTTGCCATGAAAATTAAATTTTATTGAACTTTAAAGAAAAAATACAATTTAAACGGTTATCTATTTACAGAAGATGAGAAAATGAATCCTCTTTATTTAAAATTAGGATTCTCTTATAACCTTTGAGGACGATCCTACTCTCCGTTGATAATCTGAGCGTGAATTCTTCAGTTGACAGCTTTTGCAAAACTCTTAGACAAGAAGAATTCTAGTTCTTAGCACAAGCGCTCAAAATGGAGATAATCTAACCCCTTATTCAGCCCAAAATTTAGATATTTATAGGAGTTTAGAGGTTTTTGAATTGGTGTAACTGTCCAATTATAGCCTCTTCAATTGAGAATTAATTTCCTGCTTTTAATCTATCGGATTCATAACTGAAATCTTAAATTGTCTGGATTTGTAACTGAAATGTAAATCTCAATTTTAGATTCGTGTTTTAGTTTTTTGCAGTTCATGTGCCTTGCTCAGATCCGCATTTGAGTGTCGGTGAAGATAATTCTTGCCTCCTGAAATTCTAGAGTAAAAACGCAATACTCTAGGGTTCGCGTTTTAATTATATTTTGCTCTAATTATGAGATCAAAATGCGATCCTACATTTCAGAATGTGGGTAAGCTTCGTGCTTGGGTAAAGATAATAAACACGACTCTAAGAAGCTCGCATTTAGGGTCAAATAGAAACAGTCTTAACTTTTTAAGGTTTAGAAATCAAAATGTGATCTTATGGCGCCCATATTTTAATTTTAATTTCTCCTTGGCTTCAAAATATGAACTCTTTTTTTTTTTTTAGCCTTCTTGGATTAAAAGCGCGGGTCTCTCCCTAAATAATAATCAACGTATTAGTTTTTAAGCTATTCTCAATGCTCCCGAGGGTTGCGTTTTTTCGTATTTGGGGGAATTTCTTATCTCTTGATATTATAAGATTAAAACGCAACTCTCAGAGGTCCGCATCTACTTGTATTTGGGAAGAGATTTTATTTCTTGAAGCTACTAAAGCAAAATGTGACCCTCAGTATTTCGCATTTTCATATTGTTAAAACCAAAGGCGACACTCCGAGGTCTGCGTTTTAACCTTATAAGTGTATTCCCTTTTGATTTCTTAAAAAGTTTTAGCAACACTTTCATGTCCATCTCCTAAGGAATGAAGCATGTATGCCTCTGAATGGTCCTAAACCCTTAAAGGGGATTATTAATTGAAAGTTTTGATCAAGTGCTATGCACTGAACAAATGATGCATGCACCACAGCATTTAGATGACATGTGATGGTGTCACATACATACATAATACACCATTATATTACCATTTAAGGCATAGGTAGATGAAAGGGTTGCATCATGGTGCAAATATGTTATTAAGTTGTTAATTTGTTGTTGTATTAGGTGTGCATAATGTTAGTTGGTATGATGATAAAAATTGGCATGATGCAATGTAGCATGAGTTGAGCCTTTTCTTAATTAGTAGGCATTACATATATTGATGAGATATTTATGTATGATTCTTTATAGAATCAAAGGGGTTATGGATAAACTAAGACTAGGTAAAGGAAGGAAAATATTATTTTGGATAAAATGAATCTCTAAGTTGTATGTCTTCAATTAAATAAATCTCTCTAGTTCCCACTTCATGATAAGCAATAAAGAGTTCATATTCTTTTGATCACAATAGTCCATTATTGTTTCAAATAGTTGCATTCTATGTTTGATGAAACTAGCGATGATAATAGACGCGATTAAATTTTAGTCCATTCTATACAAAATTTTAAATTAAAAATAAAAATTTTATTTTTTTTATTTAAAATTTTGTATAGAGGAAGCCAAAAAAATAGTCCGTGGATACGTCTATTACCATCACCAGATGAAACTAGCATTTTGGACTAATGAGTTTGATTGGGATACATAAACTATATACAAATAAAATTTCGTAAGAATTAAATTTAATTTAACCATACACATCAAAACTATCATAAAATTCACTAATTTTTAGGTGTTTGGTCCATTAGTAAATCAAACCAAGTACTAATAAAATTTTGTTTATAAATAGTTTATGAATAATACATTGCATCTATTGAAATATATTTTCGTTTTGAGTTGTCCACTTTTAGATCGTGATTGATAGTATCAACACTCAAATACTATCATTGGTAGTCCAACCTAACTTTAAATTTATTTTTTAAAATAAAATAATGATCATAATTAGGAAATAGTTTTGTTTGACAATAAGATAATTCATTAAATAGTAAATAAGTTGAGTGTGCGAGATCTCTCAATCAATTTTAACAAATAAATATAAACTATTTTATCTGATCATTTCAGAAAAAAGATTATTATTTATGCATCTTGTTTCGTTAATATCTAATTAGTGAAATATCAAAGAAATATCCATCATTTAAATTAAAAAAAAATATTGAAGGCGAAATTTAATTAGGGATCCTAATCTCTCCTAACAACCCCCACCATTGTTTTAAAATCTCTTCCAGCACGTGCTCAATTCCCCAGCTGCCCTCTAAACAATGGGAGTTTCTAAAGGAGCACATCTTTTTTTCCTAGTGAGCCCACTTCAAAAATGTTCCGGCTTCCAAGAAAATACTATAAAGTGGCTTACTAGGAAAAATAGTGTGCTTCTTTGGAAACTCCCTAAACAATCCTTATATTTACATATAAAAATTATTGTTATTATTATTATTATTATTATTTTATGTTAATTAGTTTGGAACAGTCAAGAGATATCTGCACTAGGAAATTGCTTTAAAAAATGTATAAAAATATACATTAAATATGTATTTTTTTAGAAAAATAAACAACAAGCTATGTATAAATATGTTATATGTACCAAGGTACAGTTACACAGTCAAATTCAAATGAGATTTTTTTTTAATTTTTCACATTATTATTTATTACATATTTCCTTAGAATTCTTCATTTTTTTTTCTTTCAAATTTATTTATTTTAATGGTGCAAACTGGTCAAGTTAGGTTTAGGTGTGGCCTGAGCTAAGACCCAACTTGCAAAGTTCTACACTCATCTTCAAAATACAACTAAAATTAAATATTTTTATATTATTATTATTATTATTATTTTGCAAACTTTTCACCACAAATTACCTTCCTCTTGCTTATATAGGGAGTGTACAAAGGAGCACACCAATTTTCCTAACAAGCCCATTTTTTATAGTAATTTTTTTTTGTTTGGACTCAAACCGGCTCAGTTATAAAATGGGTTCACCGAAAAAAATGGTGTGCTCCTTTGGAAACTCCCCTAACATATTTGGGTTTGTTTAGAAGAGAGAGAGAGTTACTAGTTTGTGCATGAGAGAGAGAGAGAGAGAGAGAGCCTGCCGTTATCTCTCCCAAAAAATGGCCACTGTTCGCGCAAAAAAAATTAGAGAGAAAAAGGTGAGAAATTAGAGAGAATCTCTATTGTCCAAAGACCCAAACAGTGCAAAGAAGGATCTTTGATCCCTCTCTCTCTAATGGGTAATCATCCTTTCTCTCAGTTGAATCCGAATTTGAATCGTTTTGGCAGGAATTTTGTTGATCGTTTTGCTGTTTTGTGAGAATTCTCCTATCAAGATCTTTTCTTGTTAGGTTCTTCTTGAAATTTGTGGGGAATAATTGATGGGTTTTGATGGATTTTTCTTGTTGTTTTGTTTTGTTTTGTTTTGTTTTTTTTTTAAATTTCACAGAGAAGGATCTGAGTTCTCATTGGGACAGCGAGGATGAGTATGAGAAGTTCATTCAGAGGATGAATCCACCAAGGTTTGCAGCTTTTTGATTCCTAATTCAGAATCAATATAAAAAGCTTTCAATTACATTAATCTTTTCGACTTCTCTCTTGTTAGGGTTGTAATTGATAATGAATCATGTGCTAATGCAACAGTTGTTAGAGTAAGTTTTAAATTTTGAATTTTTTTCCTTATGGGAAAGAGATCTAATTTTTTATACTAAATGTATGTTTGATATATACATAGGTTGATAGTGCAAACAAGTATGGAATCCTCTTAGAGGTTGTTCAGGTCCTCACTGATCTCAATCTTGTCATCACCAAAGCTTACATAACCTCTGATGGAGGATGGTTCATGGATGGTATGAAACATATATAGTAATAAATTCTTCTCGTTATCATATATATATTTTTTTCCTCGCGTTTTAGATTTATCGGGTTGAAAACTTGTCCTGATAATGTAGTTCTTGTCATCAGTTTTCAATGTGACCGATAGAGATGGAAGGAAGCTTAATGATGAAACTACACTCAATGGAATAGTGGATTATATTCGAAAGGTAGAACATTGCTCCCATTATATGATGATGATTCGTTATACTTACTTTTGTGGTTACAAGTTGTTTGATTGACTTGGGTTTTGTTGTCTTTAGTCCCTAGGTGCAGATTCTTCCTTTGTACCCTCAAGGAGGAGATCAGTGGACGTTGCAGCGTCCTCTAGCCACACGTCAATAGAGCTTACGGGGACCGACAGGCCTGGTTTGCTCTCTGAAGTTAGTGCGGTGCTAACTAGCCTCAAGTGCAATGTGGTAAATGCTGAGGTGTGGACCCATAATACTCGAGCTGCAGCAGTTATGCAGGTGACAGACAAAGAGACTGGCACGGCCATTGCCGATCCAGAAAGGCTCTCGAGTATCAAAGAGCTCCTTTGCAATGTGCTCAAAGGTAACAATAAGATTCGGGGAGCTAAGACTGCAGTTTCTATGGGGGAAACCCACACTGATCGGCGGTTGCATCAGATGATGTTCGATGATAGAGATTATGAGAGGTGTGATCAGAATCCAGGGGATGAAACTCTGAGACCTAACGTTACTGTTGTCAACTGGTATGATAAGGATTATTCAGTGGTTACAATACGGTGTAAGGATAGGCCTAAGCTTCTTTTCGACACTATTTGCACCTTGACGGATATGTTGTATGTGGTTTTCCATGGCAATGTAAATGCTGAGGGCCCAGAAGCTTATCAGGTATTCGGAATTTTTCAATTGTTTTGTTGTTTGAGCTTCTTTGAGCATTTTAACCTGTTAATATGTAAGAGGTTCTTATGTGCATTATCTCTCATGAACTTGAAGGAATACTACATTAGACACATAGACGGGTCCCCTGTCAACTCAGAAGCTGAGAGGCAAAGGGTTATCCAGTGTCTCGAAGCTGCTATAGAGAGGAGAGTATCTGAGGTATCAGCTCTTTTCATTTTTTAGTTTATTACCAAAGTTGAATGCTCTAGATTTTAGGGTTTGGGGCTTCTTTCCTTCTACTCTAGCATCTAGAAGCCACATGTTTATGCTTGTGATCCTTCTATTTCATGTTTGTTTTTCTTTGTATTTGGTTTTAATCTTCTTAACAAGCAATGAAGCAATTTCTGCTCTAAAAAGATGCTTATTATTTTTGAAATCTTTGTTTATCGATCAGTTTATTGTCTGTATGATTATTTCTGGAGCAGTTTATGTATAAAATTCCAAACCTGTTTGATTTATTCGAAAGTGTATGATAATGAAACTTATTGTTCTTAAAATAGGATGTAAAAATGAAGCTTCTATTTTTTCCCCCATAAACAAGTGAAAATTTAAGTTCTAGACTTTAGAACTTACTGCTCTATTGAACTTTAAAGTGAACGTAAAACGTTATAATCCATTTTCTGCTTTCCATCAGAACGTATTAATATAAGCCCCATAACTTTGTACATTAGGTCATCTAAAAAATCTATATATACTAGAATATTTGTATATTAGGATATAAACTAATCTAAAATGCTTTTTGACCAAAACTCACACGCATATAACATGCATTCTCTTGAACCTATAAATGGTTTGCAGGGCTTGAAGCTAGAGTTGTGTACAAGTGATAGGGTGGGTCTGTTGTCGGATGTTACTCGCATCTTCCGTGAGAACAGCCTTTCAGTCACCAGGGCTGAAGTGTCGACTAGAGGAGGCAAAGCCATCAATACCTTCTATGTCCGTGATGCCTCCGGAAATCCAGTTGATCCTAAGACTTTAGATTCCATAAGGCAATCGATTGGCCAGACCGTGCTTGAAGTGAAAGGACATTCCGACTACTCCAAATCTCCTCAAGAATCTCCCACCCGGTTTCTCTTTGGTGGTCTCTTCAGGTCGAGGTCTCTTTATAATTTCGGGTTGGTGAAGCCTTAACCTCCTAGGGTCTCTGCTACAATTGTGTACATATATACAGCCACACCACCAAAGGTTTAATATCAAAGGTAGGACTGATTTGGAAAGATGTAATTACCACACTAGGATACCCCCATTGGCTACCCTTCCAATTTCTTTCATACGGAAGCACCCTTGGAATTGTAGGTAAAAGAAAGTGAGAGAATGTACCGTAATCTTCCGAAAGGATGATTAGGGTTGCAAACTCATGTATATATGAATGTAAATATGATTCTTCGTAATAAAGTTTTAATGGTTTTTATTGGAAATCCTCCCTTTCCAATTTCTTTTGAATGTGATTGCTGTGACTTTTGGATTGTGGACGCTAAACTCTCGTATTCTGTTAGTGGGTCTCAAAGCTATGAAACTGGACAAGTCTGCCACGACATGGTCTGAGTCTGAGACATCATGAGTACTGAGTGGCCAGAATGAATTAGGTTGTAACATAAGATGATAAGTGTTGTCCTTTAGAAACAACTTAATGTGATTGGCCTGTATTTTCTTATCTAATTAGATAATGGTTGACTTGTCATCTATGGTTATCTATGGATCTACAGCCATACTAGAGGCCCCCCTGTCAACCATTGATTTGTGACTCTTCTGCATTGCCAACCATTGGTCTGGGCTAAAAAGAAGAGAGATGGAGATAGCATCCGTGTATCTTCATTTTTATGATGTTAGTTATATGATGCAGTAATTATTATAGTGTCCACCTCTGGAACACAGTATCTGTAGTAGTAACCTTATGCCTGTTTCGTTAAGTGCTTATTAATGAAACACGGGGGTATAATACCCACCGTTCTTCTTAAAAAAAAACCATTGGTTTGGGCTTCATTTGCCACTTAATAATATCTTGACGGTTTATGAGCACAAGCCTTGTGGTGGTGCTCTCATATAATCTCTCGTCATCACAAATTTGCTTCTTGTGTCACTAGTCTCATTCAAACCATTCTCCAAACTTGTAGCTTATACCTTCCTTGCCAGTTACGTTTCAATATTAATATTCCTTCCAATGTTTGTTTGAGTATTTTTAAAATCCATTAAAGATTATTGTGGGTCAGTTGCATATTATAAAATCCACACTGAGCAGTCACTTGCATACATAATTACCCATGTGTAGATTGCCTTTGAATGTTCTCTTGTATAAAATTTTGGAGCTTCCTTCAGAGATGAGCAACTGAGTCACAAGTATGTGTACAGGTCAATACAGAGGCATCTATCAAAGAGGACCCTTGAGTGATAGCCCATAGAATTAGACAATTAGAGTGCAAGTGGTCTTTAGAAAAAGTCTCTCTCACTATCGGATGATGAGATGAGGTGGTGTTTTGGCTGCTTGGGTGCAATAAACAACTCCCAGCACCGACCAAGTTGGAACCAATCAAAAGTTAGTAGGAAGATGGTTCCGTTGCAAACTAACTCTGTTGATGATTAACTCCATTATTCATCTTTTTGATGCCTTGCGGAGACTTGAGAGGATAGTCTGTGGTCGTTCTCGTGGGCTAGTGTAACTTGTGGCCACATCCCTTGCGATATTAAACACCATTTTAAAGCTGACTCCTCTGTCTATTCTATAGCCTAATCCTAGTGATCTAGACGTAGAGGGATCTTTTATGGTCAAAATTTTGTGTTGGATACCATGAATCCTTCCATAATGTGGTTACCGTCTTTTATGGCTCTTGCTTCTTTCCACATGCTGATGACTCACACTCTTAGGAAAGATTAAGAGAAAGGAGACAAGAGATATTAGAATATTAAGTAGAGAGGAATCATCTACTGAGTAATAGTGCTTGTTAGCATCAGTCCAATGTGAACATCACATGTGAGGTTATTTTATTGTGGAGCAAGGCTCATTCAGGATTATCATTCCATATCACAATAGCCCATAGCCTCTTACTCTTTGGAATCTCTTGCTAAGATAATCTAAACAGTTATAACAGTACTGAAGATTGAAGTCACTGAATCCCCAACTTTTCTTAAGAGCATTGGATTCGAGATCTGAGCTACAATGTTGAGCCTGCAGTTGTTTGGACGTAATAGGAGGACCTTAACTTTTATCATGGCAAGTTTGGTAAGTTACCAGTATCAAGGTCCTATCGAGATTTTATCTAATGTAGGATTATGTGATGGTGTCATGCATGACCTCTTAAAAGTAGAACTATGGATTTGAGCTATGTTTTGTTTATTCGCATTAGACCATAGATCTGATATGGTCAGTATCTTTTACTCTTTTTTTAAAAAAAAAAAAAAATTATTTCAATGTTTAGGCATCTAACTGCTAGAGTAGGCGAAAAAGCAGATGAGTATAAGATTAGATTTCCTTACAAATTTAGTTTAGTTGTACTTTTCTGAGTGAAAATTTGTGCGAAGGCTTTGAAAATACTTGATTGAAGGGACGTTATAGAACAACTGATGCTTACACCGTCTTATATTTAACATTTATTATCCTCCTGTGGAATTGTTCTGGCTATTTAATTATGAGAAGAAAGACCATAAGTGAAGAAGACCAGAATAATTGAAAGAGGATATAACCAACCGCAGGTAACCATTGAGACTCTCATTAGCTCATACAGGCATCATATTAAAGTGACTTGAAATATGAGACAAGGCACCAATCTGAAGAAAGAAAAGCAAATTAGTCAACAGCTACTATAATCAGGCCCCCATATAGAGGTGGAACCCGTGCAAGCATTGACTTGAACTAAATGTTTATAGTGTGTTCAAACACGCTAATATTGGAGTGCATTAGTAATGTAGTTCAGAGCAAATATTACAGAACAAGCTCATGTCAGAACAAATACACTAAAGAGGACATTGACAAAATACTTTTTTTGGGAAGTAAAAATCACTAAGAATTCTCTACTTGGCTTTATTATAGTTGGTGCATTCTTAAACAAGCTTTTGTTCTCTTAGTTCATCTTTTTATTTCTTGAACCTCATGTTTATATGGAGTAAACCTGCATAGAGAAACTTGAAAGTTTTGGAAACTTATGATAATGCATCAATTGGTGTGGCTGCTGTGCAGGGCATGGTTGTTGAGAACTGAAGATCCATGTTTTAATCAGCAAGAGTTGCATATTTTCATGACAATTTATTTTAGTGTACCTTTTTCTGGAGATGATTAGTCAACCTGTTTTCAGTTTTTATCTTTTGCATTGCACGAAGGATTCCATGAGAGGGTTGGCCAGTTGGTTTCCAACACTTCACTTAGCATTTATATAAATTTTTTTTTCTAGCAGTATGAAATAGTTCATCTGAAGATCCTAAATCTCAATATAACAGATCAAATAAATGTAAGAAAATAAGAGTTCTCTCTCAATTTATTTGAGCAAGACTCACGGGATAATTAGCTTTAGTAGAATTTTTTTTTTTTTTTGGAACACCATAATTGGTATTTAGAATAATGGTGAGCACAAGGAGACATCCCTTAAGCTTACTAGGAAGTTAACATGTAACGTTTACCTTTTTAATGTTGGAAATAATATAAGTGAACAACATTACTAGGGCTATCAACTCCATTAACTAAACTTTTAACTTTCTGATTTACTTGCAGTATATAATAACTTATTGGGCATTAAATAACCTCCAGTAAACAGATCCCAAATGCAGTTAGTGCATGAGGAAACACTGACCTTTAGCATATGGAAGTTTCAAAGTATCTTTACCTTGTCAAAGCGGATTAGGCCAGCTCATAACACCCTTTACTCCTAAGTGAAAGGTTCTAGGTTTGATTCCCATCAATGTTGATCAGGGATTTAATTTGATTAATCATGATACAATGTTATTCTCAACACAAAATAAAAAAAAAAAAGTAATTCGAGTTTCCAACTGTCAGGGAGATTTCTCCAAACTGTATATATATATATATATATATATATATATATATATATATATATGTATATATATATATATGTATATATATATGTATATATATATATATATATATGTATATATATATATATATATATGTATATATATATATATATATATATATATATATATATATATATATATATATATATATATATATATATATGTATATATATATATATATATATATATATAAGTTTTTGTGATTTGCTGTATTTTTATTTTACTTTATGGTTGCCATCGTATCCTCTAATGCATGACCTTGTCCAGATTATGCGTGCCTGGTGGTGGGGAGGTTTTTATATATATATTTTCTGCCCGGGCATGTATTTGGAATTCATTTTGTGTATTGATTTAGTATATATACGTGCTGTAATATATTTGGAATTATCGAAAGTAAACATTTGCTGTAAGAAGCATCCAACAGGAACAGTGACCACATCTAAGAGAGAAGTGAAATGAGGAGGAAAATGCTATTGAGGCCAACAAGGGCTTGTTAGAAAAAGAGATTAGCAATGAACCAGCAATGTAGGATGAGCTGACCAGTACATAGAAGAGCATGCATCAGATGCCAAGGAGGGAACCAAAACTTCATAACTAGATTGAGAGGGCCAGCAAAGGGATAGAGGAGGTATTGGAAGGTAGAAGTATGGTCGCCATTGTAATTTTTTGGTACCATATTAGTTGATAGTTTGATTTAGCTGACTAAATAAACTCTGTCACAAACTTGGGAAACCCTATTAAAGAGTGTAATAATACTAAGGGTGTGTGTGATACGTGAGAATCTATATGAGAATTCAAGATTCCTAAAAAGAATTCCCATGTTTGGCGATGTAGTATCTGGAGATTGGCACTACAGAGGGCCTATTATTAGAAGTTAGGGACGAATTACATCACTTAAAAATCTTCTGAGCGAGTTTTCCCTCACACTGGAAGGAAGATATTCTGGTATGGAGATGGAAGAGTCGTGAGGATTTTATAGTGTGTTCCACTTACCATCATTTTATCATAGGGGGACAGAGGTTTGCCTTTGCTGATGTTATTTGGCATGTTAAGTGCCCGTTGAAGGTTCTGATATTCTTCTGGCTCATCACTGAAGATACCATTTTGTCTTGGCTAAACCTTCATAGAAGAGGCTGGACGTTGCCCCAACTACTGTGTTCATTGTAAGGCTTCGGTGAGAGCATGGATCACATATCTGACTTATGATTTTGTCCAAATGGATGTGCACTCACTTTTTTGACATTCCTGTGATATGCCGATTATGGATAATGTCTGAATAGGGTAGGGGCTTGTAAGACGTCTTCTCGACTTAGTCTTCGTGTAGTCGTTGTCATATGCTAGCATATATTGAGAGAGAGGAATAAAATGATCTCTAGGGACAACGTACATATTTCTGATGAATGTTAGGATTTTATTTATTTTGACACTATTTTTTAGACAGTTATCATATGATGAGCCCATCCACCTCGATATTGACATCTCACTTTACATCCACGTCGCTGCCCATCGGCTCAGAGGGGCCATGGAGGGGGATCTCCAGAGAGATGGGGGAAGTAAGCTATTTATCTTCTATCTAGTTCCTTGGATGGGGTTGCGTTCATAGTTTTTATATTTTGCCCTTATTATGTTCTAGTTTATATTTTGGTCGTTGTATGAAACTGCTTTTGTTGTTTGTTTGTTATGTTAACTATCATTGATTGAATGCAGAAGGAATGTACCATAATAGCTTAAAATTCACATTTGGAATTGGTACTATTTCTATTGTCAGAAATGTTGGTTTCCTATTAGCATCACATATCCTTTATTTCATGGGATGTGATTTTCCCATGGCATACCTTTTTTTTTTTGAAGTAAAACGGCTCTGCGAGCAAGAGGATAACATAACTACAAAAGAGTTACGGAGTTCGATTACCCATATGAGTGATTCTCATAATACATTAGTTCTTACATAAATAAAAGAGACATAAAAAGAAGAATGGAAGGAAAGAACAAGTTTGTCAAATCCTCTTCTTCTATCGCAGCAGGATGGATGTCTTTTCCATGTTGAAGGGTGGATGCTGTGAATCATGTGGGCCCAGGAGAACCCAGGTTATTCTTTGAGGATCCATCTGAAATCTGTATTCGTTCCTCATCAGAAGGTATATCTATCCAAAGAGAAAAGTCATGACATACCTTTATTTAACGAGAATGTGTGGATTTTCCCCTTTCAACTTCTTGGGAATCAATAAAAAAATTATATTTTTCAAAATAATTCTGTTCTTTCACATTGCTGCTACCACTGGCAATGACTTCACCCCACGGACCATCATTGTTGCTCCCGCTACCACCATCATCAGTGTTGTCATTGCTGCCGCCACCATCACTATCGTCGACGTCGTCACCATTATAAGTGTTCTATCAGCCACTACCACCGCCAACAACCCACATTTGCCGCTGCCAATGCTACTACCATCACCATCACTGTCAGCGATCTGCTGGCCCCACCACCACCATGGGCGGTCCACCACGCTGCCGCCACCAACACTACCATAATTATTGATAACCGACTCCATCAATAGTAACATCGTTTGCCAATAACCATCATTGTAGATATTGACTATTATTATCACTATCGACTGTCACATGAGTTAGTTTTAAAAAATATTATGCATCCTTGAAAATCCTTTTTAATATACCAAATGTGGTAATATCATATTATATTCAAATTATCCCAAACTTGATAATGCAACAATCTCAATTAGAAATTGGATTCCTAGGAGAGGGTAATATTGCATTCTGCATGCCAAATGCCTCTTAAGTGATATGCTTCTATGTTTTTTCTTTCCTTTTTTTTTTTCCTTTTGCTTTGTGTATGCTTTTCTGGTAGGGGTCTCATCTGATTGCTTGTAGGTTGTAATAGGAGATGTTCAAGGAGCATATGCCAATGGCTTTCTTCAATTGCTAGCCTATGTACCCATAATAGAAGGTCTATAGCATGGTTTTAAATATCGACTATTACTAATATATCGTATATGTATTATGTCAGATTTTAAGGTACTCAGTACATGATATATCGTATAATATAGATATGATATTGCTGATATGATACACTAGACATTGTCTATTTTGTATCATTAATGATCGGACAATATTGATACCTATACTAATTCCGATATTTCAAGAGCATTTGATAAAAACATGACCATCATTATAGTTGCTAACTGTTGTTATCACCTTTTACAGTTAAGAGGGTTAGTTCTAGAAAATATTTTGCTAGTTTTGGAATTTTCTTAATATGCCAAATGTGATAATATCATATTGACAGACAGATTGTTCAAATTATATCAAACATGGTAAAGCAACATTCTCAGACCTGAAAACCGGATTCCTAGGAGATGGGAAGATTGCATTCTGCATATGCGGAATGCTCCCCAATGGATATGTTTTTACGTTCTTTCTGACTTCTTTTTTATTTTATGTGTGTGTGTATGTGTATGTGTATGTGTATGTGTGTTTGTTGCCTGGCAATTTGCAACCGGGTGAGCTGTTTTCGCAAGAGCATATGCCGTTTTCTTCATTTGGTAGCATATGAGTACATAACAAAGATTCTTTAGAATGGTTTTTAATATCAGCTATACTACTATGTATAGCATATATTTATCGGATTTTGAGGTACCCGATATACGATATATCACATAATATTGGTTTGTTATTGCTGATATGAAACATCCGATATTACCTATTTTGGAATCATTAATGATCAGCCGATATTGATAATAATACCACTTCTGATACTTATAGAGCATTTGGTGGAAACAGGATTCATTTATGCATAACCTACTTGTTTGCAGCATCCTAAGAAATGAAATGTCTGCACTCCTATGAAATCAAGTAATTACACATAATTGCATATTTTAGTAACATAAAACATCCAATTGAATCAGGGAAGATATACCATACAAGTCTTCATATTTAACTAGCAATTCTAGAAGTTTCTCAGAACATAACCATGCATCCTAAGTTTCAAACATGTAAACTATGTTCATTATGCTGTGAACTTAATAATATAATGTTAGCATGATAGAAATTCCTTAAAATGGGGCATGACACAAAGTTTCAAGCATATTTGGTGACCCTTGAGATGGTAAAGACTTCATGTTTGCCCAAGTTCATAACTCAAGTACAGTAAGTGATTTCTTGTTAACCAGTAATTCTCCATATACATTATATATATGTTTAATATATTCATAAACAAGGAACTGCAAGTTGTCAATCAGCGATACATGCATGTCTATCTGACCTCCTTTTGGGTTTTCTATTTTGCGTTTAATTGAATTTTTTACCTTTTCAGGTTCCTTCTCCGGGTACCAGCACCATCTTTCTGTTTGTTGAATCGCTGATCATCAGATAGAATCTGAATGTTTTTTTAGAAGAAGAAGAAAATGCTTCTTTTTCTTTGATTCTCATTGCTTTGCGCCTGTTATCAGATATTTGCAGGCACGAAAGGGTTCAACTCTTCTCATGTATCATGTAAGTTTCGCATATAATGTTCATAGTACATTTTCTATGTGTTTTTAAGATTATGTGTTCGTTTTATCTACAATTAGAATAATACATATCAACACAATATTCATAAGTATGAGGTTTGAGGCCAAGTTATCCTATATTTTAATGTGGTTCCCAATTAGCTCAATCTCCTGAACAAAAGAGAGGATCATGATGTTGGATACTTGGATCATTATCCAACATTGGCCCATATGTGAAATAATCATGTATTGTAAACTGTCTAATATGGTTGGACCCAATTAAAAGTGATCTAATTAAGTTGGGTTTTAATGTATCTAATAGGATGTGGGCCTTTTATGCGTAGAAAACTAATGGGTAATTTTTGATTTTTATGATGTGCTAAATTAAAAATACCAATAGACAAATTTGTCTATAAAAAGGCAGTTATGGTCTCCAGATCACACGTTAGTTTGATTCTTTTCTGTTTTCCATTGACAGAGAGAAACTAGAGAGAAAAGTTAAAAGGGTTCTTTTAGGAAAACGTGTAGATCTGGAAGGTCAATCGCACGGCTCTACAACGTGATTATTTGTTATGGATTCAGGTACGCTTCCACATATTTTATATATAATTTCTTGGTGATTTGCACGGCTCTACAACGTGATTATTTGTTATGGATTCAGGTACGCTTCCACATATTTTATATATAATTTCTTGGTGATTTGACATAAAGATCTATTATGTAATTTTCGTATGGTATCTTACACACATGATTGATAAATATACAACAAGTCCCACTGTAAGTTTAGTTTTTTTTTTTTTGCCCCCTTGGCCCCTCCCTTTCAATATTTCGTTTGTACATGAATTGTCTCTTTCAGATTAATGACCTCGTACATGAATGTCTCTTTCAGCTCGTGACACTATTTTCTATTTTTACTTTACCTTTTAATTTTTTTTAGTGAACCCTCCAGAGTGCCGGCTAAAATGGAATGTGTGCACCCGAACCAGAGGCAGAGCGTTCCGGTTGGGGGTGGGGGTGCATGACGGAGAGATAATGTTTCTGTTCTATAACTTCTGTGGCATTACAATACTGACATAGATATTTATGTTCCATAACTCATATTTCTATTTGATAACTTTTATGTTTTCTGCAGCAATAGCGCAGGAATGAATCTTGAAACCATTCTACACTTCTTTTTTTATTTTTGCAAGAACACTTTATAGCATTGTTACCATAACAAATTTATAATCACGTCTCAAAGAACACATTATTATTTCATCAGCACTTAAAAACTTAACTGTACATATATAAATACACTAAGAACTGAAGGTAATCGTCAAGGTGCAGGTATTATGCATGAGCTTCATAAAGATACAGTCGATTCATGGTGAAGTTTCTGCTGGATGGGGAGGATTGCCAGGGAAAAACGGGTTCGGAGGAAGTGGGATAGGAAATGGAGGGAAAATGGAGGCCGGGGGTGGCGGTGGCGGAGTTAAGAGAGGCACTGGTGGAAAATTCGGTAGGGGTGGCAGAATTGACGGCGGTGGTGAAGGGAAGATTGGCGGGAGTACTGAAGGCGGAGGTGATGGGATGACGGGAGGGAGGAGTGACGGCGGTGGTACCAAAGGGTTCGGTGGCAACGGAAGCCCTGGTGATGGCACGAAAGGAAGCCCTGGTGATGGCACGAAAGGAAGCGGTGGGGAGAACAGTGCAGGCTGTGCTGGCTTCTGGTTTGCAAACGATACATATTTTGCTGAGCCTGCAGGTTTCTGTTGCTGATAACAGAGCTCTGGTTGCTTCAGTGGCCTGAAGGTGAAGAAACCAGCAGAGAACACATGGAGGCTGTTTCTCTTGAACTTGAGGTGCAGTCCAGTTGAAGTGGCGGAAGCAGCCACTGCGCAGAATGGCTCGCTGCTCCTGATCAGCTTTACTGAGCAAGCCTTTATGTTGTCGATGTTCTTGCTTATTTTCATGGGCAGACGGACTCTAAAAACCCCACGCCGGTTCGTCTTCACCTCCTTTGTGAACCTTGCTGTTGTCGTGCTGTCGACACATTCAACTGCAACCGAAGCACCTGCAGAGAGAGTTGAGCTAGTGTTAGCTACTCGGGTTGGTTGAGTCATCTTGTGTTCCTATTCGGAGTAGAGAACTGAACCTGAAATGAAGCGTTTGCCCTTTGAGAGCTCGTGGTGGAAGCAGGTGTCGCAGTAGACAGTTCCGACCACCATTGCAGATTTCACCTGCTGCTGCTGCCCCTTTGCATTTTCAGCGTTAGAGCAGCGTAAAATGCAGCAGAACATGAGCAGTAAGCTGAAGTTTCTGATGTCCATCGTTATGGTTTATGGCATGAACTGAAAGGGTTGTTCAGAGTTTATAGAGAGGGACTGCCATCACACAAATCTTGTGAAGACCAGCCAGCTGCTAGCAACGAAGGAGAAATTAAGGCTGAGGAGTTGCTTTATTTAGCTTTCTGAGGCTGGAGACGTTTTGGTTTCACGTGGAGAGTTGGTCCCCATGGAGGTTCACGGGGGTGACTTTAGACAGCCACAGAATTCAATGGTGGCCAGCGAAGACGACAATACAAGGACAGTAGACATGGCACGGATGTCTCCTTCCCCCTCCGATTCTGTGCTCCGGAGCTCGGTAGGGATGAAACTTGTCAATATACGGCATTCAAGATGTTTTTGCATCGCAATACAAGTCTCAACAAGTTGTGACTTAAAAATGTAGCTAGCAATAATAAATATTAACAAAATAGACAACAGATATCTTGGTTTCAGGGAAATAAGCTGCAAGTTGAAGGTAAAGAATGTGTACAGCCTGAAGATGCACAAAGCCATAATGAAGGCGGGTTGTATAACATATTAAGCTGTCACCGTGATATGCATAACAAAACTCAAATAAAGATTACAAGCAGGCTCAATCGACCAACATGACTTCCACCGAGACGAGAAGGTACAGTTGAAGTTTGCAAAAAGTCTAATTTACAATCACTGTCCAACAATATGGTTCTATTAAAGAGTTTTAATGTCTCAAAGGTGGTGGTGTATCATCTTTATCTCAGAAATCACTGCTTCTTCCAGAATGAATTTTGGCAGAATCCCACAATCCAAAGCGGGGATGCTATTTCATGTATATGAACCTTTCTATATTCTTTGAGGCTTACAAACAGAAGTTGTGATTTAAAAAACAGAGAGAGAGAAGAAATGATTACTATCAATCTACAACTTTAGCCCTGTAAAAAGAATACGAGAATGTGAATGAAGCAAAGAAAAATTGCTTTACCTCAATTCATGATGCAGTCCTTAAGGTATGGGTGTGCAAAATTCACATACCGCGTCCATAGATGCCTATACCTGCCGATTGCCAACTTCAGCCATGGCTTCATATTCCCATTGAAGTGTATAACTGCAGCGCTGTCTATCAACCTATCATCAATCTCCAAATCATAACCGAGACCCAAGACATGCCATCTCCTGTCGAGTGGCTCCACTAGCCCGTAGAATGTTAGCAGTCCAGAAGGAAGCGTGCCCGTCCTCCAAAGCATCCTATCAGCATTCTCTTCTTGCCAACGGTGATATCTTGAAGTTAAATTTGCCTTCTTCCATGCTATCAGATCAAAAATGTTCATTCCAAATGCCCATCCACAGGCTTGGGGATCAAATTTAGTGCCAATCCGTGGGTCTGAGAAGTTGAGATACTTGTAGAAGCGATGAAATCCCTCAAGACACGTCTCCACTGCCCCGTTCACATTGCCATGCAAATCTAGAGAGAAAAGAGGAGTGAGGTCCTTCTGGACCACAACATCATCATCGAGAAACATCACTTTCTCAAGAGAAGGATGGATTTCTGGGAGGTAGAATCTCAAATGGTTAAGCAAGGATACAAACTTCGAGTTCCTGAACTTTACTTCTTCATTCTGATCGCTTCCAAAATAGTAAGCCCGGGTCTCTTTGTCCAGTAGTTGTCTCACCAATGGCGAGTAGGTGGCATTCAACCAAGTGAACTCCTCTATGTTACGGACATTAACTGTACACCCTTTACAGTCAAATATTAGGAACCAAGTCACCATGGGTCGGTAGTTGACGCGATCAGTGACCACATGAAACACCAGCTGCTGAGGATGGTCAGCGTTAGAGATGGTGGAATTCACAACTGCAGAAGTTGCAAGCACATTATCTGAGAATATGCAGAAATGATAAAGGTTGTTATCCACGAGTCGGAGTGAATTACTTCGCTCTTCCGACAGTTGTTTGAGTGACGGGTTTCTAAACCACTCCTCTGTCAGCTTCATGTTTAAACAGTGGAGGCTTTTAGGTAGCGATTCAGCAGCCAGTAGAGCAAACTCTGCCCCCTGTGCCGTTGCTGCATGCGCTCTTTCTTCAAGAGCTAGGGCATGGTTCTTCAGGTTTACTATTGTGGTGCTGATGTCATAATGTAAATCCTGTGCCTCGTCGATTAATCGAGATAGCCTACTAATTATAGGATGGGCTTCTTCAAGGGTGATCTGTTTTCCTCGGACTGCAGCTTGAGAGAGCAATCTCTGGCAGTTCCTGATTTGCTTGCTGAGCTCCCAAGCAAGTTGGAGTTTGCTGTTTTCTTTCGCTATGATCACATATGCTTTGGCTAGAGTCATTAGATCGGACAGTTGCCTGGAAAAAGAGGTGGTGCTCAATAGTTCTTCAGTGAAATTTAAGCTTTCATGTGAGTCCTCTGTAGATGTCGAAGTCATTTTCTGAAACAAATTGAAATGGTAGGCATCTAAGATTTCACACAAGAAGGCGAAACAGAAAAAGAATATGACAAAATCTTGAAGAGCATGTTCACAATACTTTATAGCATGGAGAAAGGTGAAAGGCGCTAACAATAGCTCGATACCTCCCTAAAATTGTATTTGATATCGTTGCATAAATAACGAAAAAGCCTAACCATCAGCACAAAAGCTATAAGCTTATTTTGCATGATTATGAATTAATGATTATCCATAGGATTGTTGTTCCATACAGCTGAAGAACCTTAAACTGATGCTCTGATCTCATGAGACCTGATCTCATGGACTAAGTTATATAACTTGGTTTGTCGTCAGAATTATTATTGTCATCATAATGCAGAGAAAAGTTATCATATATCCTTTCTCTTCTCGTAATGGTTTTGTTGGTGGATGGAAACTATTGCAACGGCCAAAGGGTTTGTTTTTTGCCCATTCTAGTCACACTCCATCCCAAGAAAGATGCAACTGAACTTGTCCTGATATAGGGATCGGAAGTGGCGGTAGTTGTGCGTGGTAGTTTTGTGCTTTAGGCTTCTGGTTGAGTTTGGTTGAACCATGGGGCACATATTCTTACATCCCCATTTTGAGCAAATAAGATGATGAAAAATTTGGCCGCAAGAGAGATGTGCTTCTGCTTGATTATGGGGCTCATCAGTCGAGACTTGGTGAATTGTCTGGAAATTTGAGAATCGAACAAATTGAGGAATGCGAAGTTTTACCTGTTTAAAAAAGGAGAAGGATGGGGACAAGAAGCTACATAAATGAGGCAGTACAACCCGGAAGATGTTGATGTTGTTCGGGAATGGCACCCTACCTCCTCTCAAGCCAAGTGATACTAGCATTTCTACTGTTAGATGTCATGGTTCAACAACCAAATCCAGTTAGTGCAGGCAAGAAGGATAAGGCACCAGACTTGGTGAATTGTCTGGAAATTTGAGAATCGAACAAATTGAGCAAAGGGAAGTTTTACCTGTTTGGCACCCTACCTCCTCTCAAGCCATGTGATATTAGCATTTTTACTGTTAGATGTCATGGTTCAACAACCAAATCCAGTTAGTGCAGGTAAGAAGGATAAGGCACCCAACTTTGCGACGGAATGACAGACTTTTTATTTTTTATTTTATTTTCTTTGGGTAATTCTGCTCTTCGTGACATATTGAGTTATTAACCAGCAATTAGTGCATCACATATTAAATCATAATATTGAAAATCTGACAAATAAAATATCTGAGTAAAGGAAATATTGTTCTAAATCTCCGATATGGCCGATATATCCCCCGATATATTGTTTTCTGGGTCAACCATGACGATATATTAAAAAAAGAGAGAACGTTTTGTGCACGTGTCGACTACAATTTGCAATATTGTCCAATATATGAGCCTGATATATGATCCCACATATCGGCCGATATAGTTTATTTTTTCAATTAAGTTTTTAACTTAAAATAGATTTGGTGTTCATACCCAATATCTTTTCTATGAGATGAGATCGGCCGAGTGGTCTCAGTTGGAGATAGGATTGCACGTGTTTATGAATTAAATGAGATTCAAGCTTATAAATAAAGAACTCTTTTATTTCTACTTAAATTAACTAGATTTTTGAATTATTGCCATAAAAACTTAGAGACAAAACCTCTCAGACATATATGCCAGGTGTTAAAAAATGCTAGAGAAATATATACTTAAAACCTTTTTCAGAATTCTCTTCTTTTCCACTTCTTTTCTCTTTACTTCTGTTACTTGATCAGCTATTGTTATTGTCGTTGCTACTATTATCGTTCTCGCCGTAACTATTATTACCGTCAATCTGCTTCAATTACTATCCTTGTCGAATCTCAATTGTTTTTATAAACTATGTTCTCGACTTTAGTTGAAATGTTCTATGATTTATTTAATTGTGTTATACTTGTATATATGAATATGCTTTTGAATACCTTCATAATTAAGTTAAGCCATAGTAGTTATATAGGTAAAATTAAACCACCACAAACGTATCATATTTATTTAACATGTATATATAATGTTTAATATGAATGCACGATATGATCTTCAATCCCCGATATATTCCGATATCTGTTGTCCAATATGAAAAGAACCTATTTGATACGATCCCGAGATCCACTATTTAGAACCTTGCAGGAAATCAAACTCCACTACTTGGCATATTGATTTGTTAAAACAACTATAACAACATATTTTCATACATTGACATTCTAAATCAAACTACAAGAATAATTCATTCCTTCACTAGGAAATCTCCTAGCCCCTCATCACAAGCATTTTTCCACTTTAACAGGAGACGTTAAAAAGGGCAGCCCGGTGCTACAAAACTCCCGCTATGCGGGGGTCTGAGGAAGAGTCGGACCACTTAGGTGTTTTGTACACAGCCTTACCTTGTTTTTTTACTGCAAGAGGCTGTTTTCACGACTCGAACCCGTGACCTCCAGATCGCATGGCGACAACCTTTACCGTTGCGCCAAGGCTCCCACTTTAACAAGAGACATTGCGCAGTGAAAAGTATTCATGGAAGATCATGGAAGATTGGCATATTTGTGGCTCGAATTGGCCTTCAAATTGTGTCAAATTCATAATCAAGGAAACTATGGACAAAAAGGAAGCTTGCTATCAAGTCTATAAATCCACGTGGTTGAACATCATTGTATTAGAATGATTAACGTCTGTTTTTAAGGTTTACGAAAGAAAATCATATGTAATCTGGTTTCCTTTTACTTGTAGATGTATAGTTAGGGGTAAGCAAAGTTCAGTTTAGAATAAAATAACCAACCAGAACCGACCTGAATAAGTAAAACGAACATAAACGAAATAATTCGGTCGGTTTTTAGTTTCGAATTTTAAAATACGAAATGAAACAAACCAAATTATTTAAAAAATTATATATGTATGAATGAATGTATATGTATGCATATATTATGTATAGATAATAAATACAAGAATAATTGAATACCTTGAAAAGATATGCTTGCTAAAACGATTAAAACTATAATTTTAAAACAAGTTTTATTCCAAAAGTTGGAAACATATCACCTGGACCGAATTAGTTCGGGTCGATTTCAGTTTTCATTCCTAATTAAGCTTAGTTTGGTTTTGCCAAAAATGGTAAAAACTGACCAAAGCAGACCAATGATCACTTACTATGTGTGATTATGGAATGATTTAGAGCTGACACGTTAGCATTTTAATGAAATCTGGTTTGCAAGAGCACTTGATTACAAGTGGAGTAACAAGAGTAGCTTAAAACTACTGTTTTTACTATCTGACAATTTTTTAGCACCAATATAATTGGCTTTATTTAGATCAACTCATGGCTTTGCACACTATGGTAATTACTACTGAGCTGATTAAATTTTACTAAAATTTTGATCTAGAAATTCACGCTAGTTCCAATTAGGTATAAGAAGGTAAAACTAGTAGTTAGTTTGATATTTTTTTGATGCTGTAATAACTCTTAATTTTCATTAGACATAAATAAATAAATAAATAAATAAATACAATAATAAATATAACCTTTCATTTTCTATAACCTCCAAACTTTTAATCTTCTACTCCTAAACTTTTCAATTTCTATCATCCAAACTCTTCATTTTCTAAGTTATTTAAACTATGAAACTCCATATTTAATTCTCAAAATTAAACTTTCTAATTGAACTAAAACCTTTCATATTTTGTAACTCTCAACCCTTTCACCTCTTAAACCTCCCAAACATTTTACCTTCTAAACTCCCAACTCTTCATATTCAATCATTAACCCCTCAACTTAACTTTTCTTTTTAATTCTAAAATTGAACTCCCTAAATTAAATTAAAACCTTTCATATTCTAAACTTCTAATTCTAATCCTATATAAACCCCTAAATCAAAGCATATTTCTCTCATTCTAAAGATTATTCTCTAACATTCTCATCTCTCTCTCTCATCTCGCCGGAGCCATCTTCAAAACCACTGCAGAAGCCGTCGTTGGAGCCGCCACCACTTCACCGGGGAAGAGCATCTCCTTCCAACTCTTTTTACATTTTAGGTTCTCACTTTTTTACAAGAGATTAGAGATTGCTCTATTGATCGACATCAAGAAACAAAAATCTAGGTGAGTTTATTTTTGGACTTACTAAACATGCTAGTTTCTTTATAAAAACATTATTTCCATTATATTGTTTAATTTGTAGAAATATTATTATAAGTGAAACAATCGATATTACTATTGTTTCTTTATTCTATTAGAAATTCAATTATTCTTGTTATTGATGATCGCATGTTAATTTTCATAGTATAATTAGATTTTAGAATAATCAAAATATACAATATTTGATAAATCACATAAAACCTATAATTGTGGAAATATACTGTTTGCGATATCATTTTGTATCGGTATCTAGAAAAATTATCTGGTATGCCGGTTTTCTAATTAAGGAACGTGCAACACACGGAAAACCTCCCAACATGCATACACTTACTTGGCCGATATCTTTATGATGTCTCAAATCAGTAACTCTTGAATATAGGTAATTGTGATTTATTGAAAAAAGTATAAACTGAACAGACTTTATAAATTATATTGTTAACAAATTAATAAAATTCAATTGAAATATTGTACCTGATATAATTAATATATTGTACTATACCTAAATGACACTAGATTGGAGGATAAACTGAATGATGGAAATATACTCTGTTTCGGCTGTAAACTTGTTAAGTTGTACAACTGAATATTTTGCACACCATGGGTGCATGATGATTTGCTGGATCATTCCTGACTATAATTTCTGTTTGCCTCACGGCAGGTCCGAATCAGCATCGGACAATTTATGTGACCATTTCCTGGATCTGTACAGAAAACAATCAAAACAGTGGTATCCTATCAGTTAGTTTTTCCAATTATATGACATCCTAAGTAAAAATACCCCTATTATAAAGTTGATTTCACTAAAATGACATTAAGATAACCTAAATCAATTGACATCATTATTATAAATATCTCATTACATATTTTCTAAAACTTGTATTATCATTATGTTTGAACATAACCGTTATATTTCACATTCTTTCTGCGTATTTTATTTTGGTCGCAATCTGACAACCTGAGTGTGCATGCCTAGATTTACCGATAGACAAGCCAAAACTGATGCAGCATCTGGTGTAGTTTAAAGATCAGATTGAAACTCAATAATGGATTAGAGATTTCATGCTTCTTTTTATTTAGTTCCATTGTATTTTGTTTCAACTGTATCTATATTTCATTCCAATAAGTGAAAAGTCAAATTTTTGTTGAATTTTTTTATCGTAATTACTGAGTATTATTGTGGCAAATTTATTGAGACTTTAGCATATTTAAAACTGAATATATTGCCAGTACCTACTACACGTGCTCGTATACCATATATCGGTAGCAGGGCGTGACAGGTATTTTAGTAGTATCAGAGCTCAGGTTTCTCAAATCGGTTTATGTGAGTTGAATTGATTTGGATCCTGATATTAAATTTTGCCACATATATAAAATAATACTCTTTGAAATATTTAAACTCATTCCTTTGACTCTTCGATCATTTCTTATTTTGTTCCTAATAAATGATCCATTTATTTTGATCCATGTTCGACTTCTTTAGGGATTGAAGATTTCCATCCAAGATAAAAACTAAATATTTATCCTTTAACTATACTCTTATTCTAGAATTTTTTTTTTTCTATAACCCTCCATTAGTTTCATTTCTCTTTCTTTCTTAAGAAGAGGATTCCCATATATCAAGCTCGAGCCCATTTAAAAAGACTGGTGAGATGTCTAAAAAAAAAGTAGTGACTGATCGTGAGTAAAAAAAAAACTTTTACTATGAGTCTAAAGAAGACGAAAAGTATTTCTTTTGCCTTATTTAATTTCGAGGACGAAATTATTTTTTTAAGGAGGGTAGAATGTAATAACCCTTAATTTTCATTAAATATAAATAAATAAACACAATAATAAATACAACCTTTCATTTTCTATAATCTCCAAACCTTTAATTTTCTATAACCCCTAAGTTTTTCATTTTCTAACATTTAAACTCTTTATCTTCTTCATTATTTAAACTATGAAACTTCATATTTAATTCTCAAAATTAAACTTTCTAATTGAACTAAAACCTTTCATATTTTGTAACTTTCAACTCTTTCACCTCTTAAACCTCTCAAACATTTTACCTTCTAAACTCCCAACTCTTCATATTCAATCATTAACCCCTCAACTTAACTTTCCTTTTCAATTCTAAAATTGAACTCCCTAAATTAAATTAAAACCTTTCATATTATAAATCTCTAATTCCAATCCTATATAAACCCCTAAATCAAAGCATATTTCTCTCATTCTAAAGATTATTCTCTAACATTCTCATCTCTCTCTCATCTCGCCGGATCCACCTTCAAAACCACTACAGGAGTCGTCGTTGGAGCCGCCACCACTTCACCGGGAAAGAGCATCTCCTTCCAACTCTTTTCACATTTTAGGTTCTCACCCTTTTACAAGAGATTGCTCCGTTGATCGACATCGGGAAACAAAAATCCAGATGAGTTCATTTTTGAACTCACTAAACATGCTAGTTTCTTTATAAAAATATTATTTCCATTATATTGTTTAATTTGTAGAAATGTTATTATAAGCGAAACAATCGATATTACTATTGTTTCTTTATTCTATTAGAAATTCAATTATTCTTGTTATTGATGATCACATGTTAATTTTCATTGTATAGTTAGATTTTAGAATAATCAAAATATACAATATTTGATAAATTACATAAAATCTATAATTGTGGAAATATACTGTTTGCGATATCATTTTGTATCGGTGTCTAGAAAAATTACCTTGTATGCTGATTCTCTAATTAAGAAAAGTGCAACGCACGGAAAACCTCCCAGCATGCATGCACTTGTCTGGCCGATATCTTTATGATGTCTCAAATCAGTAACTCTTGGATATAGCTAATTGTGATTTATTGAATAAAGTATAAACTGAACGGACTTTATAAATCATGTTGTTAACAAATTAATAAAATTCAATTGAAATATTGTACCTAATATAATCAATATACTGTACTATACCTAAATGATACTGGGTTGGAGGAGAAACTGAATGATGGAAATATACTCTGTTTCGGCTGTAAACTTGTTAAGTTGTACAACTGAATATTTCGCACACCATAGGTGCATGATGATTTGCTGGATTATACCTGATTATAATTCTTGTTTGCCTGACGGCAGGTCCGACTCAGCACCGGACAATCCATATGACCATTTTATTGGTCTGTACAAGAAACAATTGAAACAGTTGTATCCCATCAGTTAGCTTTTCTAATTACATGACATTCTAGACAAAAATACCCCTAGAGTTGACTTCACTAAAATAACATTAAGATAACATAAATCAATTGACATCATTATTACAAACATCTCATTACATATTTTCTAAAACTTGTATTATTATTATATTTGGACATAACCGTTATATTTCATATTTTTTCTGCGTATTTTATTTTGGTCGCAATCTGACGACCTGGGTGTGCATGCCCAGATTTACTGATGGACACGCCAAAACTGACACAGAATCTGGTGTACTTTAAAGATCAGATTGAAGCTCAATAATGGATTAGAGATTTCCTGCTTCTTTTTATTCAGTTTCATTGTATTTTGTTTCAACTGTATCTATATTTCGTTCCAATAAGTGAAAAGTCAAACTTTTGTTGAATTTTTTTATCGTAATTACTGAGTATTATTGTGGCAAATTTATTGAGGTTTTAGCATATTCAAAACTGAATATGTTGTTGGTACCTACTACACGTGCTCGTATACCATATATCGGTAGCGGGGCATGACAGATGCATTGTGTATTGTGCTTTAGTTGATGGATTACTATAGTGGCATTTAATTGCATGGCTATTTAAGTAAATGAGTTGTGGAGAATAAGGCACGTCATGATATGCTGGAGTCTTTGTAATTTTGCTTAAATAATTGAGTGTTAATTCTGCCTTAGAGTTGATGTCGTTGTGGGATGTCAATGAGATATTGATGTCTTGTTTTCTTTCGTTAAATAGGTATAAGAAGGTAAAACTAGTAGTTAGTTTGATATTTTTTTGATGCATTGTGTATTGTGCTTTAGTTGATGGATTACTATAGTGGCATTTAATTGCATGGCTATTTAAGTAAATGAGTTGTGGAGAATAAGGCACGTCATGATATGCTGGAGTCTTTGTAATTCTGCTTAAATAATTGAGTGTTAATTCTGCCTTAGAGTTGATGTCGTTGTGGGATGTCAGTGAGATATTGATGTCTGGTTTTCATTCATTAGATGGGTCGTTAAACTGGACTTTAGGAAAACATAGTCTTAAATATTTTAGTGAAGGATAAATATTAGACAATTAAGAAGGATAACTGAGCAGTTGCAGGGACATTCTTTTAAATGTTAGATACCTTAGGACTAGCAATATGTGGTGATTTTAAAAGGTTCAATAAATGTAGCCAAATAGCCGAAACTTGAATAAGTACCTGACGATTGAATAAATTATACAGTATCATACTTTCATCTATACTCTTGTATCAATAAATAGGTTCAATTTTTCAACTTGTTATCAGTTGTTATTCCAACCAGGATATGTAGTGTAAAAGTGCTAAGAGTTCTCCAATATTAGTTAGGTTTAATGATCCTGAAGTTGATATTTTTTTTTTTTTTGAGTTGTTTAGTTCCTCAAGATAAGAATTTTTTTAATTAGCTTATTGCCATATTCTCTAAAGAAAATTCCAAATTTTTTTATAGAGATAAGTGTTTTATGCATAAGAAGCAGAATGCTCTGCTGTAAATAATGTAGTGACTCTCAAGCAGTCGTTCAGCCAAATATAAGTTAAGGGAAGTTAAGGGACAAGGAGGAGCTTGGTGATCCTCTGAAATATGTATTTATAGCTCTTTGGCTTTACACCACATCTTATGGTTGATGTAATTCTTTGTAGAATACATATCATTTTATTCCTACTAGATTCTCTTTCATTTAAGAGGTGGTTGCTCCTTTGTTTCTCAGTCTTACATTGCTATCCAATTGAAAAGAATTTCTTCTTCAGGATTGATGGAAGCATCACTCTTTGTTAAGAGGATTTTATGGGTTGTTTCTCATGAGCTTAAACTTCATATAGACTTGTAGATTACATTAGGATTCCCTACCTGCGAATGATGGGGAGAACAGGCCACCACCCTGCCTCATTTCCATCCATGTGATATTTTTCATGAAATAGCATTCCTATTACTGGATGTCATGGTTCAACAACCAAACCCAATGTTAGTCCAGGCAAAAAGGATAAAGCACCCAACTTTGCAATGGAATGACAGAATCTTTCTTTCGATTTCTTTATTCTCTAATTCTAAATGCTTGGGCATCTTTGTTGTTCGTTCAATATTGAATTAATAACCAATAACTAGTGCATCACATATTAAAACATTCTATTGACAATTTGACATAGTATAGAAAACCAAAATCCAGTACATGGCACAATGATTAATTAAACAACTACGCCAACAAACTTTCCATCATTTGCTTGCTAAATTAAACTACCAACATAGCTCATTCCTTTAACTAGGGAACCTCCTAATGCTATTGTCCCCTCACCGCAAAGCGCAAGCATTTTCCACTTAAAAAAGAGACATTAAGCAGTAATGGCTACGCCAAAAGATTGGCATATTTTGTGAATGGTGTCAACCTCTAAATTGCGTCAAATTCATAACCAAAGAAACTATGGACAAAAGAGAAGGTTTCCATCAAGTTTAGAGATCCAGGTTCAGATTGGAAACCCCACCATTATCTACATGAAGTTTAAGCTTATGCAGCCAAGGAGCAACCCAGAAAGTCAAATAAACTAAGAGAGACTTTCCACCAATATTGAAAGAGAAAGCTTATTTTAATAGTTATCAGTGTTGACAATGAGAAACAAAGAAACAGCCACTGGTATCCCCTAAACGAGAAAGCCTCTACATGGAGTATTATGATATATTTTTTTATTTTTTCTACTGAGAATTGCATTCAACTCTAAGGCATAGTATAACACCAAAGAGCTAATAGCTAAATACATATTTCAAGGATCTCAAAGCTCCCTCCTTGACCATTTTTTGACTGAAATTTAGTCAGGCTCCACCAGAGTCTTAATATAATTACTGAAGCAGAGCAATATGCTTTTCATATGCAAAACTTAATTATCTGTATCATGAAAAATGAATGCATTCAGAGAATATGGTCATAAAAGAATTAAAAGATATATTCTTCTCTCGTGGAGCCAAACTACTCCAGGAAAGTATGTATATAAAAATGTCGACTTATGAAGCACTAGGCCTGATTAATACTATGAAAGTCTTAGCACTTCTATGTTATACATTCTGATCAATGTTTAAAATAGCGATAACGGTAACGTAACGTTTTGCCTTTGTTACGTTATGTCGCAAATAGCGTAACGCATAACGTAGGTTATGCAATTTTCTATTTATTTAATAAAAATAAATATAAAACCATATAAAATAATTTTAATAAATTGAAAAATAAATTTAAAATATCTAAAAAAAAATAAAATTATTTTGTAATACATAATCTATTCAAATGTTATATTAAGTTTTACAATAATTTTCATATATCTTCATAAATTATATTAAGTCTGCAACCGTAATTCCAATCATCATTTAAATAAAAAAGCAAGATTTCAATTTTTTATTTCGATTCCAATTATTATCATTGTTGTAATTTATATTTTGTAATGTTCAATTTATCTTATTTATGATTGTTGATTTCAGTTCAATTAAAAATTCAATAAAATCAACAAATAAAATATTTTAGCAACCGGACGAGAAATACAACAAGTGGATAAAGAAACAAACTTAAATTATCAAGTTAGAAATTCCAAAAGCAATCAAACAAGCCAACAATTAATTAAGAAAATTACAGCAATTCGCTAATAATCAAAATAATAATCAACAACAATATATAAATTACTAAAAAAAATAATTGTAAATAACGTAACATAACGTAATTTAACGTAACGTTATGTAATATAACGTAAAATAACGTAAAAAACGTACTGTTACGGTGCACTGAGTTATTTCCAGTTGTTACGTAGCGTTGGGATTCCGTTAGGTTACGTAACGCAAATAACGGGTTTCATAACACGTTATTTTCAACAATGATTCTGATTACCAGCTTAATAACTAATAACAAGCTAAGAAAAATTTACAAACATCAATGAAGCTTTGACTTTTTGCTGGCACTTATTGAACCCACTTAAAACCCCACACAAGTGGAAGCAAAGATATCGAATATTTAAAAAAAAAATGTCTCTGCAACTCCGCAGTTCTCCAAAACCATCGAATAATTATCCTTCATTGATATACTGAAAAACAAAGCTTCCCCAAAGTTTTTGTTTAGTGATCAATCTAAATCAAACAAACCAAGCACTCAAATTCACAAGGATCAATATTTTGATGACCGCCCCACAAAGACAACAAACCAAGAGTAGGATTAAACCTAGATAGTCAATTAATTAAGCAGAAATATCAAGACTCCGGCCTACCACAATGTGCCCTATTACTTTGCAACTCAATCGACTTAAATGCACTAATCCCTTCAACTAAACATTTCCTAAAGTTCAATCGAACGTTTGGATTTTCTCAGGGGCAGTTGCTATAATGTGCAAAGCCCAATTATATGGGTAACACAATATTATCAGACAGTATAACCATGTGTTTGAAGCTACTCTCAACAGTTGATCCATAACAACTCCACTTGTAATCAAGTGTTCTTGCAAACCGAACATCGTAAAAATGATTATCGAATCAGCTCTAAACCCTTCCACAATGAGACATCCATCAGGCGGAAGAAAACTAGATCGTCGATGATTTTTCTTTCGTAAATTTCAAAAACAGATGCTAATCCTTCTCTTAACAAGATGGCTGGTAAATCCCCATCGGGCACTATGAACAAGGGATCAATCAACGGATCATCATACCAAGGCCTAGACAAAAAATTTCTATTAAATCACTCTCAAATGACCCAATTGCTCCTTAAACCAATGATTCACCAATGCACACTAAAAAAATTTCACGAATATTATCATTGAAACCCACAACCCAATTCAGATCCTATAAGTTCCTTTCTTTCCTGGATTCAAACAATAATGAGATCTAGATCAACAAATTCAATCGACTTAAAATCACAAAAAAAGACAACCAAAAACCCAGATCATAGCATCAAAGATTCGACCTTGATCCAATAAAAAAAAAAACAAACTTTTTGTAATCGGTACCTGGATTGCGCGATCAAATCGATCCTGCTGCTGATGCTGAAAAAGAAAGAGGACCAAAGCGGCGATCGTGAATATACAGAGAAACCACCAGATCCAGTCAGAGAGCCTCCGTCGAGCAGGGCGCCTGAAATCTGGCGCCCTTCGACGCATATCGATTCAAGATCCAAAACCAAATCCCCGCCAAGCTCCCAACTTTCTCACAGGTTCAATCAAAATCCACCTCGAATTGAAGAACCCAAGTCCTCAATTGCGCTCCCAAGCTCGCATTCAACGAACCCAACCCAAATGGATTGAGAGCTCTGAGAACAGTGAATACATACCGTGTTAGAATCGATTTGGGCTCTTCAGAGATTGAATCTTTAGATATTTTTATTGCTATAAAGGGGGGAAATGTTCGAGAAGAAGACGAGTGCAGCGGATGGCGTCGTCCTCCTAATTTTTTTTTTTTATTGGTTGCTCCTTGTACTTTAGAATTGAGATGACGAAGGGGTAATTCTAAATGCGCACGACTTTTTGCTGTTGAACACCACGATTAAAGTTTAAAATAATTACAAGCCTGCCGTATTTTTTTTTTTTGTGGACAAAAAGAAAATTTCCTAATGAGCACCATGATCCATGTCTTCCATCGTGTGCTCTGTTTTCCTTCCAATGCAAACTGCAGAAAGAAGGAAAAAAAAAAATATATAATCTGATAATTTATTTACTCTGGAGTTATTTCAATCGATTTCATTGTGGATTTGGAGTTATTTTTAATGCAAAAGGAAGAAGGAGAACTCGTTGAACCTATTGGACGGTGGATTGTTATCACATTTAGAAGATGGAGAAAAGTAATAGAAGTTTGGATTCTTCGAACGATTCTCCATGTTTAGAGGTATGTAGTAAAGAAATGTCAATTGTTTGGACTAGATTTTTGAGATCACGAATTCAGTTTTATGTTGATGAAAGATTTTAAAAAAAAAAAACGAAACCCTGGGTTCGCTCTGGACTTGATGATGTGGATAGTTGGTCGGGGCCGAAATACTGATCGGTAATCTATTTGTCCGGGTTTTAGATTCCAGACAAATAGACTAATAGGTCAGTATTTCAGCCCCGACCAACTTTATTTGTATTACCATTTTATTTTAGATTATATATGTGTAATTAATTTTATTTGTATTGCCATGCTTATTAATTTATGTCAGGTTACGGGTTTTTCACTTACATGCTTATTAATTTATGTCGTCATGTTATCTATTAAATTTAGAGTTAGGAGTGTGTTTTGTTATTTGCGAACTGGAAAGAAAAATGCACTGTACGAGGCCTGATTCCCGGACAAAACAATAACTATCCGGGGTGCTACCGGACTGTGAATTTCATGAAATAACCAAAACCTGCTGTCCGGTTTCTAAAACCCTTATGGAGCGGTTTTTGTCTGTCATTTGAAACTCGGACAAATAATGTTTTTGTACGGGATCCAATTCCCGAACAGTGAATTCAAAATTTTTTTGTAAACTCACTATCCGGGGATTACACCCCGCACACTACTAGCACCGTCCGGGTTATATACCCCGGACAAATATTTATTTTGGATGGTGTGGCAATACCGGACAGAGGATTTTTGCATGTCACTTCGTAATCTTTCAAATTAAAACTTATGTTACACAAACAAAATAATAGACATAAAGCTAAACATATACATTTATATTTCAAATAGACATAAAGCAAGATACATTATAACATAACAGTGTTACTTCCGGTTAAGTTATAATGGTACATCAAGCCAATTATAACATGAAGAAGAATAATACATCAAACAAATCAAGGGAATTTCTAGATGGGCACAGCTTTTTTCCCAGTAAGCCCACTTTTCCTAGTGAGCACACCCTCTTTTTTTTAGAAGAGAGGGTTTTTCCTAGTGAGTGCACCTATAATCCCATATTATCCTCCACCATCTCCTCCTCTCTCTCTCACACGTTCTTCACCAGAACTCCTCTTTCAAACTCTCTCTTTTTAACACCACCTCCTCTCTCTCTCCCAACCCATCTCTCCCATCCTTTCCTCCTTCATAAAACCCCAAATCCAAATTCCTTTTCCACCCTCTTCCAATGCTTCGCCGGACCCCAAATCCCTGATCCCGACCGCTTCGCCTGCTCGCGTCCCGACTGATCCGACCGCTGACCAGTCCGGATCCGAGCTGGTTAGCCCGAATCAGAGAAATAAAGGGGGCGCAGGAGGGTGAAGGAGGAGGTGAAGGAAGGGCATTTTTGACCAAAAAAATGATGGCAAAGTGGTAAATAAAGCTATTTTTTAAGTGGGCTCACTAGGAAATATGTTGTGCCCATCTAGAAACTCCCCAAATCAAAACATAACAGTATTTCTTCCGGTTACATCAAAACATAACAGTGATGCACCAAAATTGTACATCAAACAAATTATTGACGTCGAATCTTCCGAATAAACTTGTGGGGACTTCTCGTGGTCGTCGGTGATGCAGGAGACACTGCCTCTGATGCGGCGGCTGCCTCGTCACCCTGACTGCAGCTGCGTATGACCGAGCTTATACGCATTAACGCCTTATACTATAAGACTGGTTGTTTCTTGCTCCTCTCCTCTCCATCAGTAGTGAAAGGCTCTATTATTCCTTCAATTTCTTTTAATTTCTGTATTAATTATGATAGTTAATATTTGCATCTAAAATCTTAAAAAATACCATAGAACAATAAAATTTAGAGCCTATATGAAGAACAAACCTTATCAACAATGCTGGATGATTTGTCGCGTCATGCGATGCAACCGACTCATCGTCGGCTACTTCGGTTATTGAATCAGCTGGTGCCTTTGATGCAATTTTCTTCCATCTATTCGATATTGTAGGACGAATTCTTGATGACTAGGATTGATCCATCTAAATTTGACTGTAAAATTAAACATTGCAATGCATAAACTATTAACTACACAAAAAATTTAGCAAATAATTGCCATATTTGACGTCAATAATTGGTGCAATTTATTTTTCTTTGGTTAACAACATGCCACCTACGTCATTAAAAAAATCCACATTTACTATAAATTAAACAAATAACAATTTTAATTTAGTCAAACATCTAATAACAAGAATTTTATCTTCTAATATTTTTCAAACAATAAATCGCATACATTTAAATCTCCGCACCACTAAAAAATCTTGACTTCGAATACTTCAACATCAACAAACTATAAGATTAAGAGACTTCTGTTGAATTCATTCACTCAATTCACTAGTTCAAATTAAATGAATTAAGTGAATTGAAATTGGCTTCAAAAGATGAGTACATAGCAAAGGAACAAAAAGGGAAGATAAAAAAATAGTCCCACATTAGATAGAGGATTGTAAGGATGTGGGTTTAAATATGGTAGCTTACTCCTTTACTTTGCTTATGTAAGAAGAGGAAAACCTTGAGCACCACGGGTGGTGCTGTGCGAGGGCGAATGGGCGTTTAGGGCGCATTGGGCGCTTTAGAGGCGCACTTTGCACGTCGCGAGGAGCTGAGGAGCCTTTGATTTTTGGTCCTATTGGATTCGGGTTGCCTCTATTGGGTTCAGAATTGAATGGATTCGACCTGCACCCGCCCCGTCAATCAAGAGTCGTTGAGGTCCAACGGTCGGCGGTCCAACAGTCACCGGCCGCCGTCAACAGTTGCCGTTAAACGGTCACAACTGTTGAAACGGCCAACCGTTGCGACTGTTGAAAATCCAACCGTTGCGACTGTTGAAAACCTATAAATAGAGGGTCTGGGTCAGAGTTTCATATATACGTTTTTATTTTCTGTTTCATTTCTTCTTCTGCAGACAGAAGTTTCAGAATTTCTGTCTACAGAAGATCTCTGTTCAATTCCATTCAATAAGTTCAGTCCTGCATTACATAAACCAGAGAGAACCTTTATCAGATTCGCCAGAGCAGAGGGATTGCAGCTTCCTTCCCTCTGCAGATCGATCGTTGTATCCTGGGAGATCGACGTCCAAGAAATCCAGAAGCAAACAGTGGAGGACGAATCGATTTTAAGGAGATAGTGTCCAACACTAGCCTCGATCTTCATCCAATCTACTTCCTGTCATCTTCCAGTGGTCTTTCAGTCTTCCTGCAAGTATCTGAAACAGGTTTTTCATAATCCAGTTTCTTCTTTATTCACTTTAGGTTAAGTAAACTAGATAAAGAAGGAAAAATAATTAGATAGTTTTCTCTGTAAACAATCTTCTTCTAATTTAAAACGAAAATATAGAGATTAAATAATCCATAATTCTTCTTCTCCAAATTTATTTCTGTTTTGAGTACAGAACACTGAAACCTAATTACAGAATTAATTTCCTGTAAGATAACAGTAGCAACTCTGTATAGTAAATCTGTTAACTACAAATCTGCTCTCTTGTGTTAATCTAAAATATATCTGTATGCTTCAATCTGCAACCAGAGATTTAGTAACCTCCACATATACTTAAAAATACCAACAACTTCAAAACCACAACAAATTAAAAATAAAAACTTACCTAAAAACGGATGCCTTAACGTGCTGTTGCTCGAGCGAGGGAGAAATCGGGGCAAAGGCGACAAGGTATTATTGGCAGCGGTTTTTACGTTCCTGGGGTGGCGATGTTTCGTGGAGATCGCCAGCGAAATCCATGCGGTAAGCTCGACCGGAGGAGGGAGATGATTTGGGTATTGGAGATGGTGCTCGCTAGAAAATAATGGATTTCCGAGGAGGAGAAACGGTTAAAGGGAGTGAAGGGGTATTTTGAGAATATTTGTGGTGCTCACTAGAAAAAAGAAGCATATTTTTAGAATACCCGGTGCTCACTAGAAAATTGGGGCTCACTAGAAAAAAAGTGGTGCGCACTTAGAATTACCCATGATGAAGCCTTAGAATCTGCAATTTGATTTATTAGCGAGTGCAGATTTGGACACGCGTTCGATAAAATTTTGGGGTTTTTACATATATGTCCCTTACATCTTTAAAAATTTGAATTTAGTCACCTAAATCTTCATATTTTGAATTTATTCTCCCAAATCCTTTAAGTTACTAACTTTAGTCCCAGCCATATTTTTTGGCCTGAATTTTCCGTTATACTCCTGAGTTACTTCACTTTAAGCATCCATTCCCTATTCCTCTTCTTATTGGGTTCCCTTCTCCATTATTCTCCTCTCTTTCTTCCCTCTCAATTAATCTCTCTCTTCCCTCCCAGTTAATCTCTAAAGTAAATTTATTTTAGTCATCTCTTCTCTCTTCCTTCTCTCTTTCTCTTTTTATTGCGTTCCCTCTCCATTCTTCTCATCTCTCTCTCCCCTCCCAGTTAATCTCTAAAGTGAGTAACTCAGGGAAACCCAATAAGAAGAGGGAAGAGAGAGAGGAGAAGAATGAAGAGAAAACCCAATAAGAAGAGAAAGAAAAGAGGAAGAGAGAATGGAGGACTAAAGTGAAGTAACTCAGGGTATAACAAAAAATTCAGCCAAAAATATGACTAGAGACTAAAGTGAGGTAAATTGAAGGATTTGGAGGACTAAATTCAAAATATGAAGATTTAGGGGACTAAATTCAAATTTTTAAAGATTTAAGGGATATATATAAAAACCTCTAAATTTTATTTACATTCTCTGGTCACATTTAGGCTATGTTTGGCAAGTTGAAAGTAGTGGAAGTAAAGAAGAAATTGAGAATTAACTTTTAAAATTGAAGTAAACGAAGAGTGTTCTTTTTATATTTGTTTGTTAATATATTAGAAGCAGAAAGTGGGTTTGAATATATTAATATAGTTTATATTATTTTATTTATTTATTAGAGACAAAAATATAACTTTTGAAAGATAATGATGATATGTAAATAAAAATATTTTTTTCTTATTCCTTTACTTCCTAGTTAACTTCCAACCCTAAAGTATGAGGAAAAAAGTTTTGGAAGTGAAGTGCCACATAGGCGCCAAGCTCATCAATTATGAAATAACTTCCAACTTCTTTTTTGACCAAACAAATACTTGAAGCAGTGGAAATAACTTTATTTTCACTACTTCCATTTTACTTCCATGCAAACAAACACACATTTAAATAATGGGAGTTTCCAAAGGAGCACGCCACTTTTCCTAGTGAGTCCAATTCATTTTCACTATATATCTCCAATAATATATTTTTTAAAACTTTTTTTTGGATTATGATCTCAATCCTGTGGGGCTCACTCATACAAGATTTATTGGATTTTAGTATTCATTTGGTCTTCCATCAAATAGATATAAAATTAACAATTTTCGATGATTATATTATCTTGTATTTAGCTGATGAAAGGAAAAATGAACTTCAACAACCATAAAATTTTATCATAAGAAGCTATGAAGGTAAAGATCACGATTTCAAAAAAAATAAAAAAGTAATCGAATTGCTAATTTTTTAAGCTAGCCCACACAATTTATCTGAGTTGGCGACTCATATACAGTAATCCCTTGCATTATTCTGCATATCAAACATAATATAAAAAGCTTGGAGTGCCCTTCGAAAAACAAAGTACTTAAACAATTTTATTTTAAAAGTTTTCTATTTTTGCTTGTAATTATTTCTCATACGTACTTGTAAACTCAACTAATGATTGTCACCAAACAAGCAAACATTTTTTTTTTTTTTGGCCCTCTCTCTCTTACTTTTTCTCTTGGGTTGATTAGCCCCTTGCACCAGCTAATCCTCTTGCCAAACAAGACACATAGGAAAATGTAACTTAACTGCACAAAAAGCAAAAAGGTTTGTCAAAAAGAGGTAGATTAGTTGTCATATCTAACACCTCACCAAATAAGCATGTGCACTGTATAGGCTTGATTTAGATCCAAGATTACTGCATCAAAACTCAGGCCGAGAGAAATTATTTTGTATTTTAACATGCTCTGCTACATCGGTACCATATTGAAGTCTGTTTTCCTGTATCAAAACTCCAAAGTGTTGGTGAGGGATGAAAAAAATTATTTTATATTTTAACGGTGTATTTGCATTACTAATCATTACTTAAACACATTGTCATTGACCCCCTCATTACAAGAACTGATTAGAAGTAATTTTAAAAAATGGAGATAAAATATTCTAAGCCAGTGCAAACAAATTTTTTACTTTTCCTCTAAAAAATATAGTTTAGCTTTAATATATTCTAATGTATTATATGTTTCTTTCCGAGAATGAACTGTGGGTTTAAAAGAGAGAAATCCACCATACTTGGAAAAGAATACTGACACAAACAAATCATGTTTACATTGCGTAATACTTTATCACGAGTCATAATCATAATCGGTTGGTAATGTATTGGTATCGTGCTTGTTTTTTTTAAGGGTTTATATTTTTTCTGTCCTCTGCATCTTATTAATAAGTTATAGTAGAACAACGTACATATGCGAACTCAAGGAAGAAGAACTTCAAGAGATCGATTTACAACAAATAACTACTATTATATGCAAACTCAACAGTTAGAAAAGACATGAAAAACAAAATAGGACTCTTAATGAAAACATATCTGCGACTTGTTCTGGTTTAGAAATAAGATTTTATAGCAGTAATGTTATAAAATTACGCTTCATAACTTTCAAAATTTCAACTTGAATCCTGTTTGTCAACCTCTCAAAGTTACATAAATTGAAGTTAAGGATTTGCAAATGCAATCTACTAACGACAACTTAAAATAGAACTTCTATAAGAAACCTTAAATTCAAAAAAACGAATATTAAAAAAAAGAAGTATTTACAGATCTGTCCCTTAAATCTTTATAAATTATAATCTAGTCTCCCAAATCTTCATATTTAGATTTAGTCTCCCAATTTAGTCCCCCATTTTATATTTTGGTCCGATTTTTTCATTTTACCCCTGATTTCTTTCACTTAATTTCCCATTCTCTCTTTCCTGTCTCTTCTTAGTTCTTATTGGGTTCCCTTCTTCTTTTTCTCCTCTCTCTTTTCATTTATTGGGTTCTCCCTCTCTATGTTGAGACCAAATGTATTATTCTCCACTAAATGTATTAAAGTTAGAAATGAATTTATCCAATACAGAGAGAGAACCCAATAAATAAATTTATATTAAGACTTAAAAGTTTAATACATTTAGTAGAGAATAATATATTTGGTTTCAATATAGAGGGGAAGAACCCAATAAATGAATAGAGAGAGAGAAGAGAATAACAAGGCAGAAATCCAATAAGAACTAAAAAGAGAGGGGGAAGAGGGAAGGAGAATTAAGTGAAGGAAATTAGGGGTAAAACGGAAAAATCGGTCCAAAATATAAACTGGGGGACTAAATTGTAATAATTTGAAAACTAAATCTTAAATATGAAGCTTTTGGGGACTAAATTATAATTTATAAAGATATAAGGGACAGATCTGTAAATACCCAAAAAAAATATAGCATGAAATAAGCTTCATATATATGTTGGTATTAAATATTAATAATGGTCCGGCCAATATTTGAAAAAGTCCCACACAATTACCCAATTTACATACTCGCCCCTGGCGTGCTCTTGGGGCGCAGAGTCGTAGAAAAAGGCTCAGCTTGGAGCTTCACAGAGACAAAAGAGAAATAATCAAATAAATGTGCGAGATTTCTTCAATATCATACTTGTAAGTCACCAATCTTAACATATATCCATTATTACTCGTTAGATTTAAAAAAAAAAAAAAAAAAATCCCCCTCTCTTTTTTTTTTGTACTGATCTTAATCTCTACATGCAGATAGCGAGATTTTGCGCAATGGGTGAAATTTGAGTAGCAGCCCAAGTGAGCCCAACAGGTGTTTTGATAGATTTGCACTTGTTTTGCATGGAAACGTAAAGCTACTAACAATGCACGCTACGTGTTTGATAAAATGCTTGAAAGAAATATCCCGCTCCGTTATGCTTACAATTTTCTCTAAATTCAATACAATAGTCATGTTGAGCATGTATGGTGAATTTTTGTGTACCCGTCTCGTTGCTGCTTTTAGCGTTTCAGGTGTGATGTCGAATGCACATGCCTCAACACTTTGTATTCTTGCTTGTGAGTTGCAACAGAAGAGTAAAAAGCTATTCGTATTGCTAACTCGGTTTCCTAATTTTGAGTTCTGACATGGGATGCTAGTCCTAGGTGGAAGTGTCATCGTGATAATATAGAGACCGGGTTAATGTACCGGAGATGTGACATAGTTGTCATTAAAATCGTAACAAGCAAAGTTGACTGCGGGGATCATAAAAACTGAAGTGCAGGCATTCGGGATCTTACAAACTCACACATAGCTTTAGAAATACTTAAAAACAAGTTCCTTTGATACAGTGCAACCTATCCTTTAGAAGACAAGCAACTCAAACCTAGAGCTTGTGGAGAATGACCTGAACTCCGTACTGGGGCCTGGTTGTAACATGCCTGACAGGGGCATGGACATAGCCAGGCGAAATTGTGAAGGAATAACGTTGCAGTATCATCACGAGTGCAACCTTGGACTCCATCATGGCCAGGGTCTGGCCCACACAGAACCGAGGTCCTGCGCCAAATGGTAGGAAAGACATGTTGTTGTTCGTCACCCCTGCCACCCCCTCGGCAAACCTCTCTGGCTTGAAGAGTTGAGCGTCCTCTCCCCATAGCTGGGGATCATGGTGAACGATTAACGGGGCAATGTACAATTCTAGGCCTGCGGGAAGAACCAATTTTCCAAGCTTCACCTCCCTTGCTGTTTTTCTATGGATCGAAATCACCGGTGCATACAACCGTAAGCACTCATTCAGGATCATGGTCATCTGCAATCAAGAAATACAATGAAAGATACTTTGCCACGTATGAAGTAGAAAATTATTATTTTTACTTTGGTATTAGCGTAATCCTGCAGTCCAAGTCATAATACAAAGCGCAATCTGTATAGCTCAGTGGTGTTCAGTTTCAATATGATGCATTAGGACTAGACATTATTTAATAGGCAGACTGAGCTTAGGTGAGGATATCATATGCACTTACATCAAACCATGTTTGAGAATATGAGTAGGATATCCCCACCCCTCCCCCTTCTAGCGTGGAGGAAATTTCCCTCTTTTTACACCCCCTCTTCTCTTGATCATGTGACCTCTCCCATCGTAATCCCTTGCATTTTCCCATCAAACAACCAACCCTCACTAGTTGGTTCCTGGGTTTTCTTCTATTCTCTTCGTAATATTGGTTTATGCATGAAATGTCATTATTTGTAAAAGAATGACAATCAACAGTGCGTGCGAAATCAAAACAGGGAACTTGGGGAGTTCCTGTAGTCTCCCCTTTTGACTATCTGGTCATAGATCAAGGTGTGCAGTTAAAGCTACTAGAGGAAATTTCTTCCTTATGGAGGAAATGGTGGGTCTCATCACTTTGTTCATAAAAAATGAGTTTACTGAAGTACTTATGTTTACTCACCGTCTTTAACCTGCCAATGTTAGGATCATCGGAAGTTGGGGACCTATTACCGAACAATTCTGTTACCTCCTCTCTTGCCTTGTCTTGCCAATCTGTGTTGATGGCTAGAAGGAGAGCTGCCCAACACAGAAAGTTGGCTGTAGTTTCCTGCCCCGCAGCGTAAAATGTCTTGCACTCATCAATAATATCTTGCAGAGTGAGCCCTCCATCCCTGTTATCCTCATGATTTGCTTTGATAAGCAAACCAAGTAAATCCCTTCCATAACCATCAGAATCTCTTGTGCAGTTACTTTCCTCCCTCTCTTTAATAAGATTTATGATGATTTCCTGTATTTCACGCTTGATCATGTCTGCTTCTTTCTCATCACTACTTGGCAGTAATTTTCTTCAAATAAAATATGCAGTAAAAAGTTTCAGAGAAGAAGGTTATCAAATCTAGAAACCGTAAAACATTCAAAAAATAGCAAGTAACGTATAGTATAGACTACGGAAAATCACCTGAGCAATGGGGATTTAAGGGTTTGGGCATTTCGAGCTATAAGTGTAATTAGCTTGTCAATTTTTGTAAAGATATCCTTTCCTTCCTTGTAACTGCTGCTGAAAGCTGTCCTTGAAATGACATCGGATGTTAAAACATGAAATTCTTTGAACAAGTCAATTTCCTTGCCTTCATAATCTTCCCATTTCTGTAGCATAACTTCCACACTGGTCACAATGGCTGGAATCATACCCTAAAAAGTACCCTTTGCTGTTTAGAATAACACAGTATTATGCCTAATTATATTATGTGGACATAAAACAATTTGATGATACTATTTAGTTTCAACAAAATTGGAAATGTATGTCTTCATAATTGGCTATAAGTTTTAACTTCCCAAGCACTGGGAATGGGCTCTTTTTTCCTACTACTACGTGAAACTTTCTAACTCAACTTCTTATATTGCGTTCCATTTCTTGTTTCTGGTCCTGTTCCTGGTTTTTGCCATCAACTATAGGTGAAAAAATTGGTCCGCTGAAATTTTCTGATATATGCCACTTTGGCATGTTAATTTGCTACGATATAATTTTATAACTTCTTCTGGATGGACTGTCAGAAGTTTCAGTGTTCACATTAAAAATCTGGCGACTATGCCCCAGTGTTGACATGAAACTTCTTACTAGACTAGCCTCAACATATATGAGCAAATTTCAGGAAAGTCTTAAGTATTTTAATGCATTAGTAGCGTGAATAGTTGTTAAATGGAAAACGATTTGGATCTTCATCTACTGTATTTTCTCTCAAACACTTCTGACTGAAAAAGGAAATAAATTAATTATTAGAAGAATTAAGAAACTAGATGAAAAAATAGACGAACAAGTAAAGAGCGGGAAAATAAAAAAGATTATTAAACAACTGATAAGGCTTTTGAACAATCTTCTATTTATTTGAAAAAAGTTTTAAACATGGATGAATAATTAATATATTAAGTTTCTTTCTTGATAGAATTATTTTACTAATTCCAACTAATATATAAACCTTGTACTATGCAAATGCTAGTGTTACATTTTTTTTTTTTCCCTTTCAAGATGAGTGGTCTATTAGTTTGTAAGAAAAGATCCATCATAACTAGTTCCATTCACTGTGGGTTATGGTCGATTATCAACTTGTGGATGCCACATGAAGTTGTTATTTACCTTTATATTTTCAGCATGAAAGGCATGGTTGGCCAATTTGCGTTGCCTTGCCCACTTTTTGCCATCGGTTGACAGTAGCCCATCTCCAAGTATCTTCTCGATATACCACTCTAGAGGCGGTTTTATGAAAGCTCCCTCTTTGTTTGTCAAGATCGCTTTGATCAACCCAGGCTCAGTTATTACTAGCTGGGGTACTGGCCCATGCCATGTGAGAATGTTCCTTCCTATGACAAAGAGATCCTCTTAAGCTGTAATCTTCATATGGAGTTGAGTTGAGTTACTTTACTTGAAGGTAACTTGGAAATATTCAAACACAAGCATGGAAATTGAGATTTACCTTCTTAACCACTGTCGGAATTGGGACCTACTGTGAATAGTCATAGACTCGTAGGTTTAGGTTGGATCATATCGCAGAACTAACCATGAACCATAAGATCATTCTCAGGTTTAAGTGTTGTAGTATGTAATTCTCAATTTAAATTATAGGCCACAAAAATGAAAAATTGATTGTATTTGCCAGGAAATTAGAGCACTGATATGGGATCCTGGTAAACCCCAAACCACCTAAAATAAAATAAAAAATTAGTACGCCTGAACTTTATGGTATTCCATTTTGTTTTGAAGCTGGAGGACCCAACTCTTTTGGATTTTAGGATTCAGATAGCGAATTGTGAGATCTTGAAAACAAGCTCAAAATATCTTCCTGACTTTTCACTCTGTCACCTGCAAGTTGCAACATTCTTTTTACAGATGTTTACGTTTGACTTCATGTGCATTATCAGGGTTTTACAAAATTTAACGAGGCATTCAAGATTAAGGTCTAGACCCTAGGATGCATGGTTTTGCTGCCGTATTGACATCTAACTGGGACTATGTTTCATGAAAGGGGATCCTTGAGATACGCTTTTTTCCTTGGGAGAACATGCTAATATACCATAAATACAACCACAGCATAGTTAAATCAAGATAGCATAATTGAACAAGTAAAGTACCATATGACTTGACCCATGCATGCAGGTGAGGCTGGACCCTTGGTGTAATATCGTGCGACAGATTCATTGGCTTGCTCATTGATTCTTCCTCCATTGCAGCAGCTTCTCTTGTGTTCCCTTGGAGGAACTTATACACAGGACCTTTGATCCCTTGTCTCGCCATCTTCTTCTGTAACTGAATTGGATCCCACCATACCCTTTGCAAAAATCTTAAGAGGCTTGACAATAAAAGGCTGATCACCAGGAGTAGCAGGGTATTGATAGCCATGGCTTTGATCCAATTGTGGGAGGTAATTACTCAAATCTAGTTTAAATATGTATGTTTATGCAAATCTTGTGGCTAGAATTGCTTCCGTGTTCTCGTTGATAACCATGCTGCATCACCTGAGCTAATTGTGCAAGAAATTTTTATAAATTGTGCTAGATGCAAGATCACACTCAAAATCCTTCTCGCTTGTCCCTGTCTATGCTAATCGTGTGGCTTTTTACTCCATCTAATGTTGTTTTTAGTCAATGATGTTTGGTTCATGACACATGACAATGATTCATGAGCCTTTGTGTAATTGTATTTTGTTTATTGCATTTGTTGATTGCTCAGCACATATTAGTCTAGTTAAATATACAACACATGGTCATTAAAATAATGCTATTTATAAGACTTGTAAGCAACCTTTTTGATTATTAATTATTGATAGTTAACTGGTCCATTCTAATTATTTAGGTTCAAGTTTTGCATTCAGAATTAGCCACACACCCGCTGACTCCGAGTTCATTTCTTCTTTTTAACAATTTAGTTTCCATGTCATCTATATTTCAATAGTTTACTTGCAAGTTTCTATTAGTAGGTGACATGTGACAGGTTTATTATTATGGTTTGTTGGATGCAGTTGTTTTTGATTGAGGGCTCAGAATATTTTTTTGAGAGAAGGGCAATTGCTCCTGATATGAAGATAAATGTGCAAGAGGAGGTGCAACAATTCAATTTGGGAGGGTGAGGTGGCTTAACGAATGAAAGAAAAAAAAAAAGATGGACCAGATATCACTTTCCTAAGTGGTTGGGTTTGATTTCGAGGCTCGGAGGAGATTAGTTTTCCCCCTGAGCAACTTGGGTCTGGCTTTGAAATAATTCCTTAAAACATGAAGAGAGCTACAGTGATGGAGATCAAGATTTGATTTGGGAATATATTAAATTTGATTAAATTTATATTTTATTAGGATTTGAATTTTATTAGGATATTTGATTAGATTAGGAGTTTGGATTCTATTAGGATTTTGTTTGTTAAGGTTTTCATATATATATGGATTTATATGGAGAATTAAAAAGAGGAATAATATTTTGAAAATTTCTTGAGAAATTTCTGGTGTAGATTTCACAGATTTTCAAATCTCGTAAGTTCTTCCCTAATTTATCTATTTTCCCCATTTCATCTAAAAAAACTCTAATTTTCAAAATCCTAATTCTAATTTCGCCTCCGTCCTCTATCAAATTTGGTATCAGAGCTTAGATTTTCTTCTCCATCACCATCTTCTTCTTCAACATCTCCATCCTTTTTTATTTCAGTTTTTTTATTTTTATTTTGAAAAAAAACTTCCCATCATTCTCTCCAACAACAGCCACCTGTTCCTCCTCCTCATCCTCTTCTTTTCTATTTGCAACAGCCAAAAAAAAAAAAAAAGAAAAAAATAAAAATATGGATTTGATAAAAAAAAGAGTACAGATCTGAAAAATAACTTTCCCTTCATCTATCCAAAAACAGCCACATGTTCCTCCTCCTCCTTCTCTTCTTTTGTACCTGCAACAGCAAAAAAAAAAGTACAGATTTGAAAAAAAAAATATTTCTCTTATTCTCTTCAACAACAGCCACCTATTCCCCCTCCTTCTCTTATTTTTCTCCACATACAACCCACCAGCACTATCTCCACCCCACTCTCTCATCTCCGGCGAATCCACTACAATAATAGCAGCAACAACAAGCAATGGCAGTGCGACAGTAGCAACAGCGCGGCAGCAACGCGACAGCAGCATAGCAGCACAACAACGACTGTAGCGCAACAGCGACAGCGCTCAATAGCTCAACAGTAGCGGCAGCACGGTAGCAGCGTGTAATACCCCAAAACTATCATTTCAAATTATCAAGACAAAAGTTTCTTTCTATACACCTTCCAATTTAATTAAGTTTCCAAGGGCACCCCCTTGGTATTTTGTGGGAATGAGTTGTTAGAAGAGAGTAAGAGGTGACACTCTAGTTGACACTTGTCATGCATGCAAGAAATCTTAGAACTAGCCTAGAGGATAAGGTGACCAAAATGCCCTTAGGAATATATATCCTTATTCTCTCAAAGAGAATTCTTATCAAAAGAACAAAATAGAAATCACTCTTGGTTCTTTTAGTTCGTTGAGTAAAGGAAATGGAAGGAAGGCTTTGCTAAAACAAAGGAGGAGATTAAAGGGAATAGAGGTAAGTATCACCTTGTTCTTGCTCTCTCTTGGAAATTGTATTTGAGTGCAAGTAGCAAGTATTATCTTTCTTGGAAATTATTTTGAATTGTATTATGAGTACATGATTCCTTTTTCTTTATGGATAATTATACATCATTTCGGATCTGCATACTTAGCCTGATTTATGCATGTTGGTAGTGAAAAATTTCTAAGTAAATAGAATTTTCCATAACAGAATGCAGAGCTACCCTTTCAGTTTCACGTTTGGCAATTTTTAGCTTCGGGTTTGGCACTTTTTAGCTTCGCGTTGGCAATTTTTAGCCTTGCAGCTTCGCGTTTGGCTATTTTTAGCTTCGCGTTTGGCAAATTTTTAGCTTCGCATTTGGCAAATTTTAGCTTCGCGTTTGGTAATTTTTTTAGCTTCGCGTTTGGCTATTTTTAGCCTCGCGTTGGCAATTTTTAGCGTCGCGTTTGGCAATTTTTTTAGCTTCACGTTTGGCTATTTTTTTTTAGCTTCGCGTTTGGCAAAATTTAGCTTCGCGTTTGGCAATTTCAGCTTTGCGTTTGGCTATTTTCAGCTTCAAGAGAAACACGGATTTATACACTTGGCAAGATTCGCGGATTTATGATAACATGATATGTGAATATCAACAAGATACATGAAGGCAAGATTATTCATGATAACAAGTTCTAGTATCTTTATTACACGACATGATAACAAGTTCTAGTATCTTTATTACATGACATAAAGTATTCTTATAATACGTGTGTACATGATTCCAAATCTTGATTCCTGAACTCTTGATTCTTGTGAAATGATATGTATACAATTTGACATGAAAGTCCACGTGTTTTCTTTAATTCACGTATATCATATGCATTACTAACATGGGAAAAACTTCGTGATGGATAGATAAGTACTGTATTATATAAGGATCTTGTTGGCCAACTTCTTAATTAGGTGCTGAGGGCCTTTTACTAGCAGCACTGGGTGGTACTGAGCCACCGTCTGATACATGATCACCACATGGGTGATACCCGTTACTTGTTTCATTTAACGGGGTCTGACTTGTAGCACCTAGCGGTGTGTCATGGTTCAGCGCCATGAGTTAGAGGCCGGGTCCCGGGTATGCACGGACACTTGTACAATATGAGAAACTGCGCGCTATCTTATCCATCATTGAGTTTCAATTCCAACACTAACATGATATGGACCTGTTAAATTTTACACGAAGCTTATGAATGACTTACATAGTTCTGATTACATGCAACATGATTGATATTTACTTCGCATACACTTGTCCCCTTTACAAGATTTGTTTCCGCTATTTGAATGAATAGTCTTACTCAATTCATTTTCAGTATTCTTAGGATACGTTTGTACCAACGCAATTTATTTATTCTTTTATTTATTTGTACTATGATAGTACACGTGTTTCTTATTTTTGTGTTGCTTACTGGGTTTAATCTCCTGGGTTTTCTTAAGCCCAGATCACGAAAATAGAGAAGGGGAGATTGCTCCAGACAACGATCCTTACTTCACCAACCAGGTCGAGTAGAGGATACTAGCAGCACAATACTATTTGGGTACTTCGCACTTCTTGTTCTTGTTTCCTTTTTCTGGGCACTACTTTAACTTGTAGTACTTAACTCCTTTGTGTAAATATTTAGAGCAGTGTGCCATTTTATGTAATCAACTCTCTGTATAAATGAAATCCTTTCAGTTTCAGACATGGTTATTCATCTTGACATGGTAGTAGTTACGGTTATTCCAAGATCATGGGACTGTTGAGTTATTTATAGTATTTAAGAAATGCCGCCCACTTAGGAAAAAAAAAAGAGAGCATAAAGGTAGAGCCGAAGTGGGGGCGTTACAGATTTGGTATCAGAGCCTAGGTTTAGGTGGGAGACCATATAACTACTGCCACATGAAACCATGTCTAAGATACACTCTCAACACTTCTTCCATATCTTTGATATCCATCAGATCTAGTATCATACATATTCTATTATTTCTAATTCATTTGGAACACATATCTTGAAACTCCATCTGATCAATTTCTCTTGGACCATTACAGAACGATGACGACCCAATCTTCTACTAGCGCAGACCCAAATCCTACGGTGAAGAGTCTGAGCTTAGAACCATAGTGGAAAGAGTAGCGCAGACACAAGAAACTACAACGATAATATTGGAAAGAATGCTACAGTCTAAAGAACAAGAAAGAACTGGGATGGTGTCAGATTTTCGAAGACTGCAGCCATTAGTATTTTCCGAAACAGAAGGACCACTAAAACCTGAGCAGTGGATTGTGGATATGGAGAATCTTTTGAAGGCAGCAAGGATTCCAAAGGAGAATCGTGTTGAAGTAGTATGCATTCAGTTGGCTGACATAGCTAGAACATGGTGGCTTGCAGAAGAAGCAAAATACAAGGAACCCTTAACTTGGGACAAATTTGTAGAGGCATTTCTTGCCAGATTTTTCCACTTATCAGCAAAACAAGAAATGAGGAAGAAATTTCTAGGATTGCAATAAGGAGATCGAACTCTGGATGCATATGCCGCAGAATTTGTGAGGCTGAGCCGATTTGCCCCAACCTTGGTAGCTGATGAGGAGGAAAGGGCATACTTGTTCCAGCAAGGGCTGAGGTCCCATCTGAGGGAGCATTTAGTAGGGCATAACTATAAGACTTATTCAGAAGTGTTTGAAGCGGCATATCGTTTGGAACAAGTATTCGAGGAGAATAGGTTGGTGGCATTTAAAAGGGGGCTTGGGCAAGGAACAAGTTCATCGACCAAGAAATTTGGTGGTCCACCAACATAGAGACAGATGATGATGCCAAATCGAAATTCAGTAATATGCAACTATTGTCATATACCAGGGCATACCCAGAACACGTGTAGAAGAGCTCAAGGGTGGTGCTTGGCATGCGGATCCGCTAGTCATCAATTGAGAGATTGCCCAAAGGTCCAACAATCAACAATAACCAAGATCCCGTTTCAAGCAACAACCAGGCCAATAACAACGTCAGCCCATAAAGTTCCAAGACCAGGCTAGAAAGGAACCTGGGAGAACCGACAACAAACCTATGTTAGGGCCCGAGAAGGAGCAGGACGGAGGCAAGGGCAAGTTAGACTAATGAATGCAGAAGAAGTTCTGACCACTGGAGGAGTCGTGGCAGGTATGATCTTGGTTAACAATAGACCGACAACTGTTTTATTTGATTCTCGAGCATCACACAGTTTCATCACTAGCATGTTTGTTTCACGTAATCTTATCGATTTCACTATCTTACCTACGGGGTGGAATATTGAAACCGGGAATGGTAGTATCATGACTAATAAAGAGTGTAAACTATGTCCATTAGTAATTGATGGTAAGGAATTTTATGCCAATTTACTAGTTATTAGTGGAGGAGGATATGATGTTATCATAGGCATGGATTGGTTGAGCACCTTCTATGCAGTGATAGACTGTAGGAGAAGGAGAGTAATATTCTAGATTCCTGACTGTCCAGAGTTTGAATTTGTTAGTGGAAGCCAATCCTTAGAACCAGCTAAATCTAAGGTGTTTCCAAAGGGGGGAGTTTTGGAAGCTATGGAAATAAGAGAAGGGATGATCCCAGTAGTATTAGAATTTTTGGATATTTTTCCTGAAGAGATACCTGGACTACTACCAGTAAGGATAGTAGAATTTACTATTGATATTATCCTTTGAGCTGAACCAGTTTGTAAGCCATCTTATCGATTGGGGATTGCAGAACTAGAAGAAGTCAAGAGGCAAGTAGGCGAGTTAATGAAATTGGGTTTTATAAGACCCAGTGTGTCACCTTGGAGAGCTCCAGTACTACTGGTAGGAAAGAAGGACGGGAGTAAAAGGTTATGTATAGATTACAGAGGTTTGAATGCAGTAACAATTAAGAATAAATACCCATTGTCAAGGATAACTGATCTATTCGATCAACTTGAAGGAGCGAAGGTATTCTCAAGAATAGATTTTCGTTCAGGATTTCATCAAGTAAGAGTCCGAACAGAAGATATCCCAAGGACTGCATTTAGAACCAGACATGGTCATTATGAATATTTAGTGATGCCATTTGGGGTAACTAATGCTCCAGCGGTGTTTATGAATTTGATGAACCATGTTTTTACTCAGTATTTGGACGAATTTGTGGTGGTGTTTATTGATGATATATTGATCTACTCTAAGAATAGAGAAGAGCACGTTAAACATTTGAGGATAGCATTACAAACTTTAAGGGAACAAAGGCTATACGGAAAATTGAGTAAATATGAATTTTGGTTGAATAAAATTGCTTTCTTGGGTCATATAATATCTGAAAATGGTGTATCAGCAGATCCTAAAAAGATAGAGGCTGTGATGGATTGGCCTATACCAAAATTAGTATAAGAAGTTCGCAGTTTTCTAGGGATGGCTGGATATTACAGACGTTTGTACAAGATTTTGTAAAAATTGCGTCTCCTCTAACTAAGTTGACGCGAAAGGGAATCGAATATGTCTGGACAGAAGGGTGCGATAAGGCATTTGAAGAATTGAAACTAAGACTGACAACATTACCCGTATTAGCAATTTCAGATAACACTGGAGGAATGAAAATCTATAGTGATGCTTCAAAACTAGGACTGGGATGCGTGTTGACTCAACATGGAAGAGTGATTGAGTTTGCATCAAGACAATTAAAACCTCATGAAAGAAATTATCCCACTCATGACTTAGAACTAGCATCAATAATTCATGCTTTGAAAATTTAGAGACATTACTTACTAGGACAAAGAGTGGAAGTGTACACTGATCATAAAAGTTTGAAATACATTTTCACTCAAAAGGAACTAAATATGAGACAGAGACGATGATTGGAGTTAGTAGCAGATTATGACTTGGAAATTAAATATCATCCAGGAAGGATCAATATAGTGTCAGATGCTCTGAGTAGAAGACCTGCAATAGAAAGATTGACTCAACAAAAGGAATTGTTGACAGAACTACAAAGAATGTAATTGGAAATAATTCTATCAGGAATGATAGCACAACTTATGGAAAGGCGACTACAGTCACCATTGATAGAGCAGATCAAGCAAGCCCAAGTCGATGATGAAAGCTTCCAAAGGTTAAAGAGCAAAATTGAGACAGGTAAGAGGCCTGAGATGAAGATACACTCAGATGGGACTATTAGATTCAGGGAGAGATTATGGGTGCCCAAGGGAGAGACAAGGAAGAGAGTTTTAGAAGAAGCTCATAAATGAGCATATTCCATTTATCCCAGAGGCAATAAGATGTACAAGGATATGAAGAGGTACTTCTGGTGGTCGGGCATGAAAAAAGAAATTGCAAGACATGTATCCATGTGTTTTACTTGCCAACAAGTGAAGGTCGAATATCAGAAAATAGCTGGATTACTTCAACCCTTAGCAATTCCAGAATGGAAGTGGGAATAAATATCAATGGATTTTGTTACGGGATTACCAAGGAGCACCAAAGGTAATAATGCGATTTGGGTGGTAGTGGACCGACTGACCAAGTCAACTCATTTTATCCCATTTAGGGTTGGTCAGTCAACAGAAGTATTAGCAAAAAGGTTCATGCAGGAAGTGGTGAGGTTACATGGAGTTCCATTTAGAATTGTCTCAGATAGGGATACAAGATTTAAATCACAATTCTGGAAGAAATTGAAGGATAGTTTAGGAACGCATTTAGACTTGTCTTCAGCATATCACCCGCAAACAGATGGACAATCAGAATGTACTATCCAAATATTTGAAGACATACTTAGAGCATGTATGCTAGATTTTGGAGGATCTTGGGAAGACCATTTATATATGGCGGAGTTTTCCTACAATAATAGCTATCAAGAGAGTATCAAAATGGCACCATTTGAGTCTTTGTATGGCAGAAAATGTAGATCTCTATTATATTGGAACGAGATTGGAGAACGGAGTATTTTGGAACCTGAATTAATTACTCAAGTAACAGAGCAAGTAAAGGCTATTAGGGAACATATGAAAGCTACACAAGATAAACAAAAGAAATGGGCAGATCGACGTAGAAAATCATTAGAGTTTGAAATAGGAGATAAGGTGTTTATCAAGATATCGCCAATGAAGGGAGTGATTGGATTCAGCAAGAAGGGAAAGTTTAGTCCAAGATATATTGGACCATTCGAAATTACAGAAAGAATTGGGAATCTTGTATACAGATTATCATTACCTCATGAGATGGAAACTATTCATGATGTATTCCATGTGTCGCAATTAAGGAAGTGCTTGGGCAATGAACATAAGGCTGTGGACTTGTCCGAGGTGGATCTGAGACCCGATCTAAAGTATGAGAAACAACCTGTAGCAATCATTGATCGACAGGAGAAAATCCTAAAGAACAAAGTGATACCGTTGGTCCTTGTTTCATGGGATGCACGATCACCTGGGGACTCCACTTGGGAACTTGAAGGCGATATCAAAACAAAATACCCGTACCTATTTTCATTATCAGGTATGTAAGTTGAGTCTATTTTTATATGACAACACGTACCTGTATATAATAGTATACTTTTTAAAAGTGGAATTTCGAGGACGAAATTCTTTTATTAGGTGGGTAGAATGTAACACCCCAAAATTATCATTTCAAATTATCAAGACAAAAGTTTCTTTCTATACACCTTCCACTTTAATTAAGTTTCCAAGGGCACCCCTTTGGCATTTTGTGGGAATGAGTTGTTAGAAGAGAGTAAGATGTGGCACTCTAGTTGACATTTGTCATGCATGCAAGAAGTCTTAGGACTAAGCTAGAGGATAAGGTGACCAAAATGCCCTTAGGAATATATATCCTTATTCTCTCAAAGAGAATTCTTATCAAAAGAACAAAATAGAAATCACTCTTGGTTCTTGTAGTTCGTTGAGTAAAGGAAATGGAAGGGAGGCTTTGCTAAAATAAAGGAGGAGATTAAAGAGAATAGAGGAAAGTATCACCTTGTTCTTGCTCTCTCTTTGAAATTGTATTTGAGTGCAAGTAGCAAGTATTATCTTTCTTAGAAATTATTTTGAATTGTATTATGAGTACATGATTCCATTTTCTATATGGATAATTATACATCATTTCGGATCTGCATACTTAGCCTGATTTATGGATGTTGGCAGTGAAAAATTTCTAAGTAAATAGGATTTTCCACAACAGAATGCGGAGCTAGCCTTTCAATTTCGCGTTTGGCAATTTTTAGCTTCGGGTTTGGCACTTTTTAGCTTCGCATTGGCAATTTTTAGCCTTGCAGCTTCGCGTTTGGCTATTTTTAGCTTCGCGTTTAGCAAATTTTTAGCTTTGCATTTGGCAAATTTTAGCTTCGCATTTGGCAATTTTTTTAGCTTCGCGTTTGGCTATTTTTAGCTTCGTGTTGGCAATTTTTAGCCTCGCATTTAGCATTTTTTTAGTTTCGCGTTTGGCTATTTTTTTTAGCTTCGCGTTTGGCAAAATTTAGCTTCGCGTTTGGCAATTTCAGCTTTGCGTTTGGCTATTTTCAGCTTCAAGAGAAACACGGATTTATACACTTGGCAAGATTCGCGGATTTATGATAACATGACATGTGAATATCAACATGATACATGAAGGCAAGATTATTCATGATAACAAGTTCTAGTATCTTTATTACACGACATGATAACAAGTTCTAGTATCTTTATTACATGACATGAAGTATTTTTATGATACGTGTGTACATGATTCCAAATCTTGATTCCTGAACTCTTGATTCTTGTGAAATGATATGTATACAATTTGACATGAAAGTCCACGTGTTTTCTTTAATTTACATATATCATATGCATTACTAACATGGGAAAAACTACGTGATGGATAGATAAGTACTGTATTGTACAAGGATCTTGTTGGCCAACTTCTTGATTAGGTGCTGAGGGCCTTTTATTAGCAGCACTGGATGGTACTGAGCCACCGTCTGATACATGAGTGACCACATGGGTGATGCCCGTTACTTGTTTCATTTAACGGGGTCTGACTTGTAGCACCTAGCGGTGTGTCATGGTTCAGCGCCATGACTTAGAGGCCGGGTCCCGGATATGCACGGGCACTTGTATAATATGAGAAACTGTGTGCTATCTTATCCATCATTGAGTTTCAATTCCAACACTAATATGATATGGACCTGTTAAATTTTACACGAAGCTTATAAATGACTTACATAGTTCTGGTTACATGCAACATGATTGATATTTAATTCGCTTACACTTGTCCCCTTTACATTATTTGTTTCTGCTATTTGAATGAATAGTCTTACTCAATTCATTTTCAGTATTCTTAGGATACATTTGTACCAACGCAATTTATTTATTCTTTTATTTATTTGTACTATGATAGTACACGTGTTTCTTGTTTTGTGTTGCTTGCTGGGTTTAATTCCCTGGGTTTTTTTAAACCCAGATCACGAAAATAGAGAAGGGGAGATTGCTCCAGACAACGATCCTTACTTCACCAACCAGGTCGAGTAGAGGATACTAGCAGCACAATACTATTTGGGTACTTCGCACTTCTTATTCTTATTTCCTTTTTCTGGGCACTACTTTAACTTGTAGTACTTAACTCCTTTGTGTAAATATTTAGAGCAGTGTGCCATTTTATGTAATCAACTCTCTGTATAAATGAAATCCTTTCAGTTTCAGACATGGTTATTCATCTTGACATGGCAGTAGTTACGGTTATTCCAAAATCATGGGACTGTTGAGTTATTTATAGTATTTAAGCAATGCCGTCTACTTAGGAAACAAAAAAGAGAGAGCATAAAGGTAGAGCTGAAGTGGGGGCGTTACACAGCGCAACAGCGGCAGCGCGGTAGTATCAGGCAGCACAGTAGCTGCATAGTAAGTAATAGCAACATAACAACATCAGCAGGAATTGAGATATTAGCTGTAGAACTGCAGCAGGAGCAGTTTTACAGCTGCTAGACAGTAGTAGGACAGCAACAACGACTGCAGAACAGCAGTGGCAGCAGCCAGTAACAGCAAAACAGCAGACCAGTGCAGCAGTGAGGGAAAAAGTGGTGATTCAGAGCCCGTTCGGAATCCAATTCGAGTCGGATTCGAAGCGTTGTTTTCCTGGATTTATTTCCAACAATTGTGGTAGGATTTCAGAGCTCTTCAGCGGGCGAATCAACTTCAGAAATTCCAAGGGACCACTACAAATGCACGAACTTTTTCGGTATTTGGGTAATCTCTAAACTAACCTATTTTCTTCAGCAAAATTTTGCAATTATTTTTTGTGAAATTCTACATAACATTGTTAGTTAGAATTACTAATAATTATTTATCAACTCATTGCTTGCGTGCATACACACATTTTAGGATCCATTTCCTTGCATTTTAGGAACTAAATCTTAAAAAATTTTATTTGATCGTATAGTGCACGCATATAGAATTTGACCGAGTTTAGGAATTTGCATTGCATACACTTATTTGATTATTTGCTTCTTCGTAATGGTAAAATGACCACCCAAAGTTCTAGTAATGTGGATGAAAAGTTAGAAATTATGATGAAACAATTAAAAACTATCACTGAACAAATGGAATAATTTAAAATTGGTAATAAATGATTGGATGCACTATAACAACAAATGGACAACTTAGAAGAACAAAATAATCAAATTTATAGGAATGAATATAACGAAAGGAATCGCGATCAGTATAGAAAATCAAGAGATCGAAATGAAAGGAATAGAGATGAGAGTGTCCCTAGAACTAGACGTGTTGAAAATGACATCACACGTAGGATAAAAATAGAAGCTCCTACATTCGACGGCATTCACGACCCTAAAGTTTTTAGTGACTGGCTCATAGATATGGAATACTATTTTGATTGGTATGACATGCCTGAAGAGCGTAAAATATGATTTGCTCGGATGCGACTGACAGGACCCGCTAGGATATATTAGATATCGGTAGAAAGAGAATGTGACAGATATCTAGATGCGATAGACTTGGAATGACATAAAAACTAGACTTAAAGAGAAGTATCTTCCGGTCACATTTAGGAGTCACCTTTTAGATATGTTGCACAGTCTTCGCCAGGGGAGCATGACGGTCCAAAAGTACATGACTCAATTTGATGAATTGATAGTTCGGATTGATTTGTGAGAGGACCGACACCAGGTGATATCTAGATTTTATTCAGGGCTATGCGCTGACATACAACAAGTCATGCATATCCATTCTCGGAATAAAAATTTCCTTACTCAAACTTGTCAATTAGCAGAAAATATAGAACACTCTCTCAAATTTTTTATTGACCGCAAGTTTACTCCTAGAGCCGGGGAGCAGTCCAGACGCCCTTCTAAAGATAACAAGAGACATAACACCCAATTTAACAAAGACTTTAAGGGTAAAGCCGTAATGGATAAGTCATCTAAATAGGGCACGAAAAGCGTAGAGTGTTTTAGGTGTTATAAGTATGCCACAAAACTTCACAGTGTCCTACTAGAGCTTTACTCGTAGAAGGAGAACATAATGATGATGATGATCTTGAGGAAGAAGTATATGAACCAGTAGAAAACGCTAGTAAGTCAGACGAGAAAATAATCATTTCAAATATGCGCTTAGGCATCGTTAGGTGTCTTTGCACTAAAATGAAAGATGAAGATTGACGTAGCTCTAGCGTTTTCACCATGTACATCACATATAGAGGAAAGAGTTATCGAGTGATGATTGATGGGGGTAATGTTGTGAATATAATCTCAAGAATAACTGTTGAAACAATGGGTCTCCAAACTGAACCCCATCCACAACCATACAACATAACATGGGCATATAAAACTGCTCAATTTATTACCCAGCGTTGTCTAGTACTTATCCAGATGTTAAACTATCATGACCAGCTTTGGTGCGATGTGTTAGATATGATCGCCGCACATATCTTGCTTGGTAGGCCATGATTGTATGATTTAGATGTGACGAGTTTTGGCAAGTCAAATATATATATATTTAAATTTGCACCACCTAAGTCTAGAGATGAGAGCCCAAAGAGCGAAAAAGTCATAGGCCAGATATATAAAAAGTCTCTTCACCTGGGAAGTCGATCACAGTTCCTCAAGGAGAGTCTAGGAGAGAGATTAGTATACGCGGTAATTACTTTAGGAGAGTTTTCTAGTCCACCTATCATTTACCACTCTGAGATTTCATTAGATTCTCATTGATTTTCATGATATCATGCCCGATGAGTTACCTGATGAACTTCCTCCCCTTTGGGACATTCAGTATGCTATTGATTTCATACCAGGGTCCAGTTTGCCCAATTTATCTTATTATATGATGAATCATGTTGAGCACACTGAGTTGAGAAGACAGGTCGATGGGTTATTGCATAAATGTTTTATTAGAGAGTTTGAGTCCTTATGCCGTTCCCGCTCTACTCACACCTAAAAAGGACAGTAGCTGGAGGATGTGTGTTGACAGTCGCACCATCAATAGAATTACCATCAAGTATAGATTTTTCATTTCTAGACTTGATGACTTATTAGATACGATGGTTGACTCTCAAATCTTTTCGAAGATAGATCTTCGAAGCGGATATCATCAGATTCATATCCGTGAAGGTGATGAATGGAAAACTGCCTTTAAAATTAAGGACGGATTGTATGAATAGTTGGTCATGCTTTTTAGTTTATCTAATACACCCAGCACATTTATGCGAGTTATGATCCAGATATTGCATCCTTTCTTTGGCAAGTTCGTTATTATCTATTTTGATGACATTCTCATCTTTAGTTGAACCAAAAAAGAGTATGTTTCTAATTTGACATGGGTTTTAGAGACTCTCCGTAAGGGAAATTATTTGTCAATTTGAAGAAGTGTACATTCTTAGTTTCTTCTGTTCACTTTCTTGGGTTTATTGTCTCTAAAAACGTAATAGCAGCAGACCCTGATACAGTTAAGGCCATAAGAGAATGGCCTACGATCCATGAGGCCTGGAGCTTCCATGGTCTGGCCATATTTTGTAGGAGGTTTGTTAGGAGATTTAGTACCATCATGGATTTGATCACTGATTGACTTAAGATAGGGGAGTTTCAATGGACTAAATTTGCTACTCATGCTTTCGAGAAAATTAAAGAGAAGTTGACCACTGCCCCAGTCCTCTATCTTCCAGATTTCTCGAAGATTTTTAATGTAGCATGTGATGCATCAGGCGTAGGTATAGGTGGTGTCTTGAGCTAAGAAAATCATTCTATCGCTTTTTTTTTTTAGCAAAAAGTGAGACGAAATAACACTATGATATTTATAATCAAGAGTTTTATATAGTAGTGTAATGTTTGCGTCATTGGAGTTACTATTTACTAGCAAAAGAGTTCATTCTATATTCAGACAATCAAACTCTACACTATATCAATTTTCAAAAGAGAGTAGCAAATCGACACATCAAGTGGCTTGAGTTTATTCAGAAGTACAATTTTGTACTCAAACACTGTGCCGGAACTGAAAATAAAACCGCTGATGTATTAAGTAGGAAACTTTGCACTTTACAAACGATGAGTGCAAAAGTTATCGGATTTGAGCAAATCATTTAAGACTATCATATTTGTCAGAAATTTAGTGATATTTATTTATCTCTGATACAAGATCCTCCTATTATAGTAGATACTTTCACTATTGTTGATAGTTTTTTATTTAGAGATACCCGTCTATGTATTCCCAATAATTCTTTGCGAGATCATCTGATTTGGGAGATGCATGCGGGAGGGATTGCTGGTCATTTTGATCGAGATAAAACTATCATTCTTATAGATGACCGATTTTATTGGTCAAGTATTAACCGTGATGTTGCGCGAGTCGTGTCGCATTGTCGAGTTTGTCAAGTAGCTAAAAGTAGGAAGAAAAATATAGGACTCTACACACCATCACATATACTTTTTGCATCTTGGGAGTATTTTAGCATGGATTTCATTTTAGGACTCCCTTGCATACTTAGAAAATATGATGCAATATTAGTTGTGATGGATAAATTTTTCAAAATGGCACATTTTATCCCTTACTGCAAGATTTCGGATGCCTCACATATTGCACACTTGTTCTGTAAAGAGATAGTCCGTTTGCATGACCTTCCTAAGTTAATTGTTTCTGACAGAAATGTTCGGTTCACAAGTCATTTTTGGCGAATTCTCTGAAAGAAAATTGGTACCACACTTAAATTTTCCACTGCTTATCATCCACAAATAGATGGTCAGATAGAAGTCAATCGTAACTTGGGTGACTTGCTTCGATATTTAGTGGGCGACCATTTAACCATATGGGATCTTATTTTGCCTATAACGGAGTTTGCATATAATAGTTCAGTCAATAGATCTACTGGGATGAGTCCATTTGAGATGGTTACAGGTTATAAACCTAGAAAACCTATAGACCTTCTTTCTCTTCCCATAGGTGATAGGCCTAGTACCTCAGCCAAGTCTTTTGCACAGCATTTGCATGATTTGCATTATCATATTCGTCGGCATATAGCAATTAGTAATAATAACTACAAGTCTGCAGCAGACTTGCACAAATAATTGTAGGAATTTGCAGTTAATGATGAGGTAATGGTTAGAATGCGTCTGGAGAGGTTCCCTCCAGAAATCTTGAAGAAGTTTCATGCTCGATGTATGGGTCCATACCGAGTTCTAAAAAAGATTGGTTTTAATACTTATGAGTTTGCGGTTCCCACAATCTCAAGATCAATCCAGTTTTTAACGTCGAGGACCTGACTTCATACCGTACTCTATTTGATTATCTAGTAATTATCCCGAATTTACCATTATCAGCTTTGTTAGGACATCAACATTTTTCCATCCGTACACCGTCTCCTCCTGCTCCACAGAAGCATCATATAGATTATATTGAAGACATTTTGGATATGAGATTGTTTCGACTGCTGATGATGGATATCAGCGCTATTTTGTGTGCTGGCGTGGACATCAGACTCAAATTGCACTTGGTTGTGCACCGAAAAAGTCCAGCAGCTTGACTCGGATTTACTCAATAATTATCATATTCGTCATTTACCGGAGGTTCATATTTTGAAGTCGGGGAGAATTGATGGAAATCAGGATTTGATTTGGGAATAGATTAGATTTGATTATATTTAGATCTTATTAGGATTTGGATTTTATTAGGATATTTGATTGGATCAAAATTTTGGATTCTATTAGGATTTTATTTATTAGGGTTTTCCTATATATATGGGTTTGTATGGAGAATTAAAAAAGGGAAATAATATTTTGAAAATTTCTTGAGAAATTTCTGGTATGGATTTCACTTGAGCAAATCTTTTCTCGTGGATTCGTGGATAGTTTAGGTCAGTGATGTGGGGGCAAGATCAGATATCAAGATAGAAGGTGGAATTTTGAAGTCGATGGAAACATGGTGGTTGGGGTTAGGTTTGATCATGAGGATTTGATTATGAGGTTCTGAGGAGAAAATTTCCCCCTAAGCAGTTGGGTTTGGTGTTGAAATTATTCCATAAAACATGAGGAGAGGGCATAAATTACATACTCTAGTTACACATCATTGGAAGTTGCCTTGGTTCCTGCCTATTATCGTCTGATTACATGTAAATACTGCGGTTGAATAGATTATAGGGATCCTTTTCAAAGCCAAAATTTTTTTGGAGAATGACTTGAATTCCATACTGGGGACGGGTCGTAAGAACTCTGATGGGAGCATGGACATAGGCAGGCGAAACTGTGAAGGAATACCGCTGCAATATCTGAGAAAGCGCAATCTTGGCCTCCAGCACCGCAAGGCCTTGGCCGACACAGTAGCGAGGGCCTGCACCAAATGGAAGGAATGACATGGTATTGGTGGTTGCTCCTGCTGCCCCCTCAATGAACCTCTCTGGCTTGAAGAGGTGAGCATCTTCTCCCCATAGCTGGGTGTCATGGTGAACAATTAACAGTGAAATATTCAACTCTAAGACCTCCCTTGCCACCTTTCTAGCGATCACAACAGCTGGTGGGTGCAACCTTAAGGACTCATTGAGGATCATGGTCATCTGCAATCAAGAAATATGATTGAAAGTATTTCGAAGGCTTAAAAGTCTGCATATCACACACAAATAAAAACTATATGCGTCTACTGTGAAGCAACAAATTTGTTTTCACTTTCGCAATACTTGTTTGTGAATAGGTGAATGATACTTTCTTGAGAAGTATTTACTGTCAGAATTATAATGTGGAATATAACAAGTGGAACTAGAGCAATAGGTGAGGGTAATAGCATAGCGCAAGTGACTACTAAGCATAAGGATCAGTTGGTTCCGGATGTACTCGCACTGAGCTACAAATCAACACAACAAATGGACTTATTTTGAAGCTGGATAGCATGCCTACATTTTAATCTTTCAAATTTAGTTGTTTTAGGAGGTCAGCTACAGATCGTGCAAATCGTGCAGAAAGACTAATTCTGAATCTGGGTTACCTCCTTGTCCATGCTCCCTTTACCTGTGAAGATCGAAAAGTTTGACATGTTGAAAGCTTCACATTAATTTTCTCACTCTGATCATAGGATAATAACACATGATAAATTGCTACATGAGAAACCAACTTCCATAACATGTGATTTTCTTATTCATTGTCATCATAGGAATTCTCAGGGTACTACCTAATTAATAGATGCCAATGGTGCATATGCCCTTACATTCATAAGATTTCCATCAAATCCTACAGACAAACTTCTAGTACCAAGATGAGTTTGGTACAATGATAGAAAATCTAGTTAACCCTCATACATAAACCGACATGAGAACAATAAACTGGTTTTAAAATGTTGCCTCCTAATTGAGAAACAACTTTTACACACAACAAGATAAACGAAACAAAGCAAACTCCCAGTACTGTCTCAAACTCCATAATAAAGCCAAGAGAGGAAAAAAAAAAAAAAAAGTAGTTAAGCATACATAATATCTGATATCTAGCACCTAATATAGATATCCATTCCATGCCTACTTCTTTCCACGAAGATTGCGAAAGTAATCCCTTGGATTATCCTGAAAGGGGGCTCTTGCGATGACTGCGCCCTTCCTACCTGGGGCCTTCATCATCTTGCCAGCGCTGCGGCCATATTTGCTGCAGCACCTATAACAGCAGCGGAGGAAGAGGAGAACCAGAGTAGCGGGAAGGACTCGGGTGAGCCCAACATGAACATACAGATGCAGAGTCTGTGAGCTGCTCTCTGGTGGCAGAACCTGACTGAACTTATCTACGAACAACGCCCAGATGTTGTCCATGGTGTGATGGAGTTGGTTGAATGTCTTCAGGAGGAAGTCGACTGTGCTCTCTCGTGTTCTCCTCTCTGGAGACAGAACCCGGTCGAGTCTTTCTACCAACAATTCCGTGAAGCTCATGAAGATGTGGATGGGGTTGTAGAGTAGTTTTAGTAGGAGGTTACCTTTGCTCTCTCGTGGATCTCTTAGCTTCACTGCCTCTTTGAATTTCTCTACTATGAGCTTCCGAGTTTCTTCCATCTCTCCCTGCAAGAGTAGAAGTGAAGGATGTGATCACAGGAATAAAGGAGACTAGAACATTGACTAGTTGAACAAAGAAAAGAGAAGAATAAGCTTTAGTGAGTGTGAACAAAGAAAAGAGAAGAATAAGCTTTAGTGAGTGGAGTCTCTCTGATTCTTGCTTTCAGGTTTAAAGTGTCACGCACTACAGAAAGTTTATTCTACATAGAAATGACATCATTAGTGCTACGTAATCTATGCCTTTTTCTTTTTAGTAATTCATGATATTTGGATAGATATTAGGATTTTTTTTTTTTTCTATTGAGAAATAAATAGAGAGTAGGATCTAGAAATTGCTTAAAATTGTGATAGTGAACATTTCTATTGTCAGCTGTTTTTTTTTTTTTTTTTAAATTTGATGATGATCTCTTGGGTGTGCATATAGTTTTGTTAGTTGCATGCGGTTTTAAATGGCTGATTCTTTTAAAATATTTTCAAATACATGAAAGCAAGGGAAGAAAAAAAAGATCTTATGAAATTGATGTGGAAGTATGGAATGTTATAATGTTTGTTGTTGGCTTCTTAATTGCAGTTTTGCTATTTCGATTTGTAAATGTCGATAGTTTCCAAACTAAATCCAACTCATTTCAAATCAGAGAATATTTGTTTTCTGACTTGAACCAATTTCTTGATTGTTTTTTCGTGTAACTGAGGATTTCTTGTTTGTACAAACAGAAAGCAAGTTGAGATGAAGATGAGCTCAACCTCAGATGGATCTCCAACTCGGCATGTAAGAGAATCGTCAGTTGCGTAACGGCTAAGTTTCTAAAACCTTCTTCTACCCTTTGCTATCTTTTTCTATAATTTGTTCTTTAAGAATAAACGGCGGATATTAGTCCCCGCGTTACATTAAAAGGAGTAACGAAAATTCAAGTTTGTTGCTCATCAATTATTCTCTTAACTTTATTCCTAGGTGACATAGGAATAAAGACATGGGAGACTAGGAGTGATTGGTGCTTGTCTTTAACGTTATTCCTAGGTGACTTAGGAATGAAGACTTGGGAGACTAGGTGTGAAGACTTAAAGAAAGAAAGTAGAACAACAAGCTTTGGTGCTATCAACACATCCCCTATTTAACCACCCACATTCACCACAGATTTTGATCATACTGAAATACCAAGAATTTTATCGAGGGAAGGTGCTATGAGCATGTACAATATCCTGCAGCAGCTGCTCAAGTATGCAGGCAGTTTGGCTGCCCAAGCCTTGTTGCTTTACTTGATGGGTTACCTTCGCTCCGCTCCGCATGGCACCACAAAGTAGTACGTTTTTCAAGGCCAGAGACCTTATGAAGGCCCCTGGGAAGAAAGGGGAGTTTTTTCTGCGGGAAGGTTTGAAAGGGATCCCAGAGCCTACTTCAGAAATCTCCGCGGCGGGGGACTTTAGGTGCTGGCTAGCTCTCTTATGATACCATCTATCTATCTATCTATCTAAATTATGTTATGCATGTATCTGTGTTTCTCTTGGTGTCATCAGTGATATGTAAGCCTTCGGGCGTTTGATCACCAGTATCTTCTGTCTAGTTATCTTTGCAGTCTTGATCAATAATTTTGTGAAGCTTCTTGACGGTGAACTTCATTCTTGGTCATCCAATTTTTATCGATGTAACAGTTAATTATGATTGTGAGTATTTTATTCACAGTTCTATAAACTTGCACAAGTTACAGAGAATTTATACATTCAGAAATTACAATGCTACATAATTTACATCCAAAGTGCACATAATTTCAGCACTCATTAACAATTTATTCATCTCACGATTGAAGCAAAATAACTAATGTATGCGGCGATACCCTCGACAAACTGCAAAACCACCAAGATGTACATGTAACAGGATCATATGGTACGCATCGGAGGAAGAACATTCATCTTTTTTATAGTTTTCTTTTATTTACAGAAACACATAATCAACCCAACATGTTCAAGCCAAAAGCCAGAAATCTTTATGCCTTCTTGTAGTGATCAGATACCCACCACCTCTCCTGCTCACAGCCAGTGCCATACATGTAGCATTCTGCATGCAGTAGTCGGCGGCTCCAGCACTGTCCTTCCGATTGCCTGACCACATCATCAGCAACCTTTGCTTTGCTTTGCTTTCCTTCTGTCCTAGAACGAAGAGAGATAAATTCTGTTTCACACCTCTTCAACAACTATGGTTGGCCCTCGGTCCTTTCCTTCGACTAGGGAGAGCTCAACCTGTACCTTATGCCATGCCATCAGTTCAATTTTACCATCAATTGCACATTGTATTATTAGTAAAGGCTATAATTTTATTTTATTGGGTATAATGAAATTCTATCCTCTCAAAATAAATAGCAAAAACGATTGTAATTTATGGGTTTTAGGAGAAGAATAACTTGATCACATCAACCACATGAAGTTGCCTTTCGGAGACGCTCATGCTTTGTTAGCCTCAAAGCATGACTTTTTGGCCAAAACTAATATAATTATAACCAATACCATTGAATTCATGAGCCAATTTATAATATATTCACTACTTCAAAACTATAAATCAAATGAATGAAAAATGGCTTAAACATAGGAAACATGACAAGCTAATACCTCACATCGGTAAACGTGTTATGGAAGTGTGGGTTTATATGATTGTTTATTTCAGTATATTGTTTATGTCTTCGAGCACCACAGATGGTGTATTAGGATTTTTCTTTTTATGTTGTAAAAAAAAAACAGAGAGAAGGATCTAGAAGTTGCTTAAAATTGGGATGGTGGACATCTCTATTTTCAGCTTATTATTTTTTTTAAAATTTCATGATCATCTCATGTGTGTGCAATGTGCATATAGTTTTCGTAGTGCTATGGTACTGTTTTAAATGGCTGATTCTTTTAAAAAATCTTTTCAAATCTATGTGCGAGATGTGAGAGAACCACCAGTTGCTCAACAGCTAAGTTTCTAAAACTTCTTCTACTCTTTGCTATCTTTTTCTATAATTTGTTCTTTAAGAATAAACGGCGGATATTAGTCCCCGCGTTACATTAAAAGAAGTAACGAAACTTCAAGTTTGTTGCTCATCAATTATCCTCAACTTTATTCCTAGGTGACTTAGGATGAAGACTTGGGATACTTAACAGTGAAATCTTAAAGAAAGAAAGTAGAACAACAAGCTTTGGTGGGTAGCTTGTCCTTTTTATTCTGACTTTTAAGTTCAATGTTTCATTCACCAACATCTAAAGAACCCAATGCTCACATCCAAAAAAAAATCACATAGGTGCTCTTAGCAATTTGGTGGATGCACTTAGAATCACGTTTAAGAGAAACTCTGGCAGTGAGAAGAAGCTCTAAATATATGATGGGAAAAAAACTTACTTATTGCGCTAAATCAGAGCCCCACACACATATATATATATATATATATATATTTCCTGAAATAGGTTTTAACGAAACGAGCTTACACATAATATTGTAATCAGGACCATATTTTACATGTTATTAACTGCTTATAGCATCCATATACAATTTTCATTAGTCAGGAATCTAGTAAGATCTGAAGATGTTGTAAGAATACATTCTTTTCAATATTTATACCCCATAGTTTTTCCCAGTAATCACTATTGAATTCATGTATATTTAAACTTGAATCTTGGAGCCAATTCACTAGTTCAAAAATAAATGAATTAGGTGAATGGAAAATAGTTTCAAAGAGGAGTACATAACAAAGGGAACAAAAAGGAAAGAAGAAAAAAATAATCCCACATTGGCTAGAAGTTTGTTAGGATGTGGGTTTATATAGGATTGTTTGTTTCATGACATTGCTTATGTAAGGAGAGGAGAAACCTTGAGCACCACGGGTGGTGCTACGCACCGCCCGCACGCGCGTGTGCGAGAGCGAATGGGCGTTTAGGGCGCTTTAGTGGCGCACCTGGCACTTCGAATTTTCTTTTCTTCTTCCTTCTTCTGCAAACAGAAACTTGGTCTTTTGTGTGCGAGAGTGTTTTTTATCAGATTCGCTAGAGCAACAGGAGTGTTCTTTATCAGATTCGCTAGAGCAACAGGAGTGTTCTTTATCAGATTCGCTAGAGCAACAGGATTGCGACTTCCTTCCTGTTGCAGACAGGTCGTTGTATCCTGAGAGACCGACGCGCACTACAATCCAGAAGTAAGCGGTGGAGGGCGAATCGGTTTTAAGGAGATAGTGTTCAATACTAGCCTCGATCATCTTCTTGTCTTCATCAGTTCTGCATACGTTCATCCTTTTGAATACAGGTTTTTTTTTTTTAATCCAGTAATTTATTTATTCTGTTTAGGATAATAAACTAGTTCCAGAAGAACAGTTTAATAGTTTTCTGTAAACAGTAATAGGAATATTCTTCTAATTCAAATCTGGAAAGATATAGACTACTATTATACATATCAATTCGTAATTCTTCTTCTCCAACTTTATTTCTGATTGAAATATAACACTGAAATCTGTGCATAATAACAGTAGTAATTCTGTTAACTAATAACAGTAATAATTCTGTCCATAAAAAAAACCACTGAAATCTTTTAATCTAAAACAATACTGAAATAACCAACATTCTTAAAACCGAATAAATTTGTTTTAGATTAAAATAGACTACTGCTGTGCAATTAATTAGAACTTGTTATTCAATCACTTGTTATTTTATATTTAAAATCTAGTTGCTTCTAGAAAAAGATAATTACTTTCTGTGTAGAGAATAGATAGATTTATTGAAGAGATTTTATATGATATTCTGATCTAAAGTAAGAATTGATTTTCAATTTTTATTAGAAAGATTAAAATTTGTTACAAATATTAAGATAGATAAAATTTTATATCTGTAGATGGCCACTGCATCTGATATGTCCACTGTGGTAACTCCTGTCATGGTTACTCCAACTGTGCTTTCAAGCCAGTATAAGAAACCAGAGAAGTTCAGTGGCTCGGATTTTAAGAGATGGCAACAAAAAATATTGTTCTATCTCACTACACTAAATCTGGCCAAGTACTTGAAGGAGACTGTACCGACTCTTATTGAAGATGATCAACAGTCAGTGAAAGCGGTTGATGCATGGAAACATGCTGACTTCTTGAGTAAGAATTATATCATCAATGGATTGGACAATATACTATATAATGTATATAGTTCAATTGCTACTGCTAAGCAACTTTGGGAGTTCTTAGACAAGAAATATAATACAGAAGATGCCGGCTCTAAGAAATATGTAGTCGGTAAATTTCTGGATTATAAAATAGTTGATTCTAAAAATGTAATCAACCAAGTACAAGATCTTCAAGTGATCATTCATGAAATTCATACTGAAAGTATGACTATTAGTGAATCATTTCAAGTGGCTGCAATTATTGAAAAATTACCACCATCTTGGAAAGAATTCAGATATTACCTAAAGCATAAACGAAAAGAAATGACACTTGAAGATCTGATTAAACGTTTGAGGATCGAAAAAGATAACCGTCTTTCTGAAAAAAAAATTGAAAATCCATACAATGTTTCTAAAACTAACGTTATGGAAAATTCCAATAAGTCTAATGACAGGAAGTAAAGCACAATGGTGAAGACTCTAAGAGTGGTAACTCGAAGAGATTCAATGGCAAGTGCTACAACTGCGACAAGCATGGACATCGTGCAAAGAACTGCCGTGTACGCAAAGGACCAGATTCTTCAAAGAAGAAGAAGCATCCTAGTGCAAATTTGGCCGAAGAAAAAAATCTTTGTGCAAATGTAGATGTAAACTGTACATCTGTTGTCTCAGAAATTAACCTAATTGGTGGCAATTCTAAAGAATGGTGGGTGGATACTGGGGCCACTCGCCACATCTGCGCCAACAAGTGGATGTTCTCTACATATGAACATGTGGAAGGAGAATTACTCTACATGGGTAACTCTGCAACCTCCAAGGTTGAAGGACGAGGAAATATTGTAGTAAAGATGACTTCGGGAAAAGAACTTACTCTTACTGATGTATTTCATGTATAAGATGTCTGCAAGAATCTGGTTTCAGGATCAGTCTTGAGTAAGAAAGGGTTTATACTTGTATTTGAGTCTGATAAGTTTGTACTTACAAAAAATAGTGTATATGTAGGCAAGGGGTATATGACAAATGGTCTATTTAAAATAAATGTAATGACCATTGCCCCTAAAGTTAATAATAAAATTGATTCTTCTACTTATATGACTGAGTCACCTCATATATGGCATGGTGATTAGGACATATTAATTATTATACTTTGCAAAGATTAATAAATTTAAATATATTGTCTAATTTTAATATAAACTTTGATGATAAATGTGAAACATGTGTTGAATCAAAAATGGCTAAGCTTCCATTTTATTCTATAGAATGTAGTACTGAACCTTTATAATTAATTCATACAGATATTTGTGATTTAAAATCTGTTCAAACTAGAGGTGGAAAGAAATACTTTATTACTTTTATAGATGATTGTACTAGATATTGTTATGTATATCTAATGAGAACAAAATATGAGACAATTGAAATGTTTATACAATATAAAAATGAAGTTGAGAATCAACTTAGCAAAAAGATAAAAATGCTAAGAAGTGATAGAGGTGGTGAATATGAGTCACCATTTGCACAAACTTGTCCAGAACATGGTATTATACATCAAACAACTACTCCTTACACACCTCAGCAAAATGGAATTGCTGAGCGTAAGAACAGAACATTAAAAGAAATGATGAATGTCATGTTAATAAGTTCTGGTTTACCTCAAAACATGTGGGGGAAGCTTTACTTTCTGCCAATCATATTCTCAACAAAATACCCCAAAAGAAACTAGATAAAACACCTTATGAATTATGGACAGGTCGAGCACCTAACTATAAATTCTTAAGAGTGTGGGGGTGTCTTGCAAAACTTGCAATTCCTAATCCTAAAAGGACTAAAATTGGACCTAAAACTATTGATTGTATATTCATTGGATATGCATATAATAGCAGTGCATATCATTTCTTTGTTTTCAAATCAGATCATCTAGAGATACATAAGTACTCTATTATTGAATCTAGGAATGCAGTACTCTTTGAGAATATTTTTTCTAGTAAAGAATATGGACCAAGTTCTCCTAAAAGGACTTGTGATGAAATTATAAGAGAAACAGAATCTGATTCTGAAAATAAAACTAATGAGGATGAATGTAGACGGAGCAAAAGGGCCAGGGTTAATAAATCATTTGGTCCGGATTTTCTACATATATATTAGAAAATGAACCTCAAACTTATAAAGAGGCTATGTCTACACCTGAAACTCCTTTTTGGAAAGAAGCCGTAAATAGTGAAATTGAATCAATTATTCAAAATCACACATAGGAACTTGTAGATCTTCCTCCAGGAAGTAAACCATTAGAATATAAATAGATTTTTAAGAGAAAGATAAAACCTGATGGGTCTATAGATAAATACAAAGCTAGACTTGTAGTAAAAGGCTATAGACAAAAGGAAGGTGTTGATTATTTTGATACATATTCACCTGTAACTAGAATAACATCCATAAGATTAATAATTGCTTTTGCTGCATTATATAATCTTGAGCTTCATCAAATGGATGTAAAAATAGCATTTTTAAATGGTGAATTAGATGAAGAAATTTACATGGAACAACCTAAAGGGTTTGTAGTTCCAGGTAAAGAAAAGAAGGTGTGTAGACTTGTTAAGTCACTTTATGGACTTAAACAAGCACCTAAACAATGGCATGAGAAATTTGATCAAGTTATATTGTCAAATGAATTTCGTTATAATGAATGCGATAAATGTGTACATGTAAAAGGGGATATGCATAACTATGTCATTGTATGTTTATATGCGGATAACATGATTATCACCGGTAGCACGGTAGCTTTAATTAAAGAGGTAAAAATCATGTTAACACAGAAATTTGACATGAAAGACTTAGGTATTGCAGATGTTATTCTTGGTGTTAAAATCTCCAAGACATCTGATAGATATATCTTATCCCAGTCACATTATATCGAGAAGATACTCGAAAAATTTGACAAGGAAAAATAATGATATAGGTAGGACACCTGTAGATATGAGTCTACATCTTACAAAGAATATAAGTGCTAGTATAACACAATTAGAATATTCTCAAATCATTGGCAGTCTTATATATTTAATGAACTGCACAAGACCTGATATTGCATACTCAGTAAGCAAACTGAGTAGGTTTACAAGTAATGCAGGGAGAACCACTGGAAAGCAATATTTAGAGCACTCAAATATTTGAGGTACACTACTAACTATGGGTTGCACTATACTAGATATCCAGTAGTGATAGAAGGATACACTGATGCTAACTGGATTACAGATTCTAAAGAAATCAAATCTACAAGTGGATATGTATTTACTATTGGAGGTGCAGCTATCTCTTGGAAATCTTTAAAACAAACGTGTATAGCTAGATCCACTATGGAATCTGAGTTTATCGTTTTAGATAAAGCTGGAGAAGAAGCAGAATGGCTTCGAAACTTTTTAGAAGATATTCCAATATGGCCTAAACCTGTGTTAGCAATTTGCATCCATTGCGACAATCAATCAGCAATTGGAAGGGCACAGAATGTATTGTATAATGGAAAGTCACGACATATACGTCGTAGACATGAAACTGTAAGACAGCTGCTTACAAACGGAATAATATCTCTTGATTATATAAAATCAAAGGATAATATTGCAGATCCATTAACAAAAGGCTTGATCAGAGATCAAGTATATAAGTTATCAAGGGGAATGGGATTACAGCCTACTAAATAGAATAACTCTATAATGGCAACCCAACCTAGCTGAGTGGAGATCCCAAGATTTAGGTTCAAAGGGACAACCGAATTATGGGGGAACTCGTAAGAATCACCGAGGAAATAATTCATATCTCATTTCTATAGTAAAATAGTGATTAACCTGCAATGTGTAAGGATAGGCTAAGTTTTTAATAATCCTTATATCTTGGAAATCCAAGTAGAGTACAGCAGGATACTCTTAATAAGAGATTACCTATATGAGTGAGAAGGGGCCGCTTCTATGAGAATGATAAAGGCTAAATTCTCTAGAGCACTCATAAAATTACTAGGTTGTCCAGGGCCAAAACGGACACAACATAAAAAATCTGTTAAAGTTGAAAGAAATCGTGTGAATATTATTGTTTTAGTTTACATCAAAAGCTGAACAGTTCAAAAACATCGTGTTCACTGGTTAGCGAGTAAACTCGATAATATTTCACTAGGGAAGGTTTAAAGCCAAAAGTCACCTCTCCCGATGCGGTAACTTTCTATTATACTCTCTGTTTAGTTGCATCAGTGTCTAAGTCATTTTCATTCATGTGGGGAATTGTTGAATTCATGTATGTTTGAACTTGAATTTTTGAGTCAATTCACTAGTTCAAAAATAAATGAATTAGGTGAATGGAAAATGGTTTCAAAGAGGAGTACATAGCAAAGGGAACAAAAAGGAAAGAAGAAAAAAATAGTCTCATATTGGTTAGAGGTTTGTTAGGATGTGGGTTTATATAGGATTGTTTGTTCCATAACATTGCTTTTGTAAGAAGATGAGAAACCTTGAGCACCACGGGTGGTGCTACGCACCGCCCGCACGCGCACGCACACGTGCAAGGACAAATGGGCGTTTAGGGCGCTTTAGTGGCGCACTTGGCACTACGATGGATCTCCAACTTGGTATGTAAGAGAATCGTCAGTTGCATAACGGCTAAGTTTCTAAAACCTTCTTCTACCCTTTGCTATCTTTTCCTATAATTTGTTTTTTGAGAATAAGTAGTGGATAGTAGTCCTCCGTATTTTGTTAAAAGAATTAACGAAACATTCTAATACATATATACTTAAAGATTTAGGATTTTTCTTTTTATGTTGTAAAAAAAAAAAAAAAACAGAGAGAAGGATCTAGAAATTGCTTAAAATTGGGATAGTGGACATTTCTATTTTCAGCTTATTATTTTTTTAAAAATTTCATGATCATCTCATGTGTGTGCAATGTGCATATAGTTTTCGTAGTGCTATGGTACTGTTTTAAATGGCTGATTCTTTTAAAAAATCTTTTCAAATCTATGTGCGAGATGTGAGAGAACCACCAGTTGCTTAACAGCTAAGTTTCTAAAACTTCTTCTACTCTTTGCTATCTTTTTCTATAATTTGTTCTTTAAGAATAAACGGCGGATATTAGTCCCCGCGTTACATTAAAAGGAGTAACGAAACTTCAAGTTTGTTGCTCATCAATTATCCTCAACTTTATTCCTAGGTGACTTGGGATGAAGACTTGGGAGACTTAACAGTGAAAGCTTAAAGAAAGAAAGGAGAACAACAAGCTTTGGTGGGTAGCTTGTCCTTTTCATTCACTTTTAAGTTCAATGTTTCATTCACCAACATCTAAAGAACCCAATGCTCACATCCAAAAAAAAATCACATAGGTGCTCTTAGCAATTTGGTGGATGCACTGAGAATCACGTTTAAGAGAGACTCTGGCAGTGAGAAGAAGCTCTAAATATATGATGGGAAAAAAACTTACTTATTGCGCTAAATCAGAGCCCCACACACACACACACATATATATATATATATATATATATATATATATATATATATATATATATATATATATATATATATATATATATATATATATATATATATATATTTCCTGAAATAGGTTTTAACGAAACGAGCTTACACATAATATTGTAATGAGAACCATATTTTACATGTTATTAATTGTTTATAGCATCCATATACAATTTTCATTAGTCAGGAATCTAGTAAGATCTGAAGATGTTGTAAGAATACATCCTTTTCAATATTTATGCCCCCACAGTTTTTCCCAGTAATCACCCCCACTCCTTCTCATACATTATCAAAGCTTTTCTTTTTCAAGTTAATAAACAAAGTGGAAACAAAAGCAACTCCACTTCTCAACACAACTTTGCCCGAAGCAAGTCACCCACTTCCCCTTGCCAGCACCCAGTCATCTACTTTCATATAAATCATACCTCATAGTTTATTATTAGTCATTCATAGCTAACTATAACACATCATGATCTTGTAGTAATAACTGCTGAGCTTTTTATCCCAAGTGCTTGAAGCAGACTACACGAGAATCCCACTCTTTCCTACCGACTCTGGCATTCATATATTTTCATATGACTTTCATCTATATTTTCTTCGGTTAAACTCTATTAGTTAAATATGTGCTTGGTCTATATTGCATATGGTCAAACTATTAGAGGCATTGGTTGAATTGGTGTATGTACAAGATCTACATCGCTCATGATCATACCATTATAGTCTTTCATCGAACTGGTGCATCACACATGATTAAACCATTCGTTGGCAACACATAACGATCTTGCAAGTAGAAAAATTCCCCACAACCACCAGAGGAAGAAGAAAGAGATCATACTAAAGAGAAGATTTCATTACATTAATTTCTAGCTTCAAGATAGTCCACAGAAAAGCACACCACACACCACACATCACTACAGGGGGCTACAATAGTAGTGATCATTCAAATTCAAGCAAATCGGCCAGCAACAACCTCTAGTGCTACCAGTACTTGGGCAGTTCCTTGTTGGCCCGGAGATCGCGGAAGTAACCTCTGGGGTTCCCCTCAAACATGCCCCTCGGCATCATCGCCCCGCCTCGGCCCGGCGCCTTCATCAGCAGCGCCTCAAACTCGAGTGGATCCAACTCCTCCCCCTCTTCTCCAGGCTTGGAGCAGCAGCAGCAGCAGCGGCAGCAGAAGAAGCACGAGAGGCAGCGGCGGAGGCCGGCGAAGGGCCTGAAAGGCCTGCAGCAGCAGCAGTGGTAGAGGCAGAGGAGGACCAGCGAGACGGGCAGCACGACGGTGAGGCCCACGTAGGCCCAGTGGTGCAGGGTCTCTGATCTGGTCTCAGGAGGCAGGAGCTGGTCGAACTTGTGGACCACCCAGCTCCAGATTCCGGCCAGGAAGTGGAGGAACTCACTTCCTGCGGAGCTGCTTGCTAGCAACTTCCTTGCTTCTCCCTCCATCACTGACTCTTGCACTTTCTTCGCACAGCACAGCAGCAGCAGGTGGAGAAGTCCTTCTACTTATATTAATGCTTTCTGCTCGCCGCTTTTCCCGGAACCACCCACAGAGAAGGTGAAAGTGGCCCCACCCACGAAGAGGTGAGAGTGACTTTGCTTTGCATAATCATGGAGGTGAGGTCAGCAGGGAGTTAAAGGCCAATTCAAACTTCAAATCAAATGTATATTTGACAACACTGGCTAGGCTTGAGCCCATGCCTGGACCCAGACCCATAGAAGGCGGGCCAGGCAAAGCTGGGCTAATCCGATTTATTAAGAAATGGGCTTTTTAAATTTTTTTTTTTTCCCCCCCCAGAAATTAAAGGGAGTTTCTAAAGGGGCACACCATTTTTCCTAGTTAGCCCACTTAAAAATTTCAATTATATTACAAGTTTGCCGATTTTTTTGACTGGATTGCCCTTGTCTTCAACCACTTTCTCTTTCTCTTCTCAAACTGCAATTCAGTGAACAAAAAAAAAAAAAAAACCTAAAACCTACGTCTATTCCATCAAATCTTTTTCCATATTAAATAATCTCATAAATTAAATTCGAAAATTGAATTTATTAGATATTTGCTTACTTAAAAATCCTAGAAATATTGTGAGTTGATAAAAATTAAGAACAAAAAAAAAAAAAACTCATAGTCTGGACAGTCCATAACTGTCCGGACTGGAAGTCCGGACAAATAAATTTTGTCTGGGTGTATACCCCGAACAGGAGTTAAGTAATATTTGTTTGTTTTATTACCCACAAAGTTGTTGTGGCATAGTGGTTAGTAGTCTTGCAATGTCACATGGGTGACCCAAGTTCAATCCCTGACAATAGCAAGCAAATTTTTATTTTTTTTTCCTTCTTATTAGACCACCACTATGATGTCTAATCACTTTTTACTTTATTTTATTTTTCTCAAATAAATAATATTTTCTCCCAACTAAACAGAGTTTATTCAATTTAGTTTCCATTCCTATTCGATTTGGTTTTTTCGAAAATAATAAATATTTACATATGCTAACCACCATAAACAATAAGAAAAATAGAATTAAATATTTGCAACCCATTCCAGAAAACAAAAAAAAAAAAAAACAATTACCAATAGATTCAAAACACACTAATATACCAGCTTAATCATATGGTAAAGAAAATCACGTAATTTATTATTAATTCGGAGTATGAGAAATCCCTGACAACAACAGCAAGCAAATTTTTATTTTTTTTGATATTTTGGTTTGCGATTTTTTTAACATTTTGGTTATTGTAACAAAAGCATACCGCTATAAATTTTTCTTCTTATTAGACCGCCACTATGATGTCAATCACTTTTTACTTTATTTTATTTTTCTCAAATAAATGATATTTTCTCCCAACTAAACAGAGTTTATTCAATTTAGTTTCTATTCCTATTCGATTCAGTTTTTTCGAAAATGATAAATATTTACATATGCTAACCACCATAAACAATAAGAAAAATAGAATTAAATATTTGCAACCCATTCCAGAAAACAAAAAAAAAAAATTACCAATAGATTCAGAACACACTAATATACCAGCTTAACCATATGGTAAAGAAAATCACATAATTTATTATTAATTCGGAGTATGAGAAAGATATAATCAACCGACTGAGATTATAGAACTTATACACAAATTTTATGCTTTCCAACTACAGATTTCATTAATACACAAATAAATCCAAATAAATTCAAAAGATAAAAAATAAAAAAGGGGAAAAAATTGGCTCTCTTTTCCATCTGCCGCCAGTTCTTTAGTTGGGGCTGAAAATTCTTAGTGAGCCTCATACCATGCGGAGATTCTTGTATGAATCCATGCCTGCATATAGTCAACAATTTGGTGTTTGGAGTGGAATTCAAATAGGATAAACATATTTGAGGGAAATGCATTTAATTAAATACATCAAAAAAGTTCAGATGAGGACAAAATAAATCAACTTATTTCATAAATATCATACAAGTGTATATAGATAGAAAATTATAAATCAATCTTAACTATTTTGTTAAAAAGCATCTGAACAGTTAAAGAGTTTCCTATATCCAATGAATCATAATAAACTTCTTTTTTTCTTTCAAGCTTAAACCCTATTTCAGCATAATTTTGTTTACTATTAACAACTTTATCATCTTGAATGAGAAAATTAAGACCCAACAGCTAAAAACCGAGATGTTGCTTTCTTCCTCCTTAACGAGGTAGTTGGTCGTACGCGAGAAAATTCTGCTGGATCTATCTATGGAATACAAAGATATTTTATTCATAAATATTATTTATCAGAATAATAAGTTCTCTATGTGTAAGTAAATAGTTACAAAGTAAAATTTGCTACAAATATCATATTTTCTCTATTTTTTTTGCTGCAAGATAGTGTAATATTAAAATTTAAAGACATTGAAAACTTCTTTTGCTGCTTAAAATCAACCATTAGGACAATACCATCAAACTTCAAAATTAACTAATAAAATTTAATATTAACGTCCATGATTATAAAATTAATTAAATTTCGCATATTTTACAACTAGGATTACAATATTAATTTTTCTTATAAATTATAATATAAATAGTAAAAAACAAAAACAAAAAATTGCTACAATCAAATTTGTTACCTCCTCTTCTTTTCCTCTTCTCCAACCCAACAAAATCACCAAACTCTAATATTGAAGAGTTGTTTGATCCAAAAAAGAAAAAATTAAAATTTTAAAAAAAATTACTAGATTAGGAAATCTCACCAAGCAACGGCAGGAAGGCGGCGGCGGGAGAATGGTGGTAGCGACGAGGTGAGCGGCAACATCGGCGTGAGATCGACGGCGGTGGCAGCGACGAGAGCTCGGCGGCCCCGGTTTTAGCAACGAGAGAGAGAGAGGGAGATTTAGAAGGAGGAGGTAGAGAAGGAGAAAGAGAGGATTGGGGGAAGTGGGAGGGGAAGAAGGGTTAGGGTTTTTTGGGTTTGGTAATTTGAGAATATTTAGTGTGCTCACTAGGAAAATCCTCTCTTTTGTAAATACTATATGGGCTCACTAGGAAATCTGGGCTCACTAGGGAAAATGGTGTGCTCCTTTGGAAACTCCCGCAATTAACTCGAGTGCATGATAGATCTTGTATCAATATTCTATCTGGCGCAAGATCCGATCTGAACCTGCGGTCCGATCAGAACCTGGACTCGATACTATGGTATCGCGGCTCAGATTCAATGTATCGTGCAAAACGCAGTCCACTAAGTCTTGGGTGTGCCAAAATCAAAAAATGTTGCTTGGTATGGTCAAGAGAGGTGTTTCCAAGGAGTCTCATGCAAAATATCACGAGTCCAACTACTTTCAAGCCTTCTCCAAGTCCCAATTGAGATCAGTTAATGAATGAATCATCAATATACGTCCTCTGCATAAATGTAATCAGCATTCACGAGGAAATCAAAAGTATGCAATAAGTTAGTGGAATAGGCTTAGTCCTACCATTTATACTTTCAAAAAAAAAAAAATTGTACTCCAGGGAGACTCAAATTTTTAATGTGGCAAAAAAAATATTTATGTTTAAGTTTGACTGCACCTACAGCCGAAGAACAACCCCATCTGAACATTTTAAAAGCCCATTCACGCATGCACGAAGATTGAGGAGCCTTTCTCCATTGATTCTCTCAATGGAACCTATCAACACATCCCCGATTTAACTCACCCACATTCATCACAGATTTTGATCACACCAAGAATTTTGTAGATGGAAGGTGCTAAGAGCAAGTGCAAAGGCCTGCAGCTGGTGCGAGCTAAATTGGGCTGGTGCGAACAAAGTTGTGTGGCAGCTGCTTAAGTATGCAGGCACTTGGGCTGCCGAAGCCTTGTCGCTTTCCGTGCTGGGTTACCTTGTCCCTGCTCGGCTTGCCACCACAGCATCGTACGTTTTCAAGGCCAGAGACCTTATGAAGGCCCCTGGGAAGAAAGGGGAGTTTATTCTGAGGGAAGTCTTCGAAAGGGATCCCAGAGCCTACTTCAGAAATCTCCGCGGCAAGGGACTTTAGGCGCTGGCTAGCTCTCTTTTGATACCATCTATCTAACTATCTATCTAAATTATCTTATGCATGTATCTGTGTTTCTCTTGGTATCATCAGTGATATGTAAGCCTTCTGTCTAGTTATCTTTGCAGTCTTGTTCAATAATTTTGTGAAGCTTCTTGACGGTGAACTTCATTCTTGGTCGTCCAATTTTTATTGATGTAACGGTTAATTATGATTGTGAGTATTTTATTTAAAGTTCTATAAACTTGCATAAGTTACAGAGAATTTATGCAGAGAACTTAAAAGTTACATTCAGAAATTACAATGCTACATAATTTACATCCAAAGTGCACATAATTTCAACAATCATTAACAATTTATTCATCTCACGATTGAAGCAAAATAACAAATGTATGCTGGGATACCCTCGACAAACTGCAAAACCACCGAGATATACATGTAACGGGATCATATGATACGCGTCTGTGGAATAACATTCATCTTTTTTATAATTTTTATTATTTACAGAAACGCATAACGAACCGAGTCTGTTCAGGCCAAAAGCCAGAAATCTTTATGCCTTCTTGTAGTGATCAGATACCCACCACCTCTCCTGCTCTTTCTCCTCACAGCCAGTGCCATACATGTAGCATTCTGCACGCAGTAGTCGGCGGCTCCAGCACTGTCCCTCCGATTGCCTGCCCACATCATCAGCAGCCTCCAAGTGATCGATCTTTGCTTCTGTCCTAGAACGAGGAGAGATATATTCTGTTTTCTCGCCTCTTCAACTATGGTTGGCCCTCGCTCTTTTCCTTCGACTAGGGAGAGCTCAACCTGTACCTGATGCCATGCCATCAGTTCAATTTTACCATCAATTGCACATTGTATTATTAGTTCAGGCTAAAGTTTTAATAGGTTTTAGGAAGAAGAATAACTTGATTAAGTTAACCAACATAGCAGCTATTGCATCATTTTGACAAATTAATTAGCTCTAGCAATCTAGAAATCAATGTGTGTATATTGAAGAAAATGATGCTGAAGCTAAAGTACGCATTACCTCTGGCCTTTTTGCTTGACAGATGCTCCTCATTGCATTTAGAAGCTCATACTCCTTTGGACTCCTCTCCCTCTCAATCTCATCACCTGCAACCACAGCAATGAACCACAAAATCCTCTTCTGAACCAAATCAATCAAGTCCTGAATCAAAAATGTCACCATGTTTCGATGGCTTAGCAACGTCGAGCAGAACCACCGTGTCGCTGCTCTGCACTGAATGAGACAGCGCCCATTGCAGTGCACACTTTGCCTCTGCGCTCGAATCCACCGCAACCATCACCCTCCTACCAACATAACCAACCACTGCATTGCTGCACTCCTTCTCCTCATTGCCTGCAGGCTCAGGGCCCTGACTGGCCTGTACTGCAGGCCTGGATTCGATCGGTGGTGACCGCTTTCGCACCAGCGTCGTGAGCTGGCTGAGGCAGAAGCCCGGCAGCCTCGCGCCGGGCCGGCCCATGATGAGATTGGAGACAATGTGAGGTGGAAGATGATGAAGGAGGAGGAAAGTGTTGAACAACTGGCAGTTTGCTGGCTGCACTGCAGCCCTTTTTGAGTTTTGTTTTGTTATCCTTATGGTTGTCAATTTTTTCTTTTTTCTTTTTCTTTTTTTTTAAACAAATATCAGGCTTCTCTCATGCCATTTCTTTTTTGTTATGTTCATGAGCTTTTTGGGTGTGGGATCAGAGCTGTGGGTGGTTGGAATGAGAGTGTTGGCATTGTTTGAATGATGAGCTCCATGGGATTGAGAACTGAGTGTAATCATTCATGCTGAGTTGTAAACGGTATGATACTGTTGGGATATATGCTATCTGGCCATTTACTTGCTGATTATAGTGAGATTAGTTTAGTTTGATGTCTGTCACCCAAATTGCAAGCTCACTCTGGAGATCAAAAATTTTGCATCAAATGTCAGGTTCACGCGGCATTGTTCTAAATATATTATAACATATCGTTTTGGAGAGCGTATCGATGTGATATGAAAGTCCGATATTTGCTCATATTCCTGATATGTCATTCCAATATCCCGTTTTTCGATATAAAAATCCCTCGCCCAGTACTAATAGCTGGTAGTCAAGCTTTGGAAATTTCATACTAACAGCTGGTAATCAGGTTCTGTGAAATTTCATACAACCTTACTTTAGGTGTTTTCATGATTGAGCCCTTGGTCTCCCCTTTAGGGAACCTTACTATTTAGCCACTATAACATGTCAGAATTAACCCATATAATTTTAAAACACCAATGTCTTCAAGATTGAGAATTTATCTTGGATTATCTAATAGAAGAAAAATCAAACACTAGCTAGTAGCATTGGAAAATTTGATTTACCCACCGTAATTTACTCTTGACGTCTAGATTATTTTTTACACCAAACTTTTATTTTAAAATATCACCAACTTATTCTTTGCATCCAAAATTTATTCCAATTTTAACCCACTCCCTCTATCTCTACTTTCATTGATCACCAGCCGAACTTACTTCCCCAAATTTTTTTCCCAAAATCAAAATTCCCAACCCACCGGACTTTGTCGCCACCCAAAAATCAACTAGTGCACCGGATCAATAGGCTAAAAAAATATATTGATCACTCCAAAATTCAACAATTTTTATTTGTTTTTATTTGAGTCGGATATTAATTTCCGAACTAAAAATATATTGGTCGGGTATTAATACCCAACCCAAAAATGATCTGGTCAGGTATAAAAACCCGACCAGCAACCGACATCTTTCCAGCAAAAGAAATATAAGTATCAATAAATTTCAAACAAATACGGATAAAAACCTAAGAATAATTTTAAATCGTACTTTAGATTTGTTCTTCGATACCAATTGCACGTTGGAATTTTTTATATTTGCGTAAAAAAACTCAAATTCGAAATCCAAATCCTAATTTTACTTGTTACAGTAAATTAGAAGAATTTAAAATTCTTCCTAACCTTTTTAGGAATATGAATATAAAAATTTTAGGAGGTCAAGAAATCAAATAGATGAGTTTGTAAGAGATGGATTTTTTTTATTTAAATACTAAAAAAATATTTTTTAGGTTTTTAAAGAGAAAACAGAAGAGTAAGATGATGAGTCATTCTTCTAAATTTTAAAAAGTCTTAATTTAAAATTTTAAAAAATAATTTGGTAAAAAATTAATTACAACCTTTTAATTATTTATAAATTTTAAAATCATACTTGAAAAATAATTTTCTGTGTATAACACGAGGAATAATCACTTTTTTGCCAGTACATAAAGCGGGCTTGGCCCTTCCTCAATTGAACCGGACACCAAGGAGTACATGCTTGACCATTTGCTATATAGCCCACAAGCCCTATGTTTAAAAAAAAAAAAAAAAAAAAAAAAATTATATGTATATAATTATATGCAGGGGTTTTTATATATCTGTCCCTTATTTTTAAAACTTTGAATTCAGTCCTCCACATCTTCATATTTATAATTCTCCAAATCCTTTAAATTATCTCATTTTAGTCCCAGTCATTTCTTTAGTCCGAATTTTCTGTTATATTTCTGAGTTACTTTACTTTAGTCTTCCCTTTCCATTTCCTTCTCTCTTCCTCTTCTTATTCAGTTCCCTTCTCCATTCTTCTCCACTCTCTCTCCTCTCTCTTATTAGGTTGCCCTGAGTTACTTTACTTTAAATATTAATCAGGAAGGAAGAGAGAGAGAGGAGAAGAATGAAAAGAGGAATCTAGTAAGCAGAAGAAGAGGAAAGGGAGAACTAAAGTGAAGTAATTCAGGGGTATAATGGAAAATTTGGGCTAAAAATATTGTTGGGACTAAAGTGAGGTAACTTAGAGGGATTTGAAGCTAAATTATAAATATGATGACTTGAGTGACTAAATTCAAAATTTTAAAAATGTAAGGGACAGATATTTAAAAACCCCTTATACGTGATTTGTAATTTTCTTGACTGTACCAATGTATAGTCTTAATTCAATGCTATATTTCAAATTAGAAAAGAAAATCTTTTTAAATCCATAATGCTGATGATAAGTGCAAAGCCTGGCCCATTAACCATCCCTTGCGTCATTTAATTCCTAAACAATCATTTACTTATGTTATAATTTTTTTCCTTTTAATTACCAAAATTTTCCCATTCGATTTCCTATCAATTTTACAGTATTTTTCCTGGACAAAGTCCAACCCAAACCCCAATTTTTTTTTTGAGAAATATCTTGCAAAGTTTTAGTCGTTGGGTAACTACTGTGTCTCTCTTCTCGGTTTGATTATTTTTCTTCAGTTCCCCAAAAATTCCCACCTTTAAACCCTGAGTTTTGGTGATGGGATCTCTTTCGTTTTTGGTTAATTTCTAGTTGTAATGGATCATTCTAGATGAAAGAAAAAAATCTTTCTTGTTTTTTTTTTTTTTTTTTCAATTTATTTTTCTTCTTCTGCTTCAATTCTTCAATTAATCTATATATATCTCTCTCTCTATTTTCAATTTCTTTAAGAAAAAAAAAGAAAAGTTGGGTAGCTCTCCGTTAGCTCAGGTTGCTTTGTTCTGTCAGTTGGATATGTGATTTTTCCTTTTTTTGTTTTAAATTTTCGAACTTTATCATGTGATTTTGGTGGGTTTTGCTTCAACATGATTTTTTTTTTTTTTAATTATTATTATTATGACCCGAAACCCAAATGATAGCTATCTGATGATTTTGATGGGTTTTCCCCCTCTCAAGATTAGATTTTTTTTTTTGGGCGGGCTTATAGAATTATACTCAAATTGTCAAATTTCAGTTTCAATTAGTAAAACAGATTTTTTACTTTCTATCTTTTTTTGGCAGACATTGGCAGCTGAACTTGTAGAGTTGAATAATCTATTCTTAGTGAGCTTCAGAAGGCCATTTTGCAGTATCGAGATTAATTGGAAGAACCTTGACGAGGTCTTTCTGCAAAGAGCTTGAATTATGGTTTCGATTTATTCGTGTTCGTGTTTGGAGGATTTGGAAGAATACAGAAACTGAAGCTCTCTCAGATGCTTGGCTCAACTAGTAAGTTTCCGATCACTTTTTAGTGTCTAATCGAGTTTTGATCCAAAAACTTGTGCAATATATGATGTTTTGGCTATGAAGAAGCCATTTTACATACAAGAGTCGGTGCAATTGTTGTTTGATTAATGCTGGATTGCTATTTACTGCCTGCACATATTGATTGTTTGCAAGTTCTACTTGTTAATTGTGTATGCATATTAACTATTGTCCTGCAACTAGATAAAAATTTGAAGAGAGCAAGGGTTCAAGGTTTTTAATGCAATTTAGTAAAACTCAGGGGCTTATTGTTTTGTTAACATAACTAGCCTAATTGGAGAATACATGGCCATATGAATTGAATTCTTGGGGAGCTAATTCTTCATGTTTAACTCTTGGTCAAGTATTATCCCTGTAACCTTTTACTGTGTTCTGTTCTGTCTCTCCTTTGATTTATTTTCCTAAGCTGAAATGTGGTAGCTTTTTTTGTAAAAGTAGTAATAAATTTGGTTTTTTTTTTTTTATAGTAAACGGTGAGATTATATTCCCCCATACTCCATTAAATATTTTTATTAGAACAGGAATACAAAGTACATATTACATATAGTAGTCTGCGAGAGTGTCACAGGGCGACACTCAACAAAACTACAGAAGAGCAAGGCTAAAGTAGTAATATTACAATCTAGTAACAAACATAACCCATAACACTCCATGTGTCTTCAAATAAGCCTGCTGTTTTCAACTAGCTGGAGAACCATCCTAGATGGGCGCCACATCGTGATCAGGGTCATCACCATCCCTAGAGCTTTCGGTCATGGCATCATCCTAAAGTAATCCTGTCCAAGTATGGATGTTAGAACAGATAGTAAACGTACATTCCTCTGGTGAGTGTGCAATGCTCCTGAAAATCCTATGGTTTCGTTCTTTCCAAACGTTCCATGCCAATGATGCAATGAGCGCGTGTGAGGATAAATTTGGTTGTTGTGAGCAAGAAAATGGATTTCGGCAAACAATAACAGTAAGGTGGATGCACAGCATAATACTAACAGATACAATAGGAAATGCTGTTAAAAGAAGCTAGAGGTAGCTCAGCCAATAATGACCTGAGGGAAGCCTGCTCATGATATCAACATGTTTGAAGGGTGCTGATGAGTCCGAATTTGAGAGTTGATGGAGCTGCTAGAAATTGGGTTAGAGCAAAGAAAAATATTTTTCATAAAGAAAGCAGTTGGGGTTCAGCAGTTGTAGTCCATCCTTGGCCTGCAGTTATCAAAAATTTTCTACTGTTCATTGCTGTGAAACAATTAAGTTGAAAGAAAGCTGCAAACGTTCTCAACTGCTAGAGTGCGTTAAAAACTTTTGAAACTTGAAAAAATGTTACTACTCCATCAGAAAACCTTTCTGAATGTTAATATTTCAGTGGAAATTACTCTGAGTCCTCCTTATTCTTAAACACAGAAAATTTCATCATGAAGCCCTAAATCAGTGTATATGCAGAAAGAAGGAAAGGCGGAGTTATGTTATCCTGATTATTCTGAAGGTATAACCTTCTTTATAAGCTTAGGCATATGTCTGCATTCTCTGCCATTTTCTTTTTTCCTGTCATCTTTGTTGTGGTTCATCTGTCCGTGCCCATAAGATATAATGTATTACCCTTTAGAATCATAAGTAAATCCGTGCTTTTGAGTTTACCTTCCTTTCTTGTTGATGTGAGGGTTACTATGTCCTGTTGGGTGGCATTTCTTGCTTAAAGTGGAGCACTGTTTTTCCCCATCTAATATTAGGTACTTAGCTGCCTGTATGCTATTAAACTTGCATTAGGTTGTAATTGCAAATTTTACTTTCTGTATATGAAAACTAGTGTCCTACATTCTTAACAGTTTTACGTAATTTGGGATGCAATGTAATCTGTCTTTTTTCCCCTTTTTTGCAGTACTCTATATTATTACAAAGAGACGTGGTGCATGCAGTCCCTTTGTCTGAGCAGGGGGTAGATTCCTCGGATTCCTCTGCTTCAACTATAGACAATCCGATATCTGATACTGATCGTTCTCCACCGAGGCCTCTACCTTATGATGATCCAAGATACTCCCGGATGCAGCATGATGGACGTCATGACAAGTCGTCAAGCCATTTCCATGACGAAAGAGTCGTGGAAATGAACACAACAATGAAATGTAGTGGATCTAATTATGAACTAGTGTACAAGTTTTCTTGCTCGTCATCATAACTGAAGAACACATCACCAGAAGTTCCAAATGGAGAAATGCATTCCTTTCCTTCATATGAGGATGACGATGAGGATTTATGCCCTACATGTCTTGAAGGTGAAGCTCATTTTTTCTTCTTTGTGTTTCTATCTTAATGTTTTTATGTGTGCTGTGAAATTGCTCTTGTGATGGTTCGCATATCAATAAATGCCCCCCCTGTTCTCTTAAAATGGAAAATGAACATTTCCCACCATCCGATTAATGAGTGAACAATGAAACTACAGTACGTCTAAAACAACGAAGTGACAATTGGAAGGCATCATACACCATATGTCCCTAGAGACAGCCCAAAGAACTCCGAACATCCTCATAGAAAAGTAAGACAACAAGAAGCTGTGAGTATGAAGTTTGAAATATCATTGGTGTCCTTACGAGTGATGATTCATGTAGCAATGCTTCCCTGTGCATGTCAATGTGCATTCTAAGAAATTAATGTCCATACATGAATGTTGCTTATCATCTTGTAACCTATAGGAGATTACAAATATGGATTTCATCTATATTAACTTGTATAAATTGTATCTTGAACACTTGGCATTACTATCAATGTTGAAAATAAATGCGTTATATAACCCGTTGTATTGCATTATGATACCTAACGTAAATCCAAAATCATCTAACAGTCAAAAATAACTCAGTACACCGTAGTGGTGTATTTTTTTAGGTTGTTTTACATTATTTTATGTTTTGTTACATTATACTATATCATGTTACATTATTTGCTAATATTTTTTAGTAAAATCTTTCAGAGAATTGCTGATTATTTGCTTGATTTTTAGTTGATGGCCGCAATTTCTTCATTAACGCTCTATCTCGAACCTTTTTCTGGCATGTTGTAATTTGCAGAGTATACATATGAGAATCCAAGGATTGAATTAAAGTGCTCTCACAATTTCCACCGTGGTTGTATATATGAATGGAAGGAAAGAAGTGAACTATGTCCAGTCTGCGGCAAGGTACTTCCATTTTTTTCCCCCTTTTTTCCTCCAGTATTAGTTAAGTCTGCGGCAAGGTACTTCCATTTTTTTCCTCCAGTATTAGTTACAACTCGCAACTCATTTTTGTCGTCCTATAGCTGTTCAGTTATAACTGATGTTGTCAATTAAGATAAATTCGGACTTAGCTATGCACCTGGAATATTTCTATTTCTCTTGAACCTAATTGATCTAGAATTCTAAGGCAAATTGATATAGACTATTCAATGATACTGACGCAGAGCGAAAGTGATAAAATGATTGGGCCCAAAACTTTCGCTTGCAAGACAACTCGGGATCCAACCGAGGGTCTCGAACCTACGAGATAAAATCGGAATCCAGCGACAAACAAGAATAATTTTCTCGAGGAAAAAGGTTTATTGATAGAAGTTTTCTTACCAAGAGGTTAGAAATGAGAGTAAATTGTTAAAATACAAAACAATTTCGCTCAACTCTCGCTACAATTTCGGAGTTTTGGTGTAGCAGAAGGGACTTCAACATGGTATCAGAATAACCCAAGTTCAATTCCTGCTGGGCGCGCATTTAATTGTGAGTTTTAAAAAAATTATACTGCTGTGTAAAGTCAAAGTTTCTGTCTAAAATGGGCCTTCAATCTGCGGCGGCGTATTAAAATACAAAATAATTTCTCTCAACCCTCACCAAAACCTGTAATTCAAGTAGAGCTCGTCCTGAAATGGGGTTATATAAACGATTCTGACATCTAAGTAGAAAGTTAAGAGCGAACATTGTCATTTTCCCTTTATAAGGTTATGAGGAATTAAAAAAAAAAAACAACAATGAGAAATATGTACTCATCTACAATGCAAAATATTTAGAGAAAATAAATGTGAAGTGTAACTTTTGTATGTAAATGACAAACTCCAACAAGTTACATTGTCGCATACGGTTGACATGTTTCTTCCTCAATCAACTTCACTGTCTTGTTTAGGTTTGTTCCAAAACTATTTGACCGTGCATGTATTTTGTTCGGTTCTTGTGATTAATGTTTACCCACTTGTCTTCTTTTTACAGTTATGGTCTTCGATGAAACATAGTGTTGCAACAATGCTGTATGCAATTCGTCCAAACTCGTGGAAAGATGATAACTGTATTTCTAAACTTAGTTCATATGCCAACCATATCTCCGTATTTCATTTTTTTGTTTTCCAAAACCTGTACATTGTAATTTTCCATATCAACATCTGCTAGGGGTACTCTTAACTATGTAATTTATGGATAATGGAAATGATTGAGATGGTGATACAAATTTTTTTAGATTAAACCAGACGGTGAACCTATAATGGTCCTCCGTATTCCATTAAAAAGCATGTAATAGAACATGGGTCCATAATAACGAAAGTTGGATTGTGGCTTATGGGATATCTGTAAATCTTTGTAACAAAGTCCTAAAATATAGTACTGTACGGTAAAATCAAAGAAGGTTAAAACAGCTAGTATTCTCTTTGTTCCCGCCATTGCAAAGAAGGTCCCTAGCCTATCCCTGTTCTACTCCGTCCTCAGGTGGGTGTGCTCTCCTCCATCTGAGCTATCAGCGTCAATGTCTTTCGAATTTTCATCATCCGAAAACTGAAGCCTGTCCACCTCGGGATGTATTGCTATCCAAAATATGATATCATTAACAATAAATCTCATGCATGTTTGTCCACCTCGGGATGTATTGCTATCCAAAATATGATATCATTAACAATAAATCTCATGCATGTGTGTCCACCTCGGGATGTATTGCTATACAAAATATGATATCATTAACAATAAATCTCATGCATGTGTTGACTGATATGAGTTCCTATATGAGTTCCTAAAGATTCTATTGTCCCGCTCTTTCCATATATGCCAATATAGTAACTACTGTGTTCGTAAGTTTTCGTGCAGAGCCCGTGCCTATCACCCTTCGCCATATGTAATTTTCCAGCCATATTGATCTCCATGTTAAATGCTGCTTTGCGATTTAGCCAAATTTGTGTCGTATATTGACAAGTTAACATAAGATGTTTCGTTGATATAAATTGAACATAGGACAACTATTACCTTGAATTATGCAATCTCTCAACTGTTTGATTGCTTGGCATGCGAACAAGTTTAGACTCTGCTTATATGGTTTTTACATTGTCTTTCATCAAATTTGAACATCATCGTAACTTAGCTAAGTGTCTTTTCAGTGGGCTGGTGAGATCCATATGTTTTCCAATTTTTTTTTTAATTTTTTGTAAGTGATTATAGAAAATTTGTTTTACTTTCAATTGTTTTACAGAAAGTGGTTCATGAAAAATAAAGAGATAGAGAGCGTCTTTTCCAGGCAAAAAAAATAATAAAAAAATATAAGGCAATTTTCAGTTGGATTTTGCTCAAAAGGCACACTTTCCATATTATGTAGGCAAATATGGCCATAGGTTAATACGGTCTTTTCATGAATCAATGTATGGAAATATGGTTTTATGGAATTTTGACTCTCTCTCTCTCTCTCTCTCTCTCCCCAACTTTGCATTCCACTTTTCATAAACCAATCAACTCCTCGCATAAACCAATCAACTCCTTGCGGCAGCAGACCTTGTTGCCTTTTGGAGCGCAGTTGACTGAGAAGTGCATGCACAGAGATAATGAATGAGCAAAAGCATGTGGAGATAAAGAGTTCTCACCAAACATTCCCCATCAATCTGTTCTGGTTAACTGAAACATTTCAGGAAGACGAGGAGACAATTAGGATAAGATTACTTATTGTTTGTTTGTACATTTTAGACAGGCCATTTCAGCGAGTAGGAACAAGTAAAAGGAGAGTAAAAAGAATAAAGCAGAAAATGTACATGGCATTATACAAGGATACAAGAGCCAGATGTTTGTTAGACTGCTCATACAGGAAATTTAAGCTTAATTAAAGAGGAACCTTTATAATGTTACTGAATCATATGGCGTACATCTAGAGCAATCGCTACCATTAATTTGAATCGCCAAAGGTAGCCATTGCTTGTATCTCAAAATCCATCCGCTGTGTTCTCTTACTAAGGTTAGGGACTGAGATCATCATTCCATAACTGACCGAACCATCCATGAAGGGAGCCCATTGCTGTTGACACGGGGGAGAGGCCTTGCTGCTTCTTCCTCCTCTGAGAAGATCCCATTTGCCTGGCCGATTCTGCATCCAAAATCAAAATCATCCCTTAGAATCCTAAAACGTTTTTCAAATTGAAAGGGTTTCGGTCTCCTGTTCAAGACATGATGATTCAGGGCAAGGTGATTCAGAATTGTAACAGTGTAGATCGAAGGTAAGTGTTCTACTTGATTGAAAATAAGCTATTGGATTAGCTGAGATGCGCTTAAAACTTGCATTTCAAGCTTTGGAGGATATTGGCTCATGACATTGATAGGATTTCATGAACGTGAACTCTCCACAGTCCAATACTCCCAGACAACATTCTACATTGCCACATTCATGATGCTTTATCAACTTATTAAAGGGAAAGAGAGTTGTTTTGAATTTGTTCTCCCAGGAATTCAGTTATTCGTCATTATCATTTTTTACAATCATATAAAGTTATCGGTATGTGTATTGGGACTATTCCAAATGTTTATATAATAAGAAGCACAGTTAATTACGAGGTTAGTTTCTGAATTCTCCTAGACTAGTTTGTAGTCTCATATCAGAATATCTTTACAGGATGCAAAATAAAAACAATATATACTGCAGCGGATATATATATATATATATATATATATATATATATATATTATATATATATATATATATATATATATATATATATATATATATATATATATATATATATATATATTATATATATATATATATATATTTTATATATATATATATATATATATATATATATATATATATATATATATATATAGTACCTCATGTTTAGGGAGGGTGGCAAGGAGGAGCCTGCAGGAGGTTGGCCTTGCTGCTCCCAGTTCGCCTGTTGTGACAAAACCTTTGCCTTCTCCTTTTCAACGATCTGTTTTGCCAATTCATAGCATGACAAAAATCTGATTTCAATGCTACATTTTTTTCTTCCCGTGAAAATTTTCAATGCCATATTTATTAACTTGTGCAGACAATTAGCATTATTAGCTTACCTTCTTTTTGAGACGCCCATTATACTCTTGCAGCTCTTTTTCCTGTACAGGACAACAACATAAGAGGAGATGTTGGAAATGAAATTGTATTAACAGTCCTAACGTTTATTCAGATGCTTTGAGCAAAGGCCAATGCTGATGCAATGCATGCAATGGAGCTCTTAGATTTTCGACTTGCATCTTTGGAAATGCCCATACCTGTACGCGGTGAAGCCACCTTGACGATAGTATCAAACTGTTGCATGATGCTTGACTTGAGAAATATGATTTATGAAATAAAACAGACCTTTTAGTGCGTGATGATAAGAAAAATCATCAAGATCGTATATAAATTTACTGACATTTTGCATTATCTACTTCAACTAGCATCAGTTGAAGTCAGGAAGCAGAATGATAAATGAGTCAAAACAAGATCGTAATATATGACTTCTCAAGCCAAGCGAGAAAGTGCCATCGGATATGGCATAAATGTCTAAGTTGGATGATAAAATCAAGTGGCAATGCCATATACACTCCCAACTTGAGGATGAAAGGGAGGAATCATGTCTAACTGAAAAATTGGCATCCATGAACTACAGCCAAGTATGTTTGCGCTAATGTTTGTACTTATGGTGCTCCAATAGACCATAGACAAGTAAAAATCCAGTGATGAGAAATATGCATCTTCTCGACAAATAGAGAAACAAGATCCAAAGTATGTTTGTGCTTATGTTTGTACTTACGTTTGTACAAAAGTATTTTGATCTCTTCAGCATGCTCCATTGTCATTTAGGAATGTTCTTACCATCATCAGAAAAGTACGGGTTCTTTTAAAAAGGATTAGATATTAGCTGAAAATGTTCAAGGGTAGTAGGATCTCATAATGCATCCATGGATATGGGCGATGGACATACAGGTATGTCTGGAACAGTCATACGGCATGGATATGCATATGTACATGGATATGCTTATGGGGACGTGTGCATATAAGTATGAATTTTAGGGGTTTGGATATAAACGATGGCTATATCAAGATCTCGAGTGGATGAAAAATCTTCATCAACTGAATATTTTTATATTTGTGGAGATGCAGATGGATGCAATTAGGATTATTAAATTATTACTAGATTCATTTTTCGACATCTGATTTTAACTCACTAACTGTAACACCCCTATTATCTTATTATGGTGCACCGATAGGGCCAAAATTCTAATTTGGCCCCATAGTTAACCGGTTAGACTTATGTCTGATCTTATTTGAATCTTATAATCCAAAGTGATATTTCGGCTTCAGAATCATTATTTTTCAATTTATATAGATTTAAGATGATTTTTCTAGAAATTTTTGAGAAAATTCAAAACCCAATGAATACTGGGGCATGATTTATAATCGATTGGATTTCCAGTAGACATAACTTGAATTCTATGTTTGTACTTACGTTTGTACTCAAGTATTTTGATCTCTTTAGCATGCTCCATTGTCATTTAGGAATGCTCTTACCATCTTCAGAAAAGTACGATTTCTTTTAAAAAGCATAAGATATTAGCCGAAAATGTTCAAGGGCAGTAAGATCTCTTAATGCACTATGGATATGGGCGATGGACATACAAGTATGTCTAGAAGTAAATACAGTCATATGGCATGGATATGCATATGTACATGGATATGCACATGTGCATATAGATATGAATTTTAGGGTTTCGGATATAAACAATAGATATATCAAGATCTAGACTGGATGAAGAATCTTCATCAACTGAATATTTTTGTATTTGTGGAGATGCAGATGGATGCAATTAGGATTGTTAAATTATTACTTGATTCATTTTTCGACATCTGATTTTAACGCACTAACTGTAACACCCCTATTCTCTTATTATGGTGCACCGATAGGGCCAAAATTCTAATTTGGCCCCATAGGTAACCGGTTAGACTTATGTCTGATCTTATTTGAATCTTATAATCCAAAGTGATATTTCGCCTTCAGAATCATTATTTTTCAATTTATATAGATTTAAGATGATTTTTCTAGAAATTTTTGAGAAAATTCAAAACCCAATGAATAATGGGGCATGATTTATAATCGATTGGATTTCCAGTAGACATAACTTGAATTCTATGTTTGTACTTACGTTTGTACTAGAGTATTTTGATCTCTTTAGCATGCTCCATGGTCATTTAGAAATGCTCTTACCATCTTCAGAAAAGTACGATTTCTTTTAAAAAGCATCAGATATTAGCCGAAAATGTTCAAGGGCAGTAAGATCTCTTAATGCACTATGGATATGGGCGATGGACATACAAGTATGTCTAGAAGTAAATACAGTCATATGGCATGGATATGCATATGTACATGGATATGCATATAGGGACATGTGCATTTACATATGAATTTTAGGGTTTCAGATATAAACAATGGATATATCAAGATCTAGACTGGATGAAGAATCTTCATCAACTGAATATTTTTATATTTGTGGAGATGCAGATAGATGCAATTAGGATTGTTAAATTATTTCCAGATTCATTTTTCAATATCTGATTTTAACGACTAACTGTAACACTCCTATTTTCTTATTATGGTGCACCGATAGGGTCAAAATTCTAATTTGGCCCCATAGGTAATCGGTTAGACTTATGTCTGATCTTATTTGAATCTTATAATTGAAAGTGATATTTCGGCTTTAGAATCATTATTTTTCAATTTATATAGATTTATGATGATTTTTCTAGAATTTTTTGAGATAATCCAAAACCTAATGAATATTGGGGCATGATTTATAATCGATTGGATTTCCAGTAGACATAATTTGAATTCTATGTTTGTACTTACGTTTGTATACTAAAGTATTTTGATCTCTTCAACATGTTCCATTGTATTTAGGAATGCTCTTACCATCATCAGAAAAGTACAGTTTCTTTTAAAAATGATCAGATATTAGTTGAAAATGTTCAAGGGCAGTAAGATCTCATAATGCACTATGGATATGGGCGATGGACATACAGGTATGTCTAGAAGCAAATACAGTCATATGGCATGGATATGCAGATGGGGACATGTGCATATACATATGAATTTTAGGGGTTCATATATAAACGATGGATATATCAAGATTTGAGTGGATGAAGAATCTTCATCAACTGAATATTTTTATATTTTTGAGATGCAGAAGGATGCAATCAGGATTGTAAAATTATTTCCATATCCAGTTTTTGACATCTGATTTTAACGCACTAACTGTAACACCCCTATTTTCTTATTATGGTGCACCAATAGGGCCAAAATTCTAATTTGGCCCCATAGGTAACCGATTAGACTTATATCTGATCTTATTTGAATCTTATAATCCAAAGTGGTATTTCGTCTTTGGAATCATTATTTTTCAATTTATATAGATTTATGATGATTTTTCTAGAATTCTTTGAGAAAATCCAAAATCTAATGAATACTGGGGCATGATTTATAATCGATTGGATTTTCGGTAGACATAACTTGAACTCTATAACTTCTACTTTCAATGTTTGTGTAATCTTTGATTTTCCAAAAAAAAAAAAATACAAAATTCAGCTAAATACAGAATATTAGATTATCATGATAATTATTTTGGTATTTTATCTCCTCTCATTTTGGATATCAGAAAAATGTACGAAAAAAGTTTCTAGTACTTCTCTCATTCATACCAGCGTTTAGTAACTTTTAGAGAACGTCAATCCGAGCCGAAAATAATTAAATAACAAATAAATATAACTATTAAAATTTCAAAAGACACACCATACACCCTAACAAAATCCAAGGGTATGCAGCCTCTATCTATGTTGGTTTAACGTGTCATCACCTTAATTTTTGTTGGCAAACCACATGGTTAATGGATATGGCTTAATTAGAAGTATGGCTTAATTAATAATATACCCAATGGTAATACAAAATTGTCATTTGTACTTATAGACACCTCTTCTTCATTACTTCATTCAATTCCTTCAAATAAAATTTCTTTCCTTGACTCTCATCTCACTGCCGAGTCAAGGAACCCGATAAGGGGGACGATTAGGGACATTTTGCAAACAATTTTGAGAAAATTACAAGTAAGTACACAATGAGTGTCATATACTGCATATTTATAGCCTCCATATTATCTATTTTTGTATTTAAATAATGTTACTTGGGTATTTTTAGTTTACTTTTCAGCTAAACCTATTCCTATAAGAAGATGGCATAAACTCAGAGCCAGATTAGAAAACCAAACCCAGAGAGAAATTAAAAGTGAGCAAAACTACAAGATTATGATGTTGCAGGGAGTCAAATTTCAATACAGTCATAAAAATCAAAAGAACAAGATAAGAAACTCATGCAGAACAAAAACTAGATAAAATACCCAAGATTTTGCCACTATTTGGCGGCATGAGCCGCCAATTGGAGGCTCCCCAGGACTCTGGGTAATTTTTTTACGGAGGTTTCGAAGTAATTTTATAGTTTCTCACTTGTACTCAAATTAGGGTATGATTCTCCAAAGCCTATATATTGGCCATATCCTTGTAATTTAGGGTTCATGATATAATTTTGTACTCATAATTATAAATAAAATTAGGGTTTGCCGAAGGGGTGACGGCCGCCATACCAAACTTCAGAGCTATCATTTACTGTTCATCAATTTTTTTTAGATAATTTTCTTCTATTTGCTTTCTAGTTTAGATTAATCTTGCCTTTGAGATTAGATTTTCTTGATTTCATGAATAAAAATATGATCTTGCTAATTAGAACTATGAGTAGCTAATTTAGTCTAACTCTGGGATGTAGATGAAACTAGGAATCCTATTGTTTTTTTCTTAAATAAAATAATAAAGATAAGATTTTTCAATGAAAAGATTGAAATATAACAACTTGTAGATTAATTCTTTAATAGGTTAATGTTGAAAATAACGTGTTATGAAACCCGTTATATTGCGTTACGTAACCTAACGGAACTCCAGCGCTACGTAACAACTGAAAATAACTCAGTGCACCGTAACAGAACGTTTTTTATGTTATTTTACATTATATTACGTAACGTTACGTTAAATTACGTTATGTTACGTTATTTACTATTATTTTTTTAGTAATATCTATATTTTTGTTACTTATTATTTTGATTATTAGAAAATTACTGAAATTTTGTTACTCGATTTGACTTGTTTGATTACTTATGGAATTACTAACTTGCTAATTAGCGATTGTTTTCTAATTCGCTTGTTGTAGTTTCTATACGGTTGCTGAAATATTATATTTATTAATTCTTTTAAATTTTTAACTGAATTGAAATCAATAATTACATATAAGATAAACTGAACATTTGAAAATATAAATTATAATAATGATAAAGAATTGTAATCTTGATTTTTTTTTATTTAGGTGATGACTGGAATTACGATTGCGGACTTAATATAATTTATGAAGATAAATGTGAAAATTATTATAAAATTTAATAAAAATTTAGAATAGATTATGTATTACAAAATGGTTATATATTATTTTTAGAATTTTTTAATTTATTTTTCAGTTTATAAAGATTATTTTATATAGTTTTATATTTATTTTTATTAAATAAATAGTAAATTGCGTAACCTACGTTATGCGTTACGCTATATGCGACATAACCTAACAAAGGCAAAACGTTACGTTACCGTTATCGCTATTTTAAACATTGGGTTATACTTAAATTAGATTTCTTGATAGCCTATACCTAGTTAGGATTTGGAGTTGTTACTTTTTATTTTTGTCATAAAATTATCTAATGATTTAGTTTATCTCTATAAAAAGTTGTATTTTTTATGCGCTATGCTTGCACACCACTTGATAAGGCATGCTTAGAACACTTTAAGTAAAAAATAAAACTAAAAGATCAAATGTTTATGATAGGAAGAAGATAATAGAAGTAATTCATGCTATATCATATACTAATTAGTATAACTCAAATCCAACTTAGAACCCGTAGTTAATCCGTTAGGACTAAAGAATTAGTGAGAATAGCAAAACACTTTAGACCCCTGTGGGAACGATCTGTACAGCGCTACACTGACACTGTGTGCTTGTAGTAGATATTTCCTATCAAGTTTTTGGCGCCGTTGCCGGGAATCGACGGTGTTTTCTTATTTTTTTCTAACGTTTTACGGGCTAACAATGTGTGTTGAGTGTGCAGAGATCTGAAACTATAAATACAGAAAGCTAAAAAGGATCAGAGAAATATTTGCTAATCACTGCAAAAAACAGGGAGTCAAACTCCTTGATTTTGTCACTAAACAGGGGCAATGGCCGCTATTTTGTGGCAAAATTTTCAGTAATTTGCCCTATTTTTTTTTTCTTGTTTTGAGGTTTGGATCTTTGATTCTAAAAAAAAAATCCAAAAAAATATTCTCGACTTTTTCTTCTTTTTTTTTCCTATCTCTGTCCCTCTCCACAACAACAACAACAACAACTAAGCCTTTTATCCCAAGTATTTGGGGTAGGCTACACGAACAAAAAAAAGAATCACGCCGGATCGATCACTTTGATATTCCTTTTTTATTCATTTCTATCAAGTAATATCTCCTTATTTAAACCTCTAGACTCCTTATCTTTGCATATCACCTCTATCCATATTTTCTTCGGTCCTCCCTTCGTTCTTTTACCTTGTCCTACATTGATAAACTCTCCTCTTCGAACTGGTGCACTTGTAGGCCTACGTTGCACATGACCAAACCATCGTAAGCGATTTTCTCGCATCTTCTCATCGATGGGAGCTACACCTACCTTAACACGAATATATTCATTTCTCACTTTATCTCTCTTAATGTTGCCGCACATCCAACGGAGCATACACATCTCTGCTACACTTATCTTCTGTGAATGATGTTTCTTTATAACCGAACATTCCGTACAATATAATAAAGTTGGCCGAATAACAGTCTTATAAAATTTTCCTTTCAATTTTAACGGAATGTTACGGTCGCATAAAACACTCGTTGACCTCCTCCATTTCAACCAGCCAGCTCGTATCCTATAGTTAACATTATTTTCGATCTCTCCATCATTCAAAATAATAGAACCAAAATATCTAAGCTGACTGCTCATTTGTATCTCTTGCATATCCAGTTTTACAGCATTATAGTTTATGGTCTGGCGTTTACTAAATTTACATTCCATATACTCTGTTTTAGACCTACTCAATTAAAACCTCTACATTCTAATGTATGCCTCCATAACTCTAACTTGGTATTTACTCCTCTTATTTCATCAACTAAGACAATATCATCAGCAAATAGCATACACCAAGGTATTTCATCCTGAATGTCTTTAGTAAGCTCATCCATCACTATAGCAAATAAAAATGGGCTCAATGCAGATCCTTGATATAATCAAATTGTGATAGAAAAATACTTATTAAACCACCACATGTTCTGACATTGGCCACTACTCCATCATACATGTCCTTAATTATGTTGATATAATTGATGTGAACTCTTTTCTTCATCAGTGTCCCCAAAAGTATCTCTCGTGGAACTTTATCATAGGCTTTCTCTAAGTCAATAAATACCATATACAAATCTCTATTTCTCTCTCGGAATCGCTCGATAAGTTGACGAAAAAAATGAATAGTTTCTGTCGTCGATCGCCCCGGCATAAATCCAAACTGGTTCTCCGATATTTTAACAGTTTGTCGCAATTTATATTCAATTACCCTTTCCCAAAGCTTCATAGTGTGATACATGAGTTTTATTCCCCGATAATTAGAACAATTCTGAATATCGCCCTTATTCTTATACAGAGATAATAGGGTACTCTTTCTCTATTTATTTGGCATTTTCTTAGTTTGCCAAATCTTGTTAAAAAGATTTGTTTACCACCCCACACCAATCCCTCCTAAATATCTCCATATCTCTATAAGAATCTCATCTGGACCAACATGTTTTCTTAATTTCATCATCTTCAAAACCTCTTTTACTTCAGACTCTTTGATTCTGCGCATAAAATGATAATTCATATTCTCACATTGAATAGTAAAATCTCCTAAATCTTGAGTAAAACTACCATTATATAATCTATCAAAATAATTTTTCATCTTTCTTTAATCTCTTCGTCTCGAACAGAACTGTCTGATCCTCATCTTTAATACACTTTACAGTACATAAATTTTTAGACTTTCTCTCTCTTATTCGAGCAATTCTATATATATCCTTTTCTGCCTCTTTATTATCTAACTTCTCGTACACTTATTTATATACTTTAGTTTTTGCATCCCGAACAGCTTTCTTAGCCTCCTTCTTTGCTAGTTTATACTTCTCAAAACTTATTCCATTATTATTATTATTCTTCAAATCTCTATAAAAATCTCGCTTTATCTTAATAGCATTTTTTACCTCTTCATTCCACCATGATGTATCTTTACATGGTGGAGTACCACCACTCGAGTCGCCGAATATATTTTTAGCTATCATTTTAATGCAGCTAACCATTTTGTTCTATATTATATTAGAATCATCATAGTCCCTCCAATCTGCTTCTTGTACTACTCTATCTACAAAAACGTTTTGATTACCTTCTAATCGCCACCACTTAATTTTAGGATCTAATTTACACTAAATTTTTCTAAGTTTCTATCTAATCTGAATATCTAAAACTAAGAGTCTATATTGCTAGCTACACTCTCACCTGGCACTACCTTACAATCAATAAAACTAGCTCTATCTACCCTCCTAGTTAAAAAGAAATCTATTTGGCTTGCATTCGATCACTTTTAAAAGTAACTAAGTGAGAAACTCTCTTTTTAAATCAAGTATTCGCTAAAATTAAATCATAAGACAAAACAAAATCTAAATTTGAGTTACCTGCTTCATTTCTTTCTCCAAAACCAAATCCTCCATATACACTATCAAACCTATTACGACTAGTTCCTATAGACCCATTGAGATCACCATCAATAAATAGTTTTTCTCTAATGGGTATTCCTTATACTATCTCATCTAGATCCTCCCAAAATTGATATTTTCTGGATTCATCAAGTCCTATTTGTGGTGCATAGGCGCTAATGATATTAAAAATCTCTCCTTCTAAAATAAATTTAACTAATAAAATTCTATCATCCTTCCTCCTAACCTCCACTACATCCCCAAATAATTGCTTATCTATGATCACATCTACCCCATTACAATTTCTATCTCTATCCGTATACCAAAGTTTATAACCCCAAGACTTTATGACTTTAGTTTTCTCACCTACCCACTTAGTCTCCTGCACGCACAAAATATTAACCCTCCTTCTAATCATAGTATCAACTAACTCTGCTAATTTACCTATCAGGAAACCTATATTTCATGATGCCAACCGAAATTTATGTTTATGAGCTAACTTTTTTACCCCCACCCGCTCATTAAGATGTGGGAACTCTCTTATATTTGACACCAAGTCATATCCATACCGACGTGGCGCGTCACTTCTGAGCGACGACCTAGCAACCCTCACATTTTTCACTACACCCATGCTCCTAAAAAAAATCCAAAAAAATAAATATGTTTCAAAATCAAACTGGTTGTCATCATTATCATGATCCATATCATAATTATCATCAGTGTCCATGGATAGGAAGTTCACTAGGACTAGATCATGATCAAATTCACACCACATATCATGAACCTACGAGTGCTTCCTATATACAAAATTACAATTGTGAATGGATGAATTATTCTAATCAAGAGTCGTATCAAGAGAGTCCTCCATCTGATTTTTTTCTTTATAAACTATTCATCTCCATGTTCTAAATTTAATCATGAACAAGATATTCAATTGAACATGCTAAATGAAAGATTAAAAAGACTAGATGAAAGGTATGCATGTTATGAGAATTTACTGATAACTACTTCACGTATGTCATCAAATATGTACACGGACCCATCATATCCTTCTTTAAATCTCACTCATAATCTCAAGATGCAATCATTCAAGAAAAATAAGGAAAATTATAATCGTGAGTCTGAGAAACGAAGACATAGAATAGATGAATGTATGGAAGTTTTGATAAAATCATCATCTCAAACTGCATTTTATATGGAAGATTTTCTCAAAATAATCTCATATTAAACTTTTTAAAGATCAACCATCTAATTATTTGAACATATCTAACTCCAACAAGCAACCACTTCAATCATCTTTTGAAGTAGATATAATTCAAAATGAGTCAAATAAGTTTGTGTGTGATGAGTCCATACATCGACATTATGATCAAATTACTTTGAACCATTATGAAAATAATTACGAAGAAACTTGTGATAAAGAAAAAAAAATTTGCTTGGTGATTTACCTCATGATGAACTTGCAAGTGACATTATCTTTTGATTCTTTTGATGAAAATTGTGAAGAAATTTGTGAAGAAGAATTTTTATTCCTACACAATGATTTGACTAATGATAAGTCTACTAGTATGGCATTTTCTTTTGAGAATTTTGATGACAGGTTTGAAGAAAATTTGCATGACAAGCCCATAACACTAGAAAGATGGAAGGAACTGCAAAAGGAAGAGGTCATGATACCTAATGATTTGAAAGAGCGATAAAAAATCAAGCACATGATTCTGCCACATCAAAGTGAGTATATTATTTTACATGTTAATAAGACCAAAATACTTACTGCCATGAAAGATGCTCATAGGTCAAATATGAACGATAAAGGTACGATTTCCAACTTCAGAATTTTACTATTGAATAAAAGAAAAAAGGGTAGGAATAAATTGAGAAGAACCAAAAGCAAGATGGAGAGATTAAATGAAAAATTGACAAAAAAGCTAAGTTCCATATCAAAACATAAAAGGACACACTATGAGAGTGGGAAGCGATCAAGAAGTCGTAACCGCTTTGAATTTTCTAGTAAGAATATAATATTTATATAATAGTTTTCTTTTTTTACCACCCTTTGTTTGTATATGAGGGCATACAAAAGTTTAGGTGTTGGGGAGTGGATTAGGAGATTTTTATTTTATTTATTTATTTATTTATTTTAGGATTTTTATTTTTTTTAGAATTTTATTTGGGGTTTCTTTATTTTACACTTCGGGTAGTTTTTAGGGTAACTAACTAATATATATATATATATATATATATATATATATATATATATATATAAACTGAAAAAACAAAAGTAAAAAAATATTTATTATATATTTTCATCAATAGATAAACCTAATTACAAATAAAAAAATAAATTTAGATTTGAAATTTGATAAGAGAGTAGATTAGATAATACACTCAGAATTTTATTAAAAAGATTAAAATCTAAAAAATAAATACCGCTAACAGTAATTTTGAGGTAAGTATACATCTATTTTTCACTTCACAATAGTTTATTAGGTTAAAAACAAATATGATAACGATTGAGTAGTCTTCTCTCTCTAAACAAGAAAAAAAAAGCGGGTGAGCCTGGTATTAAGGCAATAGCCTCATAAATGGTAAAAAAAAAAGAGAGTAGAAAAAAGGGATGAGCATAGCATTAAGGCAATACCTTCAGAGATAGACAAAAAAAGAAGGTGATCCTGGTATTAAAGCAATAGACCCAGAGAGAAAAAAAAAGAGAGTATGATCCGAGTAATCGGGTACTTTGCGCCTAAACAAGCTTGAATATTCGCATGAATGGTGAAATATTCTTTAAAAAAATTGTTATGAGAGAAAAGATGAATCATGAGTTAGAGTTGAAGTCCAACGCGAAGTAAACTATCACACGTGCACGTAGATGTACAGGAGCCAATAGATTATCTATTAGTGGGTATTGAAAGATAGGATTTGGATTTTTGATTAAAATAATAAGGTATTTGATATGACGCTGGAGTTGAAAATTGATAATGTAAATGCGTTCTTGAGTTTGTATATTAGTGAGATTAATTGAAGAAAATATTTTTTAAATTCTTTTGTATAAATTTTTATTTTTATTGATTTTCGGTTATACTTATTTTTCTTTTTTTTATTTCTTAATCTATTTTTTTCACGAATTTTATGGGTATATTCGCTGCAAACCCTCATGAGACAACTTTCGACCACTAAGATAACCTAGGAGTTTAAAAGCTTATTGTACATGCTAAATGCAATTGAGATTCCTGCGAAAGTGAGTTAGAATTTTTCTTTTTCTTTTTAGATTTAGGTTTTGCTCGAGAACTAGCAAAAAATAGCTGTGGGGGTGTGATGAGTGTCATATGTTGCATATTTATAGCCTCTATATTATCAATTTTTGTATTTAAATAATGCTACTAAGGTATTTTTAGTGTACTTTTTAGGTAAACCTATCCCTACAAGGAGATGGCATAAACTCATAGCCGGAGTAGGAAACCAAACCCAGAGAGGAATTAGAAGTGAGTAAAACGACAAGACTATGATGCTGCAGGGAGTCAAAATTCAATACAGTCATAAAAATCAAAAGAATAAGACAAGAGAATCATGTAGAAGAAAAACCAGATAAAATACCAAAGATTTTGCCGCTATTTGGTGGCATGAGCCGCCAATTGGCGGCTCCCCAGGGGCCACTATGGGTGATTTTTTTACGAGGCTTCGATGTAATTTTGTAATTTATCACTTGTACTCAAATTAGGATTTGATTCTTTGAAGCCTATATATTGGCTGTATACTTGTAATCTAGGATTCATGATATAATTTTGTACTCGTAATTATAAATAAAATTAGGGTTTGTCGAAAGAGTGAAGGTCGCCATATCAAACTCCATAGGTATCCTTTACTGTTCATCAATTTTTCTTAAGTAATTTTCTTTTAATTGCTTTCTAATTTAGATTAATTTTGCTTTCTATATTAGATTTTCTTGATTTCATGAATAAAAATATGATCTTGCTAATTAAAACTAAGAGTAACTAATTTAGTCTAGCTCTGGGATATAGATGAAACTAGGAATCCACTATGTAGTTGTTCTCTAGTGTTTTCTTCCTAAATAAAATAATAAAGATGAGATTTTTCAATGAAAAGATTAAAATATAACAACTCGTAGATTAATATTTTGATAGGTTATACTTGAATTAGATTTCTTGATAGCCTATACTTAGCTAGGATTTGAGATTGTTACTTTTCATTTTTATCATAGAGTTATTTAACGATTTAGTTTATCTCTATAAAAAGTTGTATTTTTGATACGTTATGCTTCCACACCATTTGATAACACATGCTTAGAACATTTTAAGTAAAGATTAAAACTAAAAGATCAATTTTTTATGATAGGACGAAGATAATATAAGTAATTCATGGCGAGAAACTAGTGGATTCTATATCTTAGGCTAATTAGTATAACTCAAATCTAACTTAGAACCCGTAGTTAATCCGCTAGGACTAAAGAATTAATGAGAACATCAAAACACTTTAGATTTCTGTAGGAACGACATGTACAGGGCTATACTGATACTGTACGCTTGCAGTAGATATTTCACATCAGTACACATGCTCTTCATTAACTGTCTACATTATAATTTAGAAAGATTTATCATAGTAAGTCAATTAGTTCTAGAGAAAATTTTGTGGATAGGTAGTCTAGTTGTCGTCTACAACTTTCAATTAGAAAAGTTTTTTTGAAATTATTAGAAAAAATATGTGTTTTGACTTGATTAATCTCTGTTACCAACTTATTAGATTTTGTAAAGATAGCATTTGGCCAAAATTAGCAATCGAACTAAAATAATTCTAGAAAAAATACTGTAGATGGAAGCTCAATCCTTTACAATTTTTGTTTATAAACTTGTTGTGTAATTTTTATTGAAAGTGTGAGTTGTGCTCTGATTGCTACACTAATATTCTGCTACAGTGCATTCTAAATTGTCTAGTCATGATCTAAATTAGGGTATAAATAGCATATTAACTCCAATAATTTCAAACAAAATAATGAAAATTGGTAATCACATTATCTACAACTTTTGTGTAAAAAGTTCTTCATAGTTATTACGGGAGTTATATGTTTTAGTCTACTTAATACATCGTTACTGTCTAAGTAGCACGGACATACTGTTAGGGATGCCATATCCATGTCGGATATGTGTTCACAACAAATACATCACAAACATGCCAAAAATTGTATCTGACACATCATACGGCATGCCCAATAAAATAAAAGAAAAATACCGTGTCATTTTTGTGTCCATACTTTTTGTAGATCGTATCAAAAAAAAAGAGTTAAATCGTCTAGAAAATCAAAAATAAATATTACTTAATTAGTAATATCTGTCTATACCTAGTTAGCTTTAAGATATTCTATTTTAATATTTTCTTGTGGATATGAGTTGCTTAGTTTCTATATCTCAATAAATGATTTTTTGTATTCATATTCTACGTTGACATATAACCAACTATCATTACCACATTTTTCTTTTTATCTCTTTGTTTATAGAGAATGAGGGAGAAAAAGATGCATCGTAGATAGTGAAACTTCTCTTTTGTAAAGGAATGAAGAGAACAAATCCATACATTGTCAGTGTTTTCGTATTGGATATTCTTAAAAATTATTATATTAATTATAGAAGAATATACTTATATTTTTATTTTATTTTTTTCCGTGTCTGTATTCTCATTTTTTTCACTAATATCATGTCCTGTTTCCATATCCACATCTGTGTTCAAGTCGGTGTCTATATATGTGCTTCTTAGGTTACTGTCACAGCATATTGTAATCCAGCAATAGAAACTCCATTCTAAATTATGTTAAATATAGTAGATAATATTAGATGAGATGGTGTATTATGCAACAATATAATTTTAGGATTAATACCAAATAGCCAAGGATATGAGCAGATTGTGAAGCTTGCCTTTTTCTGAAGCTCCGTGATTGAATCATATAGCATTTGGTTCTGCATAGAAGTTTTGAAAGCATTATAAATACATACTTCCAACGTGCTCCGCAATGCCTCAAGGGGAGAGGAGAACAAGTAATATTACCTTTCGTGATCTTACAAGCTTCAAAGCATTTTCAAGTTGTGGCTCTAGTTGTTGGACCTCTTTGACACTCAATATGTCAAGCTGCTCTCCCATCAAATGCCTGAAAGCAAGTGAAAAAAAAGCATCATCTCTGCGTTATGTGGGAGTTTATTTGTGTTTTTATGATGACATTATCTTGGTCTATACCTCTGGCTTTTCTGTAAAGCCTCAACCCTAGCCTTCAGCCTTCCATATTCATCAGACCAGCTTCCCTGCATTGAGTAATACAAACATGTTCGTAAAGGATATCAGAATTGCTAAATTTGTCAATTACATAAACAGAAAGAGAGGAAAAAGAAGTAGATTACAGACCTCAGTTGAAACTGTAGAGATTATGGAAACAAAACAAATGACAGCAGAATTCGCAGGATTTTTCTACCTGTGATTCGGGATGTGAGGCGATCACAGCTTTTTCTGCACAGGAATAATGTGCATAGCGTTCAAGAATTCTTTCCATACTGCAAAATTTAACGAAACAATCAAAAGGTTTTACTGTCATTATTTATTTACAAGGAACAAAAAAAATCCAATTGTTCTATTCATCATACAACAACAATCAAATAAAAATAGTTTTCCTTGACCGCAGAAGCCCAAAAAATGTAGCAGGTAAAATATGAAATTCCCTCTCATTACAAATTACAATGCAAATGAGCATACGGAGATTCAAGTTAGGTTGATTAAGATTATGCATCCTTTCCGAAGTGCTAGAAAGTTAGGTAAGTAAATGTATTCTAACTGAATGGAGAAATTCTAAATCCTGCATTTCAATCAACTCCTCAATCTTATGTGGTATTCAGCCCTCAGGAACATAAGTTGATCTCCATGCTTTTGTGTTTTAAGTTTTAGAATGTCTGATGCTTGCTAAAATCAGAACCTCGATAAAGTTGATGATTATATTTGCCAACCCCAGAGGATTTACCAGTGGATGTCCCGATAGCTTGGCCATAAAAGTGCATGATTGAATTCAAATTGAGTTTTTTACTCAGATTTTTGGATAGTTGAATTGGATACAAATTAATTTTTTGGCCTTTTGGATCTAGGATTGATGGAGGAGATTTAAAATGGATTTGGATTAATTTGGAGAGAGAAGAATCCAGTTTGTATGCTATCTTATTCATGGTCAAGAACAACTAAAGAAAGCTCAAGCTATTGTTTGAGAATGAAATTTGAGAAGCTTGTGATTTTTAATAGAATATCCACCCACCCACAAACACATAATCCCTTCATATGTTATCATTTTCACCAACAATAGAATACATAGTTGCTATCAAATCTTGTGAATTAAATGAAATACAACTTGAAAAATAGGATATAATTTAATAGTGATTATCTCAAGTTTCTCTAACTGGCTAGGAGGGAGAAAACAAATGATAACACTTGCATAGAGAAAACAATTTACTGAGAAAATTTGTAATTTTCTTACTCATATTATAATTATAAGCCTACAACAAATTTTCAGACAACACCAGAAAAAAGGTCAAAAAATTTGCCGGCTACCAATTCAACCAATTTTCAGTGCATCTCTAAAACCAACATTAATAGTATTTTGTAAATTTTTCTCGCAAAAATCAGGAGTTTCTTTATGCATCATTGCGAGAAACTTATTGTAATTGATGCATCCATCCTACAAAAAAAAATTGATACAAATAAAATAAATCATGGATGAACCTTAAAGTTTGAGTCTTTTTTTCAAAAAAAAAAAGAAAAAAAGAACAAATTTGATACTAATAAAATCTATTAAAAGATATACTAAAATTTAAGTATTTTTCCAAAAAAAAAAAAAAAAACAAATTTGATACAAATAAAATCAATCAAAAGATACACTAAAGTTTGAGTTTTTTTTTTTAAAAAACAAATTTCATACAAATAAAATCAATCAAAAGATACACTAAAATTTGAGTTTTTTTTTTTAAAGAACAAGTTTCATACAAATAAAATTAATCAAAAGATACACTAAAGTTTGAGTTTTTTTCATACAAAAAAAAAATCCTCAAATGATCTCAAGCGAGAGCGAGTGAGAGGAGAGTGATGGACCGATGGGAATGAGTGAATGCGGAGATTATTTGAGAATTGGGATGGCTAGTAAATAATATGGATTTGGTAGTTTGGATTAATTTTTGAGCGGGCTTGGACATGTCCAAACCCAGCCCGATTTGAGAAAAGTTTAAAAAACTTATGTCCAATTGGATCCATTGGTTAATTGAGTGGATTAAAAACCAGCTTTTTCGGACTGACCCGACTGGACTTCGGGCTGGTCCGAACCCATTAGCATCCCTATTGAGAACCCATACGTGAACTTACAATATAGAACAAAAAAAAAAGTGAAAATTGTCCATACTCATTCTTATATAATAGGATAATTTAAATTTATGCTCTCAACCATGTGTTTATGATCACAAATTTTCCTCCGGTACCATAAATTATATTCTTGCTCAATGCTACTGTCTGTAATTGTACCCAATACTCTCAGCATGTGCTACCATGATACCAACGTATCCTAATATAAAGATCCTAAAAGTACTACGAAACTTACTAGTACATCTAGCTATCATATCTAAGCATCAATATTATTACGCATGACTTCATCTGCCACTTGATTGCAATAGCCATAAACTTGATGTCATAATCTCTCAAACTTTAAGTATGATAAAAGCATTTATTTTGATAAAGAGTTACTTGAGATGGCAACCGTGTTTCCAAAATTAGGTTATTATTCACTTCTAAGAAAAAGCTAATTAGAAAAATCCAAGTAGTTCAACTTACTATAATTAATTAATTAATTAATTAATTAATTAATATGCTACAAGAATCCTAAAATATAAATCTCCTACTCGAAAACCAACTTGTAAATAGAAATAAAAGAACCATATGTTCGAATATCATAAGAGTAGGAAAAACTAAACAAATCATCAACTTGCACTGATCACACACAAATTACTGAAAATCCAAAATCTAGAGAGAAATAAAATATCGAATTCGAATGCAAAGAAGCAATCTTGCTTTTCATCGATTATTTTTGAAACCCCAAAAACTGTAAACATAAGGGAAAAAAAAAGGGGGGCAGGAAGAACCGCCAGTGGAATCAAAGTCGTTGTATATAGAAAATTCTCAAGCAATCCGAGTGCATATATAAAATTCAAACATAAAGAAGAAAACGATCGAACTTTATTAAAAAAAAAATTTAAAAAAGAAAAAAAATGGAAAAAAAAAAAAATCATGCTCGTGTGTGGACCTGGAGTCGGTGGCGTACTCGTAGAGCCTGCCTTTGGAGGAGAAGACGATAAGGGCGACCTCGGCGTCGCAGAGGACGGAGATCTCGTGGGCCTTCTTCAGGAGGCCCGATCGGCGCTTCGAGAAGGTCACCTGCCGATTGATTGTGTTCTCGATCCTCTTCAGCTGCACTCTCCCCCTCCCCATGGCGACACCAGCCAGCCAACGAGATGAAGAAGACCGAGCGAGACTGAGAAAATGGGGGAAATATATATATCTATATTGTGTTGAAAATAATGGTTTTTGGTTGGAGACGGGACGGGACGGGACGAGACGAGACGAAGGCGGGTGAGATAATGAAAATATGGAGATCGATCGATCGATATCGATCGGGTTGGAAAGCCTTTGAGAAACCGGGGTGGTTTTGGGGGGAATCGGGTGTCGACGCGTGATTGGATGGGCGTGAAAGGGACTTGCTTGCTGGAGGATGGCCATCGCCGGCCACGTCTGTCGGTGTGGGGCCCACCACACTCGACCCATTCCGTACGGATTGCATGGGCAAGGGTTTCTTTTCGTTGGTGTTGCTGTTGTTGTTGTTATTATTATTATTATTATTATTATTTTGACTTGATTTGGATTTTATTTGGGTGCTGGCTTTCTGTAGTAGTCTGCTTTGACGTTTTCTCGATATGGGTGTGCCCATAGTGGTAGAGTAGCAGTCTGGCTCTCAGAGTAAAGCGGACGCAGTCCTGAGACTCAAATATATTCCAGTTACATATAGTTAAGGATTCTGGTATTTATTGGAGGGGAAATTCTAAATGCCCACTACGTTTTTTACTCGGCGGGTATTATATAACTTTTAAAAATAGTCTTCTTTTTTTTTTCTTAGCGGACACCACCAATCTTTCTATTTTAATCTTATTTTCTTAGTGAGCACCAATCCTAACTCCTTTCTCCCTCAGTCGTTCGTCCGGTCATCCTATTCCCTTCTATTAACATATCTCACTAATTTATGATATCTTTCTAAATTAGAATATTTGACAAATCCTCTAATATTTGATAAATCCTCTAATTTAGTATATTTGGCTAAATTCTCATAATTATGATGATTATGCTATTGACAATTTTATGTAATTAATATTAATTTGTATATTCTTTTATTTTTTTTGCCTTTTATTTTTTTCTCCTTCACCTATAAAAGAATGGTCGTTGTACAGTTTATTTACACCATAGAATAAGAAGTTATTCTCCACTTACTCAGTTTATAGTTTTATTATGGTATTAGAGTCTCTTTGATATCTGACTTTTTTTTTGTTCTGAGGTCTCTGACCTGCGCCTTGATCTATCGACTCGCTCACGTCGCCTTGTTTTGCAATCCGTCGATCCACGCAGTATCCGTTCCATCTGTATCCTCTGTTGCTCTTATTCAATTTGTATCATTATTTTTCTATGACTTCTTCTAACGAGATTAGTCATCCTATAGAGATTGTTTTAGATGGAACTAATTACATGCATGGGCTCAGTAAATATCAGTTTTCTTACTAGTAGTTGCTTATGGAGGTTTGTCAATAGGTCCAAACAAGCACCCATCAAGACTGATTTTGAAAGTGCAGAAAAGTTTGATGAGCAGTTTGAGGAATGGGAAGGTACTCACTATAAAATTTTATCTTGGTTTATTAATACATCAGTTCTTTCTATCTGTTGCCAAAGTTTCGAAATGCATAACTTGCATAGGATTTTTTGGAGAATCGATACAACTGTTCTAGTCATGCTGCTCTTCAGTTTCAATTGGAATCCAAATTATATCAAATGCGTTAAGAGCCAGGCTAATCTATTACTGAGTTTCACTCTCAGCTTACTAGTATTTGGGGTCAGCTCTCTCGGGCTGACCCAACTTTTCTGGATGAAAAATATAGCCAACTTTTTGCCGATTACCGAGATCGCTGTCAATTCATCCACTTTATGATACATATTCACGATGATTTTGAGAGTACTAGAGATTCATTGTTCCATCAATCTACTCTTCATATACTCGAGTCTGCTCTTACAAAGCTTATTTCAGAGGAGATACGATAAAAGACCCGTCATGTTCATTTTACTGGCCTGGTCATTACTACTGCAACTCCTAACTTCTCCATTTTAGCCCCTCCAGTTGTGGCTTCTGCTTCCGCTAAACCACGCTGCGTCAATGGTCATTGCCATCATTGCAAGGAAGATGGTCACTATATCTCTAATTGTTTTAAGAAAAAAGCTAAAAATACAAGGGATGCTCTAAAAGATCAAATGTCCAAGACTAGTGTTGCTACTTCTACCGGTTCATCTTCTTCGGACAATTTATCTCCTCTCTCTTTCTACAGCTGACCTTGAAACCATTGTCAATCAGGTTTTATCATGTACTTCTACTGTCTTCTTAGTTTTCTCAGGTAAATTATCTTCTTGGCTTTTTGACACTACTTATTGCAATTACATGACTCCTGATTCTTCTCTCGTATCTAATAAAACATCGCTAGAACCTCCTCCTATCATTTATACTGTCGATGGTTTGCATATGTCTATTAGTCATATTGGTCTTGTGTCTACTTCTACTCTCTTTGTACCTGATACATGTATTGTTTCTGATTTAACTTTAAATTTTCTCTCTGTTGGCCAACTTGTTGAGGTCTTATTTTATTTTTTTTTAATAAAAGATGTGATGTACAGAATCAACAGACGGGCCAGTTAATTGGGACCGAGCGTAAAGTTGGTCACCTTTTTGAGTTTTTCTCCATGCATCTTCCAAATTATGGTTCTGCTCAACCCATTGTGATATTTGTTTTCTCGAGCATTTGGCAGTATCGCTTTGGTCATATTTTCTTACCACGTGTTCAATATTTAGCATCAAGTGATTACTTAGGAAAAATCAGTTTTGAATCATTTGTCTTTCATGTCAGTTGGGAAACAGACATTTGTACATTTTAATGAAAGTATTTCTTTATCTTCTACATCTTTCAATCTAATTCATTCAGATGTTTGGGGCCGTGCTCCCGTTTCTAATAATGGAGGATCTCGTTATTTTGTTATATTTGTTGATGATTATTCACGATACATTTGGTTTTATCTCTTACATGATCGTTCTAAGTTACTTAGTGTTTTTCGTGAATTTAAGCAAATATAAAAACTCAATTTGATTGGACCATTAATATCTTTTATTCTGATAATACCATGGAGTACACATCTACTTCCTTTCTTGCTGAACTCACACAAGAAGATACTTTACCTCATCACCATGCCCTAACACTTCATAAAAAAATGCTCGTGCTGAGTATAAGTATCGTCACATCCTTAATATTATTCACTCCTTACTTATTTCAGCCTTGCTTTTTGAATCTTTTTGGGATGAAACTGCTTTTACAGTCGTTTACACAATTAACCGGGTCTCATCTCCTACTCTCTCAAATCATTCTCTATGTGAGCTCCTTTATGAAAAGATACCTGACTATTCTCTTCTGAAAAATTTTTGTCGTACTTATTTTGTTTTACTCTCACCTCATGAGCATACTAAACTTGAGCCACGTTCTCGTCTCTATTGTTTTCTTGGTTATTGTATTTAATATAAGGGTTATTATTGTTATGATCCTGTCACCAAACGTTTTCGTATCTCTCGGCATGTTTAGTTTTGGAAACACAAAACTAGTATCTCCTATATCTCCTCTGAACTTTCTTCCGCTATCCCTATTTTCACCAACTCTGCACTTGATTTTTTCCTAAACTCTCCTTCTGATGCAAGTACTGAAAGCTCATCAGGCAATCACTAAACGTTAGTTTCTAATGATCTGGATCGTCCATTGACCTTATTATTGCATCTGACTCTCCTCAGTCTGCATCATCTATTGGCCCATCCATTACGTCTAATGTCTATGAGTCCTCTACCAATTTAGATGTTCGTTGTTTCTTTACGATAAGAGCTCTCTCTACCCGTCTTACTGATTATCATTATTTTTATGCTCTTGCCACTCATCACTACCCTCACACTTATCGTGATGCTAGTTCTAACTCTCTTTGGCAACGAGCTATGTTCGGAGAACTGGATGCTCTTTAGAAGACTCATATATGAGATTTAGTTGATCAGCCTCCTAGAAAGACTGTTATTGGAAATAAATGGGTCTAAAAGATCAAAATCAATTCTGATGGGTCTCCAATGTGGTATAATGCTCATCTTGTGGCAAGGGCTATACTCAGGTGTATGCTATTGACTATGAGGGGACATTTGCTCTAGTTGCTCGTATTACATCTGTCCGTTCTCTCCTGTTGTGGTTTCTACTCGCCAGTGGCCTTTGTTTCAGAAGAATGCCTTGTTGCACGGCAATCTAGCTGAGGAGATCTATATGTAGCCTTCTCAAGGGTATCTTAATCCTTCTTGTAAGATTTGTCATCTTGAGTGTGCCTTGTATAGGCTCAAGTAAGCTCTGCGTGCCTGATTTGCCAAGTTCAATTTCATTATTGGCCAACTTGGTTTTACCTCCAGCTCACATGACTCTACTCTGTTTGCTCATTATATTGATACTGGCATCACTATTTTGCTCCTTTATGTTGATGATATGATTATTACTGGTAACGACGCTTGTGGTATTTTTAGCTTAAGCAGTTTTTGTGTTAGTATTTTAAAATGAAAGATCTTGATTCTCTTAATTATTTTTTGGATTTGGAAGTTACTTCTACATCTGATGGCTACTATTTAACTCAGCCCAAGTATTCCACTAATCTTCTTTCTCGTTTTGGCTTGACTGATTATAAGATGGTTAATGGCCCTCTTAAGTCTAACGTTGAACTTCATGCTACTGACGGTGAGCTCCTTTCCGATGCCACCATTTTATCGATAACTTGTTGAAAGTCTTATATATCTTATTGTTACCAGGCTAGATGTTTCCTATGTCGTGCATCTTATTAGCCAATTTATGGTTGCCCCACGCTATTCACCATGCTGCAGTTCTTTGCATGCTGCACTATGTGAAGGGCACCTTATTCCATGATCTCTATTTTTTATCTCACTCATCATTGCAATTGCATGTTTATTCTGATATTGATTAGGCAGGTGACCCTACCGATCGGCGATCCACCACTGGCTTTCTCTTTTGACTAGGTGACTCTCTTATTTCTTGGTGGAGTAAGAGGTAGACTGTTGTTTCTCGCTCTAGTACTGAAGTCGAATGTCGCACTCTTGCCGACACTACTTCTTGTTGGCAGTGAAAATTTCCAAGTAAAAAGGATTTTCCACAACAGAATGCGGAGCTAACTCCGTAGCTCCGCGTTTGGCTATTTTAACCTCGCGTTTGAGCAAAACGCGGAGCTAATCCATAGCTCCACGTTCTGATGAATTTAGCTCCTCGTTAACTTCGCGTGAGCAGATTTCATTAGAATTCCAAATTGATTGTGATTGAGATTTGAGCTTATCCAATACTCAAATTAAGTCCAATCAGGATTTCAAATCAAGAGATTTAAATCAATATTAAATATTTGATTAGAATCCTTGATGAACACAAAAACCTTCTTTTCCTATTCCTATGGAAATCTTTATTCCTATTTCTATGGAAACTCTCATAACCACTAAAGTCTATAAATACCCTCTTTGAGGAGACTTTAGAGAGGATCAATCAATAATAGATCAATCCATAGATGATCATCAATCTTTAAGAGATCTTTTTGGAAGTTTTTGTGAAGTTCGAGTTACGCGTGAGAGCCTTGTACGAATCAAGACTGGAGAATCAGATTTTCGAGCATCTTGGAGAATTCAAGTTACGCATAGAGCCTTGAATTTGTGAAGAGCAGAGAAGAAAAGATCCAAAAGTCGGTCGCCATTGTTCGTCGCAAAAGTTCCTTCGCTTCCTTCCATCGAATACATCTTAGATTACAATAGAAGTGAACAAGATATAAAAAGAGAACAAACGAGAGGATTTTATAGTTCAATCTCTCTCTTTTACAATAGTTTCGTGGGATCTGTGGCGATGGGATCTATAGTAGTTCCTTTGGACGATCGGTACGTTGAAATCTTCTCTTTTAAAGATATCGGCCGAATATAGACGATCTTCTCTGGTTTTGATTTGTTCAAGGCTCTCTCGCGTAACTCGAACTTCTCAAGAACTCCAGAAAGAAGATGGTGATTTTCTCTGATCTTCACGAACTCAAGGCTCTGTGCGTAACTTAAATTCTTCAAGATTTCAGAAGATGATCAGCAAAGGCTTCAAGGCTCTCTCGCGTACTTGAATTGCCAAAGGATCGATAGGAGACTTCCGATGCCAAAAAGAAGACCCCTAGGGTTTCACCAGGAAGGTATTTATAGCCCCAGGTTAATGTAAGAGTTTCTATCTAAATAGAACTCGCATTCATTAAGGATTCCAATCAAATATCTTAGTTTTGATGGAATTCTGATTAGACTTGATTCGGGTATTTGGATAAGCCCAAAATCATAATCTCAAACAATTTGAGATTCTGGTTATCTGCTTACGCGGAGCTTTAATCGCATCAAAACGCGACGCTAAATAACCAAAACGCGGAGCTAACGCGGAGCTATTGATCATCTCCGCGTTTTACTCAAACGCGAGGCTAATACAAGCCAAACTGCGGAATCAACGCGGAGCTATTAAACATCTCCGCATTTTATTCAAACGCAGGGTTAATGTAACCAAACGCGGGGCTATTGAATTAGCTCCGCGTTCTGTTGTGGAAAATCCTTTTAACTTAGAAATTTTCACTGCCAACAGAACCCCCTCCAAAGTTTTCAAAATGGCTTAGACTTCAGCAGATTTTGAAATACTTTGGATATTTAAACTGAAACGCGGAGTTAGAATACCAAGTCTATCTCGCGTTACGCTCACTTACGCGGAGCTAATCAGCTTCACTTCGTCTTCAGTGAAATGAGTAATTATGTCATTAATTACCCTGAATTTCTACGCCGAATACCAAGCGACAGAAATTATGTTTAAATAGAGCTCCCGGCTCCTCTTCTTCTTCATCGGGAGAGTTTGAAAACTCCAAAACTCTGGCAGTCGAGTGACTCATATCGACGAATGATCTTCAATTGATCTCCCCTTAACTCTCCATAGATTTTCATCATTAGGATGTCATTTCAGAGGAGTTTGGCTAGACGCACGTTGGCCGGCGTTAATGTCAGCGACCGTGAAGGTAAACGCAACAACGAACCAGTCTATGCAGCGTCTTCCGAAGGTAAAAACCTCATCTCTTGGTTTTCTAAGAACCATTCTGAGATATTTTGGCTTGGTTTATTCTGAACGATTGCTTATCTTGTCGGCAAGATCGCCGTTTTATTATGTCGTCCCTGCGCTTGAAACGCGGGGCTTTACTAATAGTCTCAATGAATCCGCGAGGCTATCTTTGATTAGCAGTCGCGATGAATTGCGAGGCTATCTTTGATTAGCAGTCGCGATGAATTGCGAGGCTATCTTTGATTAGCAGTCGCGATGAATTGCGAGGCTATCTTTGATTAGCAGTCGCTATGAATTGCGAGGCTATCTTTGATTAGCAGTCGCGATGAATTGCGAGGCTATCTTTGATTAGCAGTCGCTATGAATTGCGAGGCTATCCTTGATTAGCAGTCGCTATGAATTGCGAGGCTATCTTTGATTAGCAGTCGCTATGAATTGAGAGGCTATCTTTGATTAGCAGTCGCTATGAATTGCGAGGCTATCTTTGATTAGCAGTCGCTATGAATTTGAAAGAGAAAGAAAGAGCAGAAAGAAATCTTGTCCCCCTTTACGCGAAGTTATCGCATCCATCTCTGCGTTTAAAGCGCGAGGCTATTTCTTCAACTGTGCGCGGAGTTAGCTTAGCTCCGCGTTTTCACTCTTTTGGAAACTCTGTTCCTTTTGCAGTAAGTCCAGTCCTTCTTGAAGAGGAATGTATGCGGGTCCATCGATCTTCATCAGCAAAAGTAACTCTAAGGAAGTTAGAAGCATATACTTTACAACATAGTTGCAGGTTTCAAGCTCTGGCTCCGAGAGATAAACTCCTGAAGGTGCGGTAAATAAGGAGCTGCAGCACTTGCAGTGCAAAATTGCAGCACTTGCAGTTCAGAATTGCGCTTCAGTGCAGCACTTTCCTTTCCTCTCGTGCTTCATTTCGGATGACAGATCCGAGTTGACATTTGCAGAGGAGATCTTTTGCATGTGAACCAGGGAACTGAGCTTCAACACCCCGTAGAGAAATCTGGAGTTCTTTTGCATGTGAACCAGGGAACTGTTTGGTTATTGACAAGTTGATCATGTAAAAGCTTTTGGGAGAGATATAACTCCTTCTTTGTAATCTCTTGCTTCATGAATAAAGATAAATTATTTTCCTCTCTATCTGTTGGCTTCAATAATTTTTCTTGCTCAACAAACAGATGGTTAATAATTTTGGTAAAATAATCTAAGGCTCTTCCGCGTAACTTAGATTACTAATCCAAATGATCGGATAAGGATCATTTTAACTTAGATGGAAGCGCCTAATTGCACTCGTTAGAAAATCTAAGTTTTTCCATGAAAACGCGAAGCTAAGGCACAGGCTATCCTCGCGTTTTATATAGTTGCGCGGAGTAAAACAACTTCGCGTTTTCCATCATCGCGCAAGGCTAATAGCTTCGCGTTTTAGAGAGTAACTGACTAGTCACTTTCTCCGAAATTCGCGCCGAATTCCAAGAGGCGGTTTCTTACATTTTAAATGAAATCCCTATTCCTTATCCTTCTCACTTTATTTGAGAATTTTCCAGAAACTTAGAGATTCAGGCGATCAGAGTTCAGACTACCCGATCTTCTTCCGACCGAGTTTCTCCAGATTTTCAGTCGATTTTTCTCAACAATGGCACCCAAAACTCGTGCTACTTCTCGAGCGGCTCCATCTTCAGCGACTGGCGCAAGCAGTGGTGGCGGCGGCCAAGGCAGCGACGCGCCAGCCCACATTTCGCCTATCGGGGATAAGAATCTTTCCATCGAGACTCTTTAGAACATTTCTAGAGTGATTTGGCTTAAATTTAACTGATCAATCAACTCTTTTACCGGCGAGATTGCCGTACTCCTGCCGTAAGGCTTGGAGAAGGAGAAAAGTTTCTGACTTTCTTCTTACGCGAAGTTATCGAGTCATCCTCGCGTTTAAAGCGCGGGCTATTTTAAGTAGCAATCGCGCTGAAACGCGAGGCTATTTTAAGTAGCAATCGCGCTGAAACGCGAGGCTATTTTAAGTAGCAGTCGCGCTGAAACGCGAGGCTATTTTAAGTAGCAGTCGCGCTGAAACGCGAGGCTATTTTAAGTAGCAGTCGCGCTGAAAACGCGAGGCTATTTCAAGTAGCAGTAGCGCTGAAACGCGAGGCTATTTTAAGTAGCAGTCGCGCTGAAACGCGAGGCTATTTTAAGTAGCAGTCGCGCTGAAACGCGAGGCTATTTTAACTTCTGCGCGGTCTAATCTTTAGCTTCGCGCGGCGCTATTCTTAGCTTCGCGCGTTCTAATTTTTAGCTTCGCGCGTCCATACTTAGAGAAATTTTCTGCCCTATATAAACTTCTCTCACTCTGCTTTCTTTTTTCAGTAGGGTATTCGATGGAATCTCTTCCCCACAAGAATTACTTCGGCTTTGCTGGAGGCTCTGATCCTTCAGGCCAATTCCGTTTCACTACCATCCTGCCCTCATACAAGCCAGACCCGAAGGAACGCAAGGAGAAGCTGATCAAGTACCACCCCACTACTGCGTGAGAAATCATAACTGACGCGGCTTTTGAAGATGTGAACAGAAAGGCGATAGAGAAACCCGCCTTCCTCTTTGGAGACCAGATGGACCACTCAGATGAGATCCTTTCTGAAGGGGAACTTGTTTGGCTATATAACTCAGGCGAAATGTTGATGTTTTTGCCTAGAATGGATCGTAGCTATCTTCTGGTCTATCTTCAGAGGCTGGCAATGCCTCGGGAATTAAAGTGGGGACTGACTCAAGAGCAAGATGCGTCCCAACGGGCAAATTTGGTGCAAAAGGGGTTTATCAAGATGGTTCCCCCAGATGCATTACTGGCTTGCTTCCAGGCCGATTTGGCAAGGAGCTTCCAGTGGGAGAAGTCATATCTCGTGCCCGAACTTTCTTAAGTGAGTTCTTGGCGAAGGATGGTCAGTACCCGGCTAGCGACTTCAGGATGCCTGGCTGGGTTCATTCTTCTAACAATATGTGGTCGGCACGCCTTGTTCAGTACATGCTGGATTCCCACGAGCCCATTTTAAAGGATATTGGCTTGTATAAAGCCATCAGGAATGTCCAATTCGGGTTTCCCCAGAGTGCTTATCACTTTTACTGCCTTTTGGAGATGTATAACCCTGAAACCTGTACTTTCTTTACTCCAGTGGGTGAGCTAGGGTTCGCTCTCCACGAGATGTTTGAGGTTTCTGGGCTCTCGATGGGTGAAGTCCCTTACGAGGAGTATATCCCTACCACCGATGAGTTGAACATGCTATTGGCGAGGAACGAGCGCATCCATGCCACATATTGGGAGATGATGTGCCATTATCATATTTGCGCTGACTTGACGGGTGCGCGTAATCACGGTATTGGCCACAAGAAGTGGGCCGAATATCTCTTTGCCAATTTAAATTCTAAGGATAGCTCGGCCATTATCCATGGTCATCCACCCATCTATGGCTCAGAGATTGATCACCGTATTACTAAGGGCCGTCATCTATTATATTATACCATTGAATCCAATGAGAATGGATACGGTCCCGGTACTTCATTTAAGAGCTATCACTATCAAGCCCAGTTTTCGATCTCCAACAGAGGTCTCATTGCCGGGTTTCTGATGCTGTGGCTGAAGAGATGCGTCGTGCCGTCATTGCCCAAGGAAGCGATTGCGTGACCGTGGTATATCCAGCGGTTCTTCTTGCATACGGCCGACCCCTTGGACTCCTTCCCGCCATGGTATGCAATTTGCAATATGGACTGAGGGTGCTCTGTCGTGATTTCCTCCCCACTATTAAAGTCAAGGGGAAAGGAAAGGGCAAGTCGAAGGAGACTGCCCAGCCGAAAACTCCAAACCCTAGGGTGGAGATGCCCTACACCTATTTGATGGCGTGGCTCGTCTTGCACTGTCCCTCCTTAATGAGTGCACCAGAGCATCGTTCGGGCGAAAAGTGTTTCCTTGTAGAACTGTATGAACGTTCTTCATGGAGGCAGAATTATATGTCCCAGATTCGGAAGACTCTTCGTAGCTTTCAGAATTACGAGATCTTCCGGTGTTTTCCTGACTTTCCCGGCGGAGGATATGGGACAAGGCTGAAAGATGCCGTGGGAGCAGATAAGTTCACTACTTTATCTGCAGGAGCGTTCTGGTGGCTTCTCAACATCCGTCCCGGACACTCGGTGTATCGTCAAGATCTCCAGTGTCAGATTGAGCCATATACTCCGAGTCGCTTTGCTCGCCAGTTTGGATATTCTCAACTCTACGTGGGCAATCCAAATAAAGATCTCGCTTACGAGGGGAATTTACACGAAGGTGCTCGTGGCTGGTTCCATTTTGCAGCTGGCGGGACCGAGGCTGAATTCTCCTTGCCCCAGAAGGTGCCAGAATTGGCCATGACCCTCAGCTCCTGCAATTGGTTCAATATTGCGAATGCTGACGTGCCCGGCTTCTCTCTCAATCGCAGTTGTCGCAAAGAGATTGAAGCCCTCTATATTAGCCGCCAGGGTGCTTCTAGGGTAAGGATAAAAGGAATGGAAGAATTCCTTGGCGCTGCGGCTGAGCCTTCGGATGTCAGCAAATCAGACGATGACGCCGGTGATGATGACGACAATACTGGTGCTGGTGGAGTTTCTCAGCCTGTTGTCAATCTTTCCCTGAGTCCAACTCTCAAACGCCGCGGCGCTTTAAAGAAAAGGCCGGGTAAGAAGCAAAAACTGGCACAGGAAACTTTGATAGCCCCCAAGAAGTGGCTATCAAATTTGCTTCCGACTTGTTGGCTTCAGCTGTACCCCCAGCGTTGGCAAGGGAGGATGAACCTGCTAAAGCTCCAAGTGTTGCTGAGGTTTCGGCTCCTTCGGCCGTAGAGCTTGTGGCAGAACCTGGGGTGCAACTAACGGGTAGCGAGACGGGTACACTGCTGGAAACGACAATGGCTCCGCCTTCAAGTCCGACAACTGGACTTGTATCGCCCGGTATGGCCTTTAGCATTTTATCTTTCGCCTGTTATTTATTTTAACGTAACACTGCTTTTCTGGTCTTCTAAAATGCAGGTGATCAACTTCTTTCGCCAATGCACTCTACTACCCAAATAGAGTCTGACGATAGAATGGACCATTCTGGCTCCATTGGCGATGTGGGTAGCTCTGCTGGTGAGTTTGCGGCTGATTATTCTACACCGGCTCCTGCCTCTGTTTCCTCTTTAATTCCCCCAATTGACGAATTGGTAAGTGACGAGAGAACTGAGATTATTATCGCAGCTGCTGCTAATGAGGCTTCACCTTCTCCTAGCATGCCATCTCCAACACCAGTCTGTTCCACTGAGACATTTCCCACAGTCGTTGGCGTGCCCTCTCAGTCAGCGATTTTAACATCGTCTGTTGTCGTAGCTGCTGAGATACCTGCAACTCTTCCGACTCCAAGCCTTCCAGCAGGGGAGGAGAATAATTTGAAATTCTCATTCGAAGATGCTTCTCCCACCGGAGGAGCTTCAGGCGAAGTGGTCCCATCTTCTCTTCCTGTTGGTGGGGGTACCCAAGTGATCTGTACTGACGGTACTTCGTCTGGGGTCTCCAGTTCTTCCAGATCTGCACTGGCTCTATTGGTCCCTCAGATCATGAATTTAATGCAGGGACGGGCTTCTTCTTCTCCAATCCCAGCCACTACTGCTCCCTTGCTCACGACACCTCTTTTGGCATTACCTACTTTGCCTACCGACACTGCAAATCCTCTTGAAAGACTTTTCGGCTTCACTGTCGAGGATTTTATGCATTTGTTAAGAAGATGTGTCGAGATGGTTCTTGTTGGCCACGATTTCTTCAACTTCGCACGTCCACTGTTACTCCGCTATTTAGGAAATATCGAAGAATTCGGTGGACAAGATCGAGCAGCTCCATGCCGGGCCCGCCTTACAGCTTTAGAAGAGCAGGTGACCACGTTACACACACTCCGTCAGGCGGATGTGGAGGCGATCACTGAGATAGAGCTGGCGCGGCTTCGAGCAGAATCCTTATCTCGAAGAAATATTTTAAGGCAGCAGGAGGAGAGATGGTCTCAGGAGCTGACAGAGCTCCAGGCCAGTCGGGAATCTGTTCTTGGCGACCTGCAGAGGGTAAACTTCGAAATTGAGGAAAGTCAGGCGGCCATCTCTAAAGCCCAGGAGACGATTGCGAGAGCTCGGGCCACCTTGATAGAAAATGAACTCCGATTAGGAGAATCTGTCAAGAAACGGGAGATGTTGCTTGTCCAGCAGGAACAGATTCAGCAGGAAGAGATGGCCAGGAATCGTGCCATAGAAGAATCTCGTCAGCAACAACTTACAATAAGTGATGATGAGTTGCGTAGGCAAGCTCAGCAAACCGTGGAGGCTTCTCATCGTAGAAATTTGGACGAGACAATAAACCAATTGAGACTTCTGGGAGGCCAATAGTTTCATCTCTCTTTACACTTTTATCTTCCTTGTAATAAGAACTTCGTAAACAGGAGAGAGATAACCTTACGATGTTTCTTTGAAATTCTTTTTGTATTTTCACCTTTTTAATAAAGATGATTCTTTTGACTCTTTTATTTGCCGGCTTCAAAACAGATTTGCCTGCCCAACAAATAACCTGTCGTCAAAACGATTTATCTCGGTATCGTTTATGCTCGATTTCTTGAACCGAAATAACAATTAAAGTTTAATATGGGATTTTTAGCAAATCCCCAGTTATTAACGGATTTGATTAGCCTTTACCAACTACCGTTTGAGTTGGGCTAGCCATGTTATTTCCCTCAACATGGTGAGTTGTCGAGGACTACGTTTGGGCTTAAATGCCAAACTTTTCCTCTTCCCTTTACTTTATCGGTATTGGGCGATTCATACTTTCACCCCAGCATGATGGGTTGGCGAGAAACTTGTTCTCTTCCCATTGCCTAGTCGGCGTTGGGCAATTCATACTTTTACCCCAGCATGATGGGTTGGCGAGAAACTTGTTCTCTTCCCATTGCCTAGTTGGCGTTGGGCAATTCATACTTTTACCCCAGTATGATGGGTTGGCGAGAAACTCGTTCTCTTCCCATTGCCTAGTTGGCGTTGGGCAATTCATACTTTTACCCCAATATGATGGGTTGGCGAGAAACTCGTTCTCTTCCCATTGCCTAGTTGGCGTTGGGCAATTCATATTTTTACCCCAGTATGATGGGTTGGCGAGAAACTCGTTCTCTTCCCATTGCCTAGTTGGCGTTAGGCAATTCATACTTTTACCCCACCATGATGGGTTGGCGAGAAACTCGTTCTCTTCCCATTGCCTTGTTGGCGTTGGGCAATTCATACTTTTACCCCACCATGATGGGTTGGCGAGAAACTCGTTCTCTTCCCATTGCCTAGTTGGCGTTGGGCAATTCATACTTTTTAGGTCAGAGGCGCTTAATTACACATGCCTAAAAGAAGATTGGGGGCTGTTCAAATTTGAGAACTGAGCACACCAGGTTTGGGTCAGAGGCACCAAACTGCGCATGCCCAAGAAAAGACTGGTGGTGGTTCAAACTTGAGAACCAAACTGGAGGCGGTTCAATGCTCTCTCGCGTAACTTGAACTGGGTACTCCAAACACACCAGGGTTTAGGTCAGAGGCGCACAATGTGCATGCCTAAGAAAAGACTGGAGATGGTTCAAACTTGAGAACCAAACGCACCAGGTTTAGGCCAGAGGCGCCAAACTGCGCATGCCTAAGAAAAGAGACTGGAGGTGGTTCAAACTTGAGAACCAAACGCACCAGGTTTAGGTCAGAGGCGCCAAACTGCGCATGCCTAAGAAAAGAGACTGGAGGCGGTTCAAACTTGAGAACCAAACACACCAGGTTTAGGTCAGAGGCGCCAAACTGCGCATGCCTAAGAAAAAGAGAAGATGCGTATCTCCAGGGGTACTAAGAATAGTATTTCTTTAGAAATTTGCTATTGATCGGCATCATCATCCTGTCGCCGTCTTGATTCATTAAGCGATAGGCTCCACTGGAGTATACTGTCTCCACAACAAACGGTCCTTCCCACTTGGGTTCAAATTTACCCTTAGTCTTGTGGGTTAGCACCATTGGCCTCTTAACAGCCAGAACCAAGTCTCCTTACTTAAAGGTCCTTGGTTTGACGTTCTTATTGAACGTTTGAGATATTCGGGCTTGATACAACTCAATTTGTTGTTGAGCCCTGAGACGTTTTTCATCTAACGCCTCTAGTTCTTGCAATCTTTGCTGATGGCGTTCTTCTGTCGTCATCTTTGTGCCTAAAGCCACTCTTAATGATGGTATCTGGATTTCAAGAGGCAAGACAGCCTCACTTCCTTAAACCAAAGAGAACGGGGTAGCTTTAGTCGGGGTGCGAACGGTGGTGCGATAAGCCCACAGGCATTCTCCTAGCTTTTCATTCCAATCTCGTTTATTGGAAGAGACGAACTTCTGAAGGAGTTTGATGATCGTCTTGTTGAAAGCTTCCACTAACCCATTAGCCGCAGGGTTATATGGTGTAGAAGCAATATCTTTGATTCTGAACTTGTTGTAGAATCTGGAGAATCCCTGACTAATGAATTGCGGACCATTATCATGAATGATCCGTCGAGGGACGCCAAATCGGTAAATGACATGATGCTTGATAAACTTGATCACATCTGCCATTTTCACCTCTTTCATGGGCACGGCTTCGGCCTATTTTGAAAAATAATCGGTTATTGCAAGAATAAGCCGATGTCCTCTGGATGACGGGGGAGTTATTGGCCCTACAATGTCCATTCCCCAGGCTTCAAATGGCCAGCTTGCGACGGTATTGTGTAAGTATTCTTGGGGTTGATGAATAAAATTGGCATGTATTTGGCATGCATGACATCGTTTAGCATATGCCATTGCTTCCGTAACCATGCTCGGCCAGTAGTACCCTAGCCTTCTTATACGGTCTCCAAGCTTGGGACCGGGCTGATGAGCTCCACATACTCCATCGTGTGTTTCTCTCAGCACTTCTTCTGCTTCTGCTTTCGATATACAGCGTAGCAGTAGACCATCTCTTAACTTTCTATATAAAGTCTGAAGTTTATGGTCATAATAAAATTTTTGGGCCTTTCTCTTTATTGAGGTGGCTTCCTTAGGATCTCTGGTAATATCCCATGCAAAGCATAATCCACAAACGGAAATCGCCAATCACGGGGTTCCAGGGTTAGGCCTACTTGGCACACTTCTTTATTTTGAAGAAGAGTATCTGAATGAAGGAGCTCTCTGCTTTCAATGGTGATGTTTTTAACCTCACCTGGCGGGATTGCCAATGTTGCAACTAATGCGGCAAGGGCATCTGCATAAACGTTCTCATTTCGAGATACTTGATATATGTAGAATTGTTCAAAATATCCTGCTAGCTCAATGGCTAACTGATGATAGGGGATGAGGGCTTCATGTCTGACTTCATACTCACCTGTCATCTGATTGATAATGAGCTTAGAATCACCATATGCCTCTAGATGGTTCACCCCCAGTTGCAGAGCTATTTTTAAGCCGATAATAAGCGCATTGTACTCTGCTACATTATTAGTGCACGGTTCTGTTAATGAGTAACCGTTAGGCAATATATGTTTATGTGGGGATATTAGTACAACCCCCACTCCAGCAGCAAATCGTCTTGCGGCACCATCAAAGAACATTTGCCAAGACTATTCTCCGGTAACTGTGTTGACTTCTGATGTCTGCTTTAATTTGGACCAAATTGGATGGTCTGCAAGGAAATCAGCGATTGCCTGTCCCTTCATGGCCTTTTGAGGGACAAAATATATGTCATAGGGCGATAGTAAGAGCGCCCATTTTGCCAATCGGCCATTCAAGGATCCTGGTTTTCTCATCAGAATCTTCAGGGGATTAACCCGTGATATGACATGAATTGTTTGCCCCGAAAGGTAGTGTCGCATTTTCTGAACAGCAAACACTAGGGCTAAACATTCTTTTTCAATCGGGGTATACCGCTGTTCGGCCCCAATCATTGTTCTACTTAAATAGTAGAGGGCATGTTCATGGCCGTGCTCATTATATTGAGCAAGTAATGCTCCTAAAGCATTATCCATGGCCCTTACATATATAAGGAAGGGCTGCCCAGGGGCTGGTGCCATTAGTACAGGAGGCTTAGTAAGGTACTCCTTGAGGTCATCAAATGCCTGCTGACATCCCTCATCCTATATGAAAGACACTCCCTTCTTCATAAGTTTGGAGAATGGTTGGCATCGTCCAGATAAGTTGGATATGAAGCACCGAATATAAGCGAGTTTTCCTTGTAATCCCCTTAGTTCCTTAAGATTGCGGGGAGGCGGCATTTCGCTAATCGCTTTTACCTTTTCCGGGTCGAGGAAAATTCCTTTTGAAGTTATTACGAACCCTAGAAACTTCCCGCTGGATACCCCCATGAACGACTTGGTAGGATTCATCTTCAAGTGATGTTTCCGCATAAGATCGAAGACCATTCTTAAATCGTGAAGATGATCTTCTTTGTCTTTGCTTTTAACTGCTAAGTTATCCACATAGCACTCCACTGTTCTGCGTAGGTGTTTTTTAAATATGGCGCTCATTTCGCGTTGGTAAGTGGCACCTGCATTCTTTAATCCGAATGGCATCACCGTATAACAGTATACCCCCTGTGGCGTTCTGAAAGCTGTATGCTTTTCATCATCCGGGTGCATCTTGATTTGGTTATAACCTGAGAAGCCATCCATAAAGGACATCCTCTCATAACCGCAAGTATTATCGATCATCACGTCGGTGATGGGGAGTGAAAATTCATCCTTGGGATATGCAGCGTTCAGATCTCGAAAGTCAATGCATATCCGGATTTTGCCATTCTTTTTGCGAACTGGCACTATGTTTGCCACCCAGTCTGGGTGTTGTTCTTCACGGATGAACCCGGATTGTATAAGCTTGTTGACCTCAGCAACTATTGCCTCCATCAATTCCGGTCGAAAATGCCTCTGTTGCTGTTTAACAGATTTGACATCTTCTTTTATATTTAACCGGTGCGTGGCAATTTGAGGGTCAAGCCCAGGCATATCTTCATAACTCCATGCGAACACATCTATATACTCTTTGATAAGGGATATAAGTTCCTCTTTTTCTAAAGGAGTTAGTGTGTCGCTTATGAAAATGGGTTTCGGATTTTCTTCCGTTCCCATGTTAACCTGTATTAATTTGTCTTCTGTAGGCGGGTCACGCTGCTCAAAGCGGACATCCCAGAGAGTATCCATGTGCTTAGCCCAAGCGTCATCTTGAATGTCAATTGGTTCCTCGTCGCTTTCTGGCGCGGCTGAAACCATATTGATCGTCAAAGATTGAAACCAAGCACCGGTGCTTATATCTGAATCATGATCTGGTGAAGATGTTTCTTCTTTATCCGAAGAACTCTCTTCATCCTTGGATGGCGATGAGGGTGGAGTAGACACATAGCCCAACCCCCTGCGGGTCTTCTGATAATAATCAGGGCTCTTTCCTCTCGGTCTAAACAAGGGTATGAAATTCCGCCGCCCTTTTCCAAAGTTTAATCCCGGCTTCTGGGTAAAATTATATCCCATTTTCTCCATCATCTGTCGGGACCTTTGCTCATATAAGTGAAGTTGAGGTGATGTTTGTTCATCACTTTCACTACTTTGTTTCTGTCGAGGCGACGTGGCCACTTTGCCGAACATGATCGGCCTTTGGGACTTCTGTCGGGGAGGCACTTCAAAGAAGTGCCCTTGATCCTCGGTTATTTTTAATTGAGAGAGGAGGGAAGACCTGAGGGGCAAACGGTATACCGCCAGAACTTCAAGTTCGGTCAGGCCATCCACTTCGGTGGAGGTACAAGAGGGCTCAGACTCAGTAGCTATAGCATGCTCGTAGACTAACTTTACATTTTCATTAATAATCCATTCACTTTCTATTACATCCACTATACTATCAAGACCTAGGCTAAGGTCTAGGTGAGGGTTGATTTCGTAATCACCCCCATCATCTTCTCCAAGGAGCTCGTACTCAGTGTCGGCTTCATTGCCACTGTCGTCGGGCTTTGGAGACTTGCTAAGACTGTCATTGGAAGCTTCATGTGCTGGCTTGTAGAGTGCAGCATCTGTGAAGTAATTTTCCAACCCTTTGAATGGCTGCTTGTCAGCAATTAGTGTCCGGACCTCTCCTTCCTCATCGCAATATTTCATGCACTGGTGAAGAGTCGACGGAACTATCATATGAGAGTGGATCCAAGGTGGCCCCAATAAAATATTGTAGGAGGTATCAGTATCAATTACGTAGCATGTAACCTCCGTTTTCAAGTCTCCAATTTGACACCGCAATCGGATCTTACCAAGAGGATGGCTATTATTAGCGTTGAATCCATAGATGGTAGTGTGTGTAGGTGTCAAGCGATGAAGGGAAATCTCCAACAGCTGCATCAATCTACTGGGCACGACGCTGAGTGCAGAACCTGGATCAATCTGAATTCGGTCCACTTTTGTGGACCCGACATATCCAGTGAAATATAAAAGCCTATTATGCTTTATATTCCTCACCTGCATGTCTTCTGGAGAGAAGATGATTTGTGGGACTTGCCTCCTTACTTGATGACAGTGGGGGCAAGAGTCCAGCTCATCGATGGCCGGCTCGACAATCTGAGCTAGGAACGACTCAGAGTCTGCCAAGGCCTCTCTTAGAGCTTCACGTGTTGATTTTGATAATCTCAACAATTCGTAAAGCGTCACTCGCGCTGAGATATTAGCCAACTGCGCAATTATGTCAAATTCGAAGGGAGTTTCTTTGGCTCCTTCATCTCTGGTAGGATTCTTCTGGAAACGAAGTCCTTTCTGCTTCGCAGGCTTTGCGAGTTCTGCATAGATATCTTTTGGATCCACTCTAGTGTAGTCCTTAAGATATGTCTTTCCAGATCGAGTACCAGAAGGGCTTGCCCCATCTTGATGGGTGGCCATAGTTTCGGGTTTTTTTCAGAATCTGTGAAGGTCCCCGAAGCTATATATTCTCCCTTTATATCCGCAGAAATGGCATTGACAGCCCGCTTCTTCTCTAGACCTTTTGAAGCAGTCCATTGTTCATCTTCCAATAAGTCGGGGTGAACCCACATAACTTCCCCCTTTTGGGTTGTTACGGGGACAAGTCCCTCTTGGGCTTTGTTGTGCGGATCAAGATTCTTCGTGACCATCTTACCCTTAGGGATTGGGGTCACTCCTGCGGGAAACTCGTGGGTTCCAACCACTATGGTTGTCATATTGGCAGTGACCTTCTTCTGCTCTTCCTTAAGCGTCAGAACCCCAGCTTCTATTAGTGCTTGGATCCTGTTCTTAAGGGGAAAATAATCCCGGGTGGGGTGTCCAACATTCCGGTGATAGAGATAGTAGTTGGGATCTTTTGTCTTACCAACGTCTTCTGGCTTCTTATTCTCCGGAAGTTTTAGCATTCCCTTCTTTTGGAGCAGGTGAAAGAGGACTGGTGTCTGTTCAACTTTGAAAGTGTAATTCCTTTCTTGCTGCGGTCTAATTTGCCTTGACCCTCGCTGACCTTGAGATTTTGGCTCTGGCGGAGGACTGGTTTTCTGAGGAGCAGTTTCTGATGACATTACTGCTTTCCCTTTATTCTTGTTGCTGTTGTTTTGGGTATATGATTTACTACCCCCAGCACTTCTTGGCCCGCGGGACTCTTCAACTCGGCGAATCAAGTCCTCATCTTGCTCTCCTTGTTTGAGCAGGTCCCTCCACGTCTTAGACTCTACGGCCCCCATTTTGAGGAGCACATTGGTCTTAAGGTTGTGTCGACAGGTTTCGACTAGAGTTTCTTGGATCATTCTGTGTTTACAATGTACGGACTTCTCCCGGAACCTTTCTATGAAATCTTTAACCGCTTCTTGTTCCCCCTGCCTAGTTGCAAGGAGGGAATGAACCGTAATCTCGGTGTCATCCTCGAAGAAACGTGAGAGAAATAATTTCTCAACATCTAACCAGGTATTAATAGTACCTGGGGGCAGCTGCATGAACCAAGTAAAGGCAGGCCCTCGCAAAGTACTTGCAAATACTTTGGTCATGATGGGATCATTACCCATTAAGTGTCCTGCTTGGGACAAGAAATAATAGATGTGCTGACTGGGCGATCCCTTCCCGTCATAGGGCTCCAACTTGAGCGGCTTATACTTTGGATGATAGGGTACCACATCCCATTCTGCTGGATATGGTCTAGAGACTCCTGACTCCTTCAACTCTTTTTTACGCATCAAGGCTTCGAGTTGATTCTGTAACTTTTCAAGCTTTTCTTCATGCGGATCATGGAAAGAAAATCTATCTTCTTCCTCATGCATCGAGTGGGCTTTCTCCTCCTGTTCTTCTTCATTTGGAGTCTTCTTGCCCTGTTTAGCATTATCTTCAACAACTTTTAAAAGTAGCATCCTAAGGTCTTCAATCGTTTTCTGTTGCTCTCGAATCATTCTTTCTTGAGCCTCAAATCTCTGATTGATATCACCAAATTTATCTGCCATGTGTGATGCTGACTTCTGTAGCCGAGACGATATAGAGGATGGGGGCGAGGCTATAGCGGAATTATCGCTGTTCTCGTCGTAAGAACCCCCTGCGAGCTTCTTATAATTTCGGGGCGGGACGGCTCCTGATCTTAGTCGAGTAATACGATGAAGTTCATCATCGCTCGATTCTGAATCATCATCCGTCTCTGTAATTTTCTTCCCTTTTCCTACCATGTTGGAAGTTACAGCTCTCCCTTGTTTCAAGGGAGTGGTTCTTGTCTTCTTAGCAGGATTCTGGTTTGACTCATTTAATCGATCGAACACAGATATCCTGTTCTTGCTGCAGCCACAGTTATTCATCACGGTTGATACTGTTGTCATAAGTTGCTGGCAATGACAACTATGTTCAACTTGAAGTTGGTCTATGTTTCTCTTCTTAGAGAGATGTTCCCTGAGATCAGTGCCTCTAGCCATGGAGTCAAGAGGTCCATTCAACTCTTGAGAGTGTTTAGGAATCCACTGAAGCTTCTTTGATTGATCAACCCTGACTCTGGGGTCGAACCGATCCTCGCGTGGCTTAGGAATAGCCTCGCGTTTCATATTGCGGGCCTGAAGAATAGCTCCGCGCTTATCCATACTAGCCTCGCGTTTCTCGCTGGCTTGGTGTGTCCTTGGAAGTTTAGCTTCTGGAATAATAGCCCCGCGTGAAGGGAAGTTCTTGCACGCTGGCTTATCTTTGCGATTAACGCAGATCATAGCTTCGCGCTTAGCGCGGTTTTTACGACTGACAACTATCTGCCAATCATCTTCCCGTTCCTTGTGGGTATCAGAAGTCTTGCGTTTATTGCAAGTATCACTGGCTTCGCGTCTCTCGCTAGGCACAGTAATAGCCTCGCGTGGAGAATCACACGCTGGCTTTGAATAATTTTTATACTCGCGTAACTCGCGAGTGTTGGGTATTCTGCGACTAGTGCAACCCTTACTGGCTTCGCGTCTCTCGCTAGGCACAGTAATAGCCTCGCGTGGAGAATCACACGCTGGCTTTGAATAATTTTTATACTCGCGTAACTCGCGAGTGTCAGGAATTTTGCGTAACTCGCCAGTATTACCAGCCTCGCGCGGAAAATCACACGCTGGCTTTTCCTTGCTTTTAAGGCAAGTTGTATCTTCGCGTTTAATGCGGTAGAGATTGGTCTCGCGGGTAGCGCGAGCCAATTTGCGAGGGACCATAGCCTCGCGTCCTCTAGAGTTAGCTCCGCATCCAAGGCGGGCTTTGAGGGCTCAGTCCAGTTCCCACGTCTTCTTCGGCAATCGAAAGCTCTTCCTCGACTAGGATTTCTCGTGTGGACTCCGGTGCTATAACCGTAGTCTCCAAGGATCCCCGTCTCTCGGTGGATACCTTTCACCCGTCACTCAGGTATTGGAGTACATACGGCGATAGTGCCGTGTCTCATCCAAGTCACCTGATCCGGAGGAGAGGAACTCCTCGTACTTCTGCTGGTCGATTTCAACGACCAGCGTGTCTACTTCGGATCCGATCAAATCAACGTCCGATTGCGCCACAATCTCTTCATCAGTGAAAGAGATGACTCCCACTGTGGTCGCCAGTTTGTTCGTCGCAAAAATTCCTTCGCTTCCTTCCATCGAATACATCTTAAATTACAATAGAAGTGAACAAGATATAAAAAGAGAACAAACGAGAGGATTTTATAGTTCAATCTCTCTCTTTTACAATAGTTTCGTGGGATCTGTGGCGATAGGATCTATAGTAGTTCCTTTGGACGATCGGTACGTTGAAATCTTCTCTTTTAAAGATATCGGCCGAATATAGACGATCTTATCTGGTTTTGATTTGTTCAAGGCTCTCTCGCGTAACTCGAACTTCTCAAGAACTCCAGAAAGAAGATGGTGATTTTCTCTGATCTTCACGAACTCAAGGCTCTGTGCGTAACTTGAATTCTTCAAGATTTCAGAAGATAATCAGCAAAGGCTTCAAGGCTCTCCCGCGTACTTGAATTGCCAAAGGATCGATAGGAGACTTCCGATGCCAAAAAAAAGACCCCTAGGCTTTCACCAGGAAGGTATTTATAGCCCCAGGTTAATGTAAGAGTTTCTATCTAAATATAACTCGCATTCATCAAGGATTCCAATCAAATATCTTAGTTTTGATGGAATTCTGATTAGACTTGATTCGGGTATTTGGATAAGCCCAAAATCATAATCTCAATCAATTTGAGATTCTGGTTATCTGCTTACGCGGAGCTTTAATCGCATCAAAACGCGACGCTAAATAACCAAAACGCGGAGCTAACGCGGAGCTATTGATCATCTCCGTGTTTTACTCAAACGCGAGGCTAATACAAGCCAAACTGCGGAATCAACGCGGAGCTATTAAACATCTCCGCGTTTTATTCAAACGCAGGGTTAATGTAACCAAACGCGGGGCTATTGAATTAGCTCCGCGTTCTATTGTGGAAAATCCTTTTAACTTAGAAATTTTCACTGCCAACAGCCATCTTCAAAAGAAGAGTTCGACGTCAGATCGTCCAAATGAGCTACTCGATAGATCTCATCGCCACATAGATCCCACGTTTACATTGTAAAAGAAAGCGATTAAGATATAAATCCTCTCGTTTGTTCTCTTTCTTTTATTCACTTTCGTTGTAAATCAAATTATTTCAATGGAAGAAAGGCAAGGAATTTCCGCTGCGAACAAACTGACGACCACAGTGGGAGACGTCTCTTTCACTAAAGAAAAAATTGTGGCGCAATCTGACATCGAGAGGATCGGATCCGACGTAGATATGCTGGTCGTTGAAATCGACCAGCAGAAGTACGAGGAGTACATCTCCTCTGAATCAAATAACCTGAATGAGACACGACACTATCGTCGCGTGTGCTCCAATACCCGAGTAATGGGTAAAAGGTATCCACCGATGAACGGGGATCCTTGGAGACCGCAGCCATAAAGCCGGTGTTTGGACAGGAAATCCTAGCAGAGGATGGCTTCTCTACTGCCGAAGAAGGTCTGGGAACTGGATTGATCAGAACCTAACTCCGAAATAGAAATCGGAGAGTAAGGCGAAAAGCCCTCAAAGCAAGGCGAAAAGCCCTCAAAGCCCACCTTGGCCGCGAGGCTAACTTCATTGAACGCAAGGCTATGATCCTTCACAAACTGGCTCGCGCTAATCTCGAGACCAATCATTATCGCGTTAAACTCGAAGTTGCAATTTGCGTCGCAAGGAAAAACTAGCGTGTGATTCTCCATGCGAGGCTATTACTGAGCTTAGCGAGAAACGCGAAACCAGTAAGATTTGCGTTAATCGCGAAATTTCTGACACTCGCGAGAAACGCGAGGATAAAAATTCCTTACAGCCAGTGTGTGATTCTCCACGAGAGGTTATTACTGGGCCTAGCGATAAACGCGAAGCCAGTATAACTTGAGAGAAATGCAAGATTTCTATCACTCACGATAAACGTGAGGATAAAAATTCCTTAAAACCAGCGTATGATTCTCCACGCGAGGCTATCACTGGACTTAGCGATGAATGCAAAGCCAGTACAACTTGCGAGAACGCAAGATTTTTGACACTTGCGATAAATGCGAGGATAAAATTTTCTCACGGCCAGCGTGTGATTCTCCACGCGAGGCTAATACTGAGCTTAACGATAAACGCGAAGCCAGTAATACTTGCGATAAACGCAAGGCTCCCCAGCTCAGCGTAAATATCGAAGATGATTGACAAATTGTCGTTAATCGTAAAAATCGCGCTAGACGCGAAGTTGTGACCTGTGTTAATCACAAAGTAAGCTAGCGTGCATGAATTTTCTTCCACGCGGGGCTAAGATTCCAGAAGATAAACTTCTGAAGAAATGCCAAGCCAGCGTAAAACGCGAGCCTAGCGTAGCAAGACGCGGAGCTATTCTTCAGGCCTGCGACACAAAACGCGAAGCTAACTTTCAGCTCCGCGCTCTAAAACGCGAAGTTATTTCTCAGCTCCGCGTAGATCAACTCGAATACAAAATCAGGGCTGATCATCGCATCAATGAACCAGAACTGAACTCCAGTGATTCAAAGAAACTTCAACAGGCTCCTGGACCCTCTAAACAGTTGAATGGGTCCCACAGTTCCATGATTAAAGTCACTGACCTCAGGGAATATCTAACCAAGAAGAGAGGTATAGAACAAGTTCAATCTGAACCTGTCTGTCATTGCCAGCAGTTTATGACGACGGTATCCTCTGTAATAGATAATTATTGCTGCAACAAGAATATGGTATCGGTGTTCGACCGATTAACTAAATCAGACAAGAACCCTGCTAAGAAAACAAAGGCTACTCTCCGAGAAGAATGGAGAATATAACTTCCAACATGGTCGGCAATGGTAAGAAGGTCATAGAGAGAAATGATAACTCAGAATCAAGTGATGAAGAACCTCATCACTTCACCCGACTTAACTCAGGCGCCATCCCGGCCCGAAATTATAAGAAACTCGTGAAAGGTTTTTATGATGACGATAGCGATAATTCGGCCATAGCCTCTCCTCATTCTTCGGCAACGTCTAAATTGAAGTCAGCATCATATATGATGAGCAAATCTGACGATATCGACTAGAGACTTGAAGCCTAAGAACAAATGATTTGGGGGCAACAGAAGATGATCGAAGATCTTAAAATAATACTCTCAAAATTGGTCGAGGATAATGCCAAAAAGGGAAAAGAAACTCCGTTCAATAAAATGAACGAAGAAGATAAAGAAGAAAAAGCCCACTCGACGCATGAGGATGAGGATAAGTATTCTTTTTATGATCCACATGAAGAGAAAATAGAGAAGTTACAAAGCCAACTCGAAGCACTAATGCACAAGAAAGAATTGAAAGAATCGGGGGTTTCAAGACCATACCCGCCTGAATGGGATTTGACACCGTATCCCGAAAAGTATAAACTGCTCAAGTTAAAGCCATATGATGGGAAAGGATTTTCCAGTCAGCACATCTATTACTTCTTATCGCAAGCAGGTCATCTGATGAGAAATGATCCCGTAATGACCAAAGTATTTGCAAGCACCCTGCGAGGGCCTGCCTTTACATGGTTTATGCAGTTGCCCCCGAGAACCATAAACGCTTGGCATGATGTCGAGAAACAGTTCTTGGCATATTTCTTTGAGGATGATACCGAGATATCGGTTCATTCCCTCCTTGCGACAAAACAAGGAGAAGAGGAAACAGTCAAAAGATTTATAGAACACTTCAGGAAAAAATCAGTATATTGTCGACATGGTATGACCCAAGAAACTAAGGTGGAAACCTGCAAGTATAATTTCAGGACTGGCGTGCTAATAAGAATGTGAGCTGTAGAGTCCAAAACTTGGAAAGATCTGCTAAAGTAGGGAGAGCAGGCGGAAGATATTACACGAGAAACTCTATAAGTAACAGGCCATATCTACAGAATCCTAAAATAAAGGGAAGGCTGTGATTACTCAATTGCATATCCGAAACCAAGACTTCAGAATCTGTGAGGTGCAGGTCAAAATAAGTCCCGACAAGATAAAACTTATACATTCAAGACTGAGCAGATCGGTACTCTATTCCATCTCCTCCTCAGAAAGGACTTGCTAAAACTTTCAAAAAATAAAAAACCGGAAGACGTTGGTAAAACCAACTATCCTAATTATTGCATGTACTATCGGAACGTCGGGCACCCAACTAAGGATTGCTATCCTCTTAAGAACCGAATTCAGACATTGATAGAAGCCGGAGTTCTCACACTTAAAGAGGATCAAAAGAAAGTTTCTGCAAATATGGTAACTTTGGTAGTTGGAACCAATAAGTTTCCTACCAGAGCGATCCCTGTACCAGTAAGAAAGCTAATATCGACACCAAGCATGGGCAACCCGCACTTGCAAGTTAGCCCCTTGGATACGCTCCGAACTACAGCCGTGACAAAATCATTCTCATTGGCTAGCAGCCGGATTTGGCTGAGGGTGCCAAAAATATTTACGATGATAAATATCATGTTGTTTTTTCTACTTTTACTAGCCATTGGAATGGCTAATTGGGTGCTATAAATAAAAATATTTTATTGCCCAATGCTGTTAAAGTAGAGGGAAGAGGAGATCAAGTTTCTCGCCAACCCTATCATACTGGGGGTAAAAGTATGAAATCAATTACTCAATGCAGTTAAAGCAAAGGGAAGAGGAGATCAAGTTCCTCGCCAACCCTATCATACTGGGGATAAAAGTATGAAATCAATTGCCCAATGTTGTTAAAGCGGCGAGAAGAGGAGATCAAGTTTCTCGCCAACCCTATCATACTGGGGGTAAAAGTATAAAATTAACTACCCAATGCTGATTAAAGGCAAAGGGAAGAGGAAGTCAATTTCTCAACAACTCATCATGCTGAGGGAAATAGCATGGCTAGCCCAACGCAAACGGTAGTTGGTAAAGGCTAATCAAATCCGTTGATAGCTGGGGTTTGCTAAAAAACCCGCAGACCTGTCATGTTAAACTCTTACCTCTGACAATATGATTTGGATTATTCTTATCCCCGTTCAAGTTACGCGTGAGAGCACTTGGACCAGGCATGTGCAATTAGGCGCCTCTGCTGAAATCTGATGATCATGACCCAATCATCTTGGCGTGTGCAATTCAAATTACGTATGAGAGTCTTGAACTGCCTCCATCAAAATTTCAAGCATGTGCGATTAGGCACATCTGCCGAATTTCTTGATCTTAATCTGATCACCAAATTGAAAATCCAAAGTATTTCAAAATTTGCTAAAGTTCTAAATCATTTTGAAAAATTTGGAGGGGGTTCTGTTGGCAGTGAAAATTTCCAAGTAAAAAGGATTTTCCACAACAGAACGCGGAGCTAACTCCGTAGTTTCGCGTTTGGCTATTTTAGCCTCGCGTTTGAGCAAAACGCGAAGCTAATCCATAGCTCCACGTTCTGATGAATTTAGCTACGTGTTAACTCCGCGTGAGCAGATTTCATTAGAATTCCAAATTGATTGTGATTGAGATTTGGGCTTATCCAATACCCAAATTGAGTCCAATCAGGATTCCAAATCAAGAGATTTAAATCAATATTAAATATTTGATTAGAATCCTTGATGAACACAAAAACCTTCTTTTCCTATTCCTATGGAAATCTTTATTCCTATTCCTATGGAAACTCTCATAACCATTAAAGTCTATAAATACCTTCTTTGAGGAGACTTTAGAGAGGATCAATCAATAATAGATCAATCCATAGATGATCATCAATCTTTAAGAGATCTTTTTGGAAGTTTTTGTGAAGTGAGAGACTTGAATGAATCAAGACCGGAGAATCAGATTTTTCGAGCATCTTGGAGAATTCAAGTTACGCATAGAGCCTTGAATTCGTGAACAGCAGAGAAGAAAAGATCCAAAAGTCGACTGCCATCTTCAAAAGAAGAGTTCAATGTCAGATCGTCCAAAGGAGCTACTCGATAGATCCAATCGCCACACAGATCCCATATTTACATTGTAAAAGAGAGCAATTAAGATATAAATCCTCTCGTTTGTTCTCTTTCTTTTGTTCACTCTTGTTGTAAATCAAGTTATTTCAATGGAAGAAAGGCAAGGAATTTCCGCTGTGAACACTTCTGAGTTTCTTTAAATTCGTTGCTCCTACAGAATATGGATGTGTTTTAAGACTCCAGTACTCCTATTTATTAAGACAATTATAGTGCTATTTAGATTGTTCATAATTATGTTTTCCATTAGCACACTAACCACATTGAGATCGATTGTCATTTTGTACGTCATCACCTACAAGCAAGCACTTTTCATCTTCTCTCGGTTTGGTTGACTGATCAGCTCGCCGATATCTTTACTAAGGCCCATTCACCTGGTCATTATTATGATATTGTTTCCAAACTCAATGTCTTCCAAACCATCTTGAGTTTGAGGGGGATATTAGCATATATTACTAATTTAGAATATCTTCCTAAATTAAGATATTTAACAAAATCCTTTAATATTTGACAAATTCTCTAATTTATTAGTTTATCTCATGATATCTTTCTAACATAGTATATTTGATTAAATCTCCCTAATTATTGATTATGTTATTGAGTATTTTATGTAATCAGGATCAATTTGTATATTATTTTGTTTTTGCCTTTTATGTTTGCCTTCTTCACCTATAAAAAGATGATTATTGTACAGTTTATTTGTACCTTAGAATACAAAGCTATTATCCACTTACTCAGTTAATAGTTTTATCACCCTCGTCTCTCACTGTTCTCCCTATCACCACGCGACTGCTCGCCCCCTTACCCTTTTGCAGTTCGCCGAAGCGCGCTGGAATAAGAAAAAGGAAAGAAGAAGAAGAAGAGGAAGGTTTAGTGATGTGAAAATTTACTGCAATCGTACAGTGTCGGTGTAGTGCTATACAGATCGTTCCACAGGGATATAAGGTGTTTTGCTATTCCTACTAATTCTACTATTCTAGCAGGTTAACTACGAGTTCTAAGTAAGATTTTGGTTGTTCTAATTAGACTAGGATATAAAATCCACTAGTTTCCAACTATGAATTACTTCTATTATCTTCTTTCTATCATAAAAGTTTGATCTTTTAGTTTAGTTTCTACTTAAAGTATCCTAAATATGGACTATCTAGTATTGTGCTAGCATAATTTATCAAAGAAATTATTTCTCATAAAAATAAACTAAATCATTAGGTAAATCTATGACAAAGATGAAAAGTAACAACCTCAAACCCTAACTAAGTATAGGCTATTAAGAAATCTAATTCAAGTATAATCTATCAAAGCATTAATATACAAGTTGTTATATTTTAATTTTTTTCATGGAAAAATCATATCTTTATTATTTTATTTTAGGAAGAAAATACTAGAGAACAATTACATGGTGGATTCTAGTTTCATCTACATTCTAGAACTAAACTAAATTGCTACTCATAGTTCTAGTTAGCAAGATCATATTTTTTTTTAGAAAGAAATTAAAAATTATACTAGAAAGTAAGATGAATCTATCTAGAAAGCAATTAGAAGAAAATTATCTAAAAACAATTGAAGAACAATGAGAAATACCTCTGAAGACCGGTATTGTGGTCGTCACCCCTTCAGCAAAATTCTAATTTTATTAATCAAATCCGAGTGCAATTTATCTAATTTCACTATGATTCTTCTCTCCATAAAATCCTAGAATACAAGGATACGACTAATATATATATATATATATATATATATATATATATATATATATATATATATATATATATATATATATATATATATATATATATATATATATATATATATATATATATATATATATATATATATATGTATATATGTATATATATATATATATAGGAAAATCAAATCCTAATTTTAACAGAAGTGAAAAATTACAAAATTACGTTGAAGCCCCCAAAGAAAAATTAATCAGAGGTGGGCCCACTCTGCCACCAATTGGCGGCAAAACCTTGGAGATAATTCTTGGTTTTTCTTCTGCACAAGTCTCTTGTCTTGTACTCTTCATTCTACTGACTGTATTGGATTTTGACTCTCTGCAGCATCTCAATAGTTTTGCTCTCTTTAAATTCTTTTCGGGGCTTGGTTTTCTAATCGGGCTCTGATTTTATATCATCTCCTTGTATGAATCAGATTAATTGAAAAAGATACTAAAAATACCTGAGTAGTATTATTTAAATACAAAAATAGATAGTATGAAGACTATAAATATGCAACATATGATACTCATCATACCCACACACCTATATTTTGCTAGTTCTCGAGCAAAACCTAAATCTAAAAAGAAAAAGAAAAATCCTAACTCACTTTCGCAGGAATCGTGATTGTACTTAGCACGTGCAACAAGTCTTTAAATCTTTAAATTACCCCAGTGGACGAGTGTTGTTTCATGAGGGTTTGCAGTAAATATACCCACAAAATTCGTAAAGAAAATAGATTAAGAAATAGAAAAAGAGAAATAAGGATAACCAAAAATCAAGAAAAATAAAAAATTTATACAAAAGAAAGAAAAATATTTTTTTATGATATTTTCATCAATTAATCTACTAATATACAAACTCAAAAACGCATTTAGATTATCAATTTTCAAATCAAGCGTTATATCAGATATACTTATCATTCTAATCAAAGATTTAAATCATATTTTTCAATATCTACTAATAGATAATTCATTGGGTTCTATACATCTACGTGCACGTGTGACTATCTATTTCGGTCTTGGACTCCAACTCTAACTCATGATTCATCTTGTCTCTCATAATAATTTTTTTCTTTTTTTTAAGAATATTTCACGTTTCATGCGAATATTCATGCTTACTTAGGCGCAAAGTACTCGATTACTCAGATCATACTCTTTTTTCACTCTTGAGCCTATTGCCTTAATAGCAGGTGCACCCTATTATTTTATCACTCTTGAGCCTATTGCCTTAATACCAGGCATACCCCATTTTTTTATTCTCACTTTTATTATTTTATTTTCTTTTTTTAGAGAGAGAAGACTTACTCAATCGTTATCATCTTTATCCTTAACCTAATAGATTATTGTGAAGTGAAAAATAGATGTATACTTCCCTCAAAACTACTGTTAGCGTTATTTATTTTTCGAATTTTAATATTTTTTAAAAATTCAAAGTGTATCGTCCAATCTACTATTATATCCAATTTCAAATCTAAATTTGTCCATTTATCTGTAATTAGGTTGATCTATTGATGAAAATAAATAAATTTTCTTATTTTTTTCTCTTGTTTTTATTTTTTTTAGTTAGTTACCCTAAAAACTACCCAAAGTGCTAAATAAAGAAATCCAAAATTTTAAAAAATTAAATAAAAATCCTAAAAATCCTAGAAAATAAAAATCTCCTGATCCACTCCCCCACACCTAAACTTGTGTATGCTCTTATACACAAATCATTGGTGTCGTCCTCTTTGCCTCCTACTGGACTCTCCTGGTGCACGACGTGCACCGGCAGTCGAAGACTCTCCTCGATCGATTTGTTTCAGTCGACGCCAAATTTTTCTAAGACCTTACCAGACAACGTTGATTTGTTCAGTGGAATTAGCTGACAAGTCTTGGTCAAAGAAGACATTATCTTTCTCTTGTGTTAATTCAGTAGCATATATATTTTTTTCATCTATGTTTCTATTCCAATCCTCTTGAACAACAGCGTGATATGTCACTAAAGTGTGTTCTGCAGCTATAAACACTTGTGAGGGTGTATATGCATCAAATTTGGTACTAGACATAAACTCGCGACACAATTGTGTGATTAGACACGGTAGAGGCAAACTAGTCCTCAACCGCATCTTAGCATTAATAATAGTGTCTATTAGTTGTGTGCACAGACAAAAGTGATTATCTTAACACATAATACAATCAATAACGTGTAGTGTGGGTGTGTAAAAAGATGACATATGTGTAAGTCTCATCACATTCGTGTTGATCCAGTGGCAAATCGCGTGTATGATGCGATATAGTGTCTTACTGCTGATCCCTCTATCTCGTGTTATTCTGCAATTCAGACCTATCCATAAAAGATAGTCCTCAATCATGCCTGGGGTTTGATTCCCAGGGTGAAGGAGGATATCGGTGGATGCCGAGATGGCTGTTGCGTGCACTTCGTGTATTTCTCCATGCCAATGGAGTTTTATGGTTTTACGATTTTTCGAAATATCGGATTTTGCAAAACTTGCATAAAATTTTTCTACTAACTCTGGGATATAGAATGAATTAGTCGTGTAAATAAGATAATTCCATCCTAGAGTTTCGATCGTGGCTAAGAAATATACATTGAATGCAGCAAAAATTTCACCGAAAAACTTTTCACAAACAAAACATGCCATGATATTTTAACAGTGATCTCACAAAATTATTCTAATAAAACTATAAATAGAGAATAGAGAAAGATCACCTCCCCTGAAGTTTCAGGGAGAAATTTTCAAATTTGGTCGCTGTTTGGCGGCACTATGTCGCTATTTGGCGGCAGAAATGGCTCTTCGGGGGCATGGCTTTGTGGAGGATGGAGTTCTTGGTGAACCTAGATCTCTAGTCACCACTAGTTGGAGCAGAGATTGGTAATTTTGCACTGGCTTGCAAAGAAAAAAAATCTAGATAGCAAAGGAGGATTTGGAGGGAGAGGAGGTAGCTAGGGTTTGGGTGATTTGGAGAAGAAGTTGGGCTATTTGGGATTTTGTAAAGATGGTAAACTTCAATCAGCCCCTCATCTTTCCTCAATATGATTTTGAAGCCCGCATCATGTTAGTAACACAATATACATAATGTACATGTTATTATATAAATAAATACATGCCTCTATGTATAGATCGGGTCATGAAGTGTCACGACCTCTACATTATCGTTCGCTCGAGTCTCTAAAAACGGTTTTAATCTTTGACCGTTCATTTTGAATAATTCACTATTTTTAGGGTCTTCGAGATTAATCGCACCATGATGGTGCACTATCCATACTATGTACGGTCCACTCCATCTCGACCTCAATTTTTTCGGAAATAAATATAGCCTCAAATTATATAAGAGAACTTTTTGTCCAGCTGTAAATGACTTGCGAATGATCACTTTGTCATGAATCACTTTAGTTTTCTCTTTATAAATCTTAGCACTATCATATGCATCCCGTCTAATTTCATCAAGTTCATTAAATTGCAAACTCCTCTGCTCGTTGATTTTTTTGAGCTCAAAATTTAGAAATTTGATTGCCCATAAAGCTTATGCTCAAACTCCACCGGTAAATGACATGCTTTTCCAAATATCAACCGATATAGAGATATGCCTATATTGGTCTTGTAAGCGGTATGGTAGGGCCATAATGTTTTCGCTAGTTTACATGACCAATTTTTTCTATTATGATGCATTGTCTTTTCCAAAATCAGTTTGGTTTGGCAATTGGAAACTTTTACTTGCCCATTAGTTTACAGATGATACGATGTAGCTAACTTGTGGGTAACGAAATATTTTCGCATAAGTACCTCAAATGACCGGTTAGTGAAATGAGTACCGTTATCGCTAATTATAGCTCGAGAAATGCCAAATCGAGAAAAGATATTCTCTTTCAAGAATTTTACAACGACTTTATTGTCATTCGATTTTACGACAATTGCCTTTACCCATTTGTAAACATAATCAACAGCGACTAATATATGTTGGTTTCCAAATAAGTTGTGTAACGGTCTCATAAAATTTATACCCCATACATGGTATATTTTGACCTCAAGGATAGGTTGCAGAGGCATCATATTACGCCGTGAAATTTTGCTTACGAATTGGCATCGTGTGCAAGTTTTGCAATATTCCACAGTGTATTTGAAAAGAGTTGGCCAATAAAAACCACTCTACAATACCTTTTCAGCTATTTTTTTAGGACCAAAGTGTCCTCCACAAATAAAATCATGATAAAAAGAGAGGACACTTTGTATCTCATCATCGGGTATGCATCAACGTATGATCTGGTTTGGATAACATTTGAACAGATATGGTTCATCCCAGTAAAAGAATTGTACTTGGGACAAGAACCTATATCGATCTTGCTTGGGCCAATGGGATGGAATCTTTTTTATCACAAGATAGTTCACAATATCAGCAAACCATGGTTCGTGCATCAGTGCAAATAATTGTTCATTAAGAAATGATTTGTTTATGGGGCAATAATTAGTTGGAGCATTGGCCAGGCGAGATAAGTGATTAGCTACTAAATTATCAGTATCTTTCTTGTCTAGTATCTTAAGATCAAACTCTTGTAACAAGAGGATCCATCGAACGAGCCTTACTTTTGCGTCTTTCTTGGTCAACAAATATTTCAAAGCAGTATGATCAGTGTAAACTATAATTCGTGATCCAATTAAGTAGGAGCGAAACTTTTCAAGTGCAAAGACGACTGCCAGAAGCTCTTTCTCTGGAGTAGAGTAATTCAACTGGGCGTCATTGAGTGTCCTACTTGCATAGTAAATCATATGTCGTTGCTTATCAATACATTGTCCAAGAACGACACTTATAGCATAATCAGATGCGTCACACATAAGCTCAAAGGGCAAACTCCAGTCTAGCGCATGAATGATAGGAGTGGTGGTGAGCGCTTTCTTGAGATGCTCAAATACTCTAAGACAATCTGGTGTGAAATTGAATGGCACTTCCTTGGTCAGTAGATGTGTCAAAAGTTTAGAAATTTTGTTAAAATTTTTGATAAATCTTCTATAGAACACAACATGACTAAGCAAGGAGCGTATATCTTTTACTGAGGTGGAAGATTAATGATGAGGTCCACCTTGGCTTTGTCAATCTCGATACCTTCTTTCGAGATGATATGCCCTAACACTATGCCATTTTGAGCATGAAATGGCAATTTTCCCAATTGAGTGTCAAATGTTTCTCATGACAATGCGTGAGAACTAACTCTAAATAATGCACACACTCTTAGAATAAATCTCCAAAGATAAAGAAATTATCCATGAAGATTTCAAGAAATCGTTTAACCATATCGGATAAAATACTCACCATACACCTTTTGAACGTGGCAGGTGCATTGCATAACTCAAAGGGCATGCGTCTGTATGCAAAGGTGCCGAATGAACATGGTCTTTTCTTGATCCTCTGGGGCGATGAAAATTTGGTTGTAGCCAGAGTATCCATCTAAGAAATAATAGAACTCATGTCCAGCCAACCGTTCCAACATCTGATCGATAAATGGTAAGGAAAAGTGGTCCTTCCTAGTTACAGTATTAAACTTTCTATAGTCAATGCAGACTTGCCATCTCGTCTGCAAACGTATTGGGATAAATTCATTTGCATCGTTCTTGACTACAGTGATTCTGCACTTCTTAGGCACTACTTGAACTGGGTTCATCAATACACTATCAGAGATATGATAGATGATCTCATTGTCAAGACACTTAAGAATATCCTTTCTCACAGCTTCTTTCATTATCGGATTCAACCAACGATGAGGGTGTCTTGTAGGTCGTGTATTATCTAGTAAATAAATTATGTGATGCACTATAGATGGATTTATTCCCTTAATATCGGCCATACTCCAGCCTATGGCTTCCCTATGTGCTTCCAACACTGATATGAATGCTTTCTTCTGAGTCTCAGTCAAATCTGCAGAGATAATAACTGATAGTGTGCCATGTTTACCCAAGAAAGCGTACTTGAGATGACTTGGAAGGGTCTTCATCTCAAACTCAGGTGGACACTCAATAGATGGTCGTAACTGAACTTCCGGTTCAGTCATCAATGATTCAAGTGGAAATTTCCATCGAGTAGAAAACATATAATTAGATGACTCATCGAGCGTATCCAAGAATAACCTCTCATCAACTAAACCATCCACATCATCAAAAAATTCCTCCTCCTGGTGCTCACTGGATAATCCTTGGATCATATTCACTTTTAGGGGCTCGTCATGTGGATCACTAGGTTGGAGCCCTAAATTGAATATATTCAAGTCAAGTGTCATGTTTCCAAAGGAAAGTCTCATAGATCTACTCCAGCAATTAATAACAGCTTTAGAAATGGTTAGGAATGGACATCCCAAAATAACTGGAATACAATGCTGTGGATCCACCATAAGTTGAGTTTTGAGAACTATGAAATCGACTGGAAAAATAAACTCCCCAATCTTAATCAAGACGTCCTCAATCCCTCCCATAGGCGTCTTCACAGATCTATCAGCTAGTTATAACATAATCCTTATAGGTCTCAACTCTTTCAGTCCTAACTGCTGGTACACTGAATAAAGAAGAAAGTTGACACTTACTCATAAATCTAGTAAAGCCCTTTCAATCACTGTAGTCCTGATAGTGTAGGAGACGGTAGGACTTTCAGGGTCTTTGTACTTCACAGGTATAGACTGAGAGAGGATGCTAGAGATGTTAGCAGTTAGGAAGACTTTCTTTGGTACATTTGTTCTCTTCTTTGCGCATAAATTCGTTAAAAATTTTGCATAAGTAGGTACTTGTTGGATTACATCAAGAAGAGAACATTGACATTAACTTGCTTGAATTACTTAAGGATATGCTCTACCAGAGGAGAATTTTTCTTTAATCGATTTGGATAGAAAGCCTTCGGCTTATAAGTATGGTCAATAGGAGGATCATAATTAGAGGATCAGACTCCTCTGTCGTGCTAGTGGGTGGATCGTGGGATGATGATAATGATGAATCATGAGGAATCGTAGAATCATGGAGTGTAGCCTGTCGTGCAATAGGAGTGGAATCAGGTGGCATGGCTACATAATTGTCAACCAGCTTGCCAGATCAAAGTGTGTGAATGACATTAACTTGGTTGACATGCGACTGATTAGAGTTTGAGGAACTGGCATTAACATTTTTTATGGGTTGATTTGAAAAAAGTACCATTGTCACGTTCACTCATTTGACTTACTAATTGTCCAACCTGTTACTCTACGTTCTTAATAGATTGAGAGTTCATGAGAAGGTGCTAATATGTTATTTGAATAAAATCAGTTGACACTTTTATAAAATTTTGAATGTGCGTGTCAAGGTTGGATTGAGACTTGAGAAGATTTTCAACATTCTTCTCAAGTGACTGCAATCACTTTTCTTGATCATTATTAAACCCCTGTTGTGCAGGTAGTCTATTCTGCTTGTTCCTATGATTTCAAGCATTTGGGTGTTCATAAGAACCCATATTTGGTCTTGGAAACTGATGGTTGGAGGCTGCATGTTGGGGTTCGGGGCTCTCTGATATTGCCCTTGACCCCAAGAAAGATATGGATAGTTCCTCCAGTCAGGATTGTATGTCGGAGTATACGGATTATTCATGGGTCTTTGATACAAGGTGTTAGCTTGCTCAAGTGTGGAACCTATAGAATTCACTAATACTGGACACTCCTCCATAACGTGATTTTGAGTTCCGCAATTAAAACATATGGGACTTTGGATTTGATTTACTTGACCTACCTGTGAAACACTAGGAGTCTCCAATGCCTCAATTCTCCTCATAAGGGCTGCAATATTAGCTTCGACAATTATAGAATTGTTGACGTTATGGATTCCACCCTTTTGTGTAGAAGTTGATATACTGGGTTTCTCAGCGGGACTTTCACACTGCATAGTCTTCCACGATAGGTTCTCAAGAAAGTCCAATACTTCGTCCTCGTTCTTTCTCATGAACTCCCTTTGACACATGGACTCACGAAGAGTTTTGGATGTGTAATCGAGTCATTCATACACGATTTGACACAACCGCCACTTTTCTATCACATTGTGGGGCACTGAGCTAATAAATTCTTGAACCGTTCTAAGTATTTCCAGAAGGGTTCTCCCAGTACTTAACAGAATTGATTAATTTAATTCCTAATTCTTCCCGTCTTGTGCATAAGATAATACTTCTTAAGAAACACTGTAACTAATTCATTCCAAGTAGTGATTGAATCAGTAGGTATATTGTACAACCACTTCTTGTCATTATCCTTGAGAGTGAACGGGATAAAGCGGAGTTTAATTTCGTCCTTCAATAAGTGCTGCAGTTTAATTATCACGCATACTTCCTGAAATTCACTAATAGAGAGATATGCATCCTCTAAATCAGAACCAATGAATTTAGGATTACGGCTTCCACTCATAGTGATTACCCACTGTGTGTGGAACTTTGATACAGGATGGTTATGATGTGCACAATGGGTAATATTGATCTAGAAGGATCGGGTTCAGTTGGTCCATCTTATCACCCATGAACAAATCTGATCTCACTAGTCGACTAAATTGATCTCGGGTCCAATGTGGCATAAACCAACGACCGTGAATGAATGCGTGAACTTTGTAAACTAATGTAAGAAGTGGGGTGTGGTGGATATAAAACGATGAAAGAGATATGATCAAATAAAATATGTGATTCCAACTGTTCCTATTTTTTTGTTTTTTTTTACATAAGAGAGAACCAAAATATAGAACTGGAGAAAAATTGGGGTCAGAACGTACCCTTGTTGCCGCCAAATAGCGTTTCTAGCCTCCAAATAGTGACAGAACCAGAGAGTTTGACTCTCTGGTTTCTGCTACGCAATCCTGAGGCTCCTCTGATCCCTTTTGTTTTCCTGTATCTGCACTTTCTGATCTCTGTACACACAACACATACTGTTAACCCATAAAACATTAAAAAAAGCAAGAAAATCACCGTCGATTCTCGGCAACAGCACCAAAAACTTGATGTGAAAATTTACTGCAAGTGTACAATGTTAGTGTAGCGCTATACAGGTCGTCCCACAGGGATTTAAGGTGTTTTGTTATTCCTACTAATTCTACTATTCTAGCGGGTTAAGTACGAGTTCTAAGTGAGATTTTAGTTGTTCTAATTAGCCTAGGATATAAAATCCACTAGTTTTCAACTATGAATTATTTTTATTATCTTCTTCCTATCATAAAAATTTGATCTTTTAGTTTAGTTTTTACTTAGTATCCTAAGTATGAACTATCAAGTAGTGTGCAAGTATAATCTATCAAAGAAACTACTTATCATAAAAAAAAACTAAATCATTAGATAAATCTATAACAAAAATAGAAAGTAACAATCCCAAATCATAACTAAGTATATGCTATTAAGAAATCTAATTCAAGTGTAACATATCAAAACACTAATTTACGGGTTGTTATATTTTATTTTTTTCATGGAAAAATCATATTTTTATTATTTTATTTTAGGAAGAAAACACTAAAGAACAACTACATGGTGGATTCTAATTTCATCTACATCTTAAAACTAAACTAAATTAACTACTCATAATTCTATTTAGCAAGATCATATTTTTTTCCAGAAATCAATTAAAAATTATACTAGAAAGCAAGGTAAATTTATCTAGAAAGCAATTAGAAGAAGATTACCTAAGAACAATTGAAGAACAATGAGAAATATCTCTGGAGTTAGGTATTATGGCCGTCACCCCTTCAGCAAAACCCTAATTTTATTAATTAAATCCGAGTACAATTTATCTCCTACTTTCACTATGATTATTCTCTCCATAAAACCCTAGAATACAAATATACGACCAATATATATATATATATATATATATATATATATATATATATATATATATATATATATATATGGGATTACTGTAAGTGAGCCGCCAGCTCAGGAAAAGTTACGTGAGCTAGCGACAAAACTTTAATAACTCAATGATTTTTCTTTAATTTTTTAACAATTACTATCTCTTTCTCCTTAACTTCTTTCAGATTAAATTTCATAAATTTTGGAGTTCATTAAACCTTTCATCAAGTGCATACAAAATGTTCTATTCATTGAAAACTGTTAATTTTGTATTAACTTGATGAAAAACCAAATCAAAACTAAAACCCAAGAAATTGGGTATGAGTGAACCCTAAGGGGTCTAGATCATAAAAAAGATCATTGGAGATAGTAGAAATGAACTGCAGCTCAGGTAACTTGCGTGAGCTGTCAGCTCATTTCCATCTCTCTCTCTCTCTCTCTCTATATATATATATATATAGGAAAATCAAACCCTAATTTTAACAGAAGTGAAAAACTACAAAATTACATCGAAACCCCTGAAGAAAAATCAACCAGAGGTGGGCCCACTCTGCCGCCAATTGGAGGTAAAACCTTGGAGATAATTTTTGATTTTTCTTCTACACGAGTCTCTTGTCTTGTACTCTTGATTCTCTTGACTGTATTGGATTTTGACTCTTTGTCGCATCTCAATCTTGTAGTTTTGCTCTCTTTAAATTCTTTCTCAGACTCGGTTTCCTAATCGGATTCTGATTTCATATCATCTTCTTGTATGAATCGGATTATCTGAAAAAGACACTAAAAATACCAAAATAGTATTATTTAAATACAAAAATAGATAGTATGAAGGCTATAAATATGCAACATATGACACTCATCATTTAGTAAAGGAAGAAAAAGGATCATGATACTAACAAAGAAAAATGTGAAGGCCAATTTTGTTAAAATAAATAAATAACAAACTTATAATTATTTTAAAGTTAGTCACAGTACTTACTGAGAAAAATGTGGTGTGCATTTAGAATTTCCCATTTAAGGATTCTGGTATTTATTGAAAAAGTACTCAAAGTAAAATCACAAACAAAATTATATATATATATATATATATATATATATATATATATATATATATATATATATATATATATATATATATATATATATATGAGAAAAATAGAAATGAGCTGACGGTTCATTCAAGTTACCTGAGCTGCAGTTCATTTCCACTATCTCAAATAATTTTTAAAAAAAAAAATTGGATTATAATCTTGACCCCTTAGGGTTCACTCATACATAATTTCTTAGGTTTTAGTTTTGATTTGGTCCTCCATCAAGTTAACATAAAATTAATGGTTTTCAAAGAATAAAATATTTTATATACACTTAATGAAAGGGTAAATAAACTTCAAAATTTATAAGATTTAATTCGAAAGAAGTTAAGGAGATAGAAATAGTAATTGTAAAAAAAAATTATTAGATCATTTTACATTTGTCATTAGCTCATATATTTTTTTCTGAACTGGTGCCTCACCTACCGTAATCTATATATATATATATATAGAGAGAGAGAGAGAGGGAGAGAGGGAGAGAAGGGGAGGCGGGGGGTTTGAATTTCATAGGAATTCCGATGGCAAAGAAAAGGAGGTGAGCTATATAGAAAATGTTTTAGATTCAAAATTTATGCTTAGGCCCCCGCTTCTGGAGGTAGGGCCCTGTAATCTAGCCCCAACAAATATCTCTATGTTTTATTTATTCAAGAGACATTCTCTTGCATTTCTAGGACTTGAGGAGAGAGCCCCCTCTGCAAAATACAAAAAGATATACTCCAGAAAATAGGTTTTTTTTTTTTTTCTTACATGAAAACTTTTCTTCTGCTCACGTTTGATGTGACACGATGGGGGTCATTTTGATGTTTGATCGAGACGTGAGCAGACCTCTCCTCCCTTTTCAAAACCAAAGCTAAGGTTTCGTTCATGGACCCCACTTTCTTGCATTCACAAGTTGAAGATGATTGGCCCTTGCCTTCCATCAGGGGTCATTCCTATGGGAAAATTCTACTCACCAACACCGCTTTGCTCCTTGTGCCCCCACCTTCTGGGAACTTCCAAAGGAGCACACCATTTTTCCCAGTGAGCCCAGATTTCCTAGTCAGCCCACATAGAATTTACTGAATAGGGGATTTTCCTAGTAAACACACTAAAAATTTTGAAAATACCCTTCACCTCTATTTATCATCCTTCTCTCCTCTTCTCTCCCATTTTCCTCTCTAACCGTCTAAACAAAAAAAAAAAAAAAAAAAAAAACCCTAACCCTAATTTTTTCTTTCCTCTTCCACTTCCCCTAATTCTCTCTTTCCCGTTCTCTACCTCCTTCTCCTTCCAAATCTCCCTCTCTCTCTCTCTCACCCGTTCCTAGAACCGTCGTCGCCACCGCCGCCGATCGGACGCCGCCGCCGATCGGATGCCGCCGCCGTTCTCCCGCCGCCGCCGTTGCCTTCCCGCCATTGCTAGGTGAGATTTCCTAATCTAATAATATTTTTTTTTTTAAATTTAGTTCTTTTATTTTTGGATCAAGCAACTTTTTAATATTAGGGTTTGGTGATTTTGTTGGGTTGGAGAGGAGAAAGAGGGGATGAGATAGCAAATTTGGTTGTAGCATCTTTTTTGTTAATTTTTTTTAATATTTAGATTATAATTATTAAGAAAAATTAATATTGTAATCCTAATTGTAAAATATGGAAAATTTAGTTATTTTTCTAATCATGGACGTTAATTTTAAATTTTATTAGTTAATTTTGAAGTTTAATGGTATAGTCATAATGGTTGATTAAGTAGCAAAACACGATTTCAGTGTCTTTAAACTTTAATATTACACTATCTTGCAATAAAAAATAGAGAAACTATGATATTTGTAGTAAATTTTACTTTGTAACTACTTACTTACACATAAAAAAGTTACTGTTCTGATAAATAATATCTATGAATGAAATATCTTTGTATTCCATAGATGGATCCGGCAGAATCTTCTCGCGTATGACAACTGCCTCGTTAAGGAAGAAAGCAGCATCTCAACCACAAATCCGTTGCCCGATACAAGAGAGAGAAATTGAAGTTGTTATAGATTCTGAATTAAATGTAGAAACTCCTAATTTGATAAGATATGATAGTGCAAGCTAGAGGAAGAGAATAATGATGCATGAGGTGCTCAAGATGATCATCAAGATGATCTTCAAGAGTCAAATTATCTAGGTCCAGGTGATTTATCAGTATTGAAGAATTTCAAGACGTACGTTGCTTTCTTCGTCTTAAAAGATTAGGTAATTATTTTCCGTAAAAAACCATAAACCAATTATTGTGTGTATGCATATATTATGACTATATTATATATACAAGAACGAGATCCACTGCGATGTATTAGTCACTGGAGAAAAATAAGTGCATGGTCATTGACGACACCGCAGCCAAACACCCAATTCATGGAATTAGTATATGGGTCTTCATTATATCCATTGATCAAATGTTTCTACCAATACATTAGCGCTGTTGAGGTTAGCGCATTTGTTGAGAGATGACATCCCAAAATAAACACATTTCATATACCGTTTGGTGAGATGATAATTACGTTGGATGATGTTTTCTGCTTGCTTGACTTGCCTGTAGCAGAAAAATCCGTGTGTCAATAAGAATCAACAGCTTCACGTGAAGCTGCTGACACAATTACTCATTCCTTAGGCGTCAGTAATTCCGAAGCGTGGAATGAGCTTAATATGAAAGGTGGTGCATTGGTTCGACTGGATTGGTTAAGTGAAAATTTTGTTGACACCGACACCGAACATAGGATTCGGTGTGTTGAAAGGGCATATTTACTGTATCTTCTTGGTTGCACGTTTTTTGCGGACAAGAGCTGTACGAGAGTGTCTATTGATTACTTACCATTGCTTCATAATCTCGAAGATGTTCATACGTTCGCATGGGGTGCTGGGGCTCTTGCATGGTTATATAGGCAGTTTGGACTTGCTTCTCGAGCTAACGTTGCTCAGATTGCCGGGTATCTCAAATTACTACAGGCTTGGATTTTCTCTCATTTCCCCACCTTTATGCCAATGTCGAACCGATCATTTACCGACGGTGAACCATTTGCTTGTCGTTGGTTGAGCAGACGGGATCACAATGTCTCTCAATCACATGTACAGTCTATTCGGTCCAGTCTAGATAAACTCACCGGTAACCAGGTAACATGTTGCGCTATTTATGTACTTATTTAGTTTGCAAGTTACATGTTGATTACTAATGTAGTTCTTCGTGCTTAACAAACTTACAAGTAGTTTGGTATCCATATAGGAATTATAGAGAAATTTATCCTTTCAGAGAAATAACCTTCTATATGGGTACGTTGAAGATGTGCAGCGTGATTGAGCCTTACCATCTGATGCGTGTACTAAGGCAATTTGGCCGCAAACAGTACGTTCTGCCTCCACCATTCTCACCGTTACGTGAAGCGCTGGATGTAATAGCCAATAGCTACATGGTAAACTACACTCACATTGAGGAGACGTGGATTAATTGGCTAAATCACGTATTGCATCAAGAGCACCATGGGGCCATTGCTGACTACCTATCCGATTGCACGTCAGATTATATTCCGTGGCTATATAAAGTTTCACAGCAATTTCTTGGAGCAGCACCAGATGAACCCTATGTAGAGGAAGAAAGTCAGTCAACCCGTCCGGATGTCGTTGATAAGATAATCTCCATATATGTTTTTTATTTTATGTCACATATAGTACCAAGTATAACTGATGCTTTCATTTTTTCTGAATTAATTCTACAGAGATATACACGTGCAGTGCCTATAATAGATCCATTACTTGCGCAAGGGGAGAAGGCATTCAAGAAGCGGCATGGGATGTTATTTAGTGCATTTGCGAAGATTAAAGCCATGATAACTGGTTGTACTCAAGCAGAAGAACCACTAGAAGAACAAGCAGAAGAACAAGCCACTCCTAATATACCTGATACAGCGGTAATGGCTCGAACCAGAAGCAGACGTCTACCTCCGAGAAAGACACGGAGACAGTGATTAAGTTATATTCTAGATGCATTGATATGGATGTTGTAAGAAACTTGAAGTGGCAAGTGACAATGTTTTGTTTCACATTTTGCTATTTTGATGAATATTTGCTCTTTGTTTGTAATGAATCCTAATATTTGCTTATTTGGTTTAGTTGTGGTGACTGTTATGCTATTATGCTATTTTGGTGACTGTTATGCTATTTTGGTGAAAATACTTATTTTGGTGGAAGTGTTTTCTTCACTATATTTTCGTTGTTTGTATGTATGAGAGCTTAAACATATTCTTCACTATATCATTATTTCAGTGTATGTATCAGTGTATCAGTGTTGAAGTGACTATATCAGTGTTGTCAGGGAGCTTATCTTCTCTGTTTTCTTTCTTCATTATTTTTTTTTTTTGTATTCATGTGTGTCTTTGCTCGTTTTTTGTTCATAAAATGATGTTAATGTATGCTTACTAATGATGTATCAGTTTATTTCGTATATTGAGTGGGTTTCAGGTGTCCGGACTGCAGACTTGGACAGGTTGTCCCTGTCCAGACTGCCAGTTGGACAGGTTCTACCTGTCCGGACTGCCAGTCCGAACAAGAGTGGCGCGTGGGAGTCCATCCAGTCGCGTGAGGAGGAAGAAGGATAAAATGGGAGATTTTTTTTAAGGGCAAACTTGATATATATGGAAAGTTATTAAGTGGGCTAACTTGGAAAAAAGTGTGCCCCTTTAGAAGTTCCCCCACCTTCTCGAGGCGTAAAAAATTTACAAATTTGCTATTACTTCTTATGACAACATACTTTTTTGTGCTAGGTGGTTGAGGTGTTAATTTCCAATCGATACTAAATCTACTTGGAGTCTGATATTCGATTAGTGTGAAAACTACTTGAAGTACTAGTATCTGACTGAGCAATGTGAGCATCTCAAACAAAGTGATGTGCCAGAATAAAATTTCCCTTTCCTATGGTCTCTCAACATATGTCTTTTGCCAAAACCCAAATTGGAAGGCCCCCGGCTTTCGTTCCCTCTGGTGTGATAAGGCTTGTAATATTTGTTTGGGAAAAAGATAGTTTGATCTGGTAAAGTTCAAATTATGTACTAGATGCATTTATGGGTCAATTTTTAGCTTGCTTAATACAAAATTTTGAATTAAAAAAGAAATTTTGAATATTTTGATGCCCATATGTTTTACAGTTAGGATTGGTATAAAATATTACCACTTGCGATTGGTATAAAGCATTTGAAATAAATTTACATTTTATGTGGACAGATATTTGAATAGACATATATTACGTGATCTCTGTACATCGATTGTATAGACAAATTTTAAGCTCGGCATTCTATGGTAGAGAGTATGTATGCTTTCATATGGGCCATCAATAACACTCAACTTTGGGCCCAAAGAGAGCTTCACAGGTTACAAAATTATCTGTACAAAGCAAATCATGCATCTCTCAAATATTCACATGTCTAGCACAGCAGACATGCACCAAATGATGGCACAAAACATGAGAAGTTTATTCTCCTAACACAAACCACTCTTCTTTCCATAAACAATATCGTCTCGTCTCGTTACATATTATCATTACGTTTTTATTTCGCAGAAGACTTGAACCTTGACCCCTTCTACTTACACATATTGCTTTGTTTCGTGGTGGACAGGAAACTCGACATATACACACATTATAATACGTAGGACATTGTGCATCATTGTCCTCCTTGGTTTCGAGCAGGAAAGATTTAGAGTATCAATACACAAAGTAGAGCATACATAAGGGAAAGAGGAGAGAAACAAGCCTTAGAGGGTTTCAAGTCCAGATGATGATGCAGCAGCAGCAGCAGTAGCAAGTGCAGGATTCATCACATCCATCCGGGGACGAAGGCGTTGACATGTTGGGTCGTGACACCAGAGCTCAGGTGATCCATAGAGACCGGACTGAATCTGCCAGCAAAAGAAGCATGTACTATGATTAGATGGTTGTTCTTTCTTCCATATTGAAAATGCTACGGGTAGAGAGTAGCACGAGTTTGTAAGATCTCGAGAGAACGACGATTACCCAATTTGTAAAGAAGGGTCACAACCCAGGGGCTGAAAGAAACCCTGATCCTGAGCTGGAGGCTCGCTGTTACGGTGGGAACTTGACCCCCCACCACTACCTCCACCGTTTTGCCAAGAGAGTTGGAGGGTATTTTCTGGACCAATCTCTTGCAACTGAAAATGGGAAAGCAAATCAAATGACAAATCCAATGAGATTATTTGGTCACCAAGACAATGTGCAATTGTCTTGAGTAAATTAAATACGAGATAGAAGAACCACTCAAATTTGTTGGTTAAGAGTGTATTGATGTCATGCTCAGAGTGCCATAAACGGCGTGTCAATATGGAAGTAGAGGATTCGTAGACATAGATAAGATTTTAGGTTAGACTGGGAAAAGCAAAAAGTTTGAAACAAAATAAAAAAGATGTAAACACCCACTGTGATATCTGTTGCGTAAGCAAACTATGTTTCAAGATGGCATTGTCAGTTTAAAGACTTCAGCTCAAAATTCAGGTGCTCTTGGAAAATCTCCGAAATGGTTAAGAACTAGAAGAAAACCTTCGGCCTGAGCCAGCTAGAAACATATATATATATATATATATATATATATATATATATATATATATATATATATATATATATATATATATATATATATATATATATCACGCTGTTGGCATAGGGATCCATTAAAAAGCAAGATCCGAACTTTCCAGTATAATGAATGATGTTCCCAAATATTAATGTAATTCATAAAATGCCAAAAGATATGTCGGTCATTAAAATGGACGAATATCACCCATTAGAACATTATCGTTATACCTTCCTCCGTAAGGTTTTATTGGCATCCTGCAACAATTGCTCCTGCATTAGATAATAGGAAATGTTAGCAAAAGTAAGTGCAGATATATCTGGTTAAGTGAACCAGACCCTGCATTTTAAAATTTAAAATAAAATAAAAAATAGAGGAAAATAGGTGACCTTTCTTTTAAGATCATACAGCTGATCAAGCATCATCTGGGTCTGCAAATGCGTAGACAGTCAGAAATAGTTCTGTGAGCTTTAATATGACAGATATGATCTTTGCAGATTAATGCTGTTAGTAACACTTCCTGAACTTCTACAGACTGCAAATGTAAATCAATGCCAAAGATGAAGAGTAACATCCAGTGTCATATCACTATAATTATTGCAATCTTCTCAAAAATCTGTCGATCAATATTTCCCATTAAAAAAATATAAAAGATGGCCCGTACCATCTTCATGAGAAATTTCATGAAAGTCGGATGATTTTATACGAACACCTAAAAGTAGATAAATTTGCATGTCATAGTAGATGGACTTATGTAAAATACATTTTCAAGCAAAAGAGAAAACACTAAGACTTAGAAATGAAAAGCAAAGGTTAGGAAATAATCGTGGAGAAAAGTGTTATTTTCTTTAACAATATCTGTTTAAATAAAGCATGATTTTATTTTCAAAAATATCAAACTCTCGTTTTACATTCCTCATTTGTATATATTCTTATAATTAATTATTATTTAATTATATGAAATATGATAATCTCGCAACTTTATTCAAATAAAACATAGATCATAAAATTGACTAATGAATAAATAAATAATTAATACTATTATATGATAATAATATCGAGAAAAGAGTTCTAAAGGAAAGTGGATATTTAATTAAACAGCGTGTTTGTATGGAAAATCTATCACTTTCTTACTCTTACATGACCGTGTTATTATGATATACAATCAGAAAATTCCTGAAATCAGTTATTGAAATTCCCATAACATATTATAATTCTAAATATTACTTAACAATAATAAACTTGAATTATATCTAAACTCGAACTGAATTAAGGTCAGTTGACTGGAAATGTACCGTATTATACTTAACACGATCTTGATAACTGTAAACAATATTGGGTTGGGGGGAAAACTAAATGAATGTGAGTGCTGTATGTAGGCTGTACCGTTAAGTTGTTCAACTGATTTTTATACACACTATAGGTACGTGATAATTTGCTGGATCATATCATAATATTAATATTGTCGTTGTGCAGGTATGAGTCAGCTCTGGACAATTATGTGACTATTTTACCAGATCCATATGGGTGAAAATCAAAATACGAATCAGCAACAAAGCTTTTTATCACAAGTACTTAGGGTAAGCTATATGAACCAAAAGATAATTAATCGATCATGTTGATAATCCTTCGCCATTCATTCCTAGTAGTATCTCCTCACTTAAATCTCTAGAATCCATATCTTTTCGTATCACCTCTATCTATATTTTTTTTTTTTTTGTTTTTTACTTCGCTCTTTTAACTTGTCCTATATTGATAAATTTCCATCGTCGAACTGGTACATTTGTAGATCTACATTGCACATGACCAAACCATCGTAAACGATTGTCTCACATATTCTCATCGATGGGGGCTACACATATTTTAACACAAATATCTTCATTTCTCACTCTATCTCTCCTAGTGTTGCTGCATATTCAACGAAATATGCGCATCTCTGTTACACTTATCTTTTATGAATAACGTTTCTTTATAGCTCAAATTCCGTGCCATATAATAAAACTAGCCTAATAGCAGTCCTATAAATTTTTCCTTCAACCTTAATAAAATATTACGATCGCATAAAACTCCCGTTGCATTTCTCCATTTCAACCAGCTAGCTTGTATCATATGGTTGACGATATTATCGATCTCCCTATTATTATGAATAATAGGACACAAATACCTAAACTGGTTTTTTTTTTTTTTATATCTCTTATCCATCTAGTATTATAGCACTGTAGTCTATGGTTTGTTGTTTACTAAATTTACATTACATGTACTATATTTTTGACCTACTCAATCGAAATACGAATATAACATCAATTATATTCTCCAATAATAAGTGACAATTTCGAGTAGAACAGTTGATATGTATGCTAAAGCTTAATTGTGGCTAGTATAACCATTATCAAATACCTAACTAATAAATTAATTCATATTCTATACTTATATTCGTATATATTTTGTCATTCATATTATTCGTACATATTTATTTCAGCCACTCTTATTCTTTCTTTTTCCATACTGGTATTACATATTTTATATTGGTCGCGATCTGATGACCTGAGTGTGCATGTCCACATACTGAGATAGATTCAATGGAGTAAATTGAAGACCTGGAGCATATCATAGAGTATCAAAACCTGGAGCATATCATAGAGTACCAAAACTAGTAGATCGCAAAAAGTGTTTGTCTATCTTTAATTATTTATCTATCTTTATTTCCTTTATTATCAATTGTAATCCCTCTTTGTCCATTGAATAAAATTTATATTTTCTATTAAAATATTATTGTGCTTTGTGTTAATGATTTATACTGTAACGAGGCTTAGTGTATTTTTACGAATACGTTACCGAATGACTCGGCTATCCAGCATTTCGGATGGCTGATAGTTACACATCATTTTGGTTACTTGCAAGGCATGCATGTTGTACACCGTGTTACGTGTATTGTCGTTTCTTTCTTTTATCATTTACCATGTGGAGGTGTGTTGTTTTCATGCCCATTAGCAGTGTCTGTGCAACAGTCTCGCAAGAGCCACACGACACGTAGTCATTGGTGCAGAATTAGTTGCTAGAACTCACAACCACCAAATCCTTGTAACTGGCTAGGAAAATCTTTACTTGATCAATTCAGAGGTGGAAGAGCCTCTTGGCATCCTAGACACATTTATGTGTTGCATCAAATCCCTTGGAAAGCCTTGTAAGCTTGGTGATGCGTCAAATATTAACCAGCAGATGTATATCAACTTCCACTTGCCCTTAGCTTTGCAAATCAAGCATATCATTCACCAGTATAAAGCATCCTTTCTCTTCATCTCCATCACCCAGACAACTCAAATTCCTAGTGCCACTACCCATTGAGAAACAGCCCAAGCAATCTCTTGCAACTTCTTCGGGATCTGGTCTCAGAATTCTGAATGTAATCTTGCAGTCAGTTGACATGGATTTTGAGCCTTGCTAACCCTATTCTTAATGAATGGATTTGAGACACCCCTCACATTGGCCAAGGTCCTATTTGGCTATGAAGAGCATTTAATCTCATGTCTGTTTATAGGTAGAAAGTCCCACCATCTGAAATCTCTCATGTTAGCAAGATCTTCCTCAACTGGGATAAACTTTACAAAATCTGTATAGTTGGACTTGGTTAGGAAAACTTGATAGGATGATTTCAAGAAAGATTAAACACACAGGGTAAATTTATAAAAAGAAGTTATTGATAGTGGCAACTAATATGAAGTATTTAAAGATTTACAGTTCCACTTTATGCCTATATGAGGATCTTAGAGATTTAGGCTACCAAACTAAAATGACACTATTTTACTGTGCAGGTGGAGGTTTCAAGGTATAGGTGACTCTAGAGTTCATGGAGGTCCAATCATTGTTCTAAATTCATCTCACAAAGAGGATTTCATAAAACTGAAGGTTACTGGGGCTTATGACTAGACTGTCTATAACTGTATGACTTTATGTGCATCAAGCATCAATATGTCAAGAAAGATTTATTGCTGCAACCGACATTTTCTTTGAATTTCTTAGAACTTCTGGGGCCAAGAGTCCTGGATTAGGCACTTATATAACGTCTAACGATAATGCTGATGGCAACAAGCTAACCAGAAAATATCTAAATTTACATGCCTATCCTAACAATGTTAGATAGTTGAATTGTATTACACACATATAATGAAATTACCTTTGATGATCTGATCTGCTTCAGTGATGTCTCTAACTGAATTTCAAGTTGCTCCAGTTCCTTCGTGTTGAGCTGCCCAAGATCCTCGCCGAGGAGATTCCTAATTACCAAAGTCAACAATTTCGGTTTAATTAGAATCTTTCTACGGCATGATCATATGCGTGCATAGATACCAGTGAAAGAAACATCCAACTAGTTTACTACCTCTGAGAACGTTGCAAAAGCTCAACTCTAGCTTTCAGCTTCAAGTATTCCTGATAACTGTTCTGCTTCAAATAAGGCAGAAATTATTAACCAAAGATTGTCACATTTGTTCTGCGGACTACACAACAGCAAATTTTATGATCATCAAGGACATGAAGCTATTCACAAGTGATTGGCAGTACCATGCTTCTTAAATACACATGTAGGTACGCATAGTATTACTTAAAACATTTGATCAAGTATTTGATGAAACAGGGAAGAACTTGGTAACTCTGGATAAAAGATTCAGATAAGAGGACTCGGTCCCTTTTTTTGATTGACCTTTCAAAAACAATAATTTACTTAATAATATTCTATGTGCTATCGGTTACTAGAGCTGAACGAATGAAGCTTAATCTAGTATATTTACAGTCGAGGTTGTAAATATAGTCAATCCCGATATATATCCCAAATACTGTACCTGGTTTTGAGGTATCCGGTATATCACCATGTAACATAAGTCAGACATTGTTGACATTTCCGATGCAACTAATGTGATATTGCGGAATATGACACCACAGACCATCGGCCATTACCCATACCGATTCCGGTATTTAAATGTCTAGCCATCACAAGAATCCTCTTCCAGGTGATATGTGGTATCAGTTGTCAGAATAACCAGATAGTGATGGCTCTATACTCCTTTCTAGTCAAAGACATAGTTCCCATTGAACTTGCACAGGTATAGAATTCATCATTACATTTGCAATTGACTTTGTTTCTAGATAATCCTAACATCAGGAATTAGAGGGATTATCACATACATCTCTAGGCATTAAGATGGATGTGAGAGTCTTTTCTACTTTTGAAGTCAATAGCATTCCATGAAGAAATTCACTAATGCTTGAAAAAACTTAAAATTTGTAATTGCATGGCATAAAAACAGCAAAATAATCAATATATGCACATAACCAGTTGGACCAACCAACACGATGGATATCAAACAAAGCCATTTACTATCAGGCTAGCATAATGATGGGGAAAATAAATCATGTGCAAACGAAACATACATCAAGAAAACAAGATGCAATAAATTGTCATAAAAAAGACATTATAATAAATGCTTAAAAACATGCTTAAAGGTACGAATGTACAAATCGGCTGACTAGAGCAAGCCAAAATTTCTACCTGTGTGTCCTTTGGAGTGATAGCCTCTGTTGTATTGTAGCTGCATTTTTGATACTTTTCAAGTGTTTCAAGCATGCTGCAGTCAAATTGAAAGATGAATGAGCAATTTGATTGGGAGACGAAAAAGAAACCAAAGTCCATATGCATATTTGGGGATAAAATCCAGGCGTAATAGATCAGAGGAAGAGACATTTGAAATATTTTAGAAACTTAGAATTTACCCTAATCTTCTCAAAATCAAGAGGGTTAAAGGTCAGGGAAACCAATTAAGGACTATATCTTAGGTTTTCCAATTTCACAATTTGGAAGAAAGCGCAATGATCAATTACTATAAGGATAGAAGCAAACCCTGAGTACACAAAATATTAGGAAATTTAATTATGTAACCATTGATTCACATCCGCTTAAATTGGAGACTAACAGAGATCAAATATAGGAGAAACAAATATGAATAAATCAGATATAAATACAACTGAAATACAATAAGGAAAAATGAATATCTGGATGGAATTGCAGTGTCATGTATGATAAACAAAGGCAATATGTTAAAATTTGTACGGTTTTATTTTGAAAATAAATATGATTTTAATTATTTTAACTTTTTAAAAATAATAATCAATGCTAAAATGCCAATAAATTTAGTTCCTAGTTTCTTCATGACTTCCAGCTCCTTTTTGGTCAAAAAAATTAATTTTATTGTAAACATTTGAAGATATTTTTTCATTACTACTATATGTGCAAGCATTTTGGACTATAATTTACAAAATATCATACTGTTTTAGTAAAATCTTGATTTTTGAAGTGGGATTTTATAACCAAATTGTTTAGGTCAAAAAAATTAAATTTTACCGTAAAATTTTAAGATAATTTTTCCGTACTACCATATGTTGGAAAAAATTGGGACTGTAGTTTACCAAATATTATAATATTTTGGTAAAATCATAGTTAACTAGCTATAAACAACCTTAGTCTTGCTAGCGTTCTTAGACACTTCATTCATGACTTAGTCAACTTTTGTTTATGGATTCACTACCTATAAAACTGTGCTGGGATGCTTTAATAAAGAAGGACATGAATTTATTTCATAGATTTGAAATTTCTAAGATTCTAAAGAATCTTAATATTTATTGATTGTTTCGTTTAAAACATTATTAAATTAAAATAAGAAACACAATCGTATACACAAGGCGGAATGTAATACCTCACTTTTCATAGTGTGGAAAGGTGGAATGTTCGGCATAGAATGATAACTCGACAAATCTCGGCAAATATTATAGTCAGTTACAGCAAAAATATGGGCGACAAATAATAATAATAATAAACAATAATTTTTCAGCTAAATTTATAATAAATTCTTTTTCCTAACATTAATAAAATGTAGCCATATGTACTAATTACATTTTTTATAAGAAAATATCTACTAAAGATGTATATTTCATAGCTCCGCCTACTCTTGAAAATACGTTATGTCCTACTCTGTCTTCGATGTATCTACATCTGACTATGCATAATCAGGTTCATCAGTAAAGCAATCTAATAATATATAACAAAACATATGAAAATAATAATAACTCTGTAACATATAAAATCATGTATAATTAAAATTATAGAAAATCTTATATTTTAACACTTTATATGTCAAATCAATTAATCTTATAGTCAACATCTTTTAATTAACATATTTGGAAATTTAGAAAAATATGAACTTAGTTGGTCTGAACATATCCCTACGTACTCCAGAAAAACAAAATATTAATTTAATCAGAGCCTATTCCGATTCTCCCAAAAAAAAAATCGTGTTGCAGTTATGTTCAGTAATCAAATCGTATGGATCTTCAATTTTTCCTATAAACCCAGTGTATGTCACTTTCAATATCAGTTGTTTAGTTCAGTAAATTCAATTCAATATATGGATTAATTATTATTAATAAAATTCAGTACTTAGTAACAATAATATTAATGGACAATATTAACAGTATAGTGATTAATAATCTATTACAAATCATATATTATAATAGGTCGGTGTCTTATCATGCATTGTTTCGTTGCTCATTGAGTTTTCAAGTATATAATTCAATCTTTAATTAAATAAAAAAGAATATATAGAAAATAAAGTATATTTATTAGCATGTTTACAGTGAATTATAAAACTCATTTTAAATCATACTTTGAAACTAGTACACAATTCAATCTTCAATAAATAAATCATAAAATATAAAAAATAAACCATACTCAATAGCATGTTTATAATGAGTTAGACTCATATTGGCCTTAATCTATGATAGATTCAATTCTTTGGCTTTAGAGAGAGAATCTCCAAGGTGCTCTAAATTTCTTTATTGAGCTATCTTCTCTTTCTCTATTTCTCCTCTTTCTCTCATATTTTGCACTTTTACTTTTTTGTTTGTTTGTGAAAAAAGAGCTGGCTGGAGCCATTTTATAGGAGATTTAGAATCATATTCCTACTCATAGTAGAAAGGTCCAATATGAATTCTAATCGAATTTACTATCCTAATTAAAGATGGAAGCACAAAAATATGGAAACCAAGTTTAAATAGGAATCCTCAAAGTATGCAAACCAAATTTAATTAGGAATCCTAAAAAAATATAGAAACTAAATTTGAATCTGAATCCTAATATATATAGAAACCAAATTTTAACTATATCTAATTAATTAGATGAGATTTAAATCCTACATTAATTAGTCTAATCTATTTTACTACTTCAAACAGGATTTAGATTGGGTTTCTATTTAGATTCAATATCAAGTCAAACTAGAATCCAATTCGTCAAAGGAAACCAATCAAATTCTTATTTTAATTTTTAGATAAGAATTAATCTAATTTATTAATCCTACTTATTTTATCTAATCTATTTTTTTTTAAAAATATTATTTTTAATAAACTATAAAATTGTAAAATATCATATAAAAAAGTGGATATTACATTCAACCCCCTTAAAAAAATCGTCCTCAAAATTTCTTAAGACCTATGAGATACAAAAGCGGATTATACCTTACTCAATAGGTATAGGAATTACTCCTAGATACCTTCCTCTTGCAACTACTATTGGATAAGGTCTAAACATTTAACTAGAAAGGATATCATTACTACTTGTACTTATATTTAATTTAACATTTAAGACATTATAGGGTAAAATAATATTATTTAAATAATAATAATAAAGTAAATAATTTACATAGAAAAATAATTTATATATATAGCTGTATTTAATCCAAAATGGTCTAATAAAATTAAACCGATTTGAAATCTGTTGACTGTGATGATCCAAGTCTGTTCAAATACATATTTAAAGAGTCTAGACTCTGATACCACTTGTAATATTCCAGTTTTCCATACTATGAAAAGTAGGGCGTTACATAGAAACATGATATTTGAAATTTCCATCCATAATAGAAAATTTACATATCATGATTTTAAAAAAGAAAATGTTGGCCATTGAAATACTTGTAGAGAAAAATATAATGAATAATTTTTTTTCTAAATCCATACAAATTAACATAGTCTTGACGCTTTACTGGGCATCCAATCGTTGCCTACATATTCAACCATTGTTGAAAATAACGCGTTATGAAACCCGTTATTTGCGTTACGTAACCTAACGGAATCCCAACGCTACGTAACAACTGGAAATAACTCAGTGCACCGTAACAGTACGTTTTTTACGTTATTTTACGTTATATTACATAACGTTACGTTAAATTACGTTATGCTACGTTATTTACAATTATGTTTTTTTAGTAATTTATATATTGTTGTTGATTATTATTTTGATTATTAGCGAATTGCTATAATTTTCTTAATTAATTGTTGGCTTGTTTGATTGCTTTTGAAATTTCTAACTTGATAATTTAAGTTTGTTTCTTTATTCACTTGTTGTATTTCTCGTCCGGTTGCTAAAATATTTTACTTGTTGATTTTATTGAATTTTTAATTAAACTGAAATCAACAATCATAAATAAGATAAATTGAACATTACAAAATATAAATTACAACAATGATAATAATTGGAATCGAAATAAAAAATTGGAATCTTGCTTTTTTTATTTAAATGATGATTGGAATTACGGTTGCAGACTTAATATAATTTATGAAGATATATGAAAATTATTGTAAAACTTAATATAACATTTGAATAGATTATGTATTACAAAATAATTTTATATATTTTTTAGATATTTTAAATTTATTTTTCAATTTATTAAAATTATTTTATATGGTTTTATATTTATTTTTATTAAATAAATAGAAAATTGCATAACCTACGTTATGCGTTACGCTATTTGCGACATAACCTAACAAAGGCAAAACGTTACGTTACCGTTATCGCTATTTTAAACATTGTATTCAACATTTGAGAATTTAATTTTATCAACTTTTGGTAGGGTTTTTAACGGGTGTCGTAATTGATGGGCTTTAGAGACCTTATGTACCCTAACTCAAAAAGGCTTCATTATTTGCTTATTATGATTCCTCTTCAGTTGTTGGAATTTATTACTTGTTATTGATTGTATTGAATTCTCAGCTGAACTAAAATGTACAATTACAAATAAAATAAGTTAAATATTACAAAATATAAATTATAATATTAATAATAACTGAAAATAATTTTAAAATCTTTATTTTCTTATTTAGGTGGTGAGTAAAATCTTTAGTTATCGTTTATATTAAATATTTATCATTGTTACAAGATTATTTGTTGTATTATGCACTGTGATTGGTATTTTTTTACATTATTTTTTTGTTACATAATTAAGTATAATTTTTGAAGATAACTTCAAAAATTATATTATGTAATTTGGTAATATTTTTTAACATAATATTACACACTCTTATATTATGCAGTTATCGTCCATTTTTTTTCTTTTACATAAAATGATGGTTTCAAATTTAATATAATTTTTGAAGATAACTTCGAAAATTATTGAGGAACCTATTAAGAATCTAGAATTAATTATATATTATAAAATTGTACTGCAATGCTTACTGATTCGACTAACAATAATAGTTAAACTTTTTAGGATATGTTGGTTTGATAGAAAATCAAAGAAAGAGAAAATATGGGGAAAAAAAAATAGAGAAGAGAAATAAAAATGAGATTCCTTTTGTTGTTTGGTATCAAAGAGAAACTAAAAGAGAACATCTAAGAAACAATAAAATTTAAATATTAAAAATTAAGAAACAATGCATGCTCCAAACTGTTCCTTTCTCCGGTCATGATTCCAAGAGATGACAATTTCCACTTAGCCTCTATTATCAGACTTTACTGTTGAAAAAAACCCTCTAAGTCTCAGTACTACTTCAAGTAACACTACTCACTTTAGAAAGCTCTCTTAAATTTGCTTAAAATCCTAAACTAACTTTTAACTGATGCTGGGGTCGAAGGAACACCAAAAAGAACTTCCTGTTCTTTTTTATGGATGCAGCTCCCCCCTTCGGAACAAAAGGGCAATATATATCTTATTGGTTTATTAAAATGAGAAGGGACGCTATTGGAAAACATAGAAAAATATCATGGGATCCTTAGGGTAATGAAGAGTTAGGATTTTTTTTTTTTTTTTTTTTTTAAAGGCTGATTATTCAAGCATTCCTGTGTTGACTCATTTTTAACTGAAATTAAGAAGGCTTGACTATATTTTTCAGTCCAAAGTCATATAGTCAGTCCAAAGTCTATTTAATTTGTATATTCTCTCTTTGTTGTTTGTGATATTGGTCATATAACTTTTATATTCTTTCAATTTGCAATGTTATTAGTAGTAAAAGGTCAATTACATTTTTTTTCTTTTACATAAATATCTCTTATATTATGTAGTTATCGTTTACATTAAATATTTATCATTGTTACCTGATTATTTGTTGGGTTATGCACTGTGATTGGTATTTTTTTTCAGTATTTTTTTGTTACATAATTTAGTCTTAAGACATGATTATCACTTTCGACATCACATAGTCCGCTACACCCGCTTATTGGTTGCATGATTATTCCTTATATTATGCACTTATGATTATTACTAATATATTATTATACAATTTAAATTCTATTTTTTTTATAGTGCATTTTTAGCGTAGTTACACTCACTACATGATTTTTGCTTATATTACATAATTAACATAGAAATTATTTAGACCATAAAGCAAAGAGTGAAGAAATTCAAGATAATCATTAAGAAGATTTTAATAATATCTTGGACGACTAGATGATATGGAGGATGATGATAATGTATATGTCAAGCATCTAAAATCGTTTACGGCCAAATTCAGAAAAGTTAATCCGGGATGAGAAAAATTATGGAGGCAGCTTGATAAAGAGGCTTAAAGGATGAGAGAAAAGAAGATAAGCATACAATGCATAAGTTTCAAAGAATGATGCGTTTGCATGTAGCACTTAGTTAGAAATTTCTTGTGCATCTCCATTGATGAAATAAAATAATTTCATTGTTAAATAGAAATAACATATAAAACCATATAAGAACTAATTCTCCACCATATGAAGTAGTTTCATGTCGATTTTCATAAAAGGATTAATTTAATTTCAAGTTAAAACAAAAATTTAGGTTTGGAAAGAAGGTGATATTAAGTAAGAGATAAAAGAGATTCTGTAATATTTCAAAATTTCGTGCTACTCATATTTGTTCGCCATGAAAATTGAATTTCTCTTTACTGACAATCTTTCAATAAAAGACTACAATCTAACGGTTTTCCGTTTACAGAAAACGAGGAAGATAGCTTTTCCTCTTTGTTTAAGGCTGGTTTTCTAGGTAGTTATAGAGAACGATCCTACTCTCCGTTGACACTCCGTACAATTTCTCTCAGTTGGATAAAGGGAAAAGAAAGACTCTCGACTCTTGATCACAGAGGATATCTCTTAGGAGAAGAAATTCGCCCGTGTCTCGACCAATCTCGCCTTTTGGCTTCCATATTTGCGTGGTAAGTTTTTGCTGGGATGAGTTGGCGGTTTTCTTTTGTTGCGTGTTCTTTCGGAGGGCACGAGCTTTGCTTCTCCTCAGCTTTTTTCTCGTTGTACGAGTGAGAGGAACCTCCTTCTCCGTGTGACAGTTTGGCGGAGCGGGTAGTGGTCATTTCCCCTTGTTGAAGCGGGGACTTTGGTCCACCTTACTTGAGAGATCAAGAGTCTTTACCGAAACTGGCATAGAGCCCAATGTTAAGGAAGAGGATTTCGGACTAACTTGGTCCGTTGACTCTTTTAACTGGGCTATTGTCATCTCCTTGGGGATTGACCCTTTGGAGATTTTATGGTATCCCCTTAGTGAAGTAGGGCTCTTGGAGCCTGAAAAAAGAAATTCTTCATACCTTTCCTGGTCGACGTGAATGGTGAGTGAGTCGACCATACTACCAACTGGAATATTGTCGGATTGAACTACCACCATGTCACCGGAGGTTATGGTAGTCCCCAGCAGAGTCGCCAGTCTTCTGTTTGCCATGAAAATTGAATTTCTCTTCACTGACAATCTTTCAATAAAAGATTACAATCTAACGGTTTTTTGTTTACAGAAGACGAGGAAGATAGCTTTTCCTCTTTGTTTAAGGCTGGATTTCTAGGTAGCTATGGAGGAGATCCTGCTCTCTGTTGACACTCCGTATAATTTCTCTCAGTTGGCTAAAGGGAAAAGAAAAGCTCTCGACTCTTGATCACAGAGGATATCTCTTAGGAGAAGAAATTCGCCCGTGTCTGTCTGTGTCTGTCTTTCGCTCCTCCACCTTTTATAGGGGTTTTTAGAGTAACGTCCCGCCATATTTGCTGACCGTTAGCTCCCACTACTCGAGAAGTACCGTCATATTCGTTAGGCACTTGCTCCAACGATCGAAGTAATACCGCTGCATTCGTCTGGCAGTTAGCCCCACGATCCGAGATGGCAATTTTTCTGTTCGGGTCGGGTGACTTTGTATTAAACTCCTACCCGAAAGTTATGAGTAGTGTCGCGAATCTCAACTTTAGATTCACAAACATGTTCTATCGTCTGAGTCGCGAATCTCAGTCTTTTAGATTCACGGATCCGATGAATTGCGGGCTTCTGTCTCTGAATTCGTGGATCTGCTTAGTTTTTCAGAATTTTTCGCCGGCTGTATTCTTCTTTTGAGTCTGATCCTACTAAATAAGGCCACAGAGTCAGTTTTGGATATCGAAATAATAAATGGACAATTATGTAGTATTTTTCTCATTGAACACTATATTCTATAAATTTTGGGGAATACCAATTGGAACTATAATGGATAAATTTTTTTATTTAAGCAAAATAATTAAGTAATAAAATAATAATAAAATAAATAACCCAACTTTATCACAACCATTGAATAGGCTATAAGATGTGTCAGCACACAAATGAAGGGGGCATGGAAGGATCTTCGTGGTTTCCCATGGGGAGAGTTTGGGGAGAGTTTTAGAGTTTGTTTTAGACAATTACATAATTGCCACTTGCAAATAAATATCTCTCTCATTCATTTCATTTAAAACTCACAGCAAAGTTTCCTCACACCTTTCCTTCTAACCACACAGCACGCAGCAGTGAAGATTGCATAGAAAAAAGAAAGAAAGAAAGAAAGAAAAAAAACAGGTCGAGAAATTGAAATCAAGAAGATGTAAGTAACATTTCTTGGAAGATTTATTTAATTTATTGCAATAATCCTTAATTTTTTTACCATAATTAAATAAATAGACAAATAAACATAATAATTTAAACTATTTATCTTCTCTCTTTTATAACATCCCAAACATTGTTGAAAATAACGCGTTATGAAACCCGTTATTTGCGTTACGTAACCTAACGGAATCCCAACGCTACGTAACAACTGGAAATAACTCAGTGCACCGTAACAGTACGTTTTTTACGTTATTTTACGTTATATTACATAACGTTACGTTAAATTACGTTATGTTACGTTATTTACAATTATTTTTTTTAGTAATTTATATATTGTTGTTGATTATTATTTTGATTATTAGCGAATTGCTGTAATTTTCTTAATTAATTGTTGGCTTGTTTGATTGCTTTTGGAATTTCTAACTTGATAATTTAAGCTTGTTTCTTTATCCACTTGTTGTATTTCTCGTCTGGTTGCTAAAATATTTTACTTGTTGATTTTATTGAATTTTTAATTGAACTGAAATCAACAATCATAAATAAGATAAATTACAACAATGATAATAATTGGAATCGAAATAAAAAATTGAAATCTTGCTTTTTTATTTAAATGATGATTGGAATTACGGTTGCAGACTTAATATAATTTATGAAGATATATGAAAATTATTGTAAAACTTAATATAACATTTGAATAGATTATGTATTACAAAATAATTTTATATTTTTTTAGATATTTTAAATTTATTTTTCAATTTATTAAAATTATTTTATATGGTTTTATATTTATTTTTATTAAATAAATAGAAAATTGCATAACCTACGTTATGCGTTACGCTATTTGCGACATAACGTAACAAAGGCAAAACGTTACGTTACCGTTATCGCTATTTTAAACATTGATCCCAAATTCATTCATTATTGTAATCTTTTAAATTCCATAACTCTCATAACCTTTTTAATTTCATAACCCTCAAAACTTTTTAAATTTCATAACTCTCAAAACCTTTTAAATTCCATAACCTCTCAAATCTTTTGAATTCCATAACTCGCTAAACCTTTTACATTCAATAACTTCTAAATCCAACACTATATAAACCCAATACTTTTTTCTAAATTCAATCTTACACTCATTCTCTAAAAAACTTCTCTTTCTCTCTCACTTTGTTGGAGCGTCTCGTCGGATCGTTGACATTAGCCTCGCCGAAGTTATGACAAAGGAACTCTTATTTCTTCCTTCCCTTGCTCTGCACTAAATATATAACTAACAGCTTATTAGGACAATATTAGAAGTTAATTTTCTACACTAATATTATTTAACTTTAAAATCAATACTAAGTGCTTTATAAAAATTAGAAATTTCCTAAAAATCACCTGAATTTATGATGAACAATTTTTAACAAATATATTATAATTTTGGGGTATTTACTAGTTTGTCCCTCAAATCTTTATATATTATGATTTTGCCCCCCAAATCTTCATATTTAGGATTTTGCCCCCCAAATCTCATAAGTTACAACAATTTAGTCCCCCTCTCTAACACAATTAAATATTTGACCATTTTACCCCTCTTTTCCTCTTCTTCTCTCTTCCTCCTCTCTTCTCCTTTTCTTCATTATTTCTCCTCTTTTCTTTCAGTATTTAACTGTGTTAGGAAAGAGAGGAGAAGAGAGGAGGAAGAGAGGAGAAATAATGAAGAAAAGGAGAAGAGAGGAGGAAGAGAGAAGAAGAAGAGAGGAGGAAAATAGAAGAGGAAAAGAGGGGTAAAATGGTCAAATATTTAACTGTGTTAGAGAGGAGGACTAAATTGTTGTAACTTATGAGATTTAGGGGGCAAAATCCTAAATATGAAGATTTGGAGGGCAAAATCATAATATATAAAGATTTGAGAGATAAACCAGTAAATACCCCTATAATTTTATATATATATTGCTTCGTGTGATTGCCAATTGGTAGACCTTCGTAAGTCGAAGTGAGTTCTTTTTGCACTCACTAAACATACTAATTTTTTTTATAGAAATATTACTTCAATTATATCATCTAAATTTGTTATTACAAATACTATTTCTTTATATTATTAGAATTTAATTTGTAGAAACTAAATGTGTTATTACAAGTGCAATCATTGGCATTTCTGTTATTTCTTTATGATGTTAGAAATTAAATGAATACTTATTAAATTATAGAATATAGTTAGATTTTTAATAAATCATGAAAAAGGCTATAATCGTGGAAACATACTGTTTGCGATGTCATTTTATATCGGTGTCTAGAAAAGTTGTTTTGTATGCTGGTTTTCTAATTAAGAAACATACAATGCACGGAAAATCTCCCAGTATCATACACTTGCCTGGCCGATATCTGTATGATATCTCAAATCAGTAAATCCTTGATATAACGAATTGTGATTTATTGAATAAAGTATAAACTGAATCGGACTTTATAAATCATATTGTTAACAAATTAACAAAATTCAATTGAAATATTGTACCTGATATAATTAATATACTGTACTATGCATAAATGATACTGGGTAGGGGGAGAAACTAAATGATGGAAATATACTCTGTTTCGGCTGTAAACTTATTAAGTTGTACAACTAAATATTTCATACACCATGGGTGGTGATATTTGCTGGATCATACATGACTATAATTTATCATTGCCTGACGGCAGGTTCGACTCAGCACCGGATAATCCATGTGACCATTTCCTGGGTCTGTACAAGAAACAATCGAAATAGTTGTATCCCATCAGTTAGTTTTTCCAATTACATGACATTTTAGACAAAAACACCCCCATTATAGAGTTGATTTCACTAAAATGATATTAAAATAACTTAAATTAATTGACATTATTATTACAGGCATCTAATTATATATTTTCTAAAATTTGTATTATTATTATGTTTGGACATAACTGTTATATTACACATTCTTTCTGTGTATTTTATTTTGGTCGTAAACTGACGACCTGGATATACATGTCCAGAGACTGAGTTGAACTCTATTGATCCTACTGTGGAAGACATTGAGTATTTTGCGGAGTTGAACCCTGTAGTTATCAGTAGTTGATTCAAACTTCCTTTGATTCCATTTTTCCTTATCTTCTTCAGTACGATGGCACAAAATAATGAATCTAGATCGAACTCGAACACTAGCTCAATTAATGCCGAAGAGATGTTGGGAGTACTTTGGGAAATGATGGAAGCACAACAACAACAAACTCAGATAATACGTACTGGAATAACGTCAGCATTAGAACAAATCAATGCACCTCGACCACAACGAGTTGGGAGTATTTTTGATTTTTGACGCCTTCATCCTGCAACTTTCTCTGGAACAATTGGACCACTTAAAACTGAACAGTGGTTAGCCAAGATTGAGGATCTTCTTACAGCTGCACAAATTTCTAAGGAGGAAAAGATTGATGTTGTGAAGATCCAGCTGACGGATGTAGCTAGAACCTGGCGGCAAGCTGAAGGAGACTGACTAGAACAACCAATCGTATGAGAAGATTTCACGAAGAGCTTTTACACAAGGTTCTTTCCAAAGGCAGCTCGAAGGGAGATGGAACAACAGTTCATCAATCTGAAATAAGGAGGAAAGTCTGTAAATGAGTATGCACTGAATTTGTCCCTTTGAGCCGATTTGCACCATACATGGTTGTTGATGAAGAAGATCGAGCTCATCGATTCCAGCAAGATTTAAGATTGAACATCCAGAAGTATTTGGTGCCTTCTAAACTTGAGACTTATGCTGATGTAATTGATACTACGAGAGGTGTAGAGCAAGCATTAATAAGGAAAAACGAGTTCAGACAGTATCAAAGAGGTCTTTTAATCAAGTATATGGAGGATCTATTTCCAAAACAGGTCCTACCGAGAAGCGACCTTCCATCCCTCATCCTCAAAAGCCTATATGCAAGTTCTGTTAGAAACCTGGTCATCTCAAAAAGGACTACAGAGCTACTAATGGATTATGTTTGGCCTGTGGATCGGCTGAGCATACTTTGATAAATTGTCCGAAGAGGAGAATTAATGAAGAAATGTCTTCACCTGCTATTCCCCCACAACAAAGGAATGCAGAACTCAATTAAGACAGACAACATCTTGCTTCTCAAACGAAAATGTTCCAGCAAGCTCTAAAAAGTAAGGGAGTGGACCACGATCAGAGTCAAACTCTCAATCTCACTGCGGAACAGGCTGAAAATTCCAATGATGTGGTGACATGTACAATTTTAGTACATGGTACACCAGCTTTTACACTATTTGATTCTAGAGCTTCGCATTGTTTCATTTCATCTGCTTTGGTATCCCTTCATGACATTCCATGTGATACTTTGACATCTAATTGGAATATTAATATGGGTAATGGAGCTATAATATCTAGTAAAGCGTGTAGACTATGTCCTGTTGAAGTATGTAGAAGGGAGTTCTATGCCAATTTTCTTATAATTGAACCTAGTGGATTCGATGTTATACTTGGAATGGACTGACTTAGTACTTTCCATGCAATAATTGATTGTCAAAATAAAAGTGTCATATTTCGAATTCCGAATCACCCGGAATTTGAATTTCTTGGAGGTAGTAAGATACTAGAGTCAACAAAATTTAGAGCTAAATCAACAAGTGAAATATTCAACATGATGGATAAAAAAAATGAAGATATTTCCGTGGTGTCAGAATATTTGCAGATAAGTTTACTGAATTACCACCTGAGAAAACGGTAGAATTTTCTATTGATCTTATTTCCGGTACAGCACCTGTATCTAAAGCACCATACCGGATGGGACTAGCAGAATTGGCAGAAGTGAAATATCAATTGACGGAGTTTGAAGATCAAGCATTCATTAGACCCAGTACTTCATCGTGGGGAGCACCAATCTTACTCACGAGAAAGAAATATGGGAGTAAGAGGCTTTGTATCGACTACCAAGGATTGAATCAAGTCACGATCAAGAACAAATATCATTTGCCTAGAATCGATGACTTGTTTGATCAACTCGGAGGAGCTAAGTTTTTTCTAAGTTGAATCTAAAATTAGGATATCATCAAGTAAGAGTCAAGAAGGAAGATATACAGAAGACTGCTTTTCGAACTCAATATGACCATTATGAATTTCTAGTAATGCCATTTGGAGTGACAAACACACCAGCTGTATTTATGAATTTGATGAATCAAGTGTTTGCCCTATACTTGGACAAATTCGTAGTCGTGTTCATCGATGATATTTTAGTATATTCCAAAAACAATGAAGAACATGCCGAATATTTGAGAATTGTGTTGGAAACTCTTCGAAAAGAGAAACTCTACGGCAAAATTAGTAAGTGCGAGTTTTGGCTGAAAAGACTTTTCTGGGACATATCATCTCTAGAAAAGAAATCTCAGTTGATTCGCGTAAGATTGAAGCAGTAAAAAACTGGCCTGTCCCGAAGAATGTATTCGAAGTTAGGAGATTTCTTGGATTGGCTGGTTACTCTCAAAAATTTGTTCAGGATTTCTCGAAGATCGCAGAACCCTTGACCAAGTTAATGAAAAAGAACGAGAAGTTTGTGTGGTCAAGTCAATGTAATGAAGATTTCGAAGAGTTGAAGAATCGACTTACTTCTGCACCAATTTTGGCGATTCCACATGGAACAGGTGGAATGGTTGTATTTAGTGAAACATCTGGAAGAGGAGTAGGATGTGTGTTAATGCAACATGGACGAGTGATTGCTTATGCATCTCGTCAATTGAAGTCTCATGAGAAGAACTACCCAACGCATGACTTGGAGCTAGTAGCAGTAATTTTTGCCTTAAAAATTTGGAGACACTACTTATTTGGAGATCGTGTGGATATTTATACTGATCATAAGAGGCTTAAATATGTTTTACTCAGAAGGAGCTCAACATGAGGCAAAGAAGATTGTTGGAACTAATGGCAAACTATGACATCAACTTTCAATACCATCCCGGTAAGATTAATGTAGTTCCTGATACTTTAAGTAGAAAACCAATGGCTATGTATTTTACCCAACAAAAGAAATTGCTCGAAGAGATGAGGAGGCTAGAATTAGAAGTCATCTTGCCAAAATCAAAAGTACAATTTATAGCTTACAACTCCAATCATTATTAATTGAGAAGATCAAAGAAGGCCAGAAGAACGATACCAAACTACAGAAATTTGGAAGTGAAGTTGAATCTGGACGAAGATCAGACTTAAACATTCATACTGATGGATCACTTCGATTTAAGAACATACTTTGTATTTCGAGAAGAAGTTCTTTCAGAAACTCATAGTTCAACATATTCAATACATCCGAGAGGCACGAAAATGTACCAAGACTTGAAGCAACACTTTTGGTGTTACGGAATGAAGAGAGAAATTGCTCGATTTGTATCCAAATGTTTGGTATGCCAACAGGTAAAGGTAGAACATCAGAGGTCGCCGAGACTTTTACAACCTTTGCCAATACCCAAATGGAAATGGAAGGAAATTACTATGGATTTCGTTACGGCCTTGCCGCGAACTCCTAAGGGTAATAATACCATATGGGTTATCGCGGATCGTCTCACAAAATCGGCTCATTTTATCCAATTTCGTGTTGGACAGTCAACAAAAACATTAGCAGAGAAATACATGCATGAGATTGTACGACTTCATGGTGTTCCAATCAGTATTGTATCAGATAGAGATATTAGATTTAGATCTCACTTTTGGAGAGTTTGTAAGAAAGTTTGGGATCTAAACTTAAGTTTAGCAGTGCTTATCATTTTCAAACCGACGGACAATAAGAGAGGACTATCCAAACTTTAGATAATATGCTTAGAGCATGTATGCTAGATTTTGGTAGGTTTTGGGAAGATAACCTTCATCTTATTGAATTTTCTTACAACAACAGCTATCAAGCAAGTATTAAGATAGCGCCATTCGAAGCATTATATAGAAAGAAATGTCGATCATTGGTTTATTGGGACGATATTGCAGAAAGAAAACTTTTGGGACCAGAAATGATTACTCAAACAGTAGATAAGGTCAATCTGATTCGTAAGTACCTAAAAACTGCTCAAGATAAGCAGAAGAAATGGGCGGATACTCATCGAAGATTTTTGGAATTTCAAGTTGGAGATTTAGTATTCTTGAAAATTTCACCATCTAAAGGTGTTATTCGATTCGGTTCGCAAGGAAATTTTAGCCGAAGATTTATTGGTCCTTTTGATATTGTGAAGAGAGTTAGAAAAGTATCATATCGTCAAGCACTTCCCACATCCTTAAAAGGTGTTCATAATGTATTTCATATATCCCAACTCAAATGTTATGTTCGGGACGAGAATCGTATACTAAATTATTCAGAGTTAGAGCTCAGACCATACCTCTCTTATCAAGAACAACCAGTAGCTATCATCGAACGGCAAGAGAAAGTTTAGAAGAGCAAAGTAATTCCCCTCGTTCTAGTTTGTTGGAATCATCGTTCACCTAAAGAAGCAACCTGAGAACGGGAAAACGATATCCGTGAATGGTATTCTTACCTTTTTTATTAAGACTTCTGGTATTGTTCTCTCCCTTATTTAATTTCGAGAACGAAATTAGTTTTCTAAGGGGGATAGAATGTAATAATCCTTAAAAAAATTTTACCATAATTAAATGAATAGACAAATAAATGTAATAATTTAAATTATTCATCTTCTCTCTTTTATAACATTCCAAATTCATTCATTCTTCTAATCTTTTAAATTCCATAACTTTCAAAACCTTTTTAATTCCATAACCCTCAAAACTTTTTAAATTCCATAACCTCTCAAATCCTTTGAATTCCATAACTCCCTAAATCCTTCACATTCTATAACTTCTAAATCCAATACTATATAAATCCAACCTCTTTTCTAAATTCAATCTTACACTCATTCTCTAAAAAACTTCTCCTTCTCTCTCACTTTGTTGGAGCGTCTCGTCAAATCGTTGTCGTTAGCCTCGCCGAAATTTTGATAAAGAAACTCCTATATTCTTCCTTCCCTTACTTTGATATTTGAGGTTTGTACTATTTTCTTAAATTCTTATTGCATTTATTTAATTAGAACGAAGATTAGCTCACACATTATCTAACGACCCTAATAAAATATATCCACTATCTTATAGACCCAACAAGATGGATTCAAACCCATTTATTGATTTTAAATCGAATTTAGGGTGATCCTACAATTTTAGTCCAAAACATTATCTATAAATCAACTAAGAGACTATTCTAAAAAATAAATATAAAATAAAATAGGAGAAAAATAATTTATCATTTGAAGGAAATCCTTATATGATAAACCTATCCAATAAATCCAACAAACATAAAATCAAACAAAAAAATAACCACATAGAAGTTGAACAATATTAATATTTCTTTGTTGACATAGACTTCAAGTCAGTATTAATACAGTATATGCCAGCTGAGCCCACCTTACACCTCTTATAAGTCTCTCTTACTAAGCAAATAAGATTATAGTTCGATGAGAATTAACCAATTTAAATGTTTACAAAATATATAACTAACAGCTTATTAGGACAACATTAGAAGTTAATTTTCTACACTAATATTATTTAACTTTAAAATCAATACTAAGTGCTTTATGAAAATTAGAAATTCCCTAAAAATCACCTGAATTTATGATGAATAATTTTTAACAAATATATTATAATTTTATGTGTAGATTGCTTCATGTGATTGCCAATTGGTAGACCTTCACAAATCGAAGTGAGTTCTTTTTGGACTCACTAAACATACTAGTTTTTCTTATAGAAATATTACTTCAATTATATCATCTAAATTTATTATTACAAATACTATTTCTTTATATTGTTGGAATTTATTTTGTAGAAACTAAATGTGTTATTACAAGTGCAATCATTGGCATTTCTGTTATTTCTTTATGATGTTAGAAATTAAATAAATAATTGTTAAATTACATAATATAGTTAGGTTTCTAATAAATCATGAAAAATGCTATAATCGTGGAAACATACTGTTTGCGATATCATTTTATATCGGTGTCTAGAAAAGTTGTTTTGTATGTTGGTTCTCTAATTATGGAACGTACAATGCATGGAAAACCTCCCAACATCCATACACTGGCCTGGCCGATATCTGTATGATATCTCAAATCAGTAAATTCTTGATATAACCAATTGTGATTTATTGAATAAAGTATAAACTGAACGGACTTTATAAATCATATTGTTAACAAATTAACAAATTTCAATTGAAATATTGTACCTAATATAATCAATATATTGTACTATGCCTAATAACACTGGGTTGGGGGAGAAACTGAATGGTAGAAATATACTTTGTTTCGACTGTAAACTTATTAAGTTGTACAACTGAATATTTCGCACACCATGGGTGCGTGATGATTTGCTGGATCATACCTGACTATAAATCTTGTCTGCCTTACGGCAGGTCCGACTCAGCACCGGACAATTCATGTGACCATTTTCTGGGTCTGTATAGAAAACAATCGAAACAGTCGTATTCCATCAGTTAGTTTTTCCAATTACATGACATTCTAGACAAAAATACCCCCATTATAGAGTTGATTTCACTAAAATAATATTAAGATAACTTAAATCAATTGGCATTATTATTACAGACATCTAATTAATATTTTCTAAAATTTGTATTATTATTATGTTTGGACATAACTGTTATATTACACATTCTTTCTGTGTATTTTATTTTGGTCGGAAACTGATGATCTGGATATGCATGTCCAGAGACTGAGTTGAACCTTGTTGATTCTACTGCGGAAGACATGGAGTACTTTGCTGAAATAACCGAAGATCAGTAGTTATCATGTACTTAGTTTGTATTAAATGCAGGCTTTTCATGTATTTGAACATATCATTCCTTAATGAATATTATCTTAACTTATCCAGTATCGTCCTTCCGTTTTTCTTTTTGTAATAAACTTCATGACTTAATGAATGTCAGTTTATTTATCTACGTGTATTTATTCTTTGTGGTTGTGATATTATAATTGAGGTTTTAGCATATTCAAATCGAATATGTTGCCGGTACCTGCTACACGTGCTCATATACCGTATATTGGGTGCGGGGCGTGACATTTATATTTTGCATATGTAATTTATTTATGAATATTTTTTGCTCACATTTTGGATTATTATTTTGTGAACATGCTCAACTCACAATTTAGACTATTAATTGATATTGAAAACTAAACCGTATTATTGGACAATTTGATAGCCGAACTCTAAACATGCCTAACAAAATTCGTACAACGTAAATAAGTTCAATAGTAGATTGAACTTTAATCTATTTTAACATAAATAGATTAAAGTTTATGTTTTAGTTGCACTACATGAATTACCTATCTGCAACAGGAATCTATATGCAGACATGTTCCTAATTGACGTTTCACATAAATTCCACTTATCACAAATAACCTAAAGATCAAAATAACTTATCCTTATCTATATTCTATAACCCATAAATTCCAACAGCATATGTTCACACTATTGCGAGTAGTCACAAATATGCAAAATCAGTGGATTGAAATACTTTTCTTAAAAACCTACACGATAAGCACCTGTATTGAACTTTAATCTATTCTAATATAGGGTTAATCATAGTCAGATCCCCTATAGTATAGGGTCTGTAATTTAACACCCCAGAAAATTGAAACTCACAAAAAAACCCAGGGCAACCTAACGGAGTGAAATGAGTATCAGCAGACGGGTCATATGATTTGCACGTATCATGAACAGACTAAATTGCCCCCAACAGAAGTGAGAGGAGAAAGAGGGGGAATCGGGTGAATCTCTCTCTCTCGGGCGAGTCTAGGGCACAAATCAGAGCTTTGATTCGGCAGGCGAGTCTCTTTTCTCTTTCTCAGGCAACTCTAGGGCACAACAGTAGGCAATTCTAGGGTAGAACGGTAGCCAATTCTAGGGCACAACAGGCGGGCGACAGCATTACCAAGTGTAAGCTCAATTCTTGTTCTCTTTGGTCAAAATCTCTACAAACCCGAGGTATTTGATTCGTGGTCTTGATGGGTTTTTGTTGATTCTTGTTTTGTTTTGCAGTGACCAAAGCCTGGGTCAGAACTTGAGGGACTTCAAGGTAAAAGAACAGCTCTTTGTTTTTTTTTGAGGGTGTATGATTTATGTACTAATTCTAGTGTCATGACCTCTTTATTTTGGTTTTAAATTAAATTAATATGTTCTTTTGAATTATAGATTCTTAAAATTGCAAATTGATAAGAAATCTGCTAGTTTGAACTTAGTTTGGTTGTTCGTTAATTGGGTTTCTTTGTTTCCAAATTTGTTTGGTGACATCAATGCTAGAAAAATCTATTCTTTTAATCAGAAAGTGATTTTCCCATGATTATTACTAAGTTTGGGTTTCAGTTTACATGATTAAGCTTTTTGGTGTAGATCTTGTGATTGACTGATAAATTGGATTGGGAATTATTTTTTCTAGTTTTCTTTCTAAGTCCTAAAATTTGAGTGTTTATTTCATTGCTATGTACCGAAGCATGAAATTGTAGTCTGTAAGGAATTATTCACTTGAAATGTAAAAATAATGTGTGATTAACATATTTGGTCTTGTTTGGAAGCACAGCAAGCATTTTTTCTTGAGAATTGCTATGACATTGTAACAAGCCTTATCTAGAGGTAAAAGACATCTTTCATTCTTATTAGTGCAGAATACACACATTAGATATATTCTCTATAGTTGATTGCTCTGTTTTATTTTTAATTTCCTAATGCAATTATAGTGTTGGGTTGTCTGGCTATACGGACATTATCATCATGACATGTAAATACAATTTTCCATGCTAAATTTGGTATGCACTTCATATCTAGCTTGCACTGTGTCCACTAGGTTCTTTCCGCTTGTGTTGTTACTTCTAAATGTGTGCGTTCACTTGTATTACTTAACAAGCATATATGAAGCATTTATGCTTTAGCTTGACATTATTTATTTGTGAAACACAATTACTTTAGTGGAGTTCTATATAGTGATATCCGGTACTTAGTGAATATGATATTTGTTTGATGCAACTGAAAACTTGTTACTTAGTGAATATGTGTTTCAGATGCAACTGATGCAACTGATAATTCTGATACAAAAAAATGATATAATGATTCAGAGATTTCTGATAGCCACCAGTTAAAGAGCACATCTGATTCCTCTGATAATAAACATCACAGAAATAAGCGTGCTCGCTATCCGGAGTTTGACGCTGAGAGAAAACTGGGCATGTGTTGCAAATTGACAAAAAATGTGCAGAAATATGTTGTTTTGGGTGTAATGTAGTGGACTTTTGTTGTCACTGTTTATTTTTGTTTACAAATAAACTTTTGGACTTCATTGACTTGTTGGTTGTGTTATGTATATGTGGTGTAATGTACGGTTAATGTAATGTATATTTGATGATATTTTGAACCTCTCATATTGATATTTTATTGTTGATTTGCAAATGATATTTGTCTTTGGCTTGTTTGTTATAATTTGAAATTAAATTGAATATATGATGCTGCTGTCCAAATTGATGTTGTTGTTGTGCAAATTGAATATCTGCTGCTGCTATGCAAATTAATTTGTTTTTGATATGTAAGGAATATTTGATGATATTGTGCACTTCTCATATTCATATTTTATTGTTGATTTGCAAATGATATTTGTCCTTGGCTTGTTGTGATTTGGAAACAAATTGAATATTTGTTGCTGCTGTGCAAATCATGAAACAGAGATATTATCTGAGCAGTTGTTGCTATGCTTGCTGAGCAGCAGCTGCAGCAACAAGCACAGCTGCTGCACACCAAGCACAGTAGCACAGAAAGTAAGTCTTCTTTAGAAAATAGGGAACTTATCAGTGTAGTAAACATATTACCACAAAGAGAGAGAGAACGACAGGAAAGAGAGAGGGAGTGCAGAGTGCTTAGTTGCCTAGGAAGGAGAAGAGTGTTGACTTAAGGAGGGGCGACAGTAAAATAGGAATTAGAGAAATGAAATGCAGTTTGGTCTAAAAGAGGGGTAATATTAGCTAACTGCTAACTAATAGAGATAACGGTTTAGGAAATTTTTTGAAAGTTTCAATTTTCAGGAGTGTTAACTTACATACCCCCATACTACATGGAGTCTAACTGTGATTAACCTTTAACATAAGTCGATTATAGTTTATGTGAAACACTATTGTGGCAGTAGCCCAATAGATTTGACTATATCCGTGTATATGAACATCAATAGCCCAATACATGTAGCCGAACTTTAATCTATTTTAACTCCTAACTAGAAATAGGAAACAATAGGAATCTATTGGGCTTGTGACAACATAATAAAATAAAATAAAAAGAGAAAGAAAATCATGATATTTAAAATATTTAAAATGCTTAAAATGTTTATAATAATCATGGTGGCAACAGATAAAATTATGACTATAGTTGGCATGTGATATTTATTATATGCATGGTCCGTAGTATGTGATATTTATTAATGATATAGTGCATTATGTGATTCTTACAGGAATGATACAATATATATATATATATATATATATATATATATATATATATATATATATATACACACACACACACACACACACATACTTGAACCCAATATATAACATGTTTGAATTATTTGAATACTAGATACATAATGAGCATGACCATTTATGGGAACATGATAATAAAGTTCATATATTTTAATTACATGGAAACAGAGTATCCTCGTAATACATGTGTGTATGATCCTGAGTTAAATTGATTCATGAATTTCAGTTTCTAGTAAAAGTCATGTACACAATCTGGATTGGCAAGATATAATATTTCTATTGGTTTATATGTATTAAGTATCATTGACATGGAGATTGGGGGGAAATTACATAATGGATAAGAACAATATCGTTTGAGGATCTAATTAGCCATTTTAGTTAGGTACTGAGAACTTATACTGCAGCAATACTGTATGGTACGGAGCCACAGTTTGATATATGAATCCTCATAAGAGTGACGTCCATTACTATTTCACAGTACGAAGTTTGCTTAGTAACACCTAGCGGTGCATTATGGTTCAGTGTCATGGGTTTGGACCGGGTCCTGGTATACACACACTTATATGATACGAGTAACAACGCACATCTTATCCGTTAATTGTAGTTTCAAATATGTGACTAATTATTAATCCATTTAGTTTATGATATCTAACATATGACCTTAATGAGATATGTTAACTTCCATTGAGATTCACACCTAAAGGTTTGATTTAGTTGTGATTCCAAAATTTATTTATATTATTCTTGATTTATACGATCACGACCGACACTAATATAATATGTTCACAATCACATATTTTGAGTACTGTGATAGTACAATTTCTGTTTTTTCTTTGTATTACCTGTGGGGTTTAATCCTCTGGGTTTTGAATCCAAATTTGAAAGGCGAAGAAGGAGAATCAGCTCCAACTGAAGATCTATAGTTTATTGAATAGACCGAGTGACAGTAAGCAGTGAAATATCTTCTAGAGAACTCTTATATGTTTTGTTTATATTTTTTTTGAGTGGGCACTTTTTTCTCTTTTGATTTTTTTGTATTCATATTCAAAGCAGTGCATCATCTTATGTAATTAACTCGTTGTATAAATGAAATCTTTTCAATTTCAGATACATTATTTAACTATCTGATTGTTACAGTAGTTACGAATATTTCAAGATCCTGTAACTGTTAGGTAATATAGTGTAAATTTTAAGTAGCGCTCTCCATTTTGAAAAGCAACTGAAAAACGAGAGTGTTACATATTCATTGCTATTTGTTCCTTTATATCATCTCTTTTACGAAGTCCCACTAGGCAGAAGGTGAGTGCGGATGTCCATCACATGGAATGTATGGAAAAACCCACAACGGTGATCTCTACCATTTAAGCCTCAAAAGAAGATTCAGTTTGTGTGAAGCTTCCTAACATCTAGTATGATGTTGATATGCCTAGTCGATTGGGTAAGAAGTATATGATACAAACCTACTGCCGCTCTTTAATGTGTCATCTCATATCATCTATTAGGAATTACATCACACCTTCATACGCATTCCATTTTCCTTTCGTTTTTCTCACTTAAAAGCTCATAATTTTTATTCTATTTTATTTAATGTCAAACATCTTTCTTTTTTACTAATTTGATTTGGTTACTAAATACACGAGAATGGTGCTGATACATGACTTAAGCATCTAGTCAGATTTCTAATATTTTCTTCTAATCCCTTCTGCAGGTGTTGAAGATGTTAATAATAACTATATAATACTAGTGAACTATTTGCTACCTTCAATTGTTAATTTTTATTTCTATACTTTATTAATTTACTTTTTAGATCCATAGTTGCTTCAAAATATATTTTCTATCTTCTCTGTAACTTCATTTGTAGCTTTATGTCTATGCTAGCGTGTAATTTTCTATGCTCAGTGATGATATTCTCGTGTTTTACGTTTTTTAGGCATCCATTTATCAATTGTAGATACGTAATATTCTTCTAAATTTATACACTATTATAAATATCCTTTTGTAATTTTAAATATTTTTTGTCTCACTTCGCTTAGGCAAGCATTTCATTTTCATTTCTCACCACGGGCAATAATAAACTTTTATCACCTTGATCTTGCCTTTCCCGTTTAAAACATTGCACAGGAAACATATAAGTGCACTCAAAAACCATAAGTTACTAATGGTTAAATAAGACTACTTCTTTATAATTTTCCAAAAACAGAACCTCACATCTCTTTTTTCTTTGTCCCTCCATTTTCCTCACTTCAAACAAAATAAAACCTCCCTCTTAGGCTGTGTTTGGATTGAGGGAAAATGAAGGAAAAGAAAAGAAAAGGAAAGGGAAAGAGAAAAGGAAAGAAAAGAATATGAAAATTGGTTTCCGTTTTTATGTTTGGTTAGAAAGAAAATGAAAAAGAAAATCTCAAATAAATTTTAGAAAAAAACAGTTTCTTATGTTTGGTTGCTCAATAAAAAATTAAAAGAAAAATATAATTCTAATTAAACTATAGAAAATTTTAATATTAATTTGCATATTATTGATATAATTTTTAATTTTTAAATAATTAAGTATATAATAACCAAATGGTTCAAACTTCACAAAAGTTAAAAATATATTGGAACTAAAATTACAAGGAAATTTCTGCAAAAATTTCTCTTCCTTTTTCTCTCAACTTTCTTTTTCTTTCATTTTCTTCTGGGTTTGAGGAAGAAAAAAAAAAAAAAAAAAAAACCTAATACATTTTCTCTCACTTTCTTTCCCTTTTATTTTCTCTCTAATTTTTCCTCTAACCAAACAGTGGAAAGCAATTTTTCCTTTCCTTTTCTTTTCTTTTCCTTCATTTTCCCTCAATCCAAACAAAGCCTTAAAGAGAGGAAATAAAAAATTCTTATTTAATTAGGTGGCATGGTTTAGGAGATTAAGATGGGATAGTTATCCCACAAGACAGATAACAAAGGCTAAAGAAAATATTTTCGAGACCAGAGAGGGTATTTTGAGACACTAATTTTTTTATTTTTTTTTAATTTTTAATTGTCTCTTCCTCAATTACTTCTTTAATTAATGCAAGTATTGTTCAAATACGTGACCTTTTGCATACTAAAAATCCAAAATTTCAAGGGTACTGATGGTGATCAGATTTGATTTTATAGATTAGATTTGATTTTATTTGGATCACATTAGAATTTTAGAATATTTGATTGGACTATGATTTTATTAGAATTCTGATTTTATTAGGATTTTAAATTCTATTAGGATTTGCTTTGTTAGGGTTTTCCTATATATATGAGTTTTGTATGAAGTATTAAAAAAGATGAATAATATTTGAAATTTTTGAGAAATTTCTGGTATGGATTTTTCTTGAGCAAATCTTTCCTCGTGAATTCGTGAAGAGTGGGCGTGGATTCGCCTGAGTGGATTCCCAAACCCCGTAAGTTCTTCCCCAATTTATCTATTTTTTCCAATTCATCCAAAAAATCCTAATTTTCAAAACCCTAACTCTAATTTCGTCTCCGTCCTGCGTCAAACTTCACCGCCTCCGTTTTGACTCCCGAAAAAAGCCAGATCCTAATTTTCAAAATCCTAACCCTAATTTCGCCTCCGTCCTGCGTCAAACTCCACTGCCTCCGTCCTGACTCTCGAAAAAAGCCAGTTCCAACTCCACCGCCACCGCCTTACTTCAGATGTGATGTACTAGATACGGTTTCTCGACCACCACCATGGTCCAATTGGGATATTTCGTGAATATCAATCAGCTCAATCCAGACGTGTTTATCGTTCCTTATCTCTGCATTCATCGGGGATGAATGCTTTGAAACCGGGGAGAATTGATAGAGATCAGATTTGATTATATAGATTAGATTCTATTTTATTTCAATCACATTAGGATTTTAGAATATTTGATTGGATTCTGATTTTATTAGAATTCTAATTTTATTAGGATTTTGAATTCTATTAGGATTTGGTTTGTTAGGATTTTCCTATATATATGGGCTTTGTATGAAGTATTTAAAAAAAGATGAATAATATTTGAAAATTTTGAGAAATTTTTGGCGTGGTTTTGCTTGAGCAAATCTTTCCTCGTGGATTCGTGGAAAGTGAGCGTGGATTCGTCTGGGTGGATTCCCAAACCCCTTAAGTTCTTCCTCAATTTATCTATTTTCCCCAATTCATCCAAAAAATCATAATTTTCAAAAGCCTAACTCTAATTCGCCTCCGTCTTCCGTAAGGTACACATCTAAAAACTCATGAGAGAAAAGCAATATAGTACGTTGTATCTATCAAGTGAAATTTTTAGATATGCAAGCATAAGAGGAAAACAATAAAATAATAGAGCAGTAAAAGTGCGAAGTTAGCAAAGACAATTAAGTTCAAGAAAAAAAACGATAGGTCGTTTGCAAAATTGTGAAACATAAGTGTTTTTTTAATGCAATTTAGCCTCATTTGCTAGGCAAAAAGAGATCATGGGAGTTACCATAAGAGAGATGACGAAAGAGAGAAAAAGGAGAAAGTGTAAGAGAAATTTTATCCCGGTCTTCTAAACAAACTCCACCCTTCTACATTTTGATAACAACGCCTATACTCAAGGCCCTAATATGCTGTATCTTAGATCCCTACCTTCTAAACGCAATGGAAAGGATAAACTGATAGTATAGATGGTTAAAGCTATCTTCATCGAGTGGTCGATGTAGATTCAAGTCCCTGCAGCTAATTGATACTGATACTTGTTTACTGACTACAAGTAAAATTATGGTTATTGGTACTTGTTTACTGACTACAAGTAAAATTATGGTTGTTGATACTTGTTTACTGATTACAATTACTTATGGTTGCCTTAAAATAATTACTTTGTCTCCTTTTACTACAAATTCCAATCCTCATTTGCTTTAGGATTTTAACGTAACTCTTTTTTTGACTTGACTGTAGTTATTTTATTTGTTTGTGTATTTATTCTTTATTTAAGATTGCTGTTATTTTCTTTAGTCCTTTCGTTTGTGTAAATATTTGAGATTGATGCTTGATTTCCTGGTTTCCAGAACAAACTATCAAGCTCCAAAACAACCCGTGACAAACAATAACATTCGTATTTGAAATTATTACAAGTACAATTAAATACTTGAAATATAAATTTAGACTTGGATGGTTGAGTCATTTGATTATAATCATTTATGGTGATGCACCCATGCAATTAGGAATCTGTTATATCATATTTTTTCCCCTAAAACAGATATAATCTCCAATTTTTTTGTATGTTCACTTCAAGAATTATAAATTTTATCAATAATAAGAGGATTTTGATGCTTCTATATCTGAAGAAGAACCAGAAAAAGTGAAAAACAGTGACATATTTAAGAATTGTGGAAACTGGATTTTCACATACACTCTTCCCATTTTTGCTATTTATACTAGACTCTGTTTCTCTCAGTATTGTTCAGTAGAACAACACCAAATCGTCTGAAAAAGATATTTTTCCGTGAATGTCAGGTCATACAAAGAATATCATCACATCTATGTCTCTAATTCAAGACAAAAGAATCTTCAAGTAAACTGCGATTCTAACCAGTACTAGAAAATTTATGAGCCCAAGAAATTATGGTACACAATATTCAATCCAATTTTGATGTTGTTATGAAATAATTAGAACCAACCAATATATTTATTATGATTTAAGGAATACATATAATATATTTTCAGATATCTCAATACTATAGAAGTAATACAACAGGCGAAATGGGACTGAACTCAATAATTTTCTAATCTAACACGCCCCTCTAGTTGGTATGAATATCAATTATATCCAATTTGTTACATAAATTAGAAAATACCGTCTCCCTTTTCAATAGTGCAGATTGTAACGCCCCACTTTCTGTAGTGTGGAAAACTGGAACGCTCGACATCGAATGATAACTCGACAAGTCTCAGTAAATATTATAATCATATTGCAGCGGTAATATAGACAAAAAATAAAAATAAATAATAATTTTTCAACTAAAATAATAATTCTTTTCCTTCTTACATAAAATTCAATAAGAAAATAATAAACTAAAAAGGTCATCAATCTTGTAGCTACGCCTGCTCCTGAAATATAATATCATATTCTGTCTCTAGTGGGTCTACTACTAGGTAACAAGTTGCGTCTGGCCATGCATAACCAGGATCGTCAATAAAGCGATCCAAAAATATATATAGTAAAACATATGAAACAATAATATCTGGAAGAAAAAAAAATCGTACAATTAAAACAATAAAAAAAATCTCATATTTTAACACTTTATTTGTCAAATCAATTAATCTTATAATCAACGTCTTTAATTACGATATTTGAAAATTTAGGAAAATATAAATTTAGCTAGTCTAAACGCATCCTTGTGTACATCCGGAAAACGAAACAGTAAGATGATCGGAGCCTATCCCAATCCTTCCAAAAATGAGAAACAATGGCGTAGTTATATTCAACCATCAAATTATATAAATCCTCAATTTTTCCTATAAACCCGGTGTATGTTAGTTTCAGTGTCAGTTGTTCAGTTTAGTAAATTCAATTTATTATATGGATTTGAGATCATTAATAAAGTTTTGTACTCAGTAATAGTAACATTAATGGATAATATAACAATACCATGGTTAATAATCTATTACCAATCATATTTTATAATAGGTCGATGTCTTATCATGCATTGTTTCATTGTTTATTGAGTTTCCAAGTATATAATTTAATTTTTTATTAAATAAAAAGGAATATATAGAAAATAAATTATATTTATTAGCATGTTTACAGTGAGTTATAAAACTCACTTTAAGATAAACTATAATCAGTAGCATATTTATAGTGAGTCAGAGGACTCAACTTGGCCTTGATTTAGGATAAAGTCATTGGCCTAAGCGACGAAATCTCCAAGGTTCTCAAAATCTCTCCTTGTTTGAACCCTCTTCTCTTTCTTTTTTTTCCCTCTATTTCTCTTCTTTCTCTCATATTTTGCTTGTCATAATTTTTTTTTTTTTAGGAAAAGAGCGCTTGTTAGGACCTATTTATAGGGGATTAAGAGTCATATTCATACTTATAATAAGAAAGTCCAATATAAATTCTAATCGGATTTACTATCCTAATTAAGTATAGAATCTTAAAATATATAGAAACTAAATTTAAATATGAATCCTAAAAGATATAAAAACCAATTAGAATTCTAATAGGTATAAGAAACAAATTTGAATATGAATCCTAATAGGTATAGAAACTAAATTTAAACTACATCTAATTAATTGGATGATAATTGAATTCTATATTATGAGGATAATCTCTTTTACTAACTCAACTAGGATTTGGATTGAGTTTCTATTTTGATTCAATATTATAATTCTATTGGTTAAAGGAAACCAAATAAATTATCATCTTAATTTTTTTATATGAATCAATTTAAATAAATCCTACTTGTTTTCTTAATCTTAATTACTTAATTAGACAAGTAAGACTGGATGCGAGATCGGTATTTATACGGTCAAAATATGTTTTTAAAATAAAATATTATGTTTAATTAATTGTAAAATTTGAAAATACGATAGGAAAAGAGTGGGTGTTACACAGATTAACTTAAAGTTGATGCACAACAGCAGCAACAGCAATAGACGGTGGTGGTAGTAGTAGTATTTTTAGCAGTAGATGAATTACTTAAATCATCAAAACACATCCGTATTCGAGTAGTAGATAAACTTATTTTTTTAGAAGCAGTAGTAGACAATAAATAACTTTCTTTCTTAGAAGCAATAGTAGGAGTAGACAAACTTCCTTTTTGAGAAGGAGTAGTAAGAAGCAAATAAACTTCTTTCTTAGAAAGAATAGTAGATAACAGATAAACTTCTTTTTTAGAAGCAGTAATTGACAGTAGATAAACTTTTTTTTTAGAAATAGTAGTAGGTAACAGATACATTTCTTTTTTAGAACTAGTAGTAGGTAACAAATAAACTTTTTTCTTAAAAAAAGTAGTAGACAAAAGAAAAAGTAAAGGTTTATATCAAGCATGAATTGCACCCTTGCAATTGAGGGGAGGCCTGCAAAAATCCCTGTAGTTATGAAGAGAAGAAGCAGATACGGAATCAAATTAGTGACATTATTGCAGAGTCAGAATCAACATCCAAATCAGATTCGGCCATTAATTAGGATGGTTAAAATTGATGTCTGAGATCTATTTCATAACATCTCTATTGCCATATTATGATACAAACAGAACTAATAAATCTATTTATTATGACTCAAGTGATACGTATAATATTTTTATAGATATCTAAATACCATACAAACGATCTTACAAGCAATGCGAGACTAAGCCCAAACATAAGAGTTTTCTAATCTAACAGACGTCTAAGGCTATTGATTAGAAGGATGCAACTTAAGCTCCATGAAATAGGAGTATACTAGTTCAACGAACATTTGTCTAGCAATTTTACAAATACACATTTTTAAAGCTTGGCATCGCTAGATACATCACTTGGATTCCCTAGATAAAAGATGCACAAGATGGTCAAAATGGTTGGTTTCCTCATCCTAGCAGCCAAGCTAGGGCATTTTAGACTTCAGGGTTAGACTGGTAGTCATCTCCCTATGAAACTTATTGAAGAGCCGATCTCCTCAGGGACGAAGACTCCTTAGTTGTTAATTAGGGATGTAAATAGTTAGAAATAATTCAAATCAATATCCATGTTTTAACAAGTATGAGTATTTGATACCTGCCCCTTGGATGTATCTATAATAGAAGAACTAAATTATCTAATGCATCTGAATAGTGTCAGAATAACACAATACATATTCAATATTTGAATGTTTCCTAGTGTGTACATATTTAAGTCCCGACCAATTATTAATATATAATTTAACATACTTTCTCATTTTAATGAAAGGGATTAAAAATGAAGATTATGCTCATTGTTTTTCGAGTCATTTGTTATATTCAATGCAGTTTCGTCATCCATATTCAACCCCAAAAACCAATTTATCAAATATGTATATTGAGTTCAGTGTTCGAAAAAACTTCATATTTATATCCCCACCTGCTGAAAGAGAGAAAACAGATATCCTGTAGTATTATTGCTAAGACAAGTATGATATTTTGTGGAAGTGTGAGGACATCGTGCCTCTTTCCAGTATACCACTAAATACAAAATGTTCTCTAGTTATTAGCTCTAATGAAATTTAAATCCAACAAACACAGTGCCTTAGATTTTTAATTTACGTAAATCTTTAGATAAACAGTGGATAGATCAATAAATTCTATCTTTTGCTGCATTGCAGTTTGATTATTTATGGGTTTCGTTAACTGGGTTTAGACCCCTTAAAAGTACTATCTACTTTATAATTCTACATATATGTGGGTACTACCTATCAATAAAATTGATTAGCTATTACATAATATTGAATTTGGTAAGGTTATGTATAAATCTCAACTCTCAATTTCCGTCATTCATTCAAATATATGATCCAATCTTAACCATCTACAAAAAAAAAAAAAAAAAAAAAAAAAGAAAATTCCAACCTTGATTTGTTGTCATCTCTGTTTCCTCTCCCTACCACTGCCGACAACTGCAGTAGCTCCAACTGAGATCGTTGCTGCTTGTAACGGACCCCACCAGCCTCATAGGTTTTTGTTGCTGCCTCCTACAGTCCTTGATATAATTCTTCATCGGTGCCTTTGCCTACTAATGCATTTAATGACGTTATAGTTATTTTTTGATGTGTTTGACGTCAAAATTGTTATGGAGAAAACCAGTGGGAAAATAGCAAATGACCACAGACCAGAGAAATGGAGACACAAAGATTTACGTGGAAAACCCCTTCTTGGGTAAAAACCACGGACAAGACAGCAGAATTTATTACTATACAGAAGTAATAATACAAGAGGGAGAGGAGATTGGGGCAAGAAACAAGTGAGGGGGAGAGGCTCTTTTTATAGCCTCTCCTCCCTTAAGCTTTTAGTCCCACCACCGATGTGGGACTAAATGTTAACATTCTCCCACTTGAAGATTTAATTGTATTGCAATTAATCTTCACACCATCCTTTCTGCCTTGTCATCATGTTGCTTATGTCTCTGCTAGGCCACAAGAGGATCGACACCAAATGAACTTGTCTGTGTTGACTCCTTTTGTCAAAAAATCTGCTAGGTTCTCTTTAGTGTGTATTTTCTGTACATCCACCGTTCCTTCTTCCACTTTCTCACGAACGAAGTGATACTGAACTCGGATATGCTTGGTTCTTGAATGAAAGGCTGGATTCTTTGCAAGATGCAAAGCGCTCTGACTGTCACAAAACAAAGAGATCTTCTCTTTTTTGTGCCCGAACTCCTCCATCACCAACTTCAACCATATCGCCTCTTTGCTGGCTTGTGTAGCTGCTACATATTCTGCTTCTGTAGTTGAGGTTGCAACAACAGACTGCAATTTTGAAACCCAGCTTACAGCCCCACCTGCAAGAGTGAACACATATCCAGTAGTGGATTTACTTTTGTCAAGATCACCTGCATAATCAGAGTCAGCATATCCACGAACAATTACATCTGATCCTCTATAACATAATGCAACATCTGAGGTTCCTTTAACATATCGTAGAATCCTCTTTACCGTATTCCAATGCTCTTTACCAGGATTTGCCATGTATCGACTAACCACTCCCACTGCATGTGCAATGTCTGGTCTTGTACAGATCATAGCAAACATTAAACTCCCCACTGCTGATGCATACGGTACTCGAGACATCTCCATCCTCTCTTCTTCATTGCTAGGACACATACTTGAGGATAACTTGAAATTAACAGGAAGAGGGGTAGAAACTGACTTACAATCCTGCATATTGAACCTTCGAAGAATTTTCTTCAAATAGTTTTTCTGAGTAAGCCAAATCTTCCTATTACTTCTGTCTCGGTGAATTTGCATCCCTAGAATCTTGTTTGCTGGTCCCAAGTCCTTCATCTCAAACTCCCTAGCCAACTGAGCCTTTAATTCTTGAATCTGACCTTTGTTAGGGCCTGCAACTAACATGTCATCTACATACAATAGCAATATAACAAAGTTGTTATCATCAAACCTCTTGAAATATGCACAAGGGTCTGCATAGAGTCTATTGTATTCCAGGCTCATGATGAAAGAATCAAATCTCTTATACCAACATCTCGGCGCCTGCTTTAATCCGTATAGAGATTTGTTCAACCTGCAAACCAAGTTCTTCTTTTCTTTTTCTTCAAAACCTTCTGGTTGGAGCATATAAATCTCTTCTTCAAGATCACCATGAAGAAATGCTGTCTTTACATCTAATTGCTCTAGATGTAAATCAGAGATAGCACATATAGCCAGAACTACTCGAACTGTAGAAAGTTTAACCACAGGAGAAAAGATATCATTAAAGTCAATACCTTCCTTCTGAGCGTAGCCTTTGACCACCAATCTTGCACGATAACGCTCCAGTTGATCATCACTGTTCCTTTTGATTTTGTATACCCATTTATTGCCAATGGGTTTTCTTCCTGATGGTAGTTGCACAAGATCCCAAGTCTTGTTTTTATGAAGAGCTTCGATCTCCTCCTGCATTGCTGTCATCCACTGATATGCATTTGAACTGGTCAATGCTTCTTGAAAAGTTGATGGCTCTCCATCTTCAGTTAGAAGGCAGTATGCAACATTACTATCCACATCATAGTCAGCATGCCAAACTGGAGTTTTTCTGTCTCGGCCTGATCGTCTGATCTCTTGCACACCAGAATCAACAGTTTCTGAAATCTGGTTCTCTTCAACTGCTTCAGAGGAATTATCTGTCACCTGTATCACTGCAGTCTCTGCTTTTGAAGTGCTATCATTTAGGATCTTCTTTTCTGTAAAGATGACATCTCTGCTGATGACAACTTTGTGGGTAGTGGGATCCCACAAACGATACCCCTTTACACCATCAGCATACCCTAAGAAAATACACTTTCTGGATTTTGGATCCAACTTAGTAGTTTCTTGGGTATTGTACATCACATATACAGAACTTCCAAAAACATGAAGATTAGAGTAATCTACTAGTTTACCTGTCCACATCTCCATCGGCGTTTTCAACTCAATTGCTGTTGATGGAGTCCGATTGATCACATAACAGGCGGTGTTGACTGCTTCAGCCCAGAAAGATTTTTCTAAGCCTGCTGCTCCCAACATTGCTCTTGTACGTTCAAGCAACGTTCTATTCATCCGCTCTGCCACTCCATTCTGTTGAGGGGTGTACGCCGTCGTGAACTGTCTTTTGATACCTTCCTGCTTGCAGAATTTATCAAAATCATTACCAGTGTATTCTCCTCCATTATCTGACCTGAGACATTTGATCCTTTTACTAGTCTCAAGTTCCACCTGCGCCTTGAAAATCTTGAAGGTTGGAAGCACATCTGCCTTACTTCTGATTGGATACAACCAACATCTCCTGGAATAGTCATCAATAAATGTTACAAAATATTTTGCTCCTCCAAGAGACATACCTGGTGCCTGCCATACATCAGAGTGAACCAATTCTAGAATTTGAAGGCTTCTAGAATTTGATGTGCTAAACTTTAGCCGGTGCTGCTTGCTTGTCACACATTGCTCACAGAATGGTAGAGAAACCTTCGTGAGACCCGGAAGTAGCTTTCTATCTGCAAGAATCTTCATTCCCTGCTCCGATATGTGACAAAGTTTTTGATGCCACATCGTTGCAGTCTTTTCATCATCATTGTTTGTGACAACTGATGCTTCTCCTTCCTGCAGAGTCTCTCCCTTGAGTAGGTATAAGTTTGCAGCTAGCTTTTCTCCTTTCATGATCACAAGCGCGCCTCGCACAATCTTCATGATCCCCTTCTCACCTTCCATCTTGCACCCGAAGTCGTCAAGCTGTCCTAAAGACAGCAAGTTTTTCTTTATTCCCTCCACATGTCGCACTTCTTGGATGGTGCGAACTGTCCCGTCAAACATCTTCAATTTGATGGATCCTTTTCCAACGATCTTTAAGGCATGATCGTTACAGCTGTAAACCATTCCCTCAGAGACTGGTTCATAGTGATAGAACCATTCTCTGCGAGAAGTCATGTGAAATGTTGCTCCAGAATCGAACAACCATACATCCTGTAATCTTTTTCTGCCTTCATGTGACGTTGCTGCCTCACATACTAGGGCATTTCCATCATTTGAGCTGCTTGCCACATTTCCTTGAGGACCGGAATTTTGTTTCAAATTCCAACAATCCTTTTTGTAGTGACCCTTCTTGCCACAATTGTAGCATTTGACATTCTTCTTACTCCGTGATTTGGATCTACCGTGACTTTGACTCCCACTGGGGCCAGGCTCCATTGATCTTCCTCTCGTCATCGACAATGCTTCTGCTTGGTGTGAACTTGCTCGCCTTTCTTCTTTGTTTTTGCGCCGCTTCTCTTCATCTAGGACTGCAGCTGCAATATCATCGAAGTCGAGGCGATCTTCAGCCAAGTTGCTTGTTTTGTTGATGATGAGTTGATCATATGAATCCGGTAGACTTTGGAGTAGAATTTCAGCACGTTCACCCATCTTTATATCATAACCCAAATTCTTGAGTTGTGAAAATAAAGTGTTGAGGGTGTTTATGTGCTCCGTCACTACAGTGGATTCTGACATCCGAATGGTGTACAACTTCCTCTTAAGAAAAATTTTATTGTGGAGAGATTTTACCTCGTACAGTTTGATGAGATGGTCCCAAATCTCCTTTGCTGTCTTCTTCTCTTGAATGCTGGACAATAGATCATCTCCTAATCCGAGATGGAGATCTGAAATAGCCTCAGCATCCATTTCCAACCATTTCTCGTCTGAGATATTATCTGGCCTTTCACCGATAGCAGGAAGGCACTTATCTTTTACCAAGATAGCCCTCATCTTCATCTTCCAGAGACCAAAATTGCCTCCAGTGAATTTTTCAATCTCAAATTTGCGTGTCATTGCTATATCCCAACTCCAACACAACTCCCACTATTCAAAACAAGTGGACGAAAGTGGGCCCCACGAGAACACTATTCACGGAAGTGGGCCCCACAAGAATACTATTCACGGAAGTGGGCCCCACAAGAATACTATTCACGGAAGTGGGCCCTACCAGAACACTATTCACGGAAGTGGGCCCTACCAGAATACTATTCACGGAAGTGGGCCCCACAAGAACACTATTCACAGAAGTGGGCCCTACCAGAACACTATTCATCGAAGTGGGCCCTACCAGAACAAGTGGGTGGACCCCGCAAGTGTACCGAGTAGGTTCCACAAAGAAGCAAATACTTATTTTCTGATGTGGAGGGTGGCAACCACAAATGTGGAGGATCCACTTACAGCCACAGAGCATACGATAAGTACCACGACTTTATTGACCTTACTCACACAAGAACAACAACAAGTGGGTGGACTCCGCAAGTATACCGAGTAGGTCCCACAAAGAAGCAAATACTTATTTTCTGATGTGGAGGGTGGCAACCACAAATGTGGAGGATCCACTTACAACCACAGAGCATACTATAAGTACCACAACCTTGCTGACCTTGCTCTGATACCACTGTTATGGAGAAAACCAGTGGGAAAATAGCAAATGACCACAGACCAGAGAAATGGAGACACAAAGATTTACGTGGAAAACCCCTTCTTGGGTAAAAACCACGGACAAGACAGCAGAATTTATTACTATACAGAAGTAATAATACAAGAGGGAGAGGAGATTGGGGCAAGAAACAAGTGAGGGGGAGAGGCTCTTTTTATAGCCTCTCCTCCCTTAAGCTTTTAGTCCCACCACCGATGTGGGACTAAATGTTAACAAAAATCAGCCTTATTTTCCTACTATTACTACTGAATCAATCGTTATTGAGTTAACTCAATTCCTTTAGGATTAAATCAATTTCTTTTAGAGTCAAATCCATCCGTTATCAAGTCAAACTACAACTACTACTGAGATTAGCTCTATCAATTAAAATTCATCTTATACTCTGAGACTTTGCTCATAAATGGCAACTTGAATTTTTCAAAATGTTTCTTAATTTTATTTTCAATCACTTAATTACCTACTTGATTTACCAAAATTTACATTTAATCCTCATATCTTTTACTTGACATAAAGAAATATGTAAGGATTTTCTATTTAATTTAATTTCATCTCTTAATCTCGTGCCTTGTTAGATTTGGACTTTCCACTTGGTATTCTACCTTATTTACTAAGATCTTACTTTCTCTCTTAATCTCCTGCCATATTTGCTAAAATATTTTCAGATTCGTCTATCACTATTACCGTTCCAATTGGACTTGAGAATTTATTTTCAAAATCCTTTGTTATTACTAATGTTAAATTGAATACCAATAATCATTTATTGTGCACTCAGCTATTTAAGGTACGTGTTAATGTTCAGACAAAGATTAAACACCTGCTTAAAAGTTGTAATACTCTAACTCAAATAGTCCCACATCAAATATGAGATAAGAATTAGTATTGTTTATAATGAATCCCATTAATCCATACAATAATCGTAGCTAGCCATTTTGAAGGAGAAACCCGCAATAATTCTAAATTATTTTCAATCTTATTATTCTACTGGAGGTTTAGCATATTTCTATGAGAAAGGCTTAGTATATTTCTACAAGAATATATTGCTAGCACTAATGACTGTTATGTAATTATTTGCCTCCTTAACAATATGGAGAAAAATAGTTATTTCTTAAATAATATCTTAAAAACTGCTAAGAAGATATGGGACTCTTAAAAAAGTTTATGAAAATGAGAAAATATTACTAAAATATAAAAATTATATGAGTGCTTATTTACACTTAAGGAGGGCTTATTAGATGAGCTTGATGTTGATCAACCCTTTGTGATAATTCTTAAAACTTTGAAATAGTATCATCATGATCTTACAGTAGTGAAGTTTCTACTTGGTTTGGATCCATCTTTGTTAACCTAAGTTTGGACCAAAATTCTTGCCAATGAAAGTGTCCATTTACAAGCATTCACTTAATCTAGAATACTTCAAGTCTTTACTAAATTTGTTGGATCCACTGAATTTACTCCACCTCCCATCTCTTGTGAGTAGTCTGCCTTATATGTTGGATGCGACCGTGATCATGACCATGGATGTGATTCAGAGGGAGGCCATGATCATGGGCGAGATTAAAGTGAACAAGGATAGTGTCAGTGTAAACTCTGTTGTCGAACCAACTATATTTCTAACTGTTATTGAAAAAAGTTTGGTAAAACGGTATGGACACAGATAGAAAACAAATTATTCTCTTTTCGGTGCTTCTAGTTTTAATACAGCCTCTGTTACCACTTTAGCTTTATCGTTTTACATGGTTCAGATTTCTCAGGCTAATTTTGACGGTTTACTTTGTCTTCTGGTCTCCTTCAACTGGTCTTCAAGCTACTCATTTCTGGTTAGGACTTTTGTTATTACACTAGTTGAGAGTTCAATACCAATTGCTGAATCTGTATAGTACTATCTGCAATGGTATGTTCCAAATCTAGGGTGAGGGTTTAAATATCTGGAAGTTTATTCTTTTAGCCAATTATCCAGAAAATATTCATCAGTGAAAATGAAATTTTGTTGTCACTCCAGTCTACAAAAACTAGTTATGATTGTCAGTTCCAGTTTGTAAGTGCTTGATGAAGAATGCCCCAAATATTATGAAGATATGCAGAAATATGTAAATGTTAAGTTGAGTCATTGTAGCTTTGTTATCAAAATTACATTCAACAGAATACAACATTTTGATATAGCATTTTCCAACAACGTCATCAATTTCATGATATCATCTCCATCTCCATATACTCAAGATCAAACAAAATTGAATTACCTATAATTAGAAATTCTTAAGAATCCACCAAACAAAGAAAGGGATCTCTAGATCGACTGTGACCACGAATATACCTTCTGTACCTATGAGTCCCTATTAAAACATAGGCTCCTTCGAGCGTAAGAAAGCTACGATAACGCCTAGCAGCATATTTAACACTAACCTTCTTAAGCACTGTGCTTATCAGATGAACAGATTCAACAATTATGCTGTATGCATTTCTGCATCATTTGAGCCGTACTAAGCAAGTTATATTTCATGCTATAACGAGTAAATAAGAATATTATATCATCAAGATTAAGAAAATAAATTCATCAACTCTATAGTTAGTCACACAATAACGTATTGTTTAAGAGATGCATGTATGTCACTGCTTCACTTCATATGCCCAGCTCTAGCTGCAACAAAGAGTCATGGGTCTGAATCCTAGGCACCCAACTAACAAGGAATTAAGGTCACCTCTAGTAGATTTGAGATGATAAAAGAGAGACTAAAGGTTACATCTATGCAACAATTACATGAAGATTACTAACCAACAGCTCTCATATATACTTGTCAGTTAAAGAAGCCAGTGTGCCTAGTCTACTCTACTTTATTTGATGTCATACAATATGATCTTTACTTCAATATTCTATTTTAGTCTAAAGCACATAAATCAAAGTTCAGGAATAGTACCATGCAAAGCAAGCAACAGCATATTATTTTCAAATGAACACAAGTAAGATCATTCAGAATCAAGTAAAGGTCTCAGCTTTTCCATACAACTCAAACCTAAAATCATCTCTTATATATTCTTGACCACCAAGAATTCAACAAGAATCAAGCCATAAAATACTGAGCTCCATCTCAATAATCCTACTCTAAAATTCTATTGTACCATCAAAAAGACCTAACTGAAGGCAAGAACTCCTCTATCACTAACAACTTTTTTCACAAAGAGAGAAAAAATAAAGAAAAAAAAAAAAAAAACAGAAAGGAAAGTCGAGCTAACACTACAAATTAAAAAATGTACTAAAGCCCTAAAAATTGAATGTAAACAGATCTAGCTAGCTAAGCAAAAGCAATCTGATTCAAATTAAAAATCGAATTAATGAAATTTTCAAAATCTTCAGTAGAAATTCTTGAAATGTAATTAAAAAAAAAGGGGAATTGCGCAACAATATAGGGCATGTGTGTTTATGTACCACCTGGAGGAGCTGCAGAACTCGAAGAGCCTGCCGCGGTTGGAGAAGATGATGAGCGCAACCTCGGCATCGCACAGCACCGACAACTCGTACGCCTTCTTCAGCAGCCCGTTCCTCCTCTTCGCGAATGTCACCTGCCGATTGATCTTGTTCTCGATCCTCTTCAACTCCACTCTCCCCCTCCCCATTTTTCTTTTCCCCTCCTTTTTTTTAGTTTTTTTTTTTTGTTTTGCTGATTCTTCTTTCTCTTTATCTATTTAGCTTCTCTCTTTCCCTTTTTACCTGTAGTACTTATGCAAGAAGCTTGCTCCTTCTCTCCTTTGATTTTCTTTCTTTTTCTTTTTCTTTTTTTTCTTTTTTGCTTGATCTTTTTATGTGATGCAAATTTGTTTTTGGTTCTTGACAAGAAACGAAATTGAGAGAAAGGGAGAGGTGATTAGGAGAGGAGACTGATATGGTCACCCTCCGTTTCATCCGTCTTCTTGAGTTTTGTCATATAAACCCTCTTCATTTTGGATATTTGCATTGGAAATTTAAATAGAATAATGATTTGTCGCATTCTAATTGCTTCTCTTAACATTAAAGTATGGATATATTATATAGCATTAAGGAGTAAAATGATATACGTATCAAGAAGACCTCTCTCAAGAATACCAAAGTATATATCGCTAAAATACATCTGAGCACCAAAAAATAAAATCCTACATAAACTCATAGATTTTTAAAGTACTTAAATAAGTTATTAGACAGATCTCCGCAATTATTTACAATTTTTTTTTCTAGCTATACATGCTTGATTAGATAGCCAAGAGATAAAGTAGTCATTTTTTATCAGTCTTCGATGCAATGCACCAATATGCAACTTACCAACGTTAGCGAGAGGATAAGTGTAAGTCCTAACTTTGGGGGCAAGGTATTCAAGTGTCCTATTTTGAGAGGTGCATTGCAAAGGCAGGCCTTTGTTGAAGGCCCACTTTCTTTTAGGGCGTGTTTGTTTGAACAGAAGTAAATTTATTTTCTATATTTAAGTATTTCTATAAGTATAAAATAAGTTGGAAGTTACTCTTAATGATAAGATGTCATCTTTATGGCACTTTACTTCTAAAAATTTTTTTTTAATCATATTTTTGAGTTGAAGAGCTTTAGCGAGTAGATAACAAGATTATATATATATATATATATATATATATATATATATATATATATATAGAGGAAACGGGAAATACACCTGCTGTGAAGGGAGTTCCTTCACCGTCGCTTAGGTGGTTCAATAAAATTATAACACGGGAAGTCATTCAAGATAACAAATAAATGAACTCTCTTAAATGACACCACGTGTAATAATTTTATTGGGCCACCTAAGCGGCGGTGAAGGAAACTTCCTTCACCGCCGGTATATTTTCCGTTTTCTCATATATATATATATATATATAAAAGGACCCCACTGGAACTGGGCCCTACATGTCAGTAGATGGATGAACAAGCTGGTGGCTTTTTCTTTTGTGACCTTGGTCATAAGTTGCACCATCTGAGGGTTAGATCATGAAAAAAGAGGGGTGGTGCTATCACCACTGCAAATCAAATTTCGTCTGGATAAAGTGCGCCAACGACAACCTTAAACCCTCAAATGCATCTCGAGGATCATACGTGTCGAGATCCTACTGATCAAACGTTGCATACCGCGGGCTCAGGTTTCTGTCAATTCACAAAAATACCCCTCGATATAGAGAAATTTATTGAGGTCTAGGGTTTTTTTTTTTTTTTTTTTTTTTCTTTTTGCTCCCTCACTCTACCTCAACAGTACTATTATAGATACCTAGGCATGGGCAAATCCAGACATTCGAACTCGTAAATATGAGAAGGATAATATGTAAAAAAAAAAATTGATTTTCTCTATATGGAGATTTACATATCAATTCTTGGTTTTTCCTATATAGTGGTTCATGTATCTAATACTATTGAGTTGTCTCTTTATGAAAATAGAATAATTACTTTTAATTATGAATAAGTTATAAGCTACATTATTGTTTTTTGATGGATAGAATAATAAGAATAGCTTAAAAGGTGTTTAAGAGTTACAAAAGAGAATCCATAGTCTCGTATATATAAGGGCTTATTTCCACCAATGTCACACATAAGTTCTAAAACAAGGTTAGAAGTCCCTCACTCATGAAATAGTTCTCTACACAAAACCTCTTTGTTTTACATGTGGTAAATTTAATAAAGTTCAAGTACAAATGGCCAAAACTATTACGATTCTCTTCTGATGCTTATTTTCTTGGGGTATTTACAGATTTGTCCCTTAATAGTCCCCCAAGTCTTCATATTTAGTATTTAGTCTCTCAAATCCTTTAAGTTACTACAATTTAGTCCCTCAGTTTATATTTTGGCCCGATTTTCCTATTTTACCTCTAATTTCTTTCACTTAATTTTCTCTTCCCCCTCTCTTCTTAGTTCTTATTGGATTCCCCATTTCTTCTTCTCTTCTCTCTCTATTCATTTATTGGGTTCTCCCTCTCTATATTGAAACCAAATATACTATTCTTCACTAAATATATTAAACCTATAAATGAATTTATCCAATATAGAGAGGGAGAACTCAATAAATGAATTTATATTGAGACTTAAAGGTTTAATACATTTAGTGGAGAATAATACATTTGGTTTCAATATAGAGAGTGAGAACTCAATAAATGGATAGAGAGAGAAGAGGAGCAAGGGGAACCCAATAAGAACTAAGAAGAGAAGAGGAAGAGAGAAGGGAAATTAAGTGAAGGAAATCATGGGTAAAGCAGAAAAATCGGACCAAAATATAAACTGGGAGACTAAATTGTAGTAACTTAAAGGATTTGAGGGACTAAATCCTAAATATGAAAATGTGGAGGACTAAATTATAATTTGTAAACATTTAAGGGATAAATCTGTAAATACCGCTATTTTCTTTTCCACATGTTTTTTTTTCCACTTGTTTTTTACATAATCGACAAAGAAAGTGTTGAGATATAATTTCATAAGTCTTGATGTTAATGGATATCGAAAGTAGAGCCTAACTAACACTCCATCTATTCTCATAGATGTATTAGTTTTTACAATGTCCAAGTGAAAATATATTCTCAAAATTATCTTAAGATCTTCCACAACTTTTGGATTGTGGAATAACAATCTCTATTCTCATAGAGATTTCCTTACCATGTAAAACATTATACAAGTACACATATATATAGATACCAACAACATATCAGCGTCGGAATATTCGAGCTGGAATAATACGGTACAACAACCAATAAATGACACATGTGTTAGCCAATAAAAGTCGTCCTGCACTAATATTATTACTATCAACTGCACAACCTTTATCTTTAATATGTCTTCATTCACCCAAAAAAAAACCTACTGTAAGGTCTAATTCATGGCATATTTCTAGTATGTAAAAAATTATGTTCATGTCCAAGAGACCTTGGTACATGTCCATTATTGAACCTAGCTCCTAGAAAAGGATAACATTTACACACACACATCAAAGGACGGTTGTGAGAGAGGATTCTCTCCATTAAAGGATGGTGCTTTGAGCAAGCGTTGAGGCTTTGCATCTGCATGCAGTGCAGTCCTACGACATTCTTTCTTTGTTCAGCTTTCTTGATCACCAAGTTCTGTCTTCAAACTTCACAATATATATATATATATAGATGACCTGACAACTCATGCAAGTTATCTAAGCTGCAGTTCATATTCACTATCTCCAATAATCCTTTTTAAAATATTTATTTTGGATTATGATCTCGACTCCCTAAGGTTCACTCATACTCAATTTCTTTGGTTTTAGTTTTGATTTGGTTCTCCATCAAATTAATACAAAATTAACGATTTTCAATTAATAAAATATTTTTGCATGCACTTGATGAAAGGGTAAATAAACTCTAAAATTTATGAAATTTAATCCGAAAGAAGTTAAGAAGATAGAGATAGTGATTACAAAAAAAAATTTGAAGAAAAATTGTTGTATTATTATAGTTTTACCGCTATTTCACGTAACTTTTCCTAAACTGACGGCTCATCTACAGTAATCTCATATATATATATATATATATATATATATATATATATATATATATATATATATATATATATATGCAATTGGTTGTTGCTTTCTTCTTATTTGGTATGATTTGTAATTATTTTCTAACGATCTATAAATCTATTTGTTACATAATAAACTTTCCTAATCATAACAAATTAAAACATTAAGATTATGGGGTCAAACTAAATTAATAATTGATAGATCAAAGTTGATAGTCTTCATGGCTCATTAGGAATCATTTTCATTTTTTTTTTCACATTTTGCAGTTTATAGAGATCATTACGATATCTCCACCATTATTCAAAATGTTTTTTTTCCCAGTTGTAATAAAAAATAAAACTCATAGCCATCGCTAATAAAAGTTTTTTATTATCTTAGAATATTTCACTAATTTAACATATCTTCCTAAATTAATATATTTGTCTCCTTCACCTATAAAAGAATGGTCATTCTACCGTTTTATAAGACACCTCAGAATACAAAACTATTCTTTTGTTCTCTCAATCAGCTATTAGTTCTATCATGGTATTAGAGCCAGGTTGAGATGTGATGGCACTTGCATTGCTCCCTAGTGCCAGCGTTGCCTCTGCCACGGGCATAACCCTTACTCTGCCCCCTGCATGCCAATTTCACCGCCTTACTGTTGCCGGCTGCAACTCCCAGGTCTATGCTGGGTCCTACTCCGCCTTCACCGTCATCTTCAAACGTTAGCTTTGTCGTCTCCGTCTCATGTTTCGGTGACTCTATTTACTGCTCTATCGCCGAAATCTAGTATGTCATTTTTGGCTCCTGCTCCGTCGTCACCACCATGTTCAAAGGTATAACCTTTGTCATCTCTGTCTTCTCTTCCGGTGACTCTGTCTAATATTTCATCACCGCCTCCTGTGATAGAGATCCTATCTACTATTCTATCGCCAAAATCTATTGTGGGTTCCTGCTTCGTCGTCATCGCCATGTTCAAAGATGCAACGTTTGTCATCTATGTCCCCTATTTTAGAGACTCTGTCTGTTACTTCGTTGCCACTTCCTGTGCCAGAGATCATGTCTGCTGCTCTGCCGTCGAAATCTAGTGTGTTATTTTCAGCTCTTACTTTGTCGCCACTGTCATATTCAAACATGCAGCATTTACCATCTCTGTCTCCTCTTTCGGTGACTTCGTATGTTGCTCCGTCGCCGTCTCCTGTACCAGAAATCCTGTTTGCTGCTTATCTACCTGGTCGTCATTATGATCTCATTTTCAAACTCAAGTTGGCGTCTTCTAAGCTATCTTGAGTTTGTTGGGGTGGGGGAGTATTAGAATATTTCACTAATTTAAATATCTTCCTAAATTAGTATATTTATCTCCTTCACTTATAAAAAGATGGTCATTATACCGTTTTATAAGACACCTCAGAATACAAAACTATTCTTCATTCTCTCTGTCAGCTCTTAGTTTCATCATGGTATCAGAGCAGTCCAGATTCAATTCCTGCCAGGCGCGCATTTAATTGCGGAATTTTAAAAAATATATATATACCGCTACGTAAAGCCTATGTTTCTTTCCAAAAATGGGCCTTCAACCTACGCGGGCAAGTTAAAATACAAAATAATTATGCTCAACCCTCACCACAATTTTAGAGTTTTGGTGTAGTGGAAGGGTTTTTCATCATGATATCAGAGCAGGACCCACCATAAGTCTAGCAGTTGCCAGCAATGGCGAGGCTATGTATGGCTCGTGAGGGGCAGAGTAAGGGTTGTGCTCATGGCGGAGGCAACGCCGACACCAATGAGTAATGCAAATGTCATCACATCTCAGCCTGACTCTGATACCAAGTTGAAAGACTCTTTAACTGTACCAAAAACTCCGAAATTATTGTGAGAGTAATTTTTTTGTATTCAAACATATTTCTACTATTACAGTAGTTGAAGATGACAGGTAAGATGGAGCGAAAGAAAATGAGGACCGATTATAATCAGTAACTCAATTTAGTTAATTAGTTGAAAATAATTATGTAAATTTACCATCATACTTGCTTCTCAACTATTGTTACTTGACATAGATGAAACGTTTAACAAATGAACTATCATAAGGTGCATCTTATATTATATTATCGGGTGACTAATATTCAAATAATAATTTGTTAGGGATTAATTTTCAATTATAAAATTAATTATCAAGAACCTATACCCTTACACTCTAATATGAAAGACTAAAAATATTAAAGGCTAATAAAAACTCAATTTGAAAATGAACCAAAAGTTTATTATTATTTTTTTTCTGGCTGATATTAAAAGACTAAAACATGGGGTAATATTAGATTATTTTTTGTTTAATTTTGAACTTCAATTTTCCCTTCTTTTTTTTTTTTTTTTTTAATTCTTGATTTGGGCTCGCACGATGTCCAACAAGAGGCCGACACGTCATGGCCCAATACGCGCCAGTTTTTTGCACGGGGCGCGTCCCTCCCAGTAATTCGGAGGACACGTTTCGCCCTCCCATTGGCGGGACATCACGTGGCCCGCAGGGGCCCCGGTGCCGCTTGCGTCCGTAGCGGCAGTCCGTACGAGCCGCAGAGCCGGCCCCTTCGCCTGCGTGTCGAGTTCGGAGTCGACGAGACGCGTACGTGCTGTGTGCTGTTCGGTTTCTTACAGCTGTTACAAGTCGGCCCGACCCGGCCCGTTGAATCGAATCGGGTCGGGTCGGGCGGAGACCGGAGACGCAGTGCCCGAGCTTGGGATTCCTTCTCTTAGCCTTTGTGCCGATGCTTATTTGGAATCAAGCTAGCCTTGTCTAGTCACGTAGTTCGGTTACCAAAGTGTAATTACAACCATTTTTGTTACAAGTATTGCTCCGATTGTAATTATAGTTATAAAAATTTATAATTAGAATTGTAACTATTTACAAACTTATAATAATTACAGTTACAAAAATAGTGTGTAAAAACATTTTCTGTCTATTCTTTTACAAACAGTAATTATATTATTAATCCATCTAACAAATATGATCGAAACACCACACTCGCTATCAGAACATACCAGATAATGATAAACACTCATAAACTAGCTTTTCATGTGTTACCAATTTCCAAATCCACCGAGCAGTTTTATGCACGATGTTCTAGAGATTGTTACACTTGCCAAGAAATAAAGTTATCACAATTTATTCAGTGCATAATAGCTCGGTTAATTTCTAATTAATAAAATGCGAGGTATTAACAAAAGGGGAAATAAAATGCATTGAAGCAACTGGCTTAGATGGCAGCTTTTCAAGAGTAGTTGAAACTATATAGAGATCCAACAAAACTAGCTAAAGATGTTGAGACCCATTGGTACCTAAAGTAGCACATGTTGAGAGAGAGTTAGTAGCTACACACACGTGTTCTTGTAGGAAAAAAAAGCTATGTATATGCTGGGGGGGGAGGGAGGGACGGAGGGAGAGAGAGACTTAGCATCTGATGAGAGAGGGAGAGAGGGAGAGAGAGACTGAGCATCTGATGAGAGAGGGAGAGAGAGACTTAGCATCTGATGAGAGAGGGAGAGAGGGAGAGAGACTTAGCATCTGATCTGCTGTAGTAAGAGAGAGAGAGAGAGGGAGAGAGGGAGAGAGACTTAGCATCTGATCTGCTGTAGAGAGAGAGAGAGGGAGAGAGGGAGAGAGACTTAGCATCTGATCTGCTGTAGTAAGAGACTGTGGGTTGTGTCTAATCATTGTGCAGTGGGCATGGGATTGTTGATTACTATTCACTTTGCTTCTCTACAGTGTGACCACCTCTTAAATCACCTGTCAACTGTCATTGTCTCACCCCTCTCTCTGCTGTCAACTGTCATTCACTCACCTCTCTCTCTCTCTCTCCCTCTCTCTCGCAAATGGGCAAGAGGGTACTTGTGTCTTGCTTTCTTCTGCATAAATACATGGCTCAAAGGCACACACGCCCACATCTCTTTGGTCTGCAGAGTTAGCAACCGAGGAGTGCCTGGGTGAGAAGCATTCATCAGCTCACCTTTGGACGTACAGTTCAACGAATGAGAGTATCCAACTTTGTCCTCCATATCTACCAATGTCGCGGAGTCTTTTGACTCCACTCCAGTTAAATATTGCAGTTTTATTATTGTTTGTTCCGTTATATGTACTCTCATTTTCGGATATTAGAATATATTTTTAAGTTATTTCTGCGAGATAGAGTCTCTGCATTCGATTAATTTAATATAATAAACTAACTGCATAATGACAAAAGCAAGAGTTTCAAGATACTCGGGATGTAATTAATTTGATGTGATTTTTTTTTTTTTTTTTAAGCTCATGCAGCCTATCTCAAATAATTAGAATACAATCTATGGTTGTTATTGTTGTAAAACATTCCATGTTCCATATCCTGCGTCGATAGAAGAAAGTCTAAAATAAGCCGCATCACGCTTTTCAGGAACCGATCGATAAGCCGTTTTTCTTCTAGTGACGTTTTTCTCTTGTTCCTCCTGAAATCGTCGAATCCTAGACTGACGTGCTCGTGGGCGTCGGGGGTATATTTGCAAGGGATATGACGCTGTGAATGCAGGTCTATTTGCTGACGTGGGCTCGTTGGAAGACGATAGCAACATCAGTCTTCTTCGACAATAGCAAAAAGTAAAATCTTCTATATGCATGAATATTTATGTGTGCGTGCTTATGTGTGTGTGCGTATGTACGTGTATGAGTGTGTGTGGGTGTCTGTGTGGGTCTGTGTGTGTCTATGTATGGGTGTGCGTGTGTGCATCCGTGCATGTGTGCGTCCTTGCACGTGTGGATGTGCATGTGCACACGTGATGTGTGAGCATGTGTGGGTGTGAGTGTGCGTTTGTGTGCTTGTGTGCATGCATGCATGTTCGGATATATGTACATGTGCACGCGCGTGTGTATGTGGGTGTGAGTGTGCGTATGTGTGCCTGTGTGTATGTGCGTGCTTGGGTGTGTGTGTGTATATATATATATATATATATATATATATATATATATATATAGAGAGAGAGAGAGAGAGAGAGAGAGAGAGAGAGAGAGAATTATGGAGGGGAAAGGAGAGTATATGTATAAATGCATACTTATACTATATATTGTATTCTATATGTATGAATGAAAACAAATTAGAAGTATCCTACCATGCAGGCCCGGTCCTAACGTTTTAGAGGCCTGGGGCGAAATGAGAAAGGGATCCTAACAAGTTTTATTAAAATTTTAAATAAATATTTTCACTACCAAAATTAAAACTTAGTATATAGTTTTGCCATTACAAAAACTAATCATAATTCATAAAAAGCAATTTCTTCGGGCATTCCTAGATGTAAAATCCTCAATAATAGTATCAAGATCAATATTGTCCAACATTTCCTTCTCAATACATAAAATCGCCAAACCATTCAACCTTTCTTGTGACATTGATGACCTCAAATAGGTTTTCAGCAATTTCAACTTTGAAAAACTTCTCTCTGCTGATGCAACAATCACAAGTACTGTCAATAAGATTCGATAAGTAATGGAAATATTAGGATAGTAATCTGCAATTTTGACATACTCAAGAATTTCAACTGATGACATTAACATATTTGGCAGAGTCATCTTCAACACTTTTAGTTCAGAAAAAAAATCATCTAAATCCACATCCGACACATGTTGGTCATATACTCAATACTATTCTCATGTTCTTTGAGTCTTTCACAAAGATGCCTCCAATCTCTAAATCCATTAGTTGCTAATGCAGTTTTATTATTATTAGATTTAAACAACTTACAACAAAAACAATATACTTTATCCACATGTTTAGAATAAACCAACCATTTTCGATCACTAGTCTCTCCATTACTTAACTTCCTAGTATAATAACCATATGAAAAATGCCTAGATGTGTTATCTAAAGGAAACACAAGATTCAATTATCTAATAGGCCCTTTTTTAACCAAAATGTCTCTTGATTTATTATCAAAATTATCCCAATTTCTAGGATCATAAATATCAAAAGAAATGGTTGGTTGTTCATCAATTATTACATTTTCAATAATAGATTCATTTGGTACATCATTATGCTCACTCAAATTATCAATATTCTTATTATTTTGATTTTATTCATTTACATTTTCATTTGAATTTTCAACATTATCATCACTTAATCCATCCAAATTTTCATTAGAGGAACTTGCTATTTTAACAAAATTATCCATAGCTCCCCTTTGTGATTGTATTAACTGCTCTATTTGTTTTCTTTTTTTTCTTTTTTCACTCCCAGACAAATGTTTTTGAGAAAACATTTTTTTGAGAAAAAATATAACAAAATTATATAAGAAAAAAGAACAAAAGTATCTTGAAAAGAACCAATCAGTAGAATACCAGGATAGCTGGGAGCCAACACATTCGACAACCTAATAACAAGAAATATTTATAGAAATAAAGAGAGGGAGAGAGGATGAGCTATTGGTTTAGTGAGGATTTTGTTTTGGAATGGAGTGTTAAAAACAAGCCGTTTGAAATAAATTAAAATTAAAAAAAAAAAAAAACTAGCCGTTGCACCTTGAACGGCTGGGCCCTCTTTAGATTAGGGCTACTACCATGTGGTTGCGGTTAGGAAAATAATGTAATGATAAAAGTATATGTTGTTACTATATATATGTTATTGTTACATATTATAGATTGATCTTAGGATGAGGCTAAATAATATATAACAAATAAAATTTGAAATATTCAAATTATACGATAATAAAATAAATAACAAACAAATTAAACTCTCTTGATTAGTACGTCACCTTACTTTTATACTTAAACTCTCATGATTAATACTTCACATTACTTGTATACTTAATATTCACTTTGTTCGTGTGTGTTTGTACGTATATGTATGTATCTCCATGCATGATTTTACTGTTAGATTGTCAAACTCACTACTCTTTATTTTATTGAACTTTTTAAGGTAATAATACAAGAAAAGGCCCAACTTAGAAGCTTTCTCGGATTGCTTTTAGAAACCATATGCAGAATCTAGACTTACGTGTTATACTTATTTTATAAGTTATATATGAGTAGCTTTCTACTCGTACATATATTATGCGACTTATATGCCATACATATGTATTAGTAGTGATTAATATTCGAAGTTAATATTAAATTACATCTTGGATTTATATATCATCTGTGGTTGTGGTTGTTGTGAATTGAGAATATGCCGAGAAAATTTTTAGATATTATGATATTGTTGGAGAATTTTAGAAATTGGAACCTGTACTTGTGGAGCACAACCACATGGTGCTCCCAATAATGCAAAGCTAATGGACGAACCTAAACAAGAAAGTACACTTTCTTTATTTTCTCTATCGCTTAGCTCCCAAAGTCTTAGAAGCACCAAGTTGTATAGGACAAAAACTTTTTCTATATGTGCTCATAGAGTATTCGATATACTTCTTTTTTGCTTAGACGTATCATAAACCTTTTCTATGTCAATATCATTGGAGCAACAAGCAGGAATGCAAATTTACATGTGAAAGCCAATTCATTGCATCGAAAATTCAACTTACAATTCATTTTCATTCCATAACATCAAGCCCGAGCATCAATCCCTTTCCATTTTCATAAATGGTTGCGAAACAATCGAGAAATCGAGAGAAGATAAAGATATTATCCTCATGCTTACCGTTTCATTCACCACTCACCCAGGACAATCACATCCAGTAAAGATACACAGCAACAAAGTATGCTTTGTATCTGATCACAAACATGTAGAATCCAAACTCTATCAACATTATCATCCTCGAGGGATGCTTTGGTCCATGATACCTTGGAGCACATCCCATCGTTCAATCTCTCTTTGCCAAATCACTTGCTGAACAAAAAGACTCTATGACCAAGTTGCCTGATTCGTTTGGAGACGAAGAGATTCTCTGCTCGACACGCTTCAACGAATTCTGTGGCAACCTACAAAATAAACAATGAAATTCCATAGTCAGCACGCAGCAGTAGAATTTTCGTGTCCCCTCTTCTATGACGTTGGTGTCTAATCCAAAATACAGGATAAGGCAAACTGCAAGTAGTTAAGAATCACGATAACAATTAGATATTGGTTGCTTCCAAATAATGCATCAATCACTTCAGGAATGGAATCAAACTGAACTGGTTGCAACATATCATCAATAAATCGAAATTGTGAGATCTCTATGTCAAGAATGATTTATCATTTATCAACCGAAAATTTCAAGACCTCATATTACACCAACCACAATATCCTGGCTGATACAGGGGGGAGCTTGCGTGGTTAGTTGGCATGTAGTGTAGTACTGACAAGCAGCTCAAACTTTTGCAGCTGGTCACCCTACACATTGAAAGAATTGTGACTTTTGTTGGTTCTCGACCAAAAAGGGAAGATGCGATGGATTTCCATAGACATTGCATCGATATCCAATAAGTAATACCACTCAATAAAGCCTTGTACAGACTTTTGCGGCAGATACATGACTTGGCCACATAATTCTCCATTGCCTGCCTATGCAAATGTTTTATCAGGCCAAAGTATCGTAGGAACTACTCATGACATGCATTCAAACTGACTAATGCGGATATAATGCCCTTACGAAATGAATATTGAAGCTCTAGAGTACCCTGAAAGTTTTCTCTAGGGTAAAGACATTTTGGATGGCCGGCCCTTGCTCCCTTCTACAAATGACCGTGCAATAATGAAACGTTCATGAGCTGCCTTCACTAAATGAGACTGCCAAACTACATCCGACTAATCCCTTAAAGCCTGAACTCGTTTCTCAACCACTAAAAAAATATCTAGGAAACTTCATCTAACCAATTACTGTGATTCGATTTTATGTTCCCTCTGGGTCTAGTCATATTATTCTGGCCGCCCGTTGGAGCCCAACAATCATCTAAGTTTTGTACAGTGTCAGAGAAATAACTGTCGCTGCAATGGTAGCACATGTAGAGGCCTGTTACCGACTAATGCCACATTTATTTACATGCCCTCAATCTGTGTTGCACGGATGCAGACACGAGTATCAGATACGATACAGTATGGATACACAGATATACAGATTTTCAAAATCCAAGGATACTACTCTCTGTGGATACACTAAGATATTCAAATAATTATTCTTAAAAATATTTAAATTTAGATGGATTGAGAAAATTTATCACCAAATTTACATAATATGTAAAGTTAAGGTGTCAATTTAAAACAGCCTTGTTCTTGGCAGAATTTGGTGTCTAACTGTCACTGGTTCAAAACCCAATCATTCAGCACTGAACTTGACCCGAATTTACACCTAAACTTTATCGGGTCAGAGACCAGGATTTTTAAGAGAAGTATCATTCTATCGTACTGATATTATATTGTATATCACATATCGAGTAACTCTAAATCCAATATGATATATGCAATATATATCTCAGCCGATATCAGAAACCTTGAACTATAGTCATTAAATGCAAAAACTAAAAACATACGGCCAGTCATTAGTATCAAGCTCCCTGAAGAAGCCATTTTTTAAAAGGTTAAAACAATAATAGGGAGAAGACTTTACCAAGAACCAGCCAAGAAAATCTAATATCATTAGCAACCTGCAACATTTCTCCTACTGAAATACCCTGATAAAAGCCTCACTGTTCAGTTACCATCCCTACAATAATTTCAAATAACCAACTAGACAGGAGCAAGTTGTAAGGGGTTTCATAGGGGTGCTAATAGGTTCAAAGCTTGCACAAGTGATCATAGATTCTACCTTCAAAATTTATCATGCCATTATCTCCTAGTAGCAATAAGAAAGGCTAAAAACCATTCCTTCATGACTTCCCTACTATCTACCTCGACACACAAGGGAGGGATTCCTCTGGGGGTGGCGGCAAACAGAGATTGGCTGATACATCAACTGAATGTGATGTTAAGAATACAACTTTCCCTCATGGGGAGCTCCTAGAAGAAATGTATATGACAGAACAACGCCTCCCGGTTCTGTAGCTCAGGGGGAGGAAAGTCAGGTTTGCCGCTTGAAGAAAGCAATTGTTGGGCTCAAGCAGTCCCATTGACTAAGAAGGGACAGCGCATGCTTTTACAAGGCAATATCCCTCCTCAATAGAACTATTTAGTCTGCTATTTCCATTCATTTGAAGTAATGACCTGCGGCTCCAGCCTCCACGCTGAGCCATTTACAGTATTTATTGTAATTCTAATACGATTGAAACAAGTGGTTGCCAGTTTTGTATTTATTGAAATACCAGCACATAAGACAATATAAACACCAAATCTTAAAGACAAGAGGGGGAAAAAAAATTGTTATTTAGCCAATTTGGCTCCAGCATCAAAAGACAGTATAGATGAGAATCAACATATTTAATCATATGTTAACGTGATGAAGTGAAATGATTGGTAAATCAGTATATTATGTTGAACTAGTTGGCAATGTTACATTGACATTTCATACTCGCTAATTTTGGTTGTCGGTTTGCTGCTGAGTCCAGGTTCAAATAAAGATATATATTTAAAAATTTTGGATATTGCAACACTAATACATACTAAAGTTAAACATACATCAGGTTGCCCATAAGCTAATCGAGCCCATCTTAAAATGAAACTGTACAGAGGAGCAAGAAAATGACCTTTATGTGGGTGATTGCACTCTAGTATGGGTGGAAGTTATGGAAGCTTAGAACAATCAGGGCAATGAATGCGGCCTCTGGATTGCCGTTTGATGTACGATGTTGAGCTGGTTGACACTAGAACATCTCCAAGAAACTGAAAAATACCATCCATCATGCTGAAACCAAGGAGTCCTCCCTTCTTTGTGAGCATGCGATGATCATAAGGTTGCCACATCTTTTACGCATACCCAATCAGCTGCACTGAAATTCAATAAAATTAGCTTAAGGATGTAAATGACCAACAACAACAACAGCATCAGCTAAGCCTTTTATCCCAAGTATTTCTAGTAGGCTACATGAACCAAAAGAGAATCATGCCAGATTGACCACATGAATGATCCTTCTTCACCCATTCCTATTGAGCAATATGTCATTTAGGTCCTAGCATCCACATCCTTTTGTGTCACCTCCATCCAAGTTTACTTCGGTCATCCCTTCGCTTTTTTAACTTGTCATACGTTGATAAACTCCACTCATCGAACTGTTGTATCTATAAATCTATATTGCACATGATCAAACTATCATAAGCGATGTTCTATACTCATCATCTGTAAAGATGCTAACGACCAAAGAGGAGAAAAAGAAATGATAATAGACACTAAAGATCAACCGAAATATCTCTAACTATGTAGCTGTATATTACTTAAATGGCCTCCCTACAAAGTACAAACAATTCGTAAAGGATATGATGATACCAGCAATTTTACATTACATCCAAGGAAAACTATCACCATTTTACAACAAGATATAGCCTATTAAGTAGAAACCAAGATCATCATATGGATTAAACTGAAGATGCTACTAGTTTAGAAGAATGAATGAATTGAAAAAAATGTAGTGAAGTAACAAGCAACTTAATAGATATATTCTGCAAAGAGAACAAAAATAAATGTACAGCACAGCAAGTACGTCGAATTGAAATGCCATGGAACTTGGAAGTTAAAAGTCAGGCAACCTCCTTCGGGAATCGGCAACTGTGGCACACAACAGCAGGGTACCAACTCCAAACCTCCTGCTTTCTCACTTACCGTGACATTATCCATCCTTTACCACCCAACTTCAACCACCTACAGTTCATATAGAGATCATCTACCATTGCAAGTATTAGTCCATGTCACACAGTCACAATTAACACAACTTAATTTCAAATGGTAACAACATCATATCATTACGAATAACAACGCATATAACAAGCACACTTATCATACTGCATAAGTTTTGATCTTTTCAACGAAAATCTTAATCTTGGTTGGCTGCGACATCTCTAAAACACATTGACTGCATGCTGGGTAAAGTTTTTATCTTTTCAAGGAAAACCTTAATCTTGGTTGGTTGCAACATTTCTACAAACACATTGACTGCATGCTGCGTAAAGTTTTGATCTTTTCAAATAAAATCTTAAACTTGGTTGGTTGCAACATTTCTAAAAACACATTGACTGCATTATAGAAACTTCAACCTTGAATTATACCCACAAGCTAGAAAAGGGTCAAAAGGTACACCTTTGCATGCATATATATATATATATATATATTCAAGGTTGATTGCATAAATGGAGAACAAACCGAAACTTATTTAACACTACAAATTTTATCTTTTCTTCACAGAGAGAAGGCACATAGAGACTATTAAAATAACTAGAAATGAATTAGGGAACTGAATTGAGATGATATATACGATTTGGTTTTATCTATGGGGATTGGGAGTCGCCCTTTTTCCCTCTGATGCTGAGCTCGAGAGTCGGAGAGCAGCTTAGCTTTAGAACTTGGTAATTTTATTTATTAAATTCATTATAAAATTAAAACAGTCTTAGAACAACGGCCCATTAGCTCAGTTGGTTAGAGCGTCGTGCTAATAACGCGAAGGTCGCAGGTTCGAGACCTGCATGGGCCATTTTCAAAAATTATTTTGCATTTTTTTTCTCATAAATCCTTATTTTGTTTTTCTTTTTTCCATAAATTTTTTTTTTACATTTTTTTAGGTAGCTGCTAATACATGTCTAACTTGAAATCCCTGGTGCAGTACAACCATCCGTTCGTCCTTCGCCAATTGCCCTGACAAATTGACAACATGTATCGATATCTAGTAATCATACATATTACTAAGAAGTTCATCGGTACACCATCACTTTTCTCCATTGTAACGAGGACTAGTCTCCTCCAGTTGAAGACGAACCACAACATGTAGCACATGTTAATGTTTGAAAATTGCATTATAGATTATTCTAACTTATCTCAAGATTATTCTATTATATAAATGTATTATTATTACTTTTCTATAGAGATAACGAACTTGTGGTTATTTTCCCTCGCACTATGAGAAAACAAAGACAAGACTAAATTTACGCTACTTCCTTTGTCATCATCATTGGAACACAACCTTAGCTTTTGTGGATGCTTATCAAAATTGTGTGGACTCAATGTAAAGAAAACAACAATTCATGAATTATAGGAAGCCAAGGTTAAAGCAACATATATATATTATTTGATCGGATGAAGCTCAAGAGATCCCAAAAAATGGATGCATGAGGTTGGAAATGGCCATGGCTAGAAGAATTATCAGCATCTTGTGGATCAATTCCATTCTGGGTGGACCTATTGAGGTGCCATTGATTTGAAACATGATCCCAAAAACAGGTTTTTGTGATCCATTTGTTGGCCGGCCGTGGAGCATGTAGCCAGCCTGCTTTTCTAGCTTCTAGCTGCATGCATGACATCGGGGGTCATAGATTATCGTACTAGTAGAAATGTCGATTTATGTTATGGAAACTGCATGATGAAATTTCGGATTGGAAATTTCAGAGTGCATCTCTTCATTCGACTTGAATATATGAATAACTACAATAATATCCATAAGGATAAGATCAAATAGCATTTTAGTTACAATAAATCTCTCAATAACTCACACTACTAAACAAAATAACATAAGTTGATAATCCATGATTTATTAGACTTTATTATCTCAACACTCCTCTCAAACTAGAGAGTGGATAAAATGAACTAATTAGCAGATAAGCTTATGAAGTAGCTATGCTGACAGTTTATTTCTTGTCGATAAGTTTATATCGAATGCAGAACAAATTGTTCTTATTGGTGGAGTAAAAAAAGAGAGAAGTCATTTATGCATGAGATTAAAGAAGAGATATGAAGAGAAGATATGTACCACTCATGTGACAACATAATTAAAAAAAAAAAAACACTTGCACCATGAAATGATCACGTTCAAAGAATACTGATCAACATATGTGTCGATGGCATAAGTTGAATAAGAATAAGATGGATCACAGAAGATGTGATCATGGTAAGAAAAGACTGAAAAATCAAATAATCATTTCACAAATGTATTGATAGAGAGTGACTGCGCCATAAGAAAGACGACATGGTCACAATAGGAATAACAACGTGAAGAAATTTTGATGGCCAGAAAATTGGCAAAATATCAACGGGAGATATAATACCGTTGAAAAATAGGATAATTGGGAAAAAATTGGGATGCAATGGAATGCGGATTACAAACACTGGGTAATGAAACCAGTGATGGAGATATGGTTAGAACCATACCAGAATGGATGATCTTCATGATCGTATTTGAAGACATCTGGACGAAACCAAATTGAAATTGGCGCCGGAGGCTTGGAATTTTGGCAGAGAACACTATGAGTTAATTGCTTCAAAAATAATTTTTGAAAAAGGGCTTACTCGAGTCAGAATCAAGATTAAAATTGTGAATCCAGATAAAATCAAGACGGAGGTGATCGATTGCGGCGAGGCTATTTAAGAAGAGGGTTTTAAGATTTCTTTTATGATGAAATAACAGCAGAAGATGATAGCTTACTCGGCACGCACGGAGACGGCCCAGCGCCAACAGGTGGTTTTGTTGTGGCCCCTACAATATTGATTGCTCTGATACCATGATGAAATTTTGGATTGGAAACTTCAGAGTGCATTTCTTCATCCACCTTTAGTACATAAATAGCTACAACAATATCCATAAGGATAAAATCAAATAGTATTTTAGTTACAACAAATCTCTCAACAACTCAAACTAATAAACAAAATAAAATCCTAATAACATAAATCCTAACAATTCATATCTAGATAGGAGATAATCAATGATTTGTTAGGTTTTATTATCTCAACACTGCAGACATCATATCAAAACAAGCACAATAAGCCTTACCTCTCGACAACATTGCACATTTTCAATTTGTCTGAGATGGACTCTCGGAGAGAATTAAATTTGGATGGTGATGTAAAAAATATATGTTTGTGAGTTTGTCTAGCGAAAAAAGAAAGAAACAATGTAAATATATAAACAATATAACATCATATTATTTACTTATGTCCTCGAACTGAATAGCATGATGTTTGATGGATATTGTATTGTTTATGACTTACCGTTGATGAATCTTCGAGATAAGTTTTTACATATTGTTCCCTTGGACATATGGAAGCTTGATCAGATGAAAAGAACTACAGGTGGTGTCTCTCCTTTCATGGATATTAATGTTGAACCCTTTTATGATATAATATCTTCATTTGTTTGGTTCTAATTTAACATCCCTTACAAGGGGAGTTTCCAAAGGAGCACAACATTTTTCCTAGTGAGCCTACTTTTCAAGAGTCGTCCGGATTTAAAATACACTAAATAGTGGGCTCACTAGGAAAAATAGTGTGCTCTTTTGGAAACTCCCCTTACAAAACATTCAAATGGACATTATGTCCTTGTCAGATAAAATTCTTGTACTTTTCCTACTCTTATGCTCCTCCTCTTCTTCTTCTTCTGTTAATGCAAGGATCAAGCAAAGCCAAAACTACCTCTTCCCCTCAAGAATTTTAGGAGACAATCATACATTTGGCCTCATGCTCTCTCCCTTGGGCCCTAACCCACCACCCCACCCCATATATTGTTTTTTTTTTTTTTTTTTTTTTAAATCATTTTGCTAAGACAGAATGGCAAGAATTACATCCTTTCATATTTCTTATCGAAGACAATCTCGTATTGTAGAGAAAAGAATCCCTCCCGATAATCATTAGATCCATTTTAGTGTCGTCACTTACGTGGTATTCGGCACACATGTTACCTCCCTCTAAATAATGCTGAGCTCGAATTTGGAAAATATCCTACCTAACAAACATGCATCTTGAAGTAAAGGATGATACATATCAGAATTCTCCTACACACATTCTGAGCATCTCCTTCCACCACAATTTGCTGACGAGGAATTTCAGCAGATGCCCACACTCCACATATATTGTTGGTGCTAAAACTCTCAACATAAGTAGTATAGTAGCCCTAACAGCAACAATTAAAATCCCCCAACAAGCTAGCAAGCCACAATCCTTGCCTCTTTTGGTGGTCATCTGTGAGGCCAGAAGTAACTGAGTATGTCTTAGCAAAGGCCAACCACCATCATTCAACGCTTCCAACACTCTGACCACCCTTTTATAGGCCAACCCTCCCTCCCCTTGCCCTCCACCCCCATGCATGTGGCATGATCAACACACCCATGTCCACCACCTCCCACTCCCACCACCGCCGCAAACACTCCGGTGAGCTCGACGTGTTCGAGGCCACCCGCTACTTCTCCGGCACGACCGATGTCCACGAAACCATCGCCCGACGGGCCATGAGAGGGGATAGGAGGAGCCTGGACGTGCCCTTGCAGGATGCCAAGGCCCCCCCACAACCACACCAAAGGGTTGTTGATCAGCTTACGAGCCACAACAAGGTCAAGTGCAAGCAACCAAGATCACCAGGAGGCAAGCTGGCCAGCTTCCTCAACTACTTCTTCCTGCAGCACTCAAACTCCGAGAAAAGCAAGAAATCATCCCCATCATCATCATCATCATCATCAAAGTTGGTGAAGGGCGATCATAAAGATCAGGAGAGGGAGAGTAAGAAGAGGAATAGCATGCATGAGTCCAAATCTTGCTACTACTCTTCATGCAGCAGTGATGTTGCGTTTAGGACTCCCTCACTCAATACTAACTCCCAGAAGAGAACCTCAGAAGGGTTTAAGGACAATACCAGTGAGGTTAATTACATTTGGAGTGATGAGCTTAATGTTAATAAAAAGGATGAGAAGTTAGAGGAGGAGGATGATCAGCTGAGTGATGCAAGCTCTGACTTGTTTGAGTTGAAGATCGATTTGTATGAGTTTGGTGAGATTGATTCGAGTGGGTTGCCTGTTTATGGGAGTGCTGATCATGTGGGGGTCATCAGGAGCTCTGGGGAAAGATTTGCAAGCACCATTGCTTACTAGCTAGTTGAAGTTTGTTCATTTTCTTTAATTTCTTATGATCTTTTTAGAATTTTCTTCTTGTTTTTTGTTCAAGATTTAATGTTTTTTTTTTTTTCCTAATTTTATTTTGGTTAATTTGTGTGGAGGGAGGTGGATTATCATAGGTAGATGTTTATATGTGGTTTCAATAGGGAAATAATATTGTTATGTAATTGCTTGTTATTTTAGCATTTTAAAAAAAATTAGTAAGTTAATATTGTGTGTTATAGCTTGTAAATTTCTTTGACTTGTCTATGATTATGATTCTTTTCTAATTACATGAAGAAAATTCCTCTAAACATTCGAATGCTATATGTATATTGTCTTAAAACAATATACATATAGAATGTAGAAAGAGAAAATAAAAATCATGTCTTGTTATTAAATTAGATTATGGCTCCTGTCACAAGTTTAATGCACATATATTTAGAGTACATGATGGAAATATATATAAAATGATAGTCGGAAAATAAATTAAAGCGTAGAAAATAGATGCTAAATTGTAGAAAGAATCTTACCCTAGAATGAATATGAAAAATATCTATAATATTTTCACTATATTCATTAAGGCTGTGTTTGGATTGAGGGAAAATGAAGGAAAAGAAAAGAAAAAGAAAGAAAAAGTTGCTTTCCAATGTTTGGTTAGAGGGAAAATTAAAGAGAAAATAAAAAGGAAAAGAAAGTGAGAGAAAATGTATTAAGTTTTTTTTTCTTTTTTATTTTCTTCCTCAAATCCAAGAGAAAATGAAAGAAAAGGAAAGTTGAGAGAAAAAAGAAAAAGGGAAAGAAATTTTTGCATAAATTTTCTTATAATTTTAGTCCCAAGATATTTTTAATTTTTATAAAGTTTGAACCATTTGGTTATTATATGCTTAATTATTTAAAAATTAAAAATTATATCAATAATATGTAAATTAATATTAAAATTCTCTATAGTTTAATTAGAATTATATTTTCCTTTTAATTTTCTATTGAGCAACCAAACATAAGAAACTACTTTTTTCTAAAATTTTCTTAAGATTTTCTTCTTTATTTTCTTTCTAACCAAACATAAAAAAGAAAACCAATTTCTATATCCTTTTCTTTCTTTTTCTCTTTCCTTTTCCTTTTCTTTTCCTTCATTTTCCCTCAATCCAAACACAGCCTAAAACAAAAATGTCATCACATAATATAAACTCCAAATAGAAGCCCAAAAAATAAAAAAAAGATAATTTGTTCTAATTTTTTTAAAAAAAAAACTCTAATTAAATCATTTCAATCCCAACTTGCCTCTCGTGGGGAACAAAATGCCATTATAAGATTTGAAGTGAAGATTCTATATGTCCCCATGCACTCATCTCTGATCACTGGTTACCATTGCCTCTCCTGCATAGGGACAGTAATGGACGAGTTTATTGATCAATTTTTGACTTGTACTATACAAATTTTGAATTACAAATGAAAATTTTATTTTTCTAATTCAAAATTTTATATAAAGCAGACCAAAAATTGGTCCGTGGACGTGTCCATTACCATCCCTACAGTCCTACATTGCCCACCAAACATCTAGGGCCACCAATCAGAAATCGACATGTATCGAGAATGCGACGGAGGAGAACGTTTTATGTGTCGAGCATATATTTGCTGATTGTGTTGTAGCATGTTGTTGTTGTAGATAGCTAACATGCTCATATTTTTGTGATTCTTGAATCTTGATGGTTATTTCCTCCAATCTCTCCTTGATTGGCTAAGGATGGATACAAAGGTTCTTTGCTTTGATATCAAGAGCAGTGGGTGTTAATTCCCAATGAGTCTTGATTCAAGTGACATCATATCTCTTCAATTTGTGAAAGGTTCTGAATTCAACTTCTAATGGAAACTCAGTTTAGATGATACTGTAAAAGAATGTGTATGTATGAGTTTGACTATCAAAAAAAGAAAAAACCAATAGAGAAAAAGTGAGACAGGAAGGACGCGTGACCTCACTAGATGATAAACTTCTTTTAATAATATGGATTTTCTTCCCCTTCAAAGGTTATTGTCTTCATTGATAGAGTATTGTATGATGGATACGAGATGACTCAGTATGATCCATTTATGAAATTCGATAAATTCGCTTAATCAATACAAAACAATATAATAACATAAATTTTCTTTTAATATTTTCAATAAAATAATATTATATTATTGTTCTTTAAAAAACAATATAACACCATAAATACAATTAATTTATATTTGGTTAATTCAATCAATCATTTTGTTTAAAATGTTGGTTTGACAAAATTATAATTAATATAATTGTGTCAATGATATGAACAAACTATTAAATAAAATCAAAATTTTAATCAATTATGTATCTTAAAATGAAGTTATATATATCTCAAATTAGCTATACATCATATAACTTTATATACTATGATCTCTCTCATCTCTCTTGCAAAGAACAATCCTATAAACATCATATTCAACCTTAATTAGTTAAATCATATAATTTTAGGTTGTTTCTAAAAGAAAAGTGGGTGCCCTTAGAAATAATGACATTTTTTCAAATGTCAAAGGAATGTCCCAGACGGACGGGGTGCCTTAGAATTTGGGTGGGCGCACTTAGAATCACCCACTTACTTGTCGGCTCAAGAGTCTCGCTCGACTTTCTTCTCAAAGCGAAGGCGATCTCTTTCTTCTCGCTTCCAAGTCTCGGAATCATGCAGGTAACTAGATTTCTTCTTCCGGGTTCAATTAGGGTTTTAATTTAATTATTCTATCATGCTTTTGGATCAGAACCCTAGAGAAATTTGCGGGTTTGTTGTTGGATTGGTACTCTATTTCGTAAATCTTAATCGTAAAACCCTAATCTTTGCTTTAGGGGAAAAAATTAAAAAAAAAAAAAAAATACTTCTTTTTCTGTTGAATTCGTTGGGGTTATAATGTTTGTTGAAAAGCTTAAGGAACAATTCATAAATTAAAGAATATATATTTCTTCTTCAATTTTTATCCCTTTTTTGTTGAGAATTCTCTTCATAAACCTTCTTCTTTATTTTGATAATAAATAGATATAAGAAATTGCTAGTTTGATTATGATTATGAATTTAAATTGTTTGATGCATTTTAATTTTGATAAAGAAGAAAGTTGTTCACTAATTCTCATGAGATTTGTTGCCCAACATTATGCTTACAAAAATTCTCATGAGATTAAGAAAATATATTTGATAGGTTCTTCATTCTAATGATATAAAATAATTTTCTTGTCGTAATTAGTTAAGTATTCTATTTCTTGTTGGATTCTTACATTGCATATTTTGGAATTAAAGTCAAAGTTTCCAATTCAATTGGATTCTCATATCATATGTTTCCTAATAAAATAAGAACTTTAGGTTGATGAGGTGGTGTGACATGGTGTGGTGCAAGATACGACTTCAAAGGTTCTCTAAACTTACGAAAGTACCATGAAAAATCGATATGGAAATGAAGGTTCTCTAATATATCAATACTAATATAATCTAATGGTTAACAAAAATCAAGACCCCTTTTTTTGGGGTTTTTCCCTAAATTTAGAGGATTTTTGGGGACATATCTTGCACAACATTATGTCACCTCATCTTCCCTAAAGTTTGTATTTAGTTGAGAGATCTACAATATGAAAATTCAACATGAACTAGAACATTTAACTAAATATGACTTGAAAGTTAATTTTATCATTAAAAAGCCTATCAAGTATCTTTTCTATATCTCATGAGAAACTCCTAGGTGTCCAAACATGAAACAATGCGAGTCTAAAACATTGAGCAGGATTGATGGTTATTCTAAAGAAGCACAATATCTCAAAATTATTACATTTTGTGGTTCTAGCTTGCACATTAGCCAAACAAAACACACTCATGTGCTAAAAAACTAACATGACAACTTGCTATTCTTTTCCCATCTCTTTGTCAAGTCTAACTCCAATTTAAAGTGATAATGAAATCATATTATGGAATAAAATAGTAAACTTACGACAATGATGAATATCCAATGTTTCATAGAATTTCACCGGCACAGAATATTTTCACACCATAACCTACCTCCTTCAATAGTCACAAACAAGAAAATGCAAGTAAGCACCACATCCTTTAAATTATATGGATTAAATGCAACTATTGAATTGGACTCCTTCACAGTGTAAGATAGACATTTATCGAAACTAAATGTCTGCCTTCTACAATTGGGGTATGACAAGCCAAAAATCTAAATTTTAAAATTAAGGTATTTTTTCAAGTTGCAGGGTGTGTACAAAAAGATATCTTTTCAAGTCTTCTTTTGCTCAATCTCTTGACAGTTGAACAAATACAAGTAATAAGGAAGAATATTTAGAAGATAAGCTGATGAAAATATTGTAAGAAGGGAAAGTTTTAGAGGAATAAGTTGAAAAGTAAGGTAAAATATCACAGGAAGCGAACAAACAATTTTTACATGGGTATTAAGAAATCAATATAAATACCACAGGAAGCTAACTAAGTATAAATCTAATTTGTAGAATCTTTTTTGTTAAAGCTCACAGGAACTGATTCCTATAGGTCATCGCAAAGACAAGAATCGATAAACTAATTCCTATATTTTGTTATTAATAATTGCTTATTAGATATAATTCATCGTAAGGATTAGAATTGATTAATTAACTATAAATCATCATAAAGTTTTACTTGGATTAGAATAAATTTTCTTTCCTAATTGAAGGAGAAGTTCTTCAATCAATTCTAATTGATAGTTCTAATAAAATTACAATTTTCTCATCTCTATTTTTTTATCAAATAAAGAAAAAGTAGTTTTGAAGGTAATTTATTGACCATGTTAGTTGAATAAAATTGGAGAAAAAGGTGTGTTGTTTGATATATGCGTTATTGTTATCTTTTTTTTATATATGCTTAATTTACCAAGAATTTTTACTTTTTCTATATCTCACAAGTAGCTACACAAAATTTCTTTATCCAACAATTTTAGTTGTTTGTCAAAAATCACACTCTGAGTTTTTTGCCACAACTCATGGAATGGAACAATTTTTTTATTGTGTTGTTGTTTACTCGTTTCATATCCTTTTTAGTTCTTTCTCATACTACAAGAGTTTTTAATCTAATTATTTTACTTCTTTTATCAAATATCACACTTAGATTCTTTTTGCCAAATCTGACGGGAAATGTATCCTACTCTTTAGTCCTTTCTTCAAATCTCATGTCAATTAATAAATTAACTTAAACTAGGTTCAGTTAGATCAAGTTCAAGTAGTCACTCATAGTCTTAACTTATAAATTTGAAAAACAAATAAAAGATAAGTATACTTTAGATTAGATGAACTAAAACAATATCGTTGTTTTCTTCTTTATATGAACCATGTAAGGCAGGAGTCTTTTGCTTGTTCAGTGAATCTATTTGCTGAGACTATTGATGAAATGGTTTGAAGAGAGAAGAAAAAATTGACTTTTGTACTTCTTGGTTTAGAAAGGTGTGTGAGAGAATCTTAATAGGGATAATGTGATGGGTTCTTTTTACACATAAAAAATGGTTTCTAGTAGTTAAATTTGTGAATTAAGGACATATCGATGGTGGATATTTCAGCATAAGACAGGAGAGACAAATTCATCACCCACCACCCCAGGCTTGCATCAACATTTTGCACTAGTTTAGTTCTTACTTTTAGGATTTTTCGATGAATATACTATCTATTTTCGGTATTAGTTTCCAGATCTTACTTGAAAACTAATTTCTCATTAGTTTCAATTATGGAATTTGGATATATTGTCAACATAATGACAGACCACCCTCTAGAAGCATTAGCTTTGTGTTGCAGTGTTCCATTGTCATTGTTCTAAAAGTTTATGCTCTGGGCATTATTTGGTATATCAGTGACATCCATTGTTCTGAATGGAGAGCTTTTGTTTCAGGTAAAATTTCCATTTTGTTTCTGATTTAACACTTGTGCATGTTTACCCAGGCCAGTGACAGATTTAACATCAACTCGCAGCTTGAGCATCTTCAAGCTAAGTATGTTGGTACAGGGCATGCTGATCTGAGTAGATTGTAAGTTGCCAGTTTCTGCTTATTTATTTCAATGTTCATTTTTATTTAGTTTCAGTAAAAGAGTATGTTTTAGAATTTTCCATTCATCTCTCTTTTTATGACTGCAGTGAATGGGCTGTCAACATTCAACGCGATAGCTATGCATCTTATGTTGGCCATTACCCCATTTTGGCTTACTTTGCCATTGCAGAAAATGAATCAATTGGGAGAGAGCGCTACAATTTTATGCAGGTCTGACACAGATATCTCTTTCTACGTATCTTTTTCTACATTGTACTTATTTTTGCTATTTATGTCTTTTTTCATGTTTTGTACTGTGATATATGATCACTTTGCACTCATCAAAACCTCCTATAAGACAGTTTATGAGGGGTAACAAGGAGATAAAATGTTCACTTCGTGTAGCATGTGCAGTAATATGTGAAGATGGCAGAGTTAAAATTATTTATCCTTTTATGGTTGGTTTTGAACCAGTTACCATTGTTATACAACCTGTTTGAAAAATGTATTCCCCATCACTTACAGGAAGCTCCAAACTAGAGATAGATTCATAACAGAATGTCAGAATCTGTAAATAGGTTATCTTGCCATGCAACAGTTAAAATGTACTTAAAGATTGTTATTTTAATTATGTCACTGTTTATGACAGAATCTTAAGAATCATGGACACAAATACATGAGACATTCCTTAGAATGTTAGTACATGAGAACTGGACACAGGGATTTAAATAAATATTATAGAAAGTGTGCATGTGTAGACACAGACATGCATAAATGCAGGCTTCGTCTATGCATCCATCCATGCATACATCTCTGCGCACCAGAAATCTACAACCAAAAGTCTGAAGTTCAAACACATCTATGTTAGTATTATGTCATAGTATATGCTAAAAATTTGACTATATGCTAAAAATTTGACTGTCAGATATTTTTGTCTATCAGAATTTTTGTAACTCTTCAAAAAGTATATGCTTTATCTCTTCAACTTTCTACATGGTAGCGCAATGCATTTCACTCGAAATTGTTACGTATTTACACTTAACATAGTTTCATGTGAATCAATAATTTGACAGTCTTTTCCATTGGAGTATATCTTCTTCTTTGTTTGTTGACTCCCTCCCTTCCTCGTTATCATAATCTTTTTCTTCTTTTCCTTTGTCTTTTGCCTCCCTCCCTCACTCCGAAGCATGGATGTTCTTCTTGTTTGTTTCTTGGCCCCCGCCCTCCCTCATCATCATCATCATCATCATTATCTTCTTTCTATCTGTTTTTCATCTCCCTCCCTCTGAAGCATGGGCATTCTTTACATGACTATGACCAGGTTAGCTCTTTAGTACATGCAATGCTCGCTTAATGTATGCTTTCTGAATCCTGCATATCTAGTCTAGTTAGTTGATGCATCTTCATTTGCATTTGGTTTTGTTTGCCAAATGATGAGGCGTTTTTGACATGCCATGGGCTGCTTGTACTTCTTGTCTAGTTTTACTCTCCTTTCATGGCTCTATATAAGTTGATAAAAGCACACAGAGAGACATTTATTAGAAGCAGTTGGTTTTCATGCATGTAATCAATAAATAATACTTTAGTGTAGTCCTTCTGTGTCCATGTCCTGGGCTTGAGAATCTCACTTTCTTTTACACCATTGGTGTTAATGGAGTGCCAAGACATGGTGAAATATATATTTGATATGTAAAATTATCCTTGTCGAATCCGAGAAATGTATTTTGTAGGGGAGCCTGCATTTAGATCAGTCTGACAATTTCTCTGACCTAAGACATGTAGATAATTAGAGTAAATTCCTCTGTTATCTGTAGGTTATAGTTGATTGGTAACTGACTCAATCATGACATTGATTCAAACGGTATCTTTCTAACTTTTCTATCTTGGCGTTCGTGACATTTATTTTGCTTATTTAGCACACTCTATTTGCTTGTTCTGAAGTTGGGTAGCAAGCTGTAGTATGGTTGATGCAGATGCTCTTGTAAATTGGGCATCTTATCTTCCAATTTGGGCATGTGAGTGAGAGTGCAGCTGACTAACCAATCATAAAACTTTGGTTACTAGGCTCTGTTCTAATTAATATTTACTTATATTTACTTGATGCGGTCAGTACTTTTAACCACTATTGTAGATCACTGAGGCTCTGATCGGATGGTGTCAAGTATCAACCCCTTGACGATGAACTAAGTTTAACTAGATTTAAGCAAGCTTTAGGTATCAGTATTGGCCTATCACTTATCAAAATCAGCAATATCGAGCGTATACTATCGTCCATATTGGAAAAATTGGCAATATCAGACCGATATTATACAGTATATCGCGTATGAGGTACCTCAAAATCTAATACAATATATGTGGTATATATCTGTGTCGCCCGATATATTAAAACGTTGGTTTTAAGTTCTAATTTGAATAGGCTGATTCCATTTTTTTTTTTTATGCCCATAGCCCCTCAGAGGAGTCAATCCGGATTTGACCACAGCTGATAGATCTGCATCTGATCCATGAGTTAATTTATAGTATTCAGATTGAATAAGGTTTAGACCTGGGTCTTAAAAATCTGCTTAGTCATTGTCAAAATGACCTAACTGCTAAAACATCCTTACATATTTCTGATAAATGATATCCTTTGAGCAATGTTTTAAGATATTAGCTTCCTTGATTTGACAGATGCCACAACTAAAGGTGTGTCCGACATGTCACACATTCAGACGCGACACCTGCTTCCATCTGTATCATAGTGACTTGTAAACGTGTTGACTTCTATTTTCCTTTAAACCTATAAATAGGATGGAGTATATTGTGCTTTTTTCAATAAAAGCTAATTGTTTTCTTGATCATTTTTTAAAAAATTCTTGATGATATGAATAGCAACATGTACACATATTTATGATTCAATCACATGTTTTTATATATCAACTGGTACTAATATACATCCCTAATATCATTTCAGAATTTGTCAGATGCAATATACCATATAATATTGGTTTGATATTGTGGATATATCTGATTGTGCCGATATGATACACTTAGTATTGCCAATTCGATTCAAACAATAAGACGAATATTAATACCTATTCGGATACTTTAGTTCTTGGCCGTTATATGCATATGTTCAGATGAATCATATTTACATAGATGTTACCTGGAGTTTGGATTTTGGACAAATGCTACCTGGTATCTGACAGCCGGGGCCTGTCTTGGGGTATGACACTCGCCTCCATTTCTACCAATCATAGCTCGACCCATAGCAAGAATCAAATACCATGACATTATATATTTGTCCCCGAGAAAACCTTTCACAGCCAATTCTTTCTGTTCGTCCTTGTCATGCTCGACTGTTTTAACACTTTTCGCATTGATGGTCCTTGATATCATGTACTCTTAGTTTTCTGCTTCTACCCTCTTTACTTGCCCCTTGCTGGTTCAAAAATTTGGATAGCTTCAAATGCATCAGTTTTGGGGTTTTATTTGTGCATACCAGTTTCGTTCCGTTACTATTATTTTCTGTAGTTGCTTTTCTTTGATGATTGAAAGTGCTACCCTTTCAATTACAGGAGAAAGCTATTAATTGCAGCGGACCTCCTTTCTAAAAGGATTGGAAGGGATGTTTATGTGTTGATCTTAACTTATTTTTTCCGTTCTCTCGCAGAAAATGTTGCTGCCTTGTGGCCTTCCTCCAGAGAGAGAAGAAGAATAAAGCTCTGGAAGTCTTCAAGCGAGCTACTTCTCTCCTTCGTTACTTTCGGAGCTGAGCTTTGCCTTTCAAGGCCCTTCTACCTCTGCTATGTGACAGTTAAATTGACAGTAGTGTGAACGATGTATCCGTATTACAAATTTCCCCGAAATGTATGAAACAATGTTAGCTTTTGGTGCCTGAACCTAATGTAACCTTCAGAATTTGAGAATCTTCAAACATAGACAATGCAATGAATTTCTCTGGTTACTATCAATGAACTACTGAATAAATTCAAGCACTGCCTTAGATACTGAGAGCTTCTTCTGCTACAGGAGGAGATAAAAAGCATTCATATTTCCTCTATGTATGTTGTGTACTACTAGTAGCATATGCTTATCGATTGCTGTTCTCAGGAATGCTCGGCCCCTTATCGGATTCTGCTCTAACAAAAGCATATCTTGCCGTGGAGAAACATTAATCAAATTAATAAGATTCTTAGATAAACCTTGTCATGTAGAAGCAAAACAAGCAGATGTTTATGAGAACATACAAGCAAACACTCATCATCTAGAGAAACATACGACACCCAATCATTAAGAAAAACTTGTTCTCTATCTAAAGGGATCAAGGGGCTTGTATATGTCGCCGGCCTAGTTGCGCTCCTCCATTTCCCTGAAAAGATTGAATCCTTCGGCTGCAAAGCCATCGCTACCGGTTTCCTGCACCACCTGAAAATTCATCAAGAAACCAAACAAGAAGATGACTGATACTAAAACTAGTGACCTTAGTTGCTGATTTACATGCTTAAGGCTGGGTGGTCTTACTGCAGCAGCAGTGTTGTCAGCAGCAGCAGCAGCAGCAGCAGCAGCATGAACAACAGTTGTGCGAGGGTCGCACTTCGCCCACTGTGGCATGCATGCATGCTCAAAATTAGGATACATGCAAATATTGTGTAATGGACTGATAATGTTCGAAAATGAAAAGAGCAACAAAGGCAGCCATACGTTCTTTGCAGCCATGCTGAAGGCTTCTCGGTGAGGGATATCAGGGTTAGCAGCCTTGATTCGCTGTATTTCCTCCCTGTATGCATGGACACTCACAGTAGATCAGTATAGATAAAATCATAATTTGAAATTTTCTAGTCAGGATATCTGCCTGGATTCGCTGTGTTTCTCTTGAGCTAATTGTGAATTTGATGATATCTAGATTCTAAATATGCAACTGTAGTAGAATATGAACTTGTACTATGGATATTAATTAACCGATGGAGGGCGATTTTCATGTTATGGTCCGGTTTTCTCTTATTGTAGGGGGAAGAATTAACTCATGAATTAGTGTACCTCAAAACTCTAATTTCATCTCACATTTTCAAGTCAGATCGAGATAAATGGAAAATTCTATTCACACACATCAATTTACTCTTGACGTATACATTTAAAACTTGCAAATAGTCACAAGTTTGTATTTTTTTTTGACTAAATTGCCCTTTTAAATCTCAAATCTCTAAAACTTCTTGAAAATTAAAAACATTGTCATCATCTTCTTTCTTTCCTCTCTCTCTAAAAAAAAAAATAATACTTTTTTATATTTTTTAAATCTTCAAAATAAATACATCTACCACAAACTCATCAATTTTCTAACTCTCTAAAATTATTATATTTGCATTTCTTAAAAAGTTAGAAATAATTAAATTCTTTAAATTCACTGTAATAAGTGAAATTAGGATTTAGATTTGGTGTTTTTTAAGAGAAATGGAGGGAGGGAGGGTTAGATTTGGAAAAAAAAAAAATTTGAACTATAAAGTAAATTGGTGATGATTCAAAATAAAATGCAGGTGTAGAGAGTGTAGAGAGTAAGGTGTGCATCAAGAGTAAATTGGCATGCGTAAATAGAATTTCCCGAGATAAACTTGCCCATTTTATATTTTTTGTGAAACTAGGTCTACTCATTTAGTTATTAAATCATCTAAATATAATCTTTTAATAATTAATAATCCATGCAATAAATCCTTGTTATTTTCAAATGAGTACATATTTAGTTTCACAGATGCTTTGCAAGGTTTCATTCTATTAGGCTACTTCAAAAACTTAGCTATAATATGCACATCAAATTGTCTTGTGAGCAATAACTCTTAATCAAACAGAATATTTGAATTATATAAGCATATATACATAAGAATTTAACATTCTTACTTCATGAAACGGTTGTAAGCAGATGGTAGTCTATGTTTCTTTTCTGGAGCTGCCATAGATACCAAAAAAAAAAAAAATTGAATGAAATATTATGGAGAAATTATATATCCATATACTTTGCAACGAGATAATGAAATTAGTTTACGTTTTACGACAAATGGTGCATTTGAGCTTGTTTGGTCACTCGATGTAGATGAAGATGATGCAGAGCTAGTTTGGCCCTTCCTACAACCGTTGCAGGGATCCTAAGCCAAAGTAAAATAAGTTTGCATTTTGATTAAATCTCATATCCTCTACTATAGTAAATCAGTCATAAAAATTTCGACTTTTATTAATAAATGTAAAAAAAAAAAAAAGGTTTTTCTTTCTTGAGAATTCTTCTTTTGTAATATTTTGCTAAAGAACCATTCACCTTAAATTAACGATAAATTTATATGCTAACAATGTAAATAATATCATTTGATCCTTACATTAACCTTCAAAGAGACAATCAATTAGATGGATAATAGCATAAAATTATTATTAAGGAAACGTTACTTGAACCTGACACCTTTTAGAAAATTTGAATTTAAGTACAAAAATTAGAAGGGGTATATATATATATATATATATATATATATATAAACTAATATGAGCACAAAACCTTTTAGAAAATTGGCTAGGGTTATTTAAAAACTAACATGAGCATGAAATACAAATATCAATTAAGGTTTGAAAATTACATATATCAAAATTAAACTAGTCTCATGTAGAATTTTCGATCAAGTAGAACTATATCATTGATAAGGTGAGCACAATAAATATATTGAAATAAAGATGATTAGAGCAATAATTTGAAAGAATATTGATTTAAATCGAACCTGAAACAATCCGACTTGATTATCGGTAGGGCAATGGGTTTGGACCCAAGCTTGTCTAGGGCTGAGGAAGGAGAGGTGGTTGCAGTGACCACATTTAACTGTAACTGTTTCCATCAATCTCTTGCATGGAACTCCAACCTGCAACTACCCAAGCAACTTCTTCATTGTCAGAAACTATACATACCAACTCACACAACTTACTTAAAATCTTGAGTAGAAAATGTCGAAAATAAATAAATTAATTAAACAAAATGGTATAATGATAAACTTATAGTAGCTTTTATCATTGGATCACACTCCACATATGCATGATAGTGTTGTGAGTTTTTAGGGTAGATTACCGCAAGAACAGTGTTACAGTAGGCGCAACGGACATAGCAGAGGTGCTCCGATGGCGAAACCAAATCCATGAATATTGATGGATCGACAACTATCGATAGTGAGGAGATAAACTCAAGAAGTGAAGAGAGAGAGAGAGAGAGTGATGGGGAGATAGCTGTAACCACCCTCTTTGTTTTATTGCTGGAGAAGAGGGTTAGGGTTTCCATTCCTGCAATGATGCCTGAAGACAAAAAACAAAGTGTACGGCCTACGGTTAAAAGAATCAAAAAATTGTAAAAATCTTTGTTTTTATTTTTATTTTTTTATCTTGTAGGAAGATGACTTCTTTGGACTTCATTTGTCCTACTTGAGATTGTTGATCATATGCTGAGTACTGGCTTGTTTTACATTATGAAGAGGAGAGTCTCTTGATTGATGATAATGATCAGAATGAACTCATTAGGAACAATTTTAGGTTCATCGTAACATGAAATGTTGGTCACTATCAGGAGTAGTTTAGGCTAACATAGGGCAAATATACACTTTATGATGAAGCATGTTCTAGAACAATTAGTTTGATTTGGTTTGAGTTTGTTCGTTTTCTTAGTAGTGTTTTATTTCATGGTAGATTATGTTGATGGAAATATATATATGTAACTATAGTATTTGGTGAAAAGTATTATTAGCACAGCCGGTAACACTCCATGCTTCTATATATTTCTGGTGGTGTTAAATTACTCATGTCGCGGCCTTATTATGGAAAAAAAAAAAAAAAAAAAAACTATAGTAATTTGATTAGCTACGAACCGTAACGCATGTAATCGTTTTGCTGATGTAGTAAGGAAAAAGAGAGTATTACCTGTCATATAACTTGAAATACGATACGTGACATAAAAATATTTGATTTGGTGATTGATTATTGTGAGGCCATTTTAGCTGCTTTGCTCATTCTCATTTCCTCCTTAATGATATATAATGTAATTAAGTAAGGAGGAAATGTTACCGTAACTATATATAATGTAAGTATATAAGTTCACTGCAATATAGCTAGCTTTAGTAGCAGAAGTTGAGATTAATTAATACTAGCTAGGATTTATATTTATTTATCTTAAATTTTAGAAAGAAAGAAGAAAAAGAGAGAATGAGATCCAAGGACCAAGATCATGAATAGTCGGCACAATGGTACGGAAAGCAAAGGACTAGAGGAGGGTGGTGATGTGACCATTCTTCCTCAAATTCCAATTTAGGAAAAATTTAGCCATCTTCACTCTACCTCTCACTCTCTTTCCTTCTTCATATAAGAACCATTGCCTTTGGCTTTATGGCTCTCTCTCTCTCCTCTCTCTCTCTCTCTCTCTCTCTCTCTCTCTCTCTCTCCCCCCTTCACTTTTCTACCATGCACACTTGTAGGTCACTTGTAGGGGTGTACTTTATTTGATTTTAGGGCATCCCCCCCCTAAGGGAGGGGGGTGTACCCACAAGCCGACACCCAATATGGGGGTGGCTGGCAACTTAGATGGATTTGGCCACAATCATTTGATGTGAGGATGCCACCCATTTGGGAAAGATTTATTTGATTGGACTCCTCATGTCAAGTCCACTCCCCTCCATTTGAGTTGGTTTGGGTTTGGTTTGGGGCTCATGTGAGAGGAGACGAGAGTATGGGATGAGAATGAACAGATTCAATGGTCAATATGAGGAGATGAGAGTCCTTTTACCATACTCACACACATAACACTAGATTTGTTTCACTAGTTTCTAGCTAGTTTTATAGATGCTAATGAGCATTGTCAATCTCTAACAGTATCACTCATCTTGAATTTGTGTAAGGTTGAATATGATTCTTAATAGGGATTCAATTTGAATAATACAAACAAATAATGGCTAAGTATTTTACCTCAAAGATTTGGGATAAACTATATTAACCCAAAGAGAATCATGCTAGGTCAATCACATGGATAATCCTTCACTACTCATCCTATCGAGCAATATATTTTCATTTTAGCCTCTAGCATGCATCCATATATTTTCGTATCACCTATATCCATATTTTCTTGGATCATCTCTTCACTCATTTAACTTGTCCTATATTGATAAGCTCTATTTGTAGAACTGGTGTATGCACGTGACCAAACCATTATAAGCGATTTTTTTACATATTCTTTCCGATGAGGGTTGCGCCTATCTTAATACTAATATTCTCATTTCTCACTTTATCTCTACTAGTGTTAATTATCATACATTTAATGAAGCATCTATATCTCTGCAAGACAAATTGATTTAACTATCAACTACATAAACAAATTTTTGATGTACACAAGACTAGCCTGTAGCCAAGTTAATCTATTACCTTGGAGTGAAATATATGCATGCATGCATGGGCCACCCACCCCTCAGGCCATGAGGTTGACTCAACATCCAAACCAAGTTGATGTTGAGTAGTCTTTCTAGTCATGGGTGGGTGTCTATGTGCTCCTAATGTTAGGTGAATGGGCATGCAACACTTCCATTTTCTCTTATCAATGCCTCCCCTTTGTGCATGTTCACAAAGATAGAAGAAGACATATTGCTTGAGTTTAATTCATAAAGTAGTTAAAAAGGTTGGTATAGTTACTTTGTGATATGACTCATAATTTGTTGAAGGACAAAGATACAATGTACGTAGAAGCTTCATGGAATTCACTGCTCATGAGGAGATCTAGCTCTAGCTCTAGTTGATAAGACTAGTTTTTCTATATACATATTTTTCTTTTTCTTTTACTTGATAGTAAGGTATCTTGATAACTTATCCTAGTTAAATATTTTGTTTAACATTGCTAGAAATCGAATATGAAGAATACTTTTGGAAGCATTTGGTGTTATGATCAGGTGAGCTTCACTCATATGATATAAACATTTTCGTTTCTTATAGAAGGATAAAACCTTTAAAGTCCCCCTTCATGAGAGCTTTTTAATGTAAGCGCATACACACATTTTTCAGAAAAATTGCAGAGAACTTTAAGTTATAAGATAGTATTTAAAAAAAAAAAATTAGTTCGTGATAGTTTATTGTGAAATTTGAAAATCCATGGTAGTTTAAGACAAAATCATATAAATTTCATGGTAATTTAGTATCATTTAATCCAAAAGAATTGGTTCTCTGTTAAAGAGATCTTTGGGCCGAAAGTTACTAAGCCCAAGCCCTTTCTTTCTTTTCGGGGTCCAAAAGTATTATGGCTTTGACAAAATATGCAAAGGATAATTATAAAGGCACATATCAGAGATATCATCGAAGGGACATTACCCACTGAAATAAGTCTCTATTATAAGTTTGTTATTATTTCTTGAATAAGTATACCATTTTCTTCAACTGAGTTATAAAGGATTACCATTAGGGTTAGATGGAGTGGGGTGGCAACGATTCTAAAAAATAGTTTATTTTTTTTATGGGGAGGAGAAGAGAGTGTTCTGAGAAAATATTAATATTTTTAAAGAGGGGTGCCTTTATAATTAGCCAATATCCAAACTTTTGGATTGCGATAGCCACCCATCTTTATCAGGGAATTTCTAGATAGGTACAGGATTTTTCCTGGTGAACCCACTTTTCCTAGTGAGCACACCCTTTCTTTTCAAAAGAGAGGTTTTTCCTAGTGAGCCCACCAATATTCCCCAAATACCCTCGTTCCTCCTCTCCTTCATCTTCTCTTCTCTCCCACAACTTCTCGTCGGACAACATCGTCTCTGAGCACGGCGAGAAGGCCCCCAACGTTGTGTACCGCGGCCTCCTCTTCGACCGCATCGTCGCCGTCAAGTAATTCAACAAGTCGGCCTGGCCCGATCCTCGCTAGTTCCTTATCAGTATAGATTTTAAAACACATTCCAAACTAAAATTTTAGTTTCCAATTGATGATTTGAATGGAAATTAACTGCAGGAGGAGGCGAGATCGATGGGGCAGCTGCGGAGTGAGAGGCTCACGAATCTAATTGGTTGCTGCTGCGAGAGGGACGAGAGGCTTCTCGTTGCCGAGTTCATGCCCCACGAAACCCTAGCCAAGCATCTCATTGCCTAGTTCGTTGCCGAGTTCGTTGCCGAGTTCATGCCCACGAAACCCTAGCTAATTGGTCTGTGTCATTGATCCGGGCTGCACAGCCCGGACAAGAGCCCCGTGTCCGGGACTGTTAGCCCGGACAGTGGGCACTGGTCCGGGCTGTGCAGACCGGACCAAGGAGCTAGGTTTGTCAAACAAACCTTGATATACAAGCACATGAATGTAACCAGTAATTAATCCATTGGATTTTCCTAATCTACTGGAAAATGTAATCTAGGATTATAATTCTTAGGATTGAGTCTATCCTCAACCTAAAGATTATTAGGTATATTGGTTAAAAGTAATAAACTCTTTTCAAAACACAGGGCAAAAATTCAACATACAAGGCAGTGGGACTAATTCAATATAACAAGGTGATAAAAGAGAAGAAATGAAAATTGTGCATCCAAGGAATCGAACTCTGGTCAATTCCATTAGAGGGAAATATGATACCACTACACCAGATGTGCATGTTATGACGTGGAAATTTAATTTGTTTTACTTAGTCATATGTTTACAAGTATCGTTTATCTCTCACCTCTCATCCAAGCTAACCAGTCCGAACCTATGCTCTCTGTCCGGGGCTGATAGCCCGAATGGGGAGACTTCATCCGGGCTGGCTAGTTCGGATCAGAGTTCCAGATTTCTGACCAAGACGAAGGAAGGGTATTTTTGACCAAAAAAATAATGGCAAAGTGGTAAATAAAACGATCTTTTAAGTGGGCTCACTAGGAAATATGCTGTGCCCATCTAGAAACTCCCCTTTATCAACAGGCTTCACGTGCACTTTAGCACCCTGTCCATCCATAAACTAACATGCGCCACCACTGAGAATTAGGGTTTAAGAGAGTCTCAGTTCCGTCCCCAAATCCCTGCGCGATTTCTATTTTAAAAATTGAGATTTCTGTGCAATACTCAAATGAGGTTACTAATCAATGCGGCCATGAGAGTGCAGTTCAAGCAATCAAAATCGAATCTTCACTTCTCTTTCGCTCTTTTTTCGTCGTCTTGTCGTTGGGCCAATGAAATGAGCAAAGAATTTGAAGAGAAGCTTGAAGGATACACAGTGATCAGAGAAGGGGAGGCAAAGATTCTTATGAATTCTAACAATAATGTCTTTTACAACAGAGCCCAGGTGATGATTCCTCTATTTCTTTGCTTTTTCAGGCTTATTACGTTGCTGTTATTATTTTTAAGTAGCAGTTAATTCTTGTGAAGTTCGATGCATTGGTGAAGTGATTATATCTTGTTTCAGTTTGCGTTTTGATGGGTACTTATCAAAATTTCATCTTTTTGGCTTGGTGCTCGTTTTAAAATCTAAACATTGCCTTGTTGTGACTGTATTTGAGTTGTAAATTAGTTGGAAATGAAGTTGGGTAAAAGCCTGAAGCTTTTCATGGGTTTAAGTTTTCCATCGCCATCGTTTTTATTTTAGGCGATTCCGCAGAATGCAGCTACATGTTGGCCTATATATCTCGTTTCAATTCTTCACCAATAGACGATATAGAGATAATTGTTATTGCTGATTTTCAGGATCTTTTTTATGTTGGTGAGCCTCAAATCCAACTTTGATATTGGATTGGATATGGTCTATAGTTAGAGTTGTGGTCTGAGACACTACTGTACTTATACCAATAGATAGTACCTTTATACAAGCAGAGGAAAATAGAGGAATGCCTTTAATCTTCAAAAAATATAAGCATGAATATAGACAAGCATGTATGTAATAATTAAATGTATCTCTGCTTTATAGACCCAAAATGAAGTTTAAAATATCAGAATTATTATCAGTTTGGCTGATGATATATGGTATTGCAATTGGTAATATCGAATTATAAAGCATGGATATGGATATGGGATACAAATACGACAAACACAGTTATGGTTTAAACGTAGATTCTAAATAAGTAACTATATTAAAGGAAAAAAAAATCCAAATTCAATCCAATATAACCATATCGGACTCCATAGTGCTCAACAAACGAACTTTATGACTTTGTTAAAGCAGACATGGCACTGATATGCAATATGTATGACTTTTGAAAGCGAACACGGCTCCAACAAGTAAGTTGTTAGGTTCTTAAAATCTGATACAGTTTTGGTGTGTCCGAGATATATTGACAAGTGCCGTGTAAGTGTAGGTGTCTAATACTTAATGTTACGACACTCACTTTGTATTGAAATTATAGGGTTTAAGTGTCAATGCTTCATAGATACCGAACATATAAAATAGGCTATTTTGTATTGAAATTATAGGGTATATCATTTATATAATATGGCAAAATCTTTTATGATATATGCATGATGTGAACAACCAGTCGTAGTACTTTGCAGGTCGAATCATCAAGAAATATGATTTGTTGATGTGATGTCCTTTTATAATATAAACCCTACTGGTAGCTATATTGTTGATGTGATGTCCTTCTTTTATATGATATGTACGATATTGCCTATTTATGATACACAAACCACCAGGCAATACCAATACTAAGATTTTTAATCTTGCTTGAAACACATAAAAGATAATTTATGCCATGTAAGCTTTTCCAAGCTTTCATGTTTTGAATTTTTTTTCCCTAATATATTACCATTATTATTATTATTTGGAGTTTTTATGTATTCAAATAATCAGGACAAATCATTTCAATCTTGTTTTTTATTATTTTACTACATTAAGAGTACACTAACTTTTTTTTGGGGAGAACACTGCACTAATTGTTGGTTGCTAACTTATGTGTAATGAAATAGGTGAAACCTTCTTACCGGCCTTATCCAGAATTAAACAAAGCCGAGATATGTTATGTGTTCAGTACTTTTATTCAGGAGCATGACACATCAACTTCTCTTGCATACAACTCCCTCCTTATTTTACATCTCCTAATTAATCAATGTACCTTTTTCTAAAGAAAAGTGGAATTATTTCACCTACATTTATGAAATATAACCAAACCCACTGCAAAACAATTCACAAATTTGATGAGGCTATAAAAAGGTGATGAATCCCTTTCCGAGAAAAATGGAAGTTAATCAAGTCCATCCATACAATACTAGGTATCCCGAATTTTTGGAAATCCAAGGGAGAGAGACAAGATAGCATGATCTGGACTAGTGTGCTAATAAGATGATACTTAGAGATGTCACCTCCTGGTCTCCTCCCTTTTGAATGGATCCATATTCTGTTGTTTAGTTAAAGAGATAATATTAAAAGTTTAAAAATCTACTATAAAAAGTCTCAAAGGGTACAAAACAAAGGCGAAAATCCACATTGCCAAAAAAAAAAAAATAATCACTTCTGATCATACAATATAATATATTCTAAGCGTCTAGGATTCAGTATTGGAGACAAAAAAATAATAAATTCACCTGAACCAGTGTGCTGAGAAGCCGTTATTTAGAGATGTCACCTACTCTCATTTATGAGTGACTGAGTGAGAACGTCAGAAGCCAGGATCTTCTCCAAGTTCTATTGAGTCGTGAGGGGGATGCCAAACCTTCCTAACAAATGTGATATGGGGGACACGACATTGTCTCTCCAAAACCCAATGTCCACACGTATAGACACGGACATGCATGTTGACAATTGTGGACATGGGAGTGGGCACCTCCGTGAGACTTTCTTTTTTGCCTTATTAGTTGTCGAGAGCATTTTTTAATTCTTTTTAGCAGGAAAAAATGACAAAAAGGAATATCTTACATATTTATCCATGACTCCAAAATGGTTAGAAACAATTTAGATATGATAGTATTAGATGCCATCAGTTCCAACCGATTCCGATCTACTACAATCACTTATAACTAATCACAATCAGATCTAAAGAAGAGAGACCGGTCATAAGAAGAGGAACAAAGCATAGCAAGAAACCATTGGTCACAACTAATTGCAATCCATTACAGTCACAACCGATCATATTTTTTTGATTGGTTATAATAGACTAAGGTGCAAGAATCCAAGACTATAGTGTTGTAATACTGGACAAGCGAGAGATACAAATGAATAATCAGTTTAGACACTCGGGTTTTATTATTCAAAATGATGGAGAAATCAACAGTGATGTCAACTATAAAATCCAAGGTAGCTGGTTGAAATGAAGGATTACAATGAGAATTTGTGTAACCATAATATCATGTTATGGCTGAATGTGAAAATTTTATAAAAATGTTATTAGGTCAATTTTGTTATATGACATGAAATGTTGGGCTATAAAGAGACGAAATTTACAGAAGATAAGTGTAACAAAGATGGGGATGTTTCGTCATATGTGCAATATCACTTTATAGTGAGAAATGATGATATTATTTTTAAGGTAGGTGTAGCCCCCATCGAACAGAAGATGCAAGAAAATCATATCTGATGATTTAGTTATGTGTGACGTAGATTTACATATGTACCAGTTCAATGAGTGGAGGTTATCAACGTAGGACAAGTTAAAAGAGCGAAGAGACGATCGAAAAAAAAAATATGGACAGAAGTGATGCTAAAAGATATAGATGTTGGAGGCTTAAATGAAGACCTAGCGATAGGAATGAGTTGAGAAGGATCATCCATGTGATCGATCCAGCATGATTCTTTTTTGGTTGATGTAGTCTGCCCAAAGTACTTGGAATAGAAGACTTAGTTATTATTATTGTTGTTGCTGTTGTTGTTGTTTCTTCTGCTATTGCTATTTTATTCCTTGTCAGATTTATGTATGTTTATGTAGAAACGTCCTCTTCAGAGGCTTGACTTCTCTTTCTGGTTAGCGAATTTATGTTGCTCAACTTAATCAGGTTAACAACAGAGATTTGTCAATTGCTGTTTTGAGGACTTATATTTCCAAGCGCAAGGAAGAGCATGCTGCAATGTTGAGTAAAAAGGTGAAGTTGAAAAAGAGCACCTGTGATAACACCTTTTGCATCTGTAGTGCACCCATCTTCTGTCAGTCAAGATAAAGAAATCGATTTAGGGTTATGACATGCAGCTAAATCGAAGTCGAGAAGAAGTTGAAGATATCTCCAGGGAAACATGGGAGACCAATTCATGGAACGGGCAGGGTGAACCTGAGCCACCCAGTGTTCTTGAGGTTATGCATATTACTCTCTTTCTCTTCAATTTATGAGCGTAAACCTTCTGTTGAAGTAATATTCTTGTATCAGAATTCCCTGTCAAAGTTCTCACTCGAACCAGCTTGAGAAAAGCATAACCAACACCGTCTTGCTTAGTACTCAATACTTCACTTGTTGAGGTCTCTTCATAATAAATTTGCAGGCTTTGGCAGCGTCAGGATTAAGATCTATACGATATGCCCTTGAGGTAGATGGAATTGGTCAAGTTGTAGCACTAGACAGAGATAAAGGTTTCTTCTGCTTGTTCAAAGTTCAGGCCTGCATTCATTTATGTTGTTCGTTTGTTCCCTTCCTATTTTGCTGATATAAACCATGCCAAATTGAATTGTGGGCTTCTACTATGCATGCTTTTTCACAGAATCTGTTGAAGCTTGCATGAAGAATATACAATTGAACGGTTCTGTGGCATCTTCAAAGGTTAATGTTCATCTTGCTGACTCTCGAGTTTACATGCTTATGCACCCAAAAGAATTTGAGGCGGTAATACCTTTTATCTTTATTTCGCTACAAGTTTTGATTAAGATAATGAGCATACTGCTTAAAGTTATGCTTAGTGTAATCAATAGAGCCTGAGAAAATGTTAACCTGGGTCTTGGTGCGATCTAAGACTTCCTATATTTTGGAGCTTCCGTGTTAAGATTATTTGGGTGTTGCTCATCAACATGTACTACTTTGGTACCCTTATCATCTAATTCCATAGCCGATATTCCTGTATCTTTAGGTTGTAAGTTCGATTCACACTTGTACCTCAGGTTGATCTTGATCCTTACGGATCACCTTCCGTGTTCTTGGATTCAGCAGTTCAGTCAGTCAGTGAGGGTGGCATGTTAATGTGCTCGGCTACTGATTTGGCAGTCTTGTGTGGGACCAATATGGACGTTTGCTATTCAAGGTAGGATTCTGTAGACAACTATACTTAAGCAGAATTGTGATGATTGGGTTCTCAAGTAAAATTTTACTATGATTTGGAAACCAGGTATGGTTCCTATCCTTTGAGAGGAAAATATTGCCATGAGATGGCTTTGAGAATCCTCCTTGCCTGCATTGAGGTAATCCGCCATCCATATAAATACTTCTACCGTAGTAAATAGTATATCTTCATTTCTAACCTCCGATTTCTAATTTCTCTTGCAACGCAGACCCATGCAAATCGTAACAAGCGTTTCATAGTTCCTGTACTCTCAGTGCATATGGATTTCTACATTCGAGTCTTTGTACGCATTTTCACGTGTGTTGCCTAACTGAACCCGTATTCCTTTGCATAACGAATTAGGTTTAGCTTGTCGGAGATTTCTTCTGCATGCCTTTAGGTTTTTCCTCATTTGTTCTAGAAATTATATGTGCATAATGTGGAGAATTCATCTAATATGCAGTTCCGGTAATGAGATGAAAAATTCTCCTCTTAAACTCTCGTACGTGTACCAGTGTGTTGGTTGTGATTCTTATCATCTGCAAAGTCTTGGGAGGACTGCTACTACTAAGGTACTCATTTTGGTTGAATTGTTTCTATTTATTTGCGTTTGCTGCAGATAGGAATGAAAATGGATAGGTCCAAGAACCAATTCTTAGCTTGCCATATATTCAAAAGTTTGAATTAAAAAATAATTTTTCTTTTAATTTAAAATTTTAAATTGGACGTGCTAAAAATTGGCTCTTAGACATGTCCCTTATCATCCTTAGCTGCAGACGATAGTCAGTTTATAGCTTCATCACTTTTCCAATGACTTGCAAGAATAACAGAGTGAGATACACACCGGGTGTTGGTCCTATGGTTCCTAAAGAGTGCTGTGATTGCGGAAAGATATTTCACATGGGTGGCCCTATATGGTCTGCTCCCATGCACGACCAAGAATGGGTATCATGGATATTGAAGAATGTTGAAGGTATGAAGGAAAGGTACCCCGCATATGAGAAAGTTTCTGCTGTACTGAGAACAATATCGGAGGTATGACCATGCCTTTTCTGAATACGTGCAGATAAAAATGATAAGCACTACTATTGGCATGTATGATAAATTGTATCCAGTTTTTCTTTCAAACTAGTATTATGCTATTATTACGATTCCTTTCTAATTTTACGCAACTCAAGTTTATGTGTCAATCTTGGAAGGAAACTGTTAATTGTCACCTTGTGTCATGATTATTGATCTTATGCTTGCAATATAATATAAGAAAGATTCACTTTCAACATCAATTTATTCTGAATGAATGTATTTACCCAAAATTTTACTTGCTTTAACTAATCTTAAAAGAGTATGGAGAGTAACAGAGTATCAAGCAATGACATAATAAAACAAATGAATTCATTGTATTACTCTATAAAGAAATCTTAGTTTGTTATGCAAGTTTCTCATATCCAGAACAAGTCTCATCTTATCTTCTTCCAATGTTTAGTTCTGATTTAATGTTCTCTCTTCATTTTTACGTTAAGTATGTTATTTTGGTGTCTTATCCCCGTGAATCCGAATTTTAAAAAATGTAGGAAATCACATAAATTTCCAAATAGTTATACTGCACTGACTGATCATGGTAATGTATGGCAAGCAGGAGCTACTGGATGTCCCTCTATTCGTCAGTCTCCATAATATGTGTGCAACTCTTAATTGCACCACCCCGTCAGCTGCTACGTTCCGCTCTGCTCTGACTAATGCTGGCTACCGCGTATCAGGCAGTCATACAACCCCACTGGGATTCAAAACTGACGCGCCAATGAGTGTGATTTGGGACATCATGCGCTGTTGGGTACTTACAATTCAAGCCTCCTCCCTTTGCTCTATTTTGTTGTTTTGATTTCCTACGAATGTCTTAATCTTCGTGTTGGATCTACAGGTGAAGAATCATCCAGTAAAAGATCAGCAGCCAGATCGATCAGGAACAGCAATCCTCTCCAAAGAACCGACTCTACAAGTGGGTTTCTAATTTCAACTCATCGATTATTGAAGTTATCGTTGACTCACTACGCATCTTTCTTTCTAGTATTTACATGTTTCTATTTTTGGCCTCAACAGATACACATGCACATGTGCACACACACAGACACATATCATATATGTGAACTTTGATTCTATGCTTTACTAAAACTGCACTATGCAGGCAAATTTTTCTCAAGGAGCAATTTCCGCTAGCAAAGCCCTAGCGAAGAGGTTAGCTCGGTTCCCAGCCAATCCTAAGTATTGGGGTCCTAACATCAGAGCAGGAAGACAACTCACAAGCAAGCATCCTTCTCACCTCCTCCCACAGAGAGGCGTTGTCTCAGACTGCCATGAAGAAGAAAATGGCGAAATCTCTGCCAGTAACCAAACAAGAAGGAACTGATGAGGACATCAACAAACAAGAAGGAACTGATGAGGACATCAACCAAGGAAGAAGGAAATAGATCTACACAAAGAAAGCTCTTGATGATTGTTTGGTCTGGTCATGCTGATATAATGGAGATCTTAAAAGACTGCTGTTGATAAAGCATCCACAACTCTACAGTTAACTCTACAGTATTGTGTATCAAAGTTGATTCCATGTATAAGAGTTAACTCTACTGTATTGTGTATCAAAGTTGATTCCATGTATAAATATGTTGTCGTAACTCGAACAAGAAAATAGATGGTGTTCTGAAGTTACGGTTATCATTTCATCCATGTAACCAACTTACTTTGATGTAGAGAGATTTTCATCCATGTAACCAACCTACTTTGATGTAGAGAGATTTGATCTTATGGAATCCTATGTCTACACATTTATGTCTACACATTGATGGTGGTGCTGCTCTTCGTACTTGCAACAACTTTGGGCATTAGTCATTAGCAGTAAAGGGTATTTGGGTGGTTTTTATTTTAAAAAAAATATATATTAGTAAATCAAATTTGAAACTGAACCACAAATACCATTAGGGCTTGTCAGAGCTTCACCAAAGTTCAAATTTTGGTGGCGGGACCACCTTGTCATGTGATACTCAAAAACATGAAGCATCCAACTCTTTAATTCCTCAGACCATTATAAACAACACAGGTCCCAGGAGTACAATCAATCCTATTCAAATTCAAATTTCAAACTAAAAGCTATCTATCACATTGAAAAGCAATTGACAAAAAAGGGAGAGCTCGACATCAAAGAAATAGAACAACACAACTCATATATTATTATTGTCATGTAAAAGGTAAATAGCATCCAATTCCAACCAACTGGGAAAAAAATAAATAGTAATCTGAAGGCCCGAGGAGACCTTGAAAATACTTGCAAGAAAAAATAGAGTTACACCTGAATAAGCTATATGCGAAGTTCATCAGCGCTAACAAAATGATACAGGAAACAGAATGAGATATGTCTCGGTGCCTATAGTCTACTTCGCCTTGACTGGGCCGTTGGTTACCTCGAGTGCTGCAGCAGCAGCAGCAGTTCCGGAAGGGTTAAGCTCATCCCAGGCCTCGATCCAGGTGACCATGGCATCTGCAAGCTTGTTGAAGTAGGGATCCACCTTGCCAAGCTTTGCCTTCACCTGCTTCGAGAGCTCAATGTAGCACTTCTGCACGGTGGTGCACTCCTTGGGGAGGACTGCAGCCTGGAAGAAGGGGATCAGCTCCTCTTGCCAGAAGATGCCGTTGTACTCTTTCTTCAGGTTCACGAAAGGGTTGCTTGCCTTGCTGTGCCAGATGTAGGGCAACCCGGTCTTGACTCCCAAACCCAAGTGATCGCAGATAACCTGCAAACCAATTTTCCCCGTGTGTGAGTTATGGCTCCTTCAGTAGGCTGTAGATTTAGGAAGCTAATGGGAAAACAACAAAATTTGAGAGAAATTTCAAGTTAGAATTAGAGGATTTAATGAGAGACCCACATAGGTACCAAGCATTCACACCATGTTAATATTTAGAGCTGACTTTGGCATTAGATTTTTAAAAAAATTTAGAAACAACTCGAGATGGTATATGGGATTATTTGATAGTGGGTAAGCAACAAATGCCACATTTTTTTTTTTTTGACACTATAAATCTAGAAGTATGAACAAGCTCGGGTATCAACAAGCAATTGCCATAGAAACTCTAGTGAAGTAATTTGCACATTATTTGATAGCGGGCAAGCATCATGTGCCACATTTGTTTTTCAGCACTATAAATCTAGAATTATGAACAAACTAGGTATCAACGAAAGCATTTGCCTTAGCAATGTAGTTAAGTAATGTAGGCATTATTTGATAGTGGGTAAGCATCGTTTATTTTTTCAGCACTATAAATCTAGAACTGTGGACAAACTTTATCAATGAAAGCAATTGCCTTAGGAACTCTCGTTCAGTATTCAATATCACAAAGCTTTCCCTTTCTCTGCATAAATTAAACTAATTATCTTGTTCCTATTTAAACTCTCATGATAGTTTCTATTGAGGATCACTGAAGTTTAAAATAGATAAGAAAAATAATTCAAGAGCAAGTCTGATCATAATGACAATCTAAACCTTAGTCAAGCCCAGATAATATAACAACAACTATATAAATAAAGTGATATATCTATTGTGTATATGCATGTAAATCTAAGAGTCATTACGCACTTTGACACACCACCCAGCCCACATATCGTCATAACGGCCAATAGGCTGGCCATCCCCCATGAGACCAAAGTACATGGCAGGGCCGATAAGCTCTCGGTCAAAAGCCAGATTCATCCCACACATGGGGAACAATGTTCCCTTAGGAATAGTCATAACAGCATCCACGAACCTGCGAAGAACATAAGAATAAGTGTAAGAGATCAACTAGCCATCAAATATTGAGAAATTGCGAAATTTCAATGCCAGAGATTATTGCATACCTCTTGTTCCTTTCCAAAGGCTTGACGAGCTGAGTCGGAGCATCATAGTCAGGAATGTTCAGCCAAAGGCCATGGGAGACGGCAGTTGAAACACCTTCCCTGAGGCTGAAAGGATACCCACGAACAAAGTCAGCACCATCACGGTAGGGATCATACAGGGTGTTGAAGAAGTAGGGGGTGGCAGGGCTAAGGAGATTCTTAATATGCTGCTCAAGAGCATTGATGTCCTTGCCAGATGGGTCCTTGGCAACCTAATATCAGAATTTAGAATATCGTTAGATAAGTAAACAAAAGTGCTGTGGGATTTTGGAGTAACATTCCAAAATCAAACAAGGCTGGAAAATTACATCGTTATGAAAATTATGTTGTCGTTATAATAAAGATAAAAATTAAATATACACAGAAATGAACTGACAATGCAAATTCATGGTTTAAAATCATAATTTTGCCTTCTAAAATCATAGATCTACTAAAAATCATAGTTCTGCCTTCTAAAGTGTTATCCTTACAAAAATACTCTTTGTCCTTCCAAAAGTACCAAGATATTCTACATTTCAAACAAACGCCACTTGGCAAACAATCTAATTGAATAGATGAAAGGAACCAAAGAAAATAATATTGCATCTTAGATATGCAATGGATCTATTTAACCAACAAAATCAATACTTTCTAAGGAAAACAAAATTTACATTTAAAATATACATATATATATTGACATCCCACCAACCGACACATGCATAACAATCAAGTGGAAGATTATATAGACAAGAAAAGGCAATCTTACTCCCTGTAAGCATATACAGTGAAGATCAAATCCAAATTTGACCATAACTAATGCAAACCCAACCTAAAAGTGCAAACTTGAGTTCTAAGCCATGAGTCAAGCTAACAATTTAACAAATAATTCAACTAATCTAAATACCACAAACTTCAATATAAAGAAATTTAACAGATCAGTGTAATTCTAATTTGTAACTTCAAAAAAGAACAGATCAATGCAATTATAATTTGCAACTTCCAACAAAAAAAAAAAAAAAAAGGAAAAATGCAACATTAGATCTGATAAAAAGGTAGGCCTTTTCCAGTCAAAAGCAGAAATTCAAACAATTCCCCAAAACCCACCATCAAAATCAAAACTTTAGTCAACAACATCGAATCTTTCAATCAAAACCACAAAACCCAGATCTAAAAATTTCCATCAGAAACCCTAGAATACAGCGCAGATCAGATCGAAATAGTAAAAAACGAATGAAAACAAAAAGAAAGGAGGAGCCCTTACGAAGCAGTCATCGTCGATGGTGTAGATGTACTTCTTCTTAGAGACCATGTAGCCAAAGCATCTGCAGGCGGAGTCCTTGAAGGAGATGCAGGAGGCCTTGGGCCCCAGGATCCTGTTGATGTCGTTGCGGTTGTAGAGCTCGTAGTCGAATCCCTCCGGGACCTTGATCGTCTTCGACGGGTCGCCGTCCTGGACGATGATGAGGTGGTAGGACTGGAAGAAGGGCCTCCACATCTCCAGGAAGTCCAGGTTCCTGATCGTCGGGATCACGATGTCCAGCTCGTCCTTCAGCATGGGTGTCGCCGGGACCACCGCCGCCGACGAGCCACCGGCAGCCATTGGAGAGAAGATGAAAGAGATCTCCGCTCCGACCGAAAGGGAGTAAAAAGTGGTCACGAGAGCTTTGTTGGATCTCACAGAGGAGAGGGGAGAGCGGGGTTGGGTTTTATAAGGAAGAAGGAGAAGAAGGGAGAAGATCACGTGCTTTGCGCCTGTTTACGGTTCTTCTTTATTGACCGACGACGTAAGAATCAAAGTCCAGTTGGGGGTGGGCCCTTTGTGGAAACGCGGGGGGTTTCCAACGGTGCACACCATTTTTCCCAGCGAGCCCGCTTAACAACCGTTACGCAGGGGAGTTTCCAAAGGAGCACTACATTTGTCTCAGTGAGCACACTTTTTAAGAGTCATCCAGACCAAAAAATACACTAGTGGGCTCACTCATCAGTGGTCTACTCCAGGAAGTCCCGGAAACGAGGGGTCCTTTTGCAGATCGGTCCCCAACAATTTTGTATTTTGTAGGATAATAATTATAGGGTTAAATAAAATATAGAGTATCATTAAAAAAAAATTCTTTCATAGGATTGAGATTACTATTAAAGTCCTTACAGCTACACTAAAATTTTAAAATTACAAAAAATTGAGAAAAATTATTTTGTATTCTAACATGACCTCGCAAATTAAGCGCTCATTTATCTTGAACTGCTAATAGGCTTTACGCAACAGTTTAAATCTGATTATTTTGATACTATATTAAAATCTACGTTACAATATCAAACCTTTAAAAGTATAACAAATACTAAGAAAAATTATTTTGTATTCTAATAATTACAAGGTTTGTAGTGATTCAAGCTAGAGGTAAAGTCATGATGCTATATCAAATACGGCACAGTAATTAGGTGGATTTAAAATAGTATGATTTGCTATTTTACTTTAAGTTTCTATAAAATTGGATATTCATCTTGATTGACATTTCATGTAGGTGAAAAATAACTCAAAATTTCTTTTTTTTTTTTTGCATTAAATTGTCTATCAAGATGAATTTTGAGAGTTATACAGTGTCAAAAAAGGGATAAGTTAGTAAATCTAGATAATAATTTGGAGAATTAATAGATTTATCCATTGAGTACCAGATATGCAATTTAGAAATTATATAGTATTTTCATGACAAAATGGAGAAGAAAACGGAAGCGTGACGGTGACTTTTGCGCATTTACCCTCCTCCGTTCAATTAATGTGGGTCCTAATCCTAAATATTACCTAATTAATCTGCCTCCGTCATATAACTACGAATCCTGGCCGTCCAATTATATACTGCTAATCTTGGTCGTCCGCCTGCCGTCACGCCGTTCACGTGACCTGCCGCTGTTCCCGGCCCAAACGACGCGCCAAGCTGGCCCGTAACCTTGTCGGCGCAATCCGTTGAAACGCAAAACGGGCAGCCCATTTATCGTGCCCGGTCGGGCACGGCTGTGTCCAATTTTGGTTTGTATTTGTTACCCTTCTGCTGGGGGCACCCCCTCCTTTTAGAAGAAGGAAGGAGTTTCAAAAGCTCTGGAGTTGTGATGAGAGTTGAGACTTGACAGGTTGTGGGTCCATTTTAAAACGAAATTATATTTTACGTTGCGGTATTTTTCTAAATTTATAATTAAATGTGCCATGGATTGTCTTGCTGATTGGATCAGGATTATATATATATATATATATATATATATATATATATATATATAGATATATATATATATATATATATATATATATATGAATGTGAAATATGTATATCTTTGATTAAATCCAATATATTTCACCTTTTCTAAACCATGATAAAAAATTGGCTTGATGAAATGTATTAAGCTTGGAGGTATCAAATGGGAAAATATATATATATATATAAATATTGTTTATTCTACTGCACAGCTTTACTATGATACCCACATAAAAACAATTAAAATCTTGAAATATAAATAGATTATCAAGCATCAATCTTGTATAAAAGCGAGTATCAAATTTGAGAATTTGGAATATTCCACTATAAAGTTGACCAAAATAAAATTAAATTACAATAAATTGTAATTATTTGCCTGATTGATGCACAAAGTTCATCCTTGATATTACTACTTATCCTATTTGAACAGGACAACAAGAATATATTTATTAATCATAATTGTTTAATTTAAAAAAGGATAACTTATAAAAATAAACATGTATTCTGCTAGTTATAGAACAAATAAATAAATAAATAATAGGAAGAAGGAAAAGGTGTCATTATCTCTGGAACCAAACTGGGCTAGGTGTCTTTTGGACTTGGGCCCAGTGGTGGGCCGGCCGGCCGCCTTGAAGTGATCTGGATGGATCTTATGAGTCGGGGATCTCGGATAATAACTGGAGCCAAGATTCCAATTGGCGGTGGAGTTGTGCCAATTTTATTAGGTTTTTTTTTTTTTTAGTCAAAGTGGTAGCTTTCTCTTTTGGATTTTTACATATTGATCTGTTACTTTTTAAAAATTGAATAGTCATCCCTCAAAACTTTATATTTTGATATTAGTCTCCCAAAACATTTACGTTATATAGTTTTAGTCACTTCGATACTTATTTCATCAAAATAAACCGTACTTCTATTTCTTTTTATTTTTATATGTTAGTAAAATGATCTAAATATCCTAAGTCAAAGTGAAGAATCTCAAACTCTCATCTTCCATCGATATCTCTCCTTGTTATTCTCAACTCGATATACGAATACTAGCGAGCTTAGTCATAAATTCCAACATTTTCCTTGCCATGCACACATTCTTTTCCTCCTTTTTTTTTTCCATTAAAAAAAGATTTTGTTTGTTTTTTTAAATAATCTCAAGTAAATTTAAAATATCTTTAAGTTAACTTGTTTGGTACAATGCATCAAGCTCAAAACTTTTCTACCCCAACAAGCAAGTGGTTGAAGCCACACACATAAATTCCACACCCACAAAATTAGGTTGAACAAGTAAAATGAAGAAATATTGACACTTGAGTTGTCTCCATCCTTCCTCTGGAGTTTCTAAAGGGGAACACCATTTTTCCTGGTGAGTCCACTCTTGAAGAGTGTATTTTTTATTTGGACTTTGAAATCGAATGGGCTCACTAAAATGGTGTGCTCCTTTGGAAACTCCCTCCTTCCTCTCAAGTCAAATCATGCACACAGCCCCACCAAAAATTCAAATTCATCAAAACAACCCCCATTGGATTCCTAATTATCTTTGTAATTAGTGAAAAAAAAAAACAAACATCAAAAGTAGCTAACTTTTGACAAACCAAGAAAATGCAATCATAAGATTTATTTATTTAATCACTTATCTTTAATTAAATAGATTATGCAATAATCCATAACTCAATATTTCCAAATATGATGTGAGAAAAGAAAAAGAAAAAGTAATTTAGAATAATTGCTACAAAACCAAAAAGTAATCATAGTTAGTTTCTTTTTGGAGGAAACCATAATTAATTATAATTATTTAAATATATTTATAATAATTCTTATGAACAAAAAAAAGTTGTATTTAACTTTTTTAGGGAAGGAAATCGTAACTAATTATAAAAATATTTTAACTCATGTCATTCTATTGAAAACTTAGTATATTTCTATGCAAATATGTTTTCAGTACTGTAGATTAAAACAAGTTTCAGTCAAATTAAATTCTAAAAATTTAATCTCGAAATCTCTCACAAACTGGGAGAACAATGAGAAGCAAAGGCTCATTGGATAAAGCAAACTTAGCTGAACAATTTTTTATAAAAAAAATACATAAATTGTAACATGATCTCACTTTATCAAGAGTGGGTGACAACTGTCAACAATGTGAGCTTAGGCCAAGTGGCCAACCACCACCATGAGTGGAGCTTTCAAAGAACATGCAACAAGGTAAAAAAATAATAATAATAATAATTTTTTTTTTATTTTTTTTTTTGAAGGGAATAATCAACTTTGCTGTACTAAATAATATACTTTAACTCAAGAACGTGCAGAGGGCAGGGGAAAGGAATATGCTTAATTATCTTTGCATAATGTAGTTGGTATTTAGTTGTCACTAAGACTAGTTTAGGTCTTATCATTTCTTTTTTTGGATAATTAGCTTAGGGGGTTTAATTAACTGTCATTTAGTTAAGAACTTACAATCTAATTTGGGTTGTTTTTTTTTTCTGGCATTTGTGCTGTTGGAGCCGGAAAATGAGGGTGTGCAGTTTCTATCGCCATTGTTGTTGGTTTGAACGTAATTAGTGACTAATTAATTATTTTTTGGATTTATTCTTAGTTTGGATGCTTTCACAAATGTATTAGTTCTCACACACACATAGAGGAAATGGGAAAACTATTTTATTAGAGGGGATTCCTCCTGTGAGCTAAGATAAACCAATAACATGTTTGCATATGGAGGAGTTTTTTGAAAAAAAGTATTAGTTTGAGGGTTTTTTTCTTTAAAATACAGCACATGTGGTCAATCTACGTGCAAATATAGTATTGGTTTACCTAAGTGTCATAGGAGGGAGGCGGTGAAGGGGATTCCTTCACTAGCGCTTAGGTGGCCCAATAATTGTATTGCACATGACGTCATTTAGAGGGTAGTTAAGAAAGCTCTTTCATTTGTTATTTATAGTCATATCACGTGTAATGTAATTATTGGGTCACTTAAGCGCCAGTGAAGAAATTCTTTTCACCGCCGGTAAATTTTCTATTTTCTTATATATATATATATATATATATATATATATATATATATATATATATATATATATATATATATATATATATATATATATATATATATATATATATATATATATATATATATATATATATATATATAATTTGTTTTAATATATATAGATTGAAGCAGAGATGGTCAAAATGATCATCCAATTTAGTTGAGATGACAATGAAATCAAGATACATTCAATTCAAGATTTGTCTATTTTAATACAATTTTGAGTTATAGATGTGATGCAACCATTTAGACGATTGGTTCACTCAGAGTTTTTGGTGAAGCCCAAGCCCATTTTCCTGGGACAAAATGGGTCTAAACATTGGCCCTGAAGCACAAGAAGTGGTCCATAAAAGGGAAATTCTAAAGGCATTTACCCAAAACATCGAAGCGGCACAGCCATCTGTTCTCTCTGGGTGTAGCCCATCCCTCGTGCTTGTGCGTGCCCTTAGATATCTGGGGTGTGCCAAATGACCAGCAGCAGCAGCAACAAGTGGTCCATGAAAGGGAAATTCTAAAGGCATTTACCCAAAACATCGAAGCCGAACAACCATCTGTTCTCTCTGGGTGTAGCCCATCCCTCATATCATCAATTTCATATGGTGCGACTTCAGTTGGCGGTAGGATTGGATTGTTCATCCGAAGGGCTTTTGCTCCTCGATCCGAGTCTCGTTTGATGAAATGAAGCGTCACGATTCTTTCCGTGAGAAGCTCAGTTCCGCTTTGACACCTGACGACGCGGGCAAGAGAAGTAGGGTTGGTGTGGCTAGCCCTAGACGCAAGCGGAGAGAGGTAGGCGGGGAAGGAAGTGCTTCCGGAATGCTCGATTGAAGCTGAAAAGACTCCCTTCCCCCGAAGACATTCCCCTCGGCCCGTCATTCAGTTTCGTCAGGATGGAGATAGGGATACGGATGTCGGATGCCTCAGTGGATTCATATCCGTCGATTACTCAGATTCGTATGCCTATTTTGTTGATTACGATGCAGAGGGCACTTCTTCTATTCGACGATTCGTCAGTAGTCGAACTGGTTCACAACTCAATTTCCTTTTATTCGGTTCGGGAGGGCGTAGGTTCTCTGGGACTGGCTATTCTTGGTGAAATTCCAGTCAATCAGAAAGCTCGGAGTTGCAAGCTGCATGACAAAGGGGTTGCTGGTTTGGGCGTGATGGCTCTCGGCTTTCGTGACATTTCGTCTATGGCACATCGTACGTCGTATCCCGCACTTTTTATCCGTCATCCCGCAGCACTTTCTGTTGTGTAACTTCTCTTGTTGGTATCATGGATTTTCTTTTTTTTAGTAGTGCTGCGATTGACTTTTCTAAGCCGACGACTGAAGATTTGCAGTCGATTTCCCGAGAGCGAAGGTGAGGTTGATGATAATGAACACGTCGTGTTACTTGTATATCTAGTATGTCATGTTCGTCGTTTTCCGAAGAGAAGGAAAACTGCCTGAATTGACTTTTTCTCGTCGATCAGTGGCCTAGATTTGGTACTATGTCACGTTGAATGACGTTTGAAAACCATTTTTGCCAGATTTTTTTCGACGCTTATCCAGCCAATTGGAGTCGACGTTTTGCTCGAAACCAACCCGATTCCGACGGGATGCGATAGAGAATTCTTCATCGTCCTTTCCTGCCTACCCTTCTCCGCGAAAGAGGTTTTATCTTCGGGCGATCACGAAGATTTAGGCGGGCGTCGAAAGAGGGCGAACATGTCGACGTATCCGCCTGGGATCATGTCTTTGTCAGATTATTTGCAGGGATTCATATCATCTCTGGGTGAGATGCTTGTGCGTGCCCTTAGATAACTGGGGTGTGTCAAATGACCAGCAGCAGCAGCAACTAGGCCTTTTGTCTCAAGTATTTGGAGTACATTAGATACCATAAGAGAATCACGCTGGGTCGATTACATAGATGAGCTTTCTCTGCTCATTCCTATCGAACGATATATCTTCATTTAAACCGGAAGCATCCATATCTTTTATTATTACATTCATCCATATCTTTCGGTCTTCACTTCACTGTTTTAACTTGTTATATGTTGATATGCTTCGCTTATTGAACTAGTGTATTTATAGATTTATATCATACATGATCAAACCATCATAATCGATTTTTTTGCATTTTTTTATGAATATCCTCATTTATGACTTTATCTCAATTAGTATTACTGTACTTCCAATGAACCATACGCATCTCTGCTACACTTATCTTTTTTGAAGAACGTCTCTTCTTTTATTTTTTTGAGAATAACAATGTGTTATATACTACTCTCCCTGTTTCATTAACAAGAGGTAATGAAATTCTAATAATAGTTTATAGGTGGAGTGATAAGAGATTTCAGCATCAATCAGTTACTTTGATATGCAACTAGAATATATTTGAGCTTGGTTAACTCCAACAGTAGCCAGAATTCTATTTCTCATTCATCCACCAATTTACTTGTCAAGTAAAAACTATGCTGTCTATAATCTTTTACAAAATTCATCGATCCGACACGCGAATATGCATCCCATTTGGTGCTTCGACTCGTGGAAATCTCACCAGTTTGTCCCCTCCAACTTCCTCCCACCTGCAATCAAAACGTTTTGGACCATCTCAGAAAATTCTTGATCCTGTAACAATGCGTGTGTAACAAAATGCATACATACCTGTATCTTGTAACAAAATGGTGAAGAAAAATGGCCACCTCTGCGATTCCTAACTCCTTCCCCGGGCAAAATCTGCTGCCTCCTCCGAATGCAAAGTAGTACGGGTGGTCTGATTCCTGGTTCTGACCCTGTATTCAGTATTCAGTAATCGAATTTGTCATGCAAAATATGTTCTCTTGCTTAATTTCTTACCAGCCATCTCGATGGATTGAAGGTAAAAGGCTCCGTATACAGAATAGGATCGTAATTGCTCTCTCTCGTGTACACGTATATTTTCCACCCCTCTGGAATAACATATCCTGCCACAAGTTAAGAAGAAGAAGAAGAAGTATGCAACTTATTTCAGTGTTGGGGATTTTTCATATTTTTCATGCCACCACTGCAGTTTACCTTTCAGTTCAGTATCTTGAGTCGTCTTCCTCAATACTCCATTGACTATGGTGGCAAGTCTTGAAGTCTCGAAGATTACCTGCATCGGTTACAACACTCACTCCAAAATGACTCTGCTTTCAGTCTATGCAAGTGAATGAGATTGAGACTTACTGCACGAGTAAAGGTCATGGACTTGTAGTCATCCCAGTCAATTTCCTCATCAGGTAATTTTCGACTTCTTATCTCCATATGCTCATTCTACGAGTGCAAACGTTTAGATAAAATCAATACCGAAGAGAGAAGAAGGAACGTTCATGTCATTCTCTCACCAGTAATTCTTGCAGGACCAACGGGTGTTCGTGGAGGTACTTGACGGCCATCATTGAAGTGGTGGACACGGTCTCGAAGCCCGAATAGATGAGAGTGACGATGAGATCGATGAGCTGCTCATCAGTGAGATCAGCTTTACTGTCATCAGTGTTCATCAGCAGTTCATCAAGCATGTCGTTACTGGATGATATCTTAGAAGCTCTTCTCTCCTCGATAATTCTCCCAAGCATGTTAACGATCCTCTTCCTTGCCTGCAGAAGACATGACCGTCTAAAACAAATCAACCAGAGACCTTCAAAATGTTAGAGAGGCGAAAAATTACCTGCAGGCCTTGGTGATAGTTTGAGCCTGGCAAGTTAATGGGCAAGGAGAGACTTCCGATAACAAGCTTATTGATCTCACGCCGCAGGTCTTCAGAAAATGAACCATTTTCAATACCAGCAATCAGCATCAGCGATGAGAGCAACCACATCTAGCGTATGGAAAAAAAAATTGACTCAATATATAAACTGAACATATATGGTACTGAAATTTACTACTAACCAACCTCCTTGGTTCTCTCTTGGATATCGATGACATTGCCACTCCAGTGACTGAGGTGTGACCTCATGAACCGATCGATTTTGGTCAGGAGTTGTTGTCTGAGTATTGTGGGACTGATCAGTCCGAGCATGGCACTCCTCATTGCCTTATGAAGGGAGCCGCTTACGGCTGCAATGTTGCATTTGCCCAGGATATCCAGCATTGATTGAGGGTAGCCGGGAACAAAGCCTCTCCCTTCGTTCATTAGAATGTATCTGTTGATCTCTGGATCCATGGATACAACAGTTGGGGAGCCGAATATATGGGTCTTAAACAAACTCCCGTATCTGTGAATGGTTATACATGAAAAAAATGAATAAGTTATCATCAGTTGAATGGAGCTAAAAAAGCTACAAAACCAGCGAAAACTAAATTCTATCAAAAGCAAGAAACTTTCCGACATGAAAAGGTTTCGTCTCTCAAAAGGCATTATATAATTAAGCGTGAAGAGTGATCAACTGAACATAAACAAAGAAACAGGAAATATGTAACTTATATAAATCATGAACCATCAAACCGACAAAATAATCACCTTGCTCTTTGGTTCTTTAGAAAGCTCGGCCCTCGATTAAGAAACTCTGTGGTTTCACCGAACAATGGCCACCCCATAGTCCCCGGAGGGACTCCTTTCGTTCCATATCTACGTTCATTCCATTTAAGCAACCCGTCGCAAATGATCAAGAACACAAGACACAAGCCAATGAAAGCTCCCAAGGCCACCATTTCTCTTTCTTCAGTAAGATTTCAACCCACCCAAATGGTTTAGAAATGAGATGGGTTGTTGTTCATGTCTCTCTCTCTCTGTTCCTAATGCATGTCTATATATAGATCCCCCCCAAGCCAAAGCCTGCAGCTTAAAATACAAACTATCTCAAGGAAAATTTTCCTTTAGTCCCTAAATTTATGTTCAGGGGTTATATCCTATGTACTGTTATATTAAAACAGATGGATTAGAAATTAGAAGGTCCACGAACCCGGGATAGCAAACAAATTTTCCGACATGGTCAGTGCATATCTTTCACAGTTTCTGATCATCGGTACATTCTGTTGAACGCATGATCAAGAAGTTGGTCAGTAGATAGATTGTTCATAAACTACAAAAGGAGGAGCTTTAACATGTAAGAAGGATTAAAAAGATATACGGTGAATGAAGAAACAGTGGGCACCGATATGGGCCTGCACATGAATGTCCCTCCCTTGTAGTTCTCTGCATATCCTAAAATATGTGCTCAGTAAATTCCTCCATCTTGTTAAGGAGAGAGAAGCCGAGTGATCATAGATATCTAGCAAAATTAATACATAGATATGGTAGGATCTAGAGCCTACAACATTGGATTTGCTATAGGAAGCAGAGAATTGTCCCGATCAAGTCTTTGGATGGTGATTTGACGAACAAAGGTGGAGTATCTGCCTTTTTCTTTGCATATCCTAAAGTCATATATTCTTCCATAATAATGTAAATGCAGTCAGGCCACTGAATCTCTCCACCATGAATGCATCTGTATAATGTTTAAGAGATCGACTTTTTCTTGAAAAATAGATATAGAAAAAAAAAAAAAAAGAAAAAAAAAAAGGTTTTTTGAGAGTGAATTGCTTGGTGGATATGCATGAATTCAATGGATAAGGAGAGGAATATTGTTGCCCATGGATATCAAATATATATATGATTTTGTGTCCATAGGCTCAATTGCATGCATCTTATCTCAATGGACCATGTACAAGAACAACAAGCACTGCCCATGAAGATTCTAAAACTAAATGTTTAAACATGGTCCGAAGTAATTCACAATTTCGACCAATCCAGACTTGGCAAGACCAGCGGAGTAAGAATTAAAACTATATGATTTCATTGTTAGAAAAGTGTAGGGAAGAGATAAGGAATGCATTAAAATTAGGTACATTTGACAGATATTAAGGGATATTATGGTATCTTGTGATATTTCAAGGATTTAAAATATCACGATCTTAAAAAAAATTATGAATATTATAACTTTTTACAAGGCGTAGCCTGTTGCATCAAAGCATACAAAATGAAACATTACAGAAAAATACACGAAATATCAAGATCCTCGAGCCTCTGAACATGGCATCATCAAGTAAACGTAAGACGACACTGAGTGATCTCTTAAAACAAATGGCTATAGAAACAACAAATGGATACTTTAGAACAATACTTGGGACATGAAACGAGTCAGTACCGGCCGAATGGCGAAGTGATGGACATCTTTAGCACGCTACAAAAACAACTGAACAAGCGAAACCTTTTATATATGCTAGTAGAACAAAGTCCTTTGTACTCACATGATCTCACATTTCCAACTACATCGTCTTCTAGTTCAATAAGCAACACTCTCTAGCATACGAGACTGAGGCCTGCTGCAGAGACGTGGCCCTCTCCCTTGTCCTCTGTGTGCTTGGGCGAGGACCGTATCCTTTTGTCATACAGGAGAAATTCTAAATGAGCACGAAATTTGACTTTGTGAGCACCACTTTTTTTTTATTAACAAAATTATCCTCCATTCTAGTCTCATTTAAACACTTTACCGAATGTTTAGAGTGCAACGATGATGGAGTACAGAAAAACTAATCTCTTTTGGGCATTTTGTCGAACTTGTTGAGTGCATTAGTAAGGGACGATGGTGGGGAAATAGTGGAGGTTGTGCTTGGTGAGGGAGGCATAGGCTGATCTGTGGGGAAGACTGACTGACATGTCGGGTAGGTAATCTGGGAAAGGGGTGAGTGCTGGACCGAGCGGAGGAGGGAGCGAGCGGGAGAGAGCAAACAGCTAGCGAGCGAAGAAGAGCGATGAGGTGTGAAAGGATGCGGCTGAGAGGAAATGGGAAACATAGGTTTGAGAGATTAAAATTGGAAGAATATGGGTACTATTAAAATATGGATACCCACTAAGAAAAATCATCTTTTTTTTAATATAGATGTGGTGCTTACTAAGCAAACGGTGCTCACTAAGTCAAGTGGTGTGCTCGTTTAGAAGTTCCCGTAATACAGGTAGGAGAGCACATGGACTGGGCCGGCCAGTGGAGGTTATGGGGGCCCGATAGGCTGGGTCCAGTTGGTCCCATCCGTACACAAAAATTGGCTCAGGGATTTGGTTCGGACCCTATCACAGTTGTGCGAAGTGTGTGTGTATATAAAACTTTATATACAACGAAAGATACTTTTGTTATCCACAGTAGGTTACCTATGAGTATGCCAACTTTTATGTATATCAGGTCATCTATTGTATTTTATTGATTCTTAATTAACTGGCCAAAAAAGATGAAAACTTTATGTTATGACGTGTTCTAGAACGAAAAAGCAGTTGCAGCAGCAAGAAAGCCACATAGAGTTTGCCCTGCAGCATAAAAGTTGGTGGAGAAGTAAAATTTCATTAGTCTTGAAATGTCTAGAATTAAAGAAATATTAACGCTTTTGGCTTTTAATCTTGTGTTTCTTATGTTTTAAGTTGTTTGGGTGAAGATTGGCTATATATTGAACATGGTAACTATATAAATAGTTCATAACATGAGAAATTAGAGTACTTTGCTTAGTTTCTTTCTCATTACAGAAAGAGATATTGAACTATACCAAATTTTTTTAATAGCCTTTGAATAGGGATGTCTATCGTTACAGAAAAACAATTTAATTGTCAAGAGTGTTCTCCGCAAAATCCTTACTTTCTTCCATTGCCTTTGATTACAATAATTTCCAAGATTACAATACTTTTTCAAAGATTACAATACTTTTTCAAAGATTACAATGAAAGAGAACAATCGAAAATAAACGAGAGGATTTATATTACGTCACTCTTTTTTACAGAAGACACGGACTCTTATAGTAGTGATAGAATCCATCAAGAGCATGAAGTCTGTGAACTCCGTTGCTTTTACAGAAAACGTGGGTTCTTATAGTAGTGATAGAATTCATCAAAACCGTGAAGTCCATGGACTCCGTTGGCGATCCAACATTGATGGGAGTTAGGTAACAACAGTAGATCGCCATGTCTGCCAAATTTCTGGAACGCGCATAGGCATGTTAAATTGACCGAATTAACCATATTATATGCACTCAAGAGCTCGTTACTTATGCGCTTAAGAGTACATAACCTTCGGTTCCCCCAAAAGGTGACTTTCACAAAATGCCTCATAACGCCTATTTATAGGCATAAGTTGTGTGGATCATTTGCCTTATAGATAAGAATGAAAATATACTGTAATCCAATCTGATTTGGTTTAATGTATCTGGATCTGTTATGATCTTGTAGATTTATCAGAATTTCTAATTTGATGTGTTTAGTTATGATTTACAACAACAACAACAACAACTAAGTCTTTTATCCCAAGTATTTGGGGTAGGCTACATGAACCAAAAAAAAAAAAAAAATCACGCCGGATTGATCACTTTGATATTCCTTCTCCATTCATTTTTATCAAGTAATATCTCCTTATTTAAACCTCTAGACTCCATATCTTTGCGTATCATCTCCATCCATATTTTTTTCGCTCTTCCCTTCATTTTTTAAACTTGTCCTATATTGATAAACTCTCATTTTCGAACTGGTACACTTATAGGCCTACGTTGCACATGACCAAACCATCGTAAGCGATTTTCTCGTATCTTCTCATCGATGGGAGTTACACCTATCTTGGCACGAATATTTTCATTTCTTTCTTTATCTCTCCTAGTATAGCCGCACATCCAAAAGAGCATGCTCATCTCTGCTACACTTATTTTCTGTGAATGACGTTTCTTTATAACCCAACATTCTGTGCCATATAATAAAGTTGGTCTAATAGCAGTGCTATAAAATTTTCCTTTCAATCTTAACGGAATGTTACGGTCGCATAAAACTCCCATTAGCCTCCTCCATTTCAACCAGCCAGTTTGTATCATATAGTTAATATCATTATCGATCTCTCCATCATTCTGAATAATAGAACACAAATATCTAAAATGATTGCTCATTTGTATCTCTTACTTATCTAGTTTTACAGCATTATAGTTTATGATCCGTCGTTTACTAAATTTACACTTCATATACTCTGTTTTAGACCTACTCAATTTAAAACCTTTAGATTCTAATGTATACCTCTATAACTCTAATTTGGCATTTACCCCTGCTCTTGTCTCATCAACTAAGACAATATCATTAGCAAATAGCATATACTAAGGTATCTCATCCTGAATTACTTTAGTAAGCTTATCCATCACTATAACAAATAAGAATGGGCTCAATGCAGATTCTTGATGCAATCCAATTGTGATAAAAATATCACTTGTTAAACCACCACATTTTCTGACATTGGTCACTATTCCATCATACATGTCCTTAATTATGTCGATATATTTGATATGAACTCTTTTTTTCATCAGTGCCCACCAAAATATCTCTCGTGGAACTTTATCATAGGCTTTCTCTGGGTCAATAAATACCATATGCAATCTCTATTTCTCTCTCGGAATCGCTCTATAACTTGACTAAGTAAATGAATTGCTTCTGTCGTCGATCGCCCCGGCATAAATCCAAACTGGTTCTCCAATGTTTTAACAGTTTGTCGCAATTTATGTTCAATTACCCTTTCCCAAAACTTCATAGTGTGACACATGAGTTTTATTCCCCGATAGTTAGAACAATTCTGAATGTCGCCTTTATTCTTATACAGAGCTACTAAGATACTCATTCTCTATTCATTTGGTATTTTTTTAGTTTGCCAAATCTTGTTAAAAAGATTTGTTAGCCACCTCACACCAATCTCTTCAAGTATCTCCATACCTTTATAGGAATCTCATCTGGACCAACAGTTTTTTTTTATTTCATTCTCTTCAAAACCTCTTTTACTTCGAACTCTTTGATTATGCGCATAAAACTACGATTTATATCCTCACATTGAATAGTAAGATTTTCCAAATCTTAAGTAAAACTACCATTATATAATCTATCAAAATAATTTTTCCATTTTTCTTTAATTTCTTCGTCTCGAAGTAGAACCGTCTTATCCTCATCTTTTATATACTTCACAGTATATAAATTTTTAGATTTTCTCTTTTTTATTCAAGCAATTCTATATATATCCTTTTTTGTCTCTTTATTATCTAATTTCTTGTACACTTGTTTATATAATTTAGTTTTTTCATCCCGAACAACTTTCTTAGCCTCCTTCTTTACTAGTTTATACTTCTCAAAACTTATTCCATTATTATTATTATTATTATTTTTCAAATCTCTATAAAGGTCTCACTTAATCTTAATTACATTTTTTACCTCTTCATTCCACCATGATGTATGATTATGGTGGAGCATCACCCCTCGACTCACCAAATATATGTTTAACTATCATTTTAATGCAGCTACTCAAAATAAAGATCAAGCATGATTAGATAAGAATATCTAAATATAAACCAAATCCGATTATTTAATGCGATCCAACGGCTAGCCTCGCATATGGTTTTTTTTTTTTTTTTTTTTTTTACATTTGGCCATTCAACAACGAGTTGATGCATGAGTTGAATATTCCTCAAACAAATTTGGAGAAATGGAGATGCATTTGGTTCTCTGTCCCTAGTAAAATTTTCCCAGAAATATTATGGTTGATACTCAACAGTTTTAAATATTTATGAGCATTATGACTTATGGTTAGATGTCTGGATGATCAATTTGAATGACTCACAAACAGATCATGTACTATAATTTTCTTCTCTTGTGTGGGATACAAGCCTTTTAGGTACAAAAAACTATCTAATTCTCAATGTTTATTTGGAAGTAATAGGTCTATTTCAGCAGGAATAGCCATTTAACCAATATCTTGTCATCTTATTTATTTTATTTTATTTTTTTTGAAATAAAACGGTGGGTGTGATCCCTCCGTATTCCATTAAACAAGCTTAATATAATATTTTATAAAAGAAAGCTCTATATAAGCTCAACAAAGTACATCATAACTACTACATGTTACTCCATATTGGAGATCAAAATATATCATAATTAAACTACATCAAATCTAAAACATGTGGTGTCAAAGGTTTCCTACTTTGTATCCAAAACATGCCTTGAAGTTGAGGAAATTAACTCGAATATATTAAACTACAGTTAAGAATTTGCAATTCACTAGCTACAACTTAAACTATGGTTAAGAAAACTTTAAGGCCAAACCAAGCACAAATAAGTATTGCTAAGACCGAATTAAGAGCTTGTATAATTCAACGTACTTCTGGTGATACGAAAAGATACGAACGCTGCAGATATAAATGAAGACATAGTACTCAACAGGGATAAATAGAAAAGGATTTCTGGCGTACTTGGGATAAAAGCCTTAGTTGTCGTTGTTGTTATATAATGCAACATACTTTCTTGACTTTCTCTTCTACACACCACATCCAATTAGAGACCAAATGTCTTTGAAATCAGAAGGAAGAGTAGAAAAGATCATATGGGCCCCTTCTCTCTGTGAATCTCAGTTGAGAAGTTATTTTCTCAGATGGGGACTGTTTACTTGCTGCCAACTGTTCCTTCTTCTCAATCTTTTTGATAATATAACGTTCTTCCTATAGTTTTTCTATGTTTGGTTCCCGTTCAACTAGTTATTTGGTGACAGTTGAAGATCAGATGACCGTTGGATTGTATTTTTCAAATTTCCCGGGACCTTTTCTTCCACACCAAACACTTTGCTTCACAAAAGGGGAATTAAAATACAAGAAAGATATGTGAAAACGAGAGAATGCAGAAATAAATAAACCTGTTTGGTGAGCCATCGCTCCGATGGGAGATTTCTTATTCACTAATCTCCATAAAGACCCATAAGCCTTGAACTGCCCTGTGAAAGAGTAGCAGTACTAATATCAGTGATCCAATTGAGTTCAGAAAAAAAATGGAGCTCAAGAAACCAACAGACACGATAGCAATCTCAATCTTCATTGTTGTTGTGATGTTTTCTCGTGCAGGTTCTTGTTCAGCTTGTCAATCTGATCGATGGATTATGTTATGGTTTCAGTTTTAGTGACTATTTTTGTTTTGTGCTAATGCTATGCGGTTCTTGCAACAGTTGCATATGATCCGTTGGACCCAACGGGCAATATCACGATAAAATGGGATGTAGTGTCTTGGACCCCAGATGGCTATGTGGTGAGTCTACCAATTTTTTTTTTTTTCATGATCTACATATTCAAAAAAAAAAAAAAATGGCATACAATTACCTTTGATCCTCAGGCAGTGGTGACGATGAACAACTTCCAAATGTACCGGCACATCATGAGCCCAGGCTGGACCTTGGGCTGGACATGGGCTAAGAAGGAGGTTATCTGGTCCATGGTCGGAGCTCAGACCACCGAACAAGGAGACTGTTCCAAGTTCAAAGGCAACATCCCTCACTGCTGCAAGAAGAGCCCTCCGGTGGTCGACCTTCTCCCAGGTGTTCCATACAACCAGCAGATTGCAAATTGCTGCAAGGGAGGGGTGATCGCAGCATACGGCCAGGATCCGTCGGCCTCTGTTTCTGCCTTCCAGGTCAGTGTTGGCCTTGCTGGAACTTCCAACAAGACGGTGAAGCTGCCCACGAACTTCACACTGCTCGGTCCTGGACCAGGCTACACCTGCGGCCCGGCCAAGATAGTTCCATCGACCACTTTCCTAACCCCTGACCGTCGAAGGAAAACTCAAGCACTCAGTAAGACAACTTCATGCACCATTGACTGTACTGTACATCTCTTTTCCCACTGAAAGACTGTACTGAAGGGTTTGGTTCTCTGTGATCCTGCAGTGACATGGAACGTAACCTGCACATACTCGCAGTTTCTTGCGTCCAAGAACCCAAGTTGCTGTGTCTCCTTCTCATCCTTCTACAACGAAACCATAACGCCCTGTCCCAAATGTTCTTGTGGCTGCCGGCACAAGAACTGCATCAAGTATGCACAATCTCGTACAGTTTCTTGTTTTCCTTGATCAAGATACGAATTTTACCAACAATTTCATGACTGAAACTGCAGAAGTGATTCCAAGCTTCTGAGCGTGACTGGCGTCAACACCCCTAGGAAGGACAATGCTCCATTGCTGCAATGCACCCACCACATGTGCCCTATTCGCGTGCACTGGCACGTGAAGCTCAACTACAAGGACTACTGGCGGGTCAAGATCGCCATCACAAACTTCAACTACCGCCTGAACTACACGCAGTGGACCCTCGTTGTCCAGCACCCGAACCTGAACAATGTGACAGAGGTCTTCAGCTTCGATTACAAGCCCCTGGTTCCTTACCAGTCCATCAGTAAGTTCATGGTTCCTACCGTTTCCCTAAGAACAGTCACAGTTTCAGAACTTGACATGGATTGAGTTTGCAGATGACACTGGGATGTTCTACGGGATGAAGTTCTACAACGATCTGCTAATGGAGGCAGGAGCATTCGGAAACGTTCAGTCGGAGGTTCTTCTTCGAAAGGACCAGGAGACGTTCACGCTGAAGAAAGGATGGGCTTTTCCAAGGAAAGTCTACTACAATGGCGACGAATGCATGCTACCATCGCCTGACGACTACCCCCATCTCCCTAACTCTGCACCCGTGCGTGCCAGAACCATGGTAACTCCTTTTGCTGCCTCAGTGATCTTCCTGATACTTACAGTGTTATGGTAGAAACTTTTCTAAGTGTTTATTCGATTTTTTTTTTTTTGAGGGTTATGTAGATAAAAATTGGACTTCTTGATGTAGAAGTCTGATATTTTGTTCCTATGATGAATGAATTACAAGAAAGTTCTTTGCTTTCAGCTTTCAATTAAAAATAATAATTGAATTGTAACAATTCTAAGAACACAACTATAACGATAGACCTTCAACTACAAAATTGCATTCGAAGCCCTGCTTAATATTCACATAAGGAAATGCTAGATATGAATCTGGAATAGGCTCAATATTGTTTTGTGTTGCATAAATATAGCACCAACTCCCCCTCCCTCCTACAATCAACATGTAGAGAGAGTATAAAGAACAATGCATTACAACAAAGCTAACAGCTCAATATACCATGAATATACACAACTCCAACTTGACTTGTTCAGAGTGGAAATGACACCTGAACTCGCCTCCGTGTCAGGATATCAGACATCAACATTGTGAATTTAACGATTCGTCTACACGATCACTGGCATATTAATGCAAGCTATTATGTGTTTGCTATACTAAACTAGCAAACAAGCCAAAACTGCCCACAAGATCATAACTGGAAGTGAAGAGGTGATCAGGGTGGTCCGCGGGCTAGCATTGGGTAGCCACGGGTATGCATCCGGCGGGGGCATCACACAGTTATCACCATTGAAGTAGATGCGGCGAGGGAAGGCCCATCCCTTGTCAAAAGTGAAGGTCGCTTGGTCCTTCCGGAAAAGAAGTTCCGATTGCACGTTCCCAAAAGGGCCTGCCTCCATAAGCAAATCGTTGTAGTATTTAACTCCCCATAACATTGCAGTGTCATCTGAGAAATCAAAAAAATTATTAGTCATAAAAGTTAATACAACAATTGAGAGCTTTAGACACGGTTAATGAGTAACTCACTTATGGTTGAGTAAGGGTTCAAGGATTTGTAGTTGAAGCTAAAAATTTGAGTTAGATTGTCGAAATTAGGGTGCTGGACCACGAGGTTCCATTGGGTGTAGTTCATCCGGTAGTTGAAATTTGTTATCGTCACCTTCACTCTCCAATACTCCTTGTAGTTGAGTTTGACATGCCAATGCACTCGTATAGGACACATGTGAGATGTGCATTGAACCAAAGGCGTGAAGCTGCTCTTGCCAGGACCGTTGACAGCAGATGCCAAATAAGGCGAATCTCCCCTGTTTCATTAGATTAGAACATAGCACATCAGTTCCCGACTAGCATTTATTGCATAATAATGGAAATAGCAGATGAATGTTAGAGCTTACTCCACACAGCTTCCTGGGTTAGTTATATTGTTTTGGCATCCGCAAGTGCATGTCGGGCAGTTGACGATGGTATCGTTGTAGAAGGATGAAAGGGAGACGCAGCATGTGGGCGTCTTCTGAGAGAGAAATTGGGAGTATGTACATGTAACATTCCATGTCACTGCAGTGCAGGAAGTAGAAAACAGTTATCAATAAAATATAACTGTTGGAGTCAAGATTTCTTATCAAAAATCTAATTGCAAATAATTGGGAAATTTTTATGTTACAAATCAAGAAAGATAGAAGTTCTTTTTCCCTCTAAATTTCAGGAAAGTTTTGGGATCCTCACTAGTTGCAGCCCCTCAAGCATTTAGATTATCTCTTCAGTCAGCTAACCAACAGGAGGACGTAATTTTAATACATCACAACATCCAAAAGCACCATTAAGATTTTTAATTTATCATACATTCATAGCATGCATTAACTTGTATGAAAGCTTTTCGCAGTTTGGTATTTTCTGAAAGACTTGAGCCAAAATATTTTTGTATATTTAAGCAAGAACGAGTGGGCGATTGTCACCATTCTGATCTGCCTACAAATGTTTAAGGCAAAAGTGGGCATCATCTTCACACATCCAACACAAGCATGGATAGCATGAATTATATAAAGAAGTTCCAATGAGAAACCCAATGGTTTACGAAATTGTCTAGCATTATTCGTGTGACTAATAGGGTCAAACACATGAGGTTCCTGAGACAACCTAAATATAACACATCGTGTTTTGGCAAAATATCAGCACCTAAGCATTGAGCAAAGGTACAAGATAATGTGACTAATAGGATCAAACACATGAGGTTCCTGAGACAACCTAAATATAACACATTAATATAAGCACATCGTGTTTTGGCAAAATATCAGCACCTAAGCATTGAGCAAAGATACAAGATAAAGCTACTCTACGATCAATTCACAAGATTAAACCAAAGAAAACTTGCTATATCACTTACTTAGGGCCTGGGTGGTTCTCCTTCCGTCTTGTGTAGTAAATCTACTCGGTTTTACAATCTTAGCAATTCCACAAGTATACCCGGGCCCGGGGGCTCTGAGTGTGAAATTCTTCGGTAAACGTACAGTCTTGTTTGTCGTGCCTGCCGAACCCACACTTACCTGGAAAGAACTCGCAGCATTCGCTGGGTCCTGCGCCCACGAATTGATGACCCCTCCTTTGCAACAGTTGGCAATCTGCATGTTGTATGGAGTGCCTGGGAGGAGATCGATGACCGTCGGATCCTTCTTACAGCAATGAGGGATGTTGCTTTTATACTTGGAACAATCTCCCTGCTCAGTAGTTTGTGCACCAACCATGGACCAGATCACCTCCTTCTTCGCCCATGTCCATCCTAGTGTCCAGCCAGGAGTTTGTATATGACGATACTGTTGGAAATTGTACATGGTAACAACAGCCTAGAAAGGTTCATAACAAAAAATGAGAATTGATTTAATTTTACATCTAAAGATCTATAAATATATTGTGAAGATAGTCTTCTTATAAAGATGATAAAAATCTAATAGTATTACTGTTTTCAGTTCTACATACCAAGTTAATTGAACATGCTCATAACATTTATTTGGGCAATAACTATACTTACGACGTATCCGTCGGGTGTCCACTGCATGATATCCCATTTGATGGTAATGTTCCCATTCGGATCGAGTGAGTCATACGCTTCTGAGAGATCAAAATGAATGAGTTCTCAAATCAGATCACCAATTTGCATTAAAGATCTTACATGAATCTGTGTTTAAAGTGAAGTGTCAAGTGTTCTCTCAATGATTCAGAGGTCGAAAACTAAATCTAAGCAATGGCTACTCCAACTTTTACTGGTTTTAGTCTCAAGTTCCCTGAACTCTGAACTGAAATCTTTGTTTATTTAGCATCCAATGTCTGAGATCTAAACCTTATGAGGGAATTTTTAAAAGATAGAGATTCAATACTTTTGAGTTGATTGCAGTATGCAGTGAGATTCTCCTATTTTCTCCAAAAGATGTCACTTCTGCATAATTATTGAACAATTCACAACTTCACCACTAAAATCACTAAAAATTATGGGATTTTATGAAAAATCACCGCAGAATCAATTGAAATTAAGTGATAATTGTACTGTTGCATTAACAGTCGAATCTCACAAATTTCATCAAATTCGACAGAATGATAGCTAAAATCTTAACTAAAATGCTAAACCCAAGCGCAACTAACCAAATAAAAATAACTAAAAAGATCAAATTTTGATGAGATTGCAGCACAAATTAAATGTAAAGAGAAAGTGGGCACTTGCCTGTTGAGGTTATACTCGAGAAGACAACAAGAAACGCAATGGAAAAGGCCAAAGATGCAAACTTTGAGATGGACCTGCAGGTCTCAGTCTCCATTGCTGAGAGAGCTGAAGATCTTGGATCTTAACTCTTTGGCAATGGAGAGAGAGAGAGAGAGAGAGAGAGAGAGAGAGAGAAGCTAAGAATGAGTCCAAGCTTGCTTTTGTTTGGGTTTTTTAGAAAGAGAGAGAGAGAGCTGAATAAAGTGGATATTTATGGTGAGTTCTTGATAAAAATTGGATTTTTATCTCTCTCGTCTTCCTTGTGAACAGTCAAAAGATACCAGAGCTGAACTGTAAGCTACCAAGTGGGAGAGATGAAGTGACCAATTTATCCTTCTGATATCATCTAAATACTATTACAAGGGACAAAAAAAAAAAAAAAAAGGTACTTTGGTCACTTTGATCTAGCTAGAGGTGAGACTTTAATTGTTAAAAAATGGCATTGACATGGAGAGGTTACATTAACAGTGGCTGTCGAAACTGAGCAATCCAACATTCATGCTTGTGTTAGTAAATTATTTCTTAAAAATAGATATAACAAGAGATCATTAAGAAACAATCTATATATACTACAAGTTACTAACTTACTAATTCATATATATATATATATATATATATATATATATATATATATATATATATGAGAAAAATAGAAATGAGCTGACAGCTCACACAAGTTACCTAAGCTGTAATTCATTTCCACTATCTCCAGTAATCTTTTTTAAAAAATTTCTTTTGGATTTCACTCATACCCATTTTCTTGGGTTTTAGTTTTGATTTGAACCTTTATCAAATTAAAACAAAATTAACGATTTTCAATGAATAAAACATTTTGTATGCACTTGATGAAAGGGTAAATGAACTTTAAAACTTATGAAATTTAATCTGAAAGAAGTTAAGAAGGTAAAGATAGTATTTATTAAAAAAATTAAAGAAAAATTATTAGATTATTATAGTTTTGCTGCTAGTTCACGTAACTTTTTCTGAGCTGGCGGCTCACTTACAGTATTCCCTATATATATATATATATATATATATATATATATATATATATATATATATATATGATTGAGATATTCTCTCTAATCTTGAATAAGTAACATATCAATAGGCCAAAATTATATATTTTTTCGCCCCTGTCAACAAATTACAAATTTCAAACTTGGGCAAGCTTTTATAACGAAATTGATGTCAATTGATTTATCAATCTTAGCTAAAAAAAAAATTTGAATTTACAGGGGCAAAATGGAGATTTGCTGATCCTCTCCAGCTATCGTCAAGCGTCACAAGCAAGTTTATCTAGAGAGAGAGAGCGCCGACAGCGGCAGTTAGCACAATTGCAGCCAGCTTATAAACACACTAAAATTTTCTTTTACACCCAAATTCAGACCCCCTCACTGACATCTGGGACCCATTTACTCCCACTCAATTCCATTTTATTTCTGTATTTTTTATATATAATAGTGTCGGCAGAAGAATACTCCCTTGTTTTGTTCTCTATATCTTCATGCAATTCACGTTAGGAGTATTTACAGATATATCCCTTACATCTTTATAAATTATAATTTAGTCTTCAAATCTTCATATTTAGAATTTAGTCTCCAAATATTTTAAATTACTATAATTTAGTCCCTCAGTTTATATTTTGATCAGATTTTTCATTTTTACCCCTAATTTTCTTCATTTAATTTCCCTTCCCTCTTCCCCATCTCTTCTTAGTTCTTATTGAATTCCCCACTTGTTCTTCTCTTCTATCTCTCTGTTCATTTATTGGGTTCTTCCTCTCTATATTGAATCTAATGTATTATTCTTCACTAAACTTATTAAATATTTAAGTCTCAATATAAATTCATTTATTCAGTTCTCCCTCTCTATATTGGATAAATTCATTTATATGTTTAATACATTTAGTGCACTAAATAATATATTTGGTCTCAATTTTGAGAGGGAGAACCCAATAAATGAATAGAGATAGGAGAAGAAGAAGAAGAAGAAGAAGAGAACCCAATAAGAACTAAGAAGAGAGGGGGAAGAGAGAAAGAAAATTAAGTGAAAAAAATTAGGAGTAAAACGGAAAAATCAGACTAAAATATAAACTAAGGACTAAATTGTAGTAACTTAAAGGATTTGAAAGACTAAATCCTAAATATAAAGATATGAAGGACTAAATTATAATTTATAAAGATTTAAGCGACCCCTTCACTTTTAAGTTGAGCCGTCACTCTCACTGGTTCATCAAATTTTATCCATCAGCATCATATAATTATTGCTCTCTAACTTACCATTCATTTTGTTTAAAAAAATTATTGTTGTTACCATCATTTTTCGTAATTAATTATTATTATTGTAATGTTTGTCTAAATTTTGTCAAGGTTGAGTCTTTGGTCATATTTTGCATCCAGCTGCCACATGAAGAACAGCACTGAAACAGCTAGTTCCCAGGCAGTGGGAATCTTTCCATGAGAGAGAGAGAGAGAGAGAGAGATCAGCTGAGCCCCCCTGAACAGGAAACAGGCATACTTGCTTCATCTATCTTAATATTCTTGTATCCTTCAACAGAAGTCAGTGTAAGCTCTATATATACTTGTTTATTGAATAGATTAGACAGGAGATAGACCAAAAGAGTATCATCATCTTCATCAACAACAACAAAGCTATAGAGATCCTTCGAAGTACAACATTCGTACTTCCAAAAAGTTTTACATACAACTATATATGCATCTGCCAAGGTCTGCACTCTTTGAAACTAGCAGCAGAGATGAACAAATATTTTCATACTACCGTCAATATTTTTCCAATTTGTCGCAAGAAAGGATCAAAAAGGATTTTTCTGTAAAACTACTCTTGCTGTGCCGAATCTGCTCTTATTCACTAACCCTCTCAGAAGCCAAGTACAACAACGGCCTGATTCAAAATTCCTCCATCAACCAACACAGACACACATTCATATAGATGACCGTGCATGCACCTAGTAACTGTACCATTAGTCGCTGCAAGGAGCCAGCCGGCCGTCGCTATTGGTGACCAAGGGCTGATGCAGCTGGCTTGTCTAAGAACCACACCAACTTCCCTCCAGTTGGCTCAACAATCCCCGCTGGCACTGAGCAACCACTGCACCCCTCATGAGCGCTGTCATCCCCAATCGCAAGGCGCACTGCGCCAGCCTTGTCTTCGCCTGTGGCGACAATGGCAACATTGGAAGCCGAGTTGATGACGGGGAGGGTGAAGGTGATCCTCTCCGGTGGAGGGCTGGGGGAGTTGGTGATGTAGGTGACCCAATCCTCTCTCTGCTGGAGGGCCGGATGGCCAGGGAAGAGCGAAGCTATATGGCCATCAGCACCCATGCTGAGGAGTATGAGGTCCAACTTTGGGCAGTCGTTAGTCTCCGAGACGTCTACTGTTCGGACTTTGACAAGCTGGCGAATGACGAACTCGTACTCGCTTGCCGCCTCGTCCACTGTCACGTTGTCGTTGATGGAATGCACGTGGCTATTGAGAACCGACACCTGAGATACCAAGCAGATAGAATGGCTATGGTGAGACAATAAATATATACATATAGTTTCTCTTTATGTTCGGTAATGTGTTAAATGATCAGTAGCAAAATCAGTATATTTTCTACTGAGCTAAACAAATTTACTTATGAAACAAATAATATTATTTTCTCCGGACGAAAAATGTAAATCTCTCTATCAACAAATATGCTAAATATAATCTTTTTTTTCTTCTTATATATCAAAAACTTGGTAACTTCTTCGGAACTAATGTATCAGAATCTATAATACATTGGAGACGATTAGTTATACTCTGACAGATAAAGTTGCAGCTCTTGATAGATCACTTCAGTTTGATATACAAAGCAATTCTTTACTATAACAGAAATATCTGATTAAATTGAACCATATTGATTCCTAGAGAGAGTAACGCCCCCTATCAGAAATCTGGGTAGTGGAACCTATGATTTACCAACTGCCAAGTACGCTAATGATGTTAGAGTCCATGGACAATACTTCGACTCTCTGATTTTGCAAATATATATATGATGGTAATAGTTTTTGTAAAGCTCAAAAGAGGCACACAGGTAGCATTCAATGGTAGTCAATTGCGTTTTGAGTGTGTTCTTGTGTGTTGAGGGTGGAGGAGTGAGCGTAGCACCTAGCATGTGTATGTGCATGTGACATGCTTGATCAAATATAAGATTAAAAGAATAAAAAGGGTTAAAAATTTAAACCGTTATAAGGATCAATCTAATAATACGTCTTAAGGAGCAGCGATCCCAGGTCCCCTTCTGCAGGATTTTGAGTTGACGGTCGTATCATTCTAATCCGTCTAATAATTCATGCAACGAGTAACTACGATCTAAGTCAAATATGAATTTGATCCAATAGCCATATTTTTAAAATGTTGCGTTCGGGAGTCAAGTCAGATTGCAACATTGATGCAATTTCAGATAATGTAGTAGCCAAAGACCTCACCAGGACATCAAGCTGACTTCTCTCGAGCATTATGCTTAGCATTTGCGTTCCTCGACCATTAGGCCCCCTCTTATACCTACAAAAATGGCCATACACCTACCACTTATTGCTTCTATTGATCCGCAACTACCCCACCATAAATTGAGATCTCGATCTTTTCTTCTACTTCTGAGAGCTGTATATCTGCCTTGTCTTTGATCGCAACCATCTTCCGTGCCCTCCTCCTAACCATCTCTCTTGATTGCTAACATTCATTCCATTTTGCCTGCCCTTAGAAAAGGTAACTGAATGCGTAGGTTTCCATAAACTGATCGGGTTAGGACAAAATTCCTAGGTTTACAAAAACTGTCCTTTATTTAGATCGTTTTAGTTTCCAAAGTGGACATGTCAAATTTAGAAGTAGAAAGCAGAAGCAGGACTTGCATCAAAGGTCAATGCCAAGGATGCTAATTGCACCTAATATCGCGCCAAAAACCATGCATTATGATCACTGTCTTGCACTGTGATTTCACTTTATCCAATCTACCAGTATTACCAGGACACTCCCTTTCTTCCAAATGTTGTCTATTTTAAGTGATTGGCAAGTGGGGACGATAAATGGCGTGGATTAATTTGGGATTAGGATTAGTTTTATCAATCTTTTAAGTCTATTTGAGATTTCTATTTAGAGTTTGATTATGATTTGCATTTTTACTTGGTTTTGGTTTATTTGCATGTGTTGTGCAAATAGATAGTTACGCATACGTGCGTGCGTGCGTGCGGCTTGTAAACTTAGACTTTTTTTTATTTTAATCTTACTTGTGCCTATGTGTACTTATACAACAATGCCTCTCTGTCCCCATGTGTGGCTCCCCTAAACTTGGGATGAGTCTAACTCAGTGCGCATGTATATATTTTGTGCATCTCTATCATATCCTACTCTTTGAAAGTTGCATGTTGAATGAACATTTGAGACACTTGTCCCACGTCCAGGTAACATTGCTTTATGTATGTTCGTCGCAAAATTCTTACTTCCTTTCATTGAATATTTCGATTACAATGAAAAAGAACAATAGAAAAACAAACGAGAGGATTTATATTTTATCGTTCTCTTTTACAATATTTATGGGTTCTAGTACTCTCTTTCATTGTAATCGAAATATTTAATCGAAGGAAATAAGAATTTTGCGACGAACAAACTGACGATCACAGGAGGAGACGTCTCTTTTACTAAAAAAGAGATCATGACGCAATCTGATGTGGAAACGATCGAATCGGTTGTTGATATGCCTATCGTGGAAATCAACCAGCAGAAATACGATCTGGATCAGGTAACCTGACCGAAACGCGGTGCTATCGCTGCGTGAGCTCCAATACCCGTAAATCAGGTAATAAAAAATCCACCGTTAAATAGGGACCCATGGAGCCCGTGGCCATAGAGCCAATGCTTGGCAGAAAACCCTAACAAAGGAAGGACTCATTGCTGCCGGAGAAGGCCCAGAAACTGGTTTGACCAAAACTCAACTCCGCAATCGAAATCGTCGAGTAAGGCGGAGAGCTCTCAAAGCCTGCGTTAAACATGAGGCTAACGAAGTGGCTGTTTGCCCGAAAAATTGAATCTTCCTTTATATGCCAATTTAATTTTGAATTACAACAATAAAAGAAAAATTACAAAATAGAAAATCGAGATTACAAGAATGGGGATCGATTGATTTCGATTCCCCTTTATTTTTATGGGTCTGGCAGCGGTGGAGCTTTGTTTCTGTACTCCGTTGACGATCCGATCTCTCTGAATTGCGGAACTCCTCTCTGGATTTTTGGACTCTGGAAAATTGGACTCTTCCCCAAAGAATCTCCCAACTCTGCCCCGATTCAAAAGTCCAAAAGTCAAAAGTCCTCTCTCCCGTTAAATTCATGTATTTTATAAACCGAAGAAGCTCGAAATCCGGCTCAATTCTCTCCTGAAAAAGCGGATCACGGATTATCAGGAAAATAAAATAGGAAATAAAACAACGGGAAAACAACGAAAAACAACCCGCGGGTGGCAACCCGCGGGAATCCTCCCGCGGGTGGCAACTCGCGGGGGTTCCCGCGGGTTGCAACCCGCGGGTGTGCCCACTTAGCAAAAATGATTTTTTTTTTTTTTTTTTTTTTTTTTTGTATCTACATAACCCCCTCCAAAGTTTTCGAAGTTCTATATTGAACCGTACTGAATTTCGAAATACTTTGGATTCTTTAATTTTGGTTATAAACCTTTTAAAAGATTTGATCGATAGAGATAACTGTTAATATATTTATTTATTCCATAACAAGCAGAGGTATGATTTTAACGTACTCATTAGAGGACAAGCAGAGGTATAATGTTAACGTGCTTATTTTAGGTCAAGCAGAGGTATAATATTAACGTGCTTATTTTAATCCTAACCGTTCAGTGACATCTAGTATGACGAATCAGGAAAAGACAGAGGTGACATTAAAACGTGTCTTGGAGCTTAACCTATTCAGAGGATCTGGTCGTGATAGGGACAAGCTGGCTAAACAGAGGTGACGGTTAACGTATTTAGTTTTGGAATCGGACTATCAGAGGTAACTGTTAACTTGATAGGGAGATGATTTTCGTCAGAGGTGATTTTCAACTTAACGATATCTAAAGCACGTTCATCAGAGGTTGTAATGTTGGACTTGATGAAGTGTGAATTTTCTTTTCTGTCAGAGGTGAAATCTTAACGTGACAGGGGATCGATTTAATTAGGATTTTATCTCTTTTGATTTTGAATTATGATGTCAGAGGTATGATTTTAACTTGACTAATATTTTGGAGTGTCGCTTGCTCTGTCGGAGCAAAATGACAAGAAAAGTTTTGCTGTCAGAGGTGAAATCTTAACGTGACAGGAGATTTATCTGATTAGGATTTTTAGCAAACCCCCAGCTATCAACGGGTTTGATTTACCTTTACCAACTACCGTTTGAGTCGGGCTAGCCATGCTATTCCCCTCAGCATGATGAGTTGTCGAGAATTTCGTTTGGGCTTAAATGCCAAACTTTTCCTCTTCCCTTTGCCTTAGCAGCTTAGAGCAGTGATATATTCTTATATTCGGATAAGAATACTATTGTGACAGATTTGTCGTGGGATTTTTAGCAAACCCCCAGCTATCAACGGGTTTGATTTTGCCTTTACCAACTACCGTTTGAGTTGGGCTAGCCATGCTATTATCCTCAGCATAGTGAGTTGTCGAGGGTTTCGTTTGGGTTTAAATACCAAACTTTTCCTCTTCCCTTTGCCTTAGCGGCGTTGGGCAATTCATACTTTTACCCCCAGTATGGTGGGGTTGGCGAGAAATTTATTCTCTCCCCGTAGCCTTGTCGGCGTTGGGTAATTCATACTTTTTACCCCCAGTATGGTGGGGTTGACGAGAAATTTATTATCTTCCCGTAGCCTTAGCGGCGTTGGGCAATTCATACTTTTTACCCCCAGTATGGTGGGGTTGACGAGAAATCTATTCTCTCCCCGTAGCTTTAGCGGCGTTGGACAATTCATACTTTTTACCCCCAGTATGATGGGGTTGACGAGAAATTTATTCTCTCCCCGTAGCCTTGTCGGCGTTGGGTAATTCATACTTTTTACCCCAGTATGGTGGGGTTGGCGAGAAATTTATTCTCTCCCCGTAGCCTTGTCGGCGTTGGGTAATTCATACTTTTTACCCCCAGTATGGTGGGGTTGGCGAGAAATTTATTCTCTTCCCGTAGCCTTAGCGGCGTTGGGCAATTCATACTTTTTACCCCCAGTATGGTGGGGTTGGCGAGAAATTTATTCTCTTCCCGTAGCCTTAGCGGCGTTGGGCAATTCATACTTTTTACCCCCAGTATGATGGGGTTGACGAGAAATTTATTCTCTCCCCGTAGCCTTGTCGGCGTTGGGCAATTCATACTTTTTACCCCCAGTATGGTGGGGTTGGCGAGAAATCTATTCTCTTCCCGTAGCTTTAGCGGCGTTGGGTGGTTCATACTTATTACCCCCAGTATGATGGGGTTGGCGAGAAATTTATTCTCTCCCCGTAGCCTTGTCGGCGTTGGGTAATTCATACTTCTTACCCCCAGTATGGTGGGGTTGGCGAGAAATTTATTCTCTTCCCGTAGCCTTATCGGCGTTGGGCGGTTCATCAATTTTTTTTTTTTATTTATTTTATATATACATTTTTATTTCTTTATCTCTCTTTTTTTTGGTTTGCAATGATGTCCTTTTTTTTTTTTTTTAGGTGATGACGCCTAGCATTTTATTTTTTATTATTTATTTATTTATTTATTTTGGTAAGCGATGAGGCCTTGCAAATATATTTTTATTTATTATTATTTTTGTGTTTATTTTTATTTATTTACTTTTTTTTTGTTTATATTTTTATATATTTTTTAATATTTTTTTATTTTTTTATTTTAATTAATTTTTTTTTATTTTATTTATTTATTTTTTTGGCATCCGCGGGTGCATCCGTTGGATACAACCCATGGGTAGAGTACTCATACTGCATTTTTTTTTTCCTTTTTTTTTAATATTTATTATTTTTTTTAACTTTGTCAATTTTTTGTAGGCGATAACACCCTTTCCTCTTTTTTTTTTTATATTAATATTATTTTTATTCTTTATTTTTTTTTTGTGCGGGAGAGAGGGAGAAAAGTGCGGGTGACCCAGATGGGTCCCACCCATCTGTGGGTTGCGTCCCGCGCCCGCACTTCCATCTGCGGGTTGTGTCCCGCGCTTCCATATGTGGGTTGCGTCCATGTGGGTCCCAAGATTCCATCTGCGGGTTGCATTCCGCGCTTCCATATGCGGGTTGCGTCCACGCGGGTCCCAAGATTCCATCTGCGGGTTGCATCCCGCGCTTCCATATGCGGGTTGCGTCCACGCGGGTCCCAAGATTCCATCTGCGGGTTGCATCCCGTGCTTCCATATGCGGGTTGCGTCCACGCGGGTCCCAAGATTCCATCTGCGGGTTGCATCCTAGAGTTGTATCCAGTCTTGTCAATTTTTTTTTTGGGCGATAACGCCTCAAATTTTTTTTTTTTTTTTTTTTGACAGACGATGACGTCTTGTCATGTTTTTTTTGGGCGATGACGCCTCAAAATTTTTTTTTTTTTTTTTTTTTGACAGACGATGACGTCTTGTCATTTTTTTTTTGGGCGATGACGCCTCAATTTTTTTTTTTTATGGGCGATGACGCCTCATAATTTTTTTTTTTTTTTTTTTGATAGACGATGACGTCTTGTCAATTTTGGTGGGCGATGACGCCTCACATTTATTTATCGTTACCCGGCGATGACGCCTAGGCTCCGAAAAAAAAAAAAAAAAAAATTTAAAGATTGGATTGCGCCGCCCAAACTCCCACTGTGGTCGCCAATTCTTGTTTGCCCGAAAAATTGAATCTTCCTTTATATGCCAATTTAATTTTGAATTACAACAATAAAAGAAAAATTACAAAATAGAAAATCGAGATTACAAGAATGGGGATCGATTGATTTCGATTCCCCTTTATTTTTGTGGGTCTGGCAGCGGTGGAGCTTTGTTTCTGTACTCCGTTGACGATCCGATCTCTCTGAATTGCGGAACTCCTCTCTGGATTTTTGGACTCTGGAAAATTGGACTCTTCCCCAAAGAATCTCCCAACTCTGCCCCGATTCAAAAGTCCAAAAGTCAAAAGTCCTCTCTCCCGTTAAATTCATGTATTTTATAAACCGAAGAAGCTCGAAATCCGGCTCAATTCTCTCCTGAAAAAGCGGATCACGGATTATCAGGAAAATAAAATAGGAAATAAAACAACGGGAAAACAACGAAAAACAACCCGCGGGTGGCAACCCGCGGGATCGCCCCGCGGGTTGCCACCCGCGGGAATCCTCCCGCGGGTGGCAACTCGCGGGGGTTCCCGCAGGTTGCAACCAGCGGGTGCTCCCGCGGTGCACCCGCGGGTGCAACCCGCGGGTGTGCCCACTTAGCAAAAATGATTTTTTTTTTTTTTTTTTTTTTTGTATCTACAGTGGCAGAACGCGAGGCTATTGCACCCCGCAAACTGGTTTGCATTAATCGCAAGACCAGTCAAGATCGCATTAAATGCGAACTTATGACTAAACCAGCGTGTGATTCTCCACGCGAGGCTACTGTTTCTGAATTTAAAACCAGAAAAATTAACACAACCCACGTAAAACGCGAGGATAACTTTATGACAGAGCCAGCGTGTGATGGAGACTCTCCACGCGAGGCTATTGAATTTCAAAAGAAAACTGAGCCAAGCGTAAATCGCGAATTTGTAAAACTTGCGTTAATCGCAAGGTTTGTTACGATCGCATTAATCGCGAAGATAAACTCACGTGTGATTTTCCACGCGAAATTATCAACTTTAAACTTGAGCCAAGCGTTAATCGCGAAACCAAGGATTCTTGCGTTAATCGCAAATCTAAGCCAGCGTGTGATTTTCCACGCGAGCCTAAGCAAAAGTCTGAAGATGAATTTTTTCAGAAACGTCAAATCAGTGTAAAACACGAGATTAGCGTAAAACGCGAAGCTATTTCCCAGTTTCGCATAAATGCTTCAAAACGCGAAGCTAACATTCAGCTCCGCATAAAACAGCCTGAATATAGAATCAAACCTGATAATTGAATTACTGGACAACAATTCGACACTATTAACTCTGAGAAACTTTAGTGGGTCTCTGGACCCTCTCAACAACCAGGTGGGTCCCATGATTTTGAATCCATGGCCACCAACCTCAGAGAATACTTAATAAAGAAGAGAAGTGCAACTCAAGTCCAACCAAATTCAACTTGCCATTGTGAGCAGCTCATAACAGCAGTATCCGCCGTATTGGATAATTGTTGCTGCGGCAAGAAGAGAGTATCAGTGCTTGACAGGATAACCGAGTCAGACCAAACCACTTCAAAAAGAACAAAAAATAATCTCAGGGACAAAATAAAAGAAAAAAAATGAAAAGCGGTAACCTCAAATATGATTGGCAAAGGTAAAAAAGTCATAAAAAGGGAGGATGAGTCAAATGCAGGTGATGAACAACTCCATCACTCCACCCGGTTCAAATCAGGTGCCGTTCCCCCTCGAAATTACAAGAAACTTTTAAAAGGTTCCTGTGATGACGATAGCGGCAACTCGGCTATAGCCTCACCTCGCTCTTATGCATCTTTCCGACCGCGAAAGTCAGTGTCGCACATGGTAGATAGAACCAATGATATTGATCAAAGATTAGAAGCACACGAGCAGGTGTTTTGAGATCAACAAAAAACTATCGAAGATCTCAAGATGATGTTCTTGAAGATAGTTGAGAACACTCAGAAAATAGTCGAAAATAGAGCGAAAATTTCTTTCTCGGAAACACCACCAAAGAAAAACGAGGAGATACCGTTTAAAATGAATGAAGACAATAAGGAAGAAAAGGCTTATTCGATGCATGAGGAGGATGGCAAGTATTCTTTCCATGATCCTCATGAAAAAAAATCGAGAAATTACAAAGCCAATTGGACGCTCTGATATACAAAAAAGAATTAAAAGAATCGAGAGTTTCGAGACCATACCCGCTTGAGTGAGATTTCGCACCATACCTGGAAAAATACAAACCTCTCAAGTTAGAGTCATATAACGGGAAGGGGTCCCCAAGACCACACTTATATTATTTCTTATCACATGCAGGTCATCTAATGGGAAATGATCTCATAATAACCAAAGTATTTGTGAACACTCTACAAGAATATGCTTTTACATAGTTTATACAGTTGCTCCCAGAGACAATTAATACTTGGAACGATGTCGAGAAGTAGTTCTTGGTACGTTTCTTTGAAAATGATACCGAAATATCGGTTCATTCCCTCCTTGCAACGAAATAAGGAGAAGAAGAAACAGTTAAGAGTTTTATTGAACGCTTCAGGGAAAAATCCGTGTATTGTCAATACGGTATGACCCAGGAAATCCTGGTGGAAACCTGTAAGTATAATTTCAGGACCGGTATACTGATAAGAATGGAAGCTGTAGAGTCCAAGAACTGGAAAAACCTGTTAAAACAGGGAGAGCATGCAGAAGATATAATTTGTCGGATTAAGGAATCTCGTGGAACGAGAAACTCTATAAATAACAGGCCATATCCACAGAATTTTAAAAATAAGAGAAGGCTGTAATGGCGTCAGTTGTAGATCCGAAACCAAAACCTCAGAATCCGAGAGATGCAGGTCAAAATAGGCCCCGACAAGATAGAACTTATATATTCAAGACTGAGCAAATAGGTACTCTGTTCCATCTCCTTTCCAAAAAGAGCATACTGAAACTTCCGGAAAATGAAAAATCGAAAGACGCTGGTAAAACCAACAATCCTAACTATTGCGCCTGTACCATCAGAACGTCAAACACCCAACTAAGAATTGCTATCCTCTTAAGAATCGAATTCAGGCATTGATAGGAGTCAGAGTTCTCATCCTTACAGAGGAACAGAAGAGAATTTCTGCAAATATTGCAACTTTGGTGGTAGGAACCAATGAGTTTCATGGTGGTAGTAACCAATGAGTTTCCTGCCAGAGCGACCCCTGTACTAGTAAGGAAGCCAATATCGATACCAAGCACGGGCAGCCTGCATTTGCAAGCCAGCATTTGCAAGCTGGCCCCTGGGGTATGCTCCGAAACATAGCTGCGACCGAGTCGTTCTCATTTGCTAGCAGCCGGATTGGGCTAGGGGTGTCGAAGACATTGACGGTGATAAGTATCATGTTGCTTCTGCACTCCTACTAGCCATTGGAATAACTAATTGAGTGCCATAAATAAAAAATTTTGTTGCCCAATGCTGTTAAAGCGGCGGGAAGAGGAGATCAAATTCCTCGCCAACCCTGTCATACTGGGGGTAAAAGTATGAAATCAACCGTCCAATACTATTAAAGCGGCGGAAAGAAAAGATCAAATTCCTCACCAATCCTATCATACTGGGGGTAAAAGTATGAATCAACTACCCAATACTGTTAAAGGCAAAGCGGAGAGGAAATCAATTCATCAACAACTCATCATGCTGAGGGGAATAGTATGGCTAGCTCAACGCAAACGGCGATTGGTAAAGGCTAATCAAATCCGTTGATAACTGGGGTTTGCTAAAAATCCCATAAACTCTGCTATATTAAGTTCCTACCTCTGATAGCGAGATGTAATTCAAGTTATGCGAGAGAACCTTGAACCACCTCCATCAAAGTTTCAAGCATGTGCGATTAGCCACCTCTGCCAAATTTCTTGATGTTAAACTGATCACCAAATTGAAGATCCAAAGTATTTCAAAATTTGCTAAGTCATAGGTCATTTTGAAAACTTTGGAGGGGATTCTGTTAGTGGTAAAAATTTCCAAATAAAAAAAAATACTCCGCAGAACGCGGAGCTAATTTCGTAGCTCCGCGTCTGGCCAGAAGACTAGCCTCGCGTTGAGTAAAACGCGGAGCTAAATCTATAGCTCCGCGTTCAGAGTATTTAACTCCGCGTGAGCAGATTCTTAGAATCTTAAATTGATTGTGATTGGGATTTGAGTTTATCCAATATCCGAATTAAGTCCAATCAGAATCTTAAATTGATTGTGATTGAGATTTGGGCTTATCCAATACCCAAATTGAGTACAATCAGAATCCAAATTCAAGAGATTTTAATAAAAACTAAGATAATTGATTAGAATTCTTGATGAATACAAAAACCTTTTATTCCTATTCCTATGGAAATATTCTATTCTTATTCCTATGGAAACTCTCATAACCAACCAAAGTCTATAAATACCCTTTTTGAGGAAACTTTAGGGATCCATCGATGATCATCAATCTTCAATCTTTTTGAGATCATCATCAGATCTTTAATCTTAGAGATCGATCATTATCAAATCTTTAATTTTAAAGATCGATCTTTAATAGATTTTTAATTGATCTTAGAGCTTTTTGGATCTTTTATAGAGTTCAAGTTACACGTGAGAACCTTGAATTCATTGGACCAGCAGAGAAAGAAGCTAAGGTCGGCCGTCATCTTCATCGAGTAGAAGATTTTCATGTCAAATCATCAAAAAAAGCTACTTGATAGATCCCATCGCCACATAGAGCCCACAATTCATTGTAAAAGAGAGTGATAATCTATAAATCCTTTCATTTGTTTTTCTATTGTTCTCTTTCATTGTAATTAAGTTATTCAATGGAAGGAAGCAAGAATTTTGCAATGAGCAATGCCATATCAAGTCCTTAACATCAATCTCGTGTTGCAAGCACACAGTGTTCCCGCAATTAAGGATAATGGGCGCTATACCAATTTCATTCGAATCCAAGCAATAGATCACTCCTGAATCTGTCCCAATATCATTCTAAATAGTAAGTAGAATTACAAAAACTGGACCATACAAGTGGGAATCTTCTTTTGGAGTGTTTGACTTCTCGGTTTTCTTACTATCGCTATAGTCCCATAGGTAGATGGTTACAATATACAAAGTGATCTTATCTCACGCATAGGAAAATTATCCTAATTTCCAACTTGAGAAGACCCCTAATTTAGTTGGTTTGTAATGTACATCCTAGCTTATAAAGCAAATTAAAGTTTCTCTTTTAGTTGTGCCCTTAGAACTTAATTAAGATGAAATACATGTCATGACACTAAATCACTAGTCCACACATTGAGGTTACTTCCCTTCCACGATGGTAATATGACAGCAATAAGAGTTTATTCGACATGGAATGGGACGTTAGACATGACATTTGTCAAAAATCCATACACGGGTACATATGCATATTCTGATCATATGCATATGACTGATATAATACATGTGTTAAGTTGCTAGTCATGTAAGAAAGAATCAAAAATGATTTATAAAACAGTTGGTTTTTGTACACAGGTCATGCACCTCATGGCATGGACCATGGTTCTTATACATATTTTACGATGAATAGCAGTTAACACATTTGTATTTGACGAACATGAACGTGTGTGTATAATCCAGACACGCTAATTTTTCATTAGGCAAAATGCGCTGCATATCATAATAATATGACGGCAAAAAAGTAGGAGAAGCACCCTGCATCAACTATTGAGCAACAAAAAAGATGGTATAAATTCTATATACCTTTGAAAGGAACCCATCCTTTGTCAGCTTGTAGTTGCTATCCGCATGATTCTTTGCTACTGCACGCTCATCGGCCCAAAACACATACCATTTTGTCCAATCCACGGTTTTGGTGTAAGGAGCTTCACAAAGTTTCCTGCTTTCACATAAAGTTCATCTCGAAAAAATTAGGAAAAGAGGTGAACATTCAAGAAAAAGAAAATAGCAAAGAAACTGCATTCACAGTTTTGTCACCCTACAGAACGCGATAATAAATTCTGTAAATCTTTTTTCCGATTGATTTTAGTGAAAATGATACAGAAGTATCGGAACTCCTCACTTCCTCCTTACTAAAAATAAAAAAACCGTAAGGAGAAGATTATTTACCCCAGTAAGCTGATGAGTGAACCTCCAGTTAAAGCAATGGTAAAAACTCCTCTTTCCTTAACTGAAATCTCGGAGAGCTGCGATATATACTCTGCTAAGTCAGTGGCCAGCTCATCTAAACTTTCAAAAATTCGTGATTCTCTTCTGCTCTTGGGATCACCAGTTGCCGCCATTGAACAGATCACTACAGTCTAGTTTAACCTGCAGAAAATATAATATGTATATTAAGTCATCAATGAAACATGAACAACTAAAATTACCTGCTTGAAAGACTGAAACTAAAGAATAAGCGTAATCTGAAAGCATGAAGGAACATTTGAAATTGGCTAAGATCTGATATTTATCCTAAGATTTGAGCCATAAGGATAAGCAAAATGAAGTAAAGTTCACGGATGAAGCTTAATCCTAATATATATGTTTCGAAACATCACCTAATGCTTGTTTTGGTAGATAAAGTTATTGATTGAGAAAGATAACAGTTTGCAGCCCAAATTCAAGTTTATGAATTAAAATTAGCCGAAATTCATTACTAAAGACAAACAAACCAGGCTTATGCAAACAAAAACCATGACTGTGCGGTCAAGAGAATATCAGCCATTACTCAAAGATCAAGTTCAAACATAAGGAAAGCAAATCAGAATCCAAACTTTAAATTGAAAGATACTTACATTTCTCCCTCCACCGAAAACAAAGGAGGCAAAAATAAAAATAAACTAGTACTTAATCTATAAACTTTGCAACAAGACTTGAAACTTCAACCCGTAACCCAAAAAAATGGGTGTCAAACAAGCAATTAGCTCATGAAAATTATGAGGATGAGCTTATCGTTCAGCTGAATAACAAAATGCTTCAATGAAACCATTACCAATCACAACGAGAACAATACTCCCTGATCATTTTTTCCAAACTTCAACAACAACAACTTAGCCTTTTATCCCAAGTATTTGGGTAGGCTACATGAACAAAAAAAAAAAGAATCACGTCAGATCAATCACTTTGATATTCCTTCTCCATTTATTTCTATCAAGTAATATCTCCTTATTTAAACCTCTAGACTCCATATCTTTGTGTATCATCTCCATCCATATTTTCTTTTAACTTGTCCTACATTGATAAACTCTCTCTTCGAACTAGTACACTTGTAGGCCTACGTTGCACATGACCAAACTATCGTAAGCGATTTTCTCACATCTTCTCATCGATGGGAGCTACACCTAACTTAGCATGAATATCTTCATTTCTCACTTTATCTCTCCTAGTGTTGCCGCATATCCAACAGAGCATGCGCATCTTTGCTACACTTATCTTTTATGAATGACGTTTCTTTATAGCTCAACATTCCGTGCCATATAATAAAGCTGGCCTAATAGCAGTCCTATAAAATTTTCCTTTCAATCTTAACGGAATGTTACGGTTGTATAAAACTCCCGTTACTCTCCTCCATTTCAACCAGCCAGCTTGTATTCTATAGTTAACATTATTATCGATCTCTCCATCATTCTGAATAATAGAATCAAAATATCTAAATTGACTGCTCATTTGTATCTCTAGTAACAGCACAAAAGGAATCATGATGATAGAACAAAGGAATCATATGTACACTTCAATGTTGCCACCAAATGATAGGATAGAAATTTGAAATGCAAGAGCAACAAAGCAAATTCGGAAAAAAGACTTCATTCAGACTCAAGATGAAGGAGGATGCCTGGACGGCCAACACAAATTTAGCTGAACTAGAAGAGGAATTCCGAGAAGAAGAGATTAGGAAAGCTATTTGGGGGCTAGGTCCCGATAAGGCACCGGGTCCAAATGGATTCCCCACTTTCTTCTATAGAACTTTCTGGACGGAAGTAAAGTATAATCTAAAACGGATGCTCGATGAGGTTTATTTGGGCGTGGCTAGATTGGATAGGATCAACTACTCGATGGTCACGCTTATCCCCAAGAAGGAGCATGCGGAACACATTGGAGACTATAGGCCAATTGCTTTACTTAATTGCTCACTCAAAATCGTTGCCAAGATGTTAGCCAACCGTATAGCACCTAAACTGCAGTAGCTGATAGGTAACTACCAGACTGGCTATATTACGGGTTGGAACATTTTGGAGGGCGTGGCGACGGCCTATGAAGTGATCTATCAGGTCAATAAGACCGGATCGGGAGGTTACCTATTGAAACTGGACTTTGAAAAAGCATATGACATGGTAAATTGGGACTGCTTATTGGAAATTTTACGCCTACGCGGCTTTGGTGAAAGGTGGATTCTGTGGGTAGAAAAATGGCTTTCTTCAGCCAAAACACAAGTTTTAGTCAATGGCGAAGCCACCAAAGAAATACTAATAAGACGGGGCCTTCGAAAGGGAGATCCTATTTCCACACTACTCTTTGTTCTGGTTGCCGACGGTTTGAATACTATGTACAGAAAGTTAGAGAGAGAATCTTATTCATGGTCTACCAGGATCCCCGTCCTTCAATGTCACTAACCTACAATATGCTGATGATACACTCATTTTTGGTAGGGGTAATATAAGAGAGGCCATACATGTCAAGTGGCTACTCTATTGCTTTCAGGCTTAGTCTAGATTGAGGATTAATTTCTCCAAAAGCTCTCTTATCTGTTTAGGACCAAAAAATTTCTCTCTTAGCCTTATTCTAGACATTTTCAAATGTAAAGAGGCTACGTTCCCGATCAAATACCTAGGCATCCCTATTAAACCAGGTAAACTCTCCAGACAGGATTGGAACCCCTTACTTGACTCCTTCGAAAAGAAACTAGAAGGATGGAGAAGTAATTTACTTTCTCTAGGAGGAAGGGTTGTGTTGCTGAATTCGGTCTTATCTTCTCTACCCCTGTATTATATATCGATTTTATATTACCCTGTTGGGTGAGAAACAGAATAGACCGTATCAGGAGAAATTTTCTATGGAATGGCGTGTATGATTCTAAAAAGTACCACTTGATCTCTTGGGGACATATGTAGACCAAAAAAAGCTGGAGGACTTGGAGTTCTTGATCTTAAAACCTTCAATCTTTCTCTAATGGCAAAATGGTGGTGGCATGTATTCTCACGCCCCCATGGCTCTTTTCAGAAACTTGTGACCACGAAATATTGTTCTCGGAACGGTATCTGGCTCACAGGACCCCGAAACGTCTCGTCTGGATTCTGGAAAGGTATGATTTTGGCCAGACGCATCGCCTGGCCGAGTCTGGAGTTTAAATTAGGCAATGGACACAATATTGAATTCTGGCATGATAGATGGTGCGCACAAGTACCTTTAAAAATATTATTTTCCCAAGCATACTATTTATCCAGGAATAAGGAGGCTAAGGTATATAAAGTTTGAGGTCGCTCCAAATGGAACTTGAACCTCCGCCATGCTATTTCTACTCAGGAAAGAACACAACTTCGGGAGTTGAGACAACTCCTTGATAACGTCAGGCCTAATCACGTGTTAGACGACCAACCCCACTGGAGATGGTCCAGAAATGGGAATTTCTCTGTCAAGTCTACATATAATCAGTTTGTGGATAGTGGAGTTGTTTTCCCTGACACATTTTGGATTTGGAAGATTGCTTGCCCACCCAAAGTACGGGTATTTCTATGGTTAGCCATGAAGGAAGCCCTACTCACGTAGCCACTCTTACAAAAAAGGGAATAGATAAGTCCAAATGTCTGTGTACTCTGTAATAGAGATGGAGAATTCACCTCTCATCTACTATTGAACTGCCACTTTACTAGGGATCTATAGATTAGCTGTGCCAAAAAATTTAGGGTTATCATTAACACAGACATCTGCATCAACTTGAGAAATAAAATTGATGTTAATGGCAAGCCGACACAGTTAGCTAGGACACTATTAGCGGCTCTCTGCTGGAATGTATGGAGAGAAAGAAATAATAGAATATTTAATTCTACAGCACGTTCTCCACTTACTTGTATTCGTATAATTACTCATGATGTTATTCTTTGGGCAGAAATATCTTCGGATGAGGAGCATGTTCAAATTTCAGGAGGGACATTAGGAGAAAACTCGGAAGATCCTCTTCCATTGGGTTTCAACCAGACCTGATAAGAAGCTACTACTTGGGGATATTATTGTTGCTTTCGTTGTTTTTGTGAGGAGGACTTTGTGTCTTATGTACTCTTTATTTTAGTTTTTATTTGTTGTTTTACTTATGTACTTCTTCTATATGAGGGTCCACCTGACCCAAACCTTATTGTAGTTCTATTATCTACTTACTAATGGAACACGGAGGGTCTTTTTCACCCGCCGTTTTGGTCAAAAAAAAAAAATACCAAAACTTTTTCTTCATAAAAGGTGAAAGTTTTGGACCAGCAAGTAACAACCTCATCCTTAGAAATAGAATGAGAATGGGTCCTCAAAACCCTGTAAACTAACCTCACTGAAAGAATTTGGCAAGAAAAAGCTCAACAGTCTCTCCTACTCTAAAGATTCTCTCAACCAATTTCTCTTTCTTCTTTATAAAGAGCTCATGATCAAGCTTTGCACTCAGAGCTTCATTATAGCACTCCAATCAGAAGGAAAAATAAAAAGAAAAATAAAGTGTGCATCTTTCTCTCTCATGATCTTATTCCACAATATAAACTAATTTACAGAAACCAAAAGAATGTCTACATTGTCAAATTAAAGGAAACAAAAGTTATTCTCTGCTTTAGTCCTGCATGCAAATAGTAAGAAATTTAATTCAACAGCAATTATTTCAGTATCCTAATTCAGAATGCCAAGATTATAATTTCACACAAAAAGATTACAAAGTTCTAACCTTTAAGATCAACAAAATTACAGGGATCTGTGCATTAAGCTAGAAAGCAACAATTAGCACCTAAAAATTTCTCATTATCCACAACACGTGCAATCAGAATTATAAATTAACTTTTTTTATTTAAAAAAAAGAACCCCAGTTTCCAAACAACAATTTTGATTCCCCATATCATCAAACAAGAACAACATGATCATGAAGGGCAATTTCAATTAAAAAAACAAAATCCCAGATGAAATTCCAGCAAAATAAACCAAAATCCAGCCAAAAATCTGGTTTTTTTTCACATTCCTCCATTAAAAAAGATGATTTTTAAAAAAAGGCAAAAAAGAAACTCACAAGAGCAACGCCACACACACACAGAGAGAGAGAGAGAGGGCAGATGAGCAGCAGCGACAGAACAACCAAAAAGACCAAAACAGAAGCAAGATCGAAGGTGGGTTGTCATCAAAATTCTATCTTTAATCCATTCTCACCAATAAACTAATCAAACAAATCCCAAAGGAGACAGCTTTGGAACTCACCCACCAGCTGCACACACGTGCATCACACCACCACCCTCTTTCTCTCTCCTCACCTCTTTTTTATCAATCAAACTCTCATTACATCAGCAATTGCATGCTCTCTCTCTGAACAAGTTTTATAGATTAGAGAGAGAGAGAGAGAGTATGCTTTAGAGAGAGAAACAGTACTAAAAAATCAATCTCTCTCTGGAGAAAAGGGGGGAGGAGAGAGAAGAAAAGACAAAAGGACAGGTGGAGCAGAGAGAATTGGCCATGTGGGCCAATAGGACATTGTTCTCCAAAGCCCACGCCCACAATTTCCAAAGCTGGGGGCTTTTCCTGGATTATTATCCAAACTACTTTTCTATTTTAGTGAGATATTGCTTTCTATCTTTTTATTTTTCCTTTATTATTATTATTTATTTATTTTAACTTAACTTATGGTTGAAGATTTTGAATTGTTTGGGAGATGTTTGATTTTGTGTGTGTAACTCAAAAATTAAGATTATTATTTTTTAAATTCGAAACTGCGAAATCCCTCCATGATAGATAATAGAATAAAGAAAAATTAGGATTTTTGAGAGAATAATTTTCTATTTGAATTAATCTCTAAATATTATTTTTTTTATAAAGTATAGGAGATTTTGGATTCATAAAAAATGTAATTTATATCTAGAATTATGGGACTCAGTAGTAGGCCTCTTATTTCTAAGAATATTATTTTTTTTATATCGTAGAAAAATACAGATTCATCGAATCATATATAATTCAATTAATTTTCTAACTCTTTAACATAGCATGCCCGGATTCATTATTTAGAGAGATCTTGATACTGTCATGTCCCATATAGGTCAACATTTGAAATTTAATTCCCTCCGAATTTTTTTTTTTTTGGAATTTTTTCCTTCTTTAATATTAACTTGGAAAATTCTTTGTTGATTTGTATTTTGGCGTATTATTTTCATCCAAGTATATTAATACCCAAAAAAAATTATAAAACAAGAGTAACATATAAATTGAAGCAAAATTGCTTGCCTCTTAAATATCAATATATAACCCCACCAACCTATGATGTTGCTGTACATGAAATTTTAAAAATAAAAAAAAAAATCTCAACTTGAATTATTGGAACCACCATTTATTCTTAGCACACAAGTTCATAGAAAATGAGAGAAGTAAATGGTTGAGAAACTACATATCAGAAAGTGACTCGTTGAAAAAAGAACAATTTATTTATATTTATATGAAAACAAATGTGTCCAAACTTGAGAGGATAGAGATGCCTTGATAACAAATCAAAGCTAGGTTGATTAATTAATTGATTAAACTTAATTGTCCACAGTTAATTAAGGTTCACATATGCCAACTCTTATTCACATTGGTATCATATTTAAAATTTTGAATTTAAATGAATATTTTTTTTTTTTTTTAGATTTAAAATTTTAAATAAGAGAGACGAACGCATATCCATATCCATTGTCGTCTCTACTATTGATTGGTGAGGCCTTATTATTACATATGCTTTGCTTTAAAATACCAACACAACAACAGAACAGTTTGTACCAACACTTGCTTCAAGTGGAAGATCAGATACTTTGCTCAGAAATTTTTGTTACATAATTTGAATGTTTCCTATGAAGGCATATTATGATCCATATGTATAGCAAGTGGATTTGAATCATCTTGTATGTTGATAAATTATCATTTTCCATACTAATTGTTTAATATTTCGTCATATATAATATGGGTAACCTTTGGTCATTGAGATTTACGAATTTTTCTAATTAAGATTTAGATCTATAATTATCTTCCTTTTTCTTATAAGAAAGAAAATTAAGCTCAATAAAAATCTTTCTCTAATGATATTAATAATGAAAGGTCTTATTGAATCAAAAAGCATGAAAAACTCAACTTTAACTAAATTCAGTGAAGAGCATTTGACATTATGTCCATTCAGCAGTCCTGAACTTGGAGAATCAATCTCTCGTCCATGCTTATTAAGTTGCATCAAAACACTAAAGGCTTCCTTCCAAGGCAACTACTAATTCTGCTGCTAAAGAATCTCAACTCTTCTTCAGGCAAAAACTACATAAATTCAAAAATGCTTCTTCATGCAAACTTGTCGTTAACTTGAAGAAGTAGAAACACTGAGTGACCGACCATAACTCCAGTCCCTGAAAAAGATGCATAGTTATAACTTGGGACATTACCCATCTGTATAATTAAATACCCTTGATATTTACTTTCATATATTCACAATATTTAGCCCCATAAAAAAGTTTATTAAGGTAATAGTAGAGACAGTATGGAACCACAAAATGCAGACATTGAGCATGGATAAGTTACGGTAAAAGAGAAAAGAAAAGCACTCCCCAGCGAAGATGAAACAAAATCAACAGATAAACTTGTAATCTGAATTTAACAGCACTTCAATCTCCAAACGTAGTTGAGAAAAGAGTTGCACCAACATATTTCAGAGTACAAAGTTAATTATTTGAATCAGTTCCATATGCTTTGGGGAAAAAGAATTATCAATCAACAATGTGTATGGTATAATATTTATTATTCATTGAGTTCAGTCAATACAGGAGAAACTCCAAAGCAGCAATATCCTTGTAACATAGGTAATCGACTTCATTTTCTAGCACTTCAATCCATTTGGGTTCAAGAAAACATAATTAACACCTGCTTAGTACAGTGTATTTGTTAGCTCACTTAAAAAAAAAGTGAAAAATCTCATGATTGTTCCCACCCCCAAACCAGAGTTTAGAAAACCCAAAAAAGGATCCCAAAAAAAAAAAAGTAGAGAATATTATTAATTACAGGATTTGTACAAAAAAGTTTTGTTTATTTTCAGCATTCGCCAATCCAGAAGAATCATTTCAACAGCAAACAGAGAAACCAACAGATTATCCAACATTCAACGAGCAGCCCAGCAATCATAAGCTTATAAAAATCAGACCATTCCATGGAAAGAAGCACAAATCTTTGCAGCAACTTATGCCTACACAACTAGCTATTAAATGATATTGACACCATTTGGATGGGAAAGGGTTTCGATGATAGCTGATGCAATTGTACCGAACCAAGAGGCATTAAAGTTAACCATCCCTCACATATCATACTCATCTCCACAAACAGGTGCCATTACGTCTTGGCCTTCATAATTTTTGAGAAAGAAACATCAAATGGCGAAAAGTGTGAGCCCTTAAATTATATTAAACACAACTCAAACACCTTCAAAGCAAGCACATTTGATGGCCCAATTTATGCTTATAGAATTGTACAATGAAGCTGACCCCATTAGATGGGTAAAGGTTTAGAAAAATGATACATGATGAAACGAACTGAATGAATAAGCACTTAAGCTATTCATCCACCTTCCATCTCATCCTTATCTCCACAATCAGGTGCTATTAAGTCATACATCTTGACCTTGGTGTACATCCCTCGGTGAAATACCCATCGAGTCAGCAATAGTCTGAGTATTAAACTAATATGGATAGAACCAAACTGTAAATACTTCAAAATATGAGATACACAAGTAAGTCACTGAGAATGTCATCATTTCCTAATAGTCACCATGGTACAGATATTATGTGTTATCTGACAAGACAAGCAAACCCAGATGACATAACCATTCTAATTTCATTTACCATTCCCTTCAGAAATATATCACATTGGATTTTCTAAACTAAATGTTATGTTCTAATTTCATTTATTGTTCCCTTCAAAAAATATATTCCAATAGATTTATTGAAAGGAACGTTATGCTGTAAATGAGATTTGCCAAACAAAACTTGATGAAGAATATAACAGTTCCATCCATGATTAGGTTGTGCATAAAGCAAGAAGTTGAATCATATTGGAGTCAAAAAAAAAAAGATCCATGAACTGCTACAATATTTTTGAAAATCCAGGAGGCTGCCCAAGAAACTAAAGTACAACTTTAGAAAGAAAAAAACATATAGAGTGTTGTCACTTCATTAATGGAAAGCCTAAGTATAGAACCCTTTATAATCAGCTCCTAAACAGATGCAGCCATGTGGGGGAAGAGAAGGAGGTAGTGACTTGAATGTCAGTAAATGTCTCTTAGAAAGTAATATATTTCTAAGAGAGAAGGGGTAATAACCAATAAAAATATGAAGCAATGTCTTGCAGATCCAATCTCCAATAAATTTTAAAGTTCAATTGGTATTCAGAAATTGTAAATGATAACAATTATCTCCTGGAAAGAGTTAAAGGCCTTGTCCCTGCATCTGTCTATCGTACCATAGGGGTTCCTGCATCTTTCACTTAACTGCTTCTAACAGAAAGCATAAACAATTTGAATGCTCAAAGATGAATTTAGCCCATTCAAACAGATCTCCCCTCTCCGATTGATAACCAATATGTTAATAAATGATAACTGATAAAAAGCTTTAAAAGATGTTAAGTGCACTATAGAAACACATCAACATGACTTAGCGTTACATTGTTTAAGACTTAAATCATCAAACATAAATCTGTTCTAACTCATTCCTATTCATCGAAAAACAAGATGTAAGGATATTCACTGCACTGTCTAGGATACTCACCATTTTATAACATAATAAAAGTTATTCACATATATCATATCAGTTTTACAAACCATCCACCGGTCTCCCTCCATGACTGTCATTCTTACATAATAAAGAATTACATATTTTCCTACCTAATAATGCTACACCAACATCCAAACAGCAAATTACACGTCTTACTCCTTGAATCATGTCTATATCCTTTTAGTCAATAAAAAAACTTCACACTCTGCTCTACCCACTTAGATCCACAAAATATGTAGAAACACATGATTGGCCTTTTCCGTTCTGGTACATAAACAAATCTGGCCAATCTCTTCCGAATAGTAATATTTTATCTTTGTAACAGCACACTAGAAACTTCTGGCGAGAGTTCAATATGCGTTTCCACAACCAGTTTGCTTCCACTATCCAAATTATATATAGGAAATAATTAAAAAAAAAAAGTATCCTCAACCATCTTACAGATGCACATGACTATTCAGCACTAAATTTGAAGAAAGGTTGGACTTAATTTGATTGGTTGCTGCTTAAAGTATTTTTGAGTCAATTTAGATCATAAATTTATGACATTTAAATAAGTTTATTGGAAAAATAAGAAGTTAGACTAGAAGAATACCCTTTAAAGACATATCGGAACAGGCTTTCACGTTCACTTCATACTACATTTAAATATCTTTTCTTATTAATAATCATGATAGCTATGTTTATGCCCTATTGACCTACCTATACTCCACCCTTACATGGAAAATGAACATACTACAGCCAAGACACTATGGATTGAAGGCTAAACATTCTACAAACTCAGTATTCAAGGGTCCCATTTCCTAGTTGCCCCAGATCAAGAACATTACATTCTATGAATTATCTTGAATACAATATCTTCACATGAGCAATCATGAGCTGGTCACCACTACTACACACACGCATACATTAATAAAATATATTTGGACCAAAAAAGTGAAAGAACATGGAAAACAAGCAAGCTTATCCCAAGAAATTTAAAAGCAAGATTTTAAATATCAATCAATACCAATATACGTGGAATAAATCATATTAGACTTTCAAGAACCTGATATGCGACAGATCAGCCCACTATTGCCAATATATATGATATTGCTAGTTGCTACCATAAATTATCGCCCAAATTTAATATTTTATACCTTGCTTAAAATCCTTATGCTTCTACAACGTGGCAAATACTCCTAGGATACTTAAATGATATATGCTTAGTTGCCTTCCCCAAGCTTGTCCTGGTTATGTTAATGGAATGCATGGGAACTGAGCTATAAAGCCAACGGTGTAGCTTATTATACACAAATATGACCTCCCTATGAGTTATAACATAAAGCAATAGTGCTTCAGTGATAACAAGTATGCTAATGGAATAGCTTCCTTCTGAAGTGAATGTGCATTTCATCCGAATTTCACTAAATTAGCTTCTTTCCTTTTGCTTTATCTGATGTTTTTCAGTTTCTTAAGTTATAATTTTTTAGAAAACAATTTTGTAAATATAAATTATGGAATAGTCAAGGTAATAAACTCTCAAAACACTGTGATGGGCATTCTAACTAAATTGTATGTCCTCACTAAATACAAGTATTGGATCAAGTGCATACTGTTAGAAGAAGAGACAAATGGCCTACTGCAACTTATTGAACACCACATCAATTGGCCATAGGGGTGATAAAAACATAACATCTAAGGATTTCTTAAACTAACATCAATACAAAATGATAGAGCTAAATAAGGGACAATCAAACATAAGCAATCACGATAAAGGGTGCCGGGCATTACCCATATCCCATCACTGCAACTACATAAATCTCCTCCGTGGCCTTGGCTTCCTAACAAAGCTCAGCCGCAACTTCCTGAGCCTTATCCTCTTCTTCTTCTTCTTATCCGCCAGCGTCTCCCTTTTCTTCACCTTCTTCTCTTTCTTCTCCACGAATCTCGGATTCACCTTATAAACCTTTGGCTCCACAGGCACCCCCCTCGCCGTCGCCTCCTTAAACAATGCATTCGCCCTATCGACCTGATTATGCTCCGCCAACTTCTGAATCAACAGTTCATAAGTCTTGATCCCCGGCGCATGCCCGTACCCCTTCATCATCCTAAACACCTTCATGGCGTGATCCACCCTCTCAATCCCACACAAAATCTTAATAAACCCATAATAGGCCTTCCTATTGAGCTCAGCCTTGAAGCCCGCCGACCTCATCCAATTGATCATCTCATCCCCTTCCGAAACCCTAGCTGCCTGATACAAGCTCCGGATCAGAACCAAATAGGTCTCCGCATCGGGCGAGCAGTTCCATTCCGACATCCCCCTGAACAAACCCAGCGCGTCCTCCGTCTTCCTAATCTTGCACAAATTGTTGATCAAGACCTTGAAAGTATCGGCATTTCTCGGGATGCCGTCGGCCTCCATCTCAACCAAGAACTTCTCGGCCTCCTTCTTCATCCTCACCGGGTCCTTCTTCCGGCAGAGCCTACAGATGCAATCCAATATCGAATTGTACGCCGGCGTCCCAAGCTCGAACCCTCCTCTAACGATCTCTACGGCCAACCTCCTTGCCTCGTCCAGCTTCAGATCGTTGCACCATCCCCTAATCAACTCATTGCATATCTCCTCGTCGGGAAAGATCTCGTCGGCGCACTTCTTGACGAGCCTCTCGGCGTAGCCGGCGAACTTGTGGTCGGCGAGGGAGGTGACGAGGAGCTTGAGATGGGGGAGGGACTTCTTAATGTTGAGGTCCTTCTCGAGGTTTTCGAAGAAGGCGATGGCTTGGGTTGGGCGGCCGGCGCGGACGAGGCGGTCGATGGTGGCGGAGATGGAGTCGGGCCCGGCGGAGTGGGGGAAGTCGGAGAGGAGCTGCTGCACCGCCTTGAAGTCGTGGCGGCGGCCGAAGTAGTGGATCATGAGGGAAAGGGAGAGGTCGGAGGGGGAGAAGGCGCGGCGGCGGACGAGGTAGTGGTAGAGGTCGAGGGCGGAGCGGCCGGCGGAGGGGGAGGCGTCGAGGACGTCGGAGAGGAGGTTGGTATCGAAGGGGACGTCGGCGAAGTGGAGGTGGAGGTGGTCGCCGAGGTCGAGGGAGGAGGTGGGCTTGGTTAGGGCGTCGGAGATCGAACGGACGATGTCAGATGGGGCGGCGAAGGAAGTGGCGGCGGCGGTGGAGGTGGCGGTTGAGAGAGATCGGATGTGGGAGAGGATCGGTGGAGGCGACGGGCTGTGGAGGTGGCGAGAGGGGAGGAGGAGGAGGAGGCGGCGGAACGACATTTTTGGGGGCGCGACGAGTTCGAGGTCGGGAGTGAGGCTTTTAATTTTTTTTCCTCAGAAAGGAGCGTTAAACCCTAGGCCCATAGTTGTTTGGCAAGAACGTTTGGGCCGAATAGAAGCCCATAAAAAATTAATTCACAAGCCCATTGTAAGTGTAGGGAAGCTCCGAAGGCAAATTAATTAACGGGAAAATTCTAAATGCGCTCGCTAATTTTTTAAGTATCCTAATGAAAATTTTAATTTTATTTCATGTTCATTATTATAATTTATTGTTAAAATTTTCCTCTTTCTTCTATGACCTTCCTTTTTAATCACACCAAATTAAAATCCAAAATAATTCTCAATAATAAAAAAAATTAAAAAAAAATTCAACAATAAGATTTGAAGTTGTTAAAACAATTACTTCAACAATTCAACAAAGAGATATTAGACCTGTTTCAAATCTTATACCCAAAAAATAAATAAATAATTGAGAACTCATACAGACCTAGTTATATACAATGAACTTTGTCCCATTTACCTTCTCATTAGCATCATTTTCGGTAATTGGTGATCTGGGAACGAATTCACCATGATATGGTTGATCGGTAGCGATTCCCGCTTTATGCAGGTCGAATTGAGAACAGGGTAGGAATGATAATGGACGCATTCATGGACCAAATTTTGGTTCGCTCTATACAAAATTTTAAATTAAAAATGAAATTTTCATTTTTCTAATTCAAAATCTTGTATTGAGAGGGCTAAAATTTGGCCGTGGACGTGTCCATTACCCTCCCTACTCATGGAATTGCAACCCATTGTCCCGTCCTCTATAGCACGTGTTGCCCATGGTATAATGGGTGTGATGACGTTATCATCGCCTTCCTCTGACTTATCAACGACAGTTTGTTCAAGATTTGAAGGTTCTATTATCAAACGATGGCAATTAAATATTAAGATTGTGCTCGTTACGAGACTTAACCCAACACCTTATGGCACGAGTTGATGACAGCTTTGCACCACCTGTGTCCGTGTTCCCAAGAGCGCCCATCTCTTTTAAAAGAATTCGTGACATGTCAAGAGCAGGTAAGATTCTCTGCTTTTAAAAAAATCGAATTAAACCACATATTTCACCACTTTTGCGGGCTCCCATCAATTCCTTTGAATTTTTGGGAACGTACTTTCCAGACGGAATACCTAATGCGTTAGCGCTAATAGCACTGTACGGGCTTCACATCGAATTAAACCACATGCTCCACCATTTTTACGGGCTCCTATCAATTCCTTTAAGTTTTTGGGAACGTACTCTCTAGACAGAATACCTAATGCATTAGCGCTAACAGCACTATATGGGCTTCACATCGAATTAAACCACATGCTCCAACACTTTTACGGGCTCCTGTCAATTCCTTTGAGTTTTTGGGAACGTACTCTCCAGACAGGATACCTAATGCATTAGCGCTAACAGTACTATACGGGCTTCACATCGAATTAAACCACATGCTCCACCACTTTTACAAGCTCCTGTCAATTCCTTTGAGTTTTTGGGAACGTACTCTCCAGACAGGATACCTAATGCGTTAGCGCTAACAGCACTATATATATACGGGCTTCACATCGAATTAAACCACATGCTCCACCACTTTTACGGGCTCCTGTCAATTCCTTTGAGTTTTTGGGAACGTACTCTCCAGACGGGATACCTAACGCGTTAGTGCTAACAGCACTGTACAGATCGATATGCACAAAGCAACGGCCCCCCAATCATACTAAAATAAAGACTTTCCCAAGCAATAAGTAGGAATGCAGACGAACATTTAATGATGATTACATCATATCATATTGCTCATACTTATTACTCATCTCATACATCTTCTCCATGAGCTAATTCATGAAAATAGACGTCGCAGGAGATAAATTTGGTCAACTGGAGACCTCCTCCAAATGAGCTTGTGTCCAACTTTTTTACAGGTTAGAGACTGATTTTGATCAAGCATAGCAATGCTAGTGGTTGTCCTGTTACCATATATGGAGCAGCATGACTGAATTATTTCGATTCAGTTATTTCTATTTTAACCGAACTCGGCTCACCAGAGCCCTTCAAATTTTAGGCTCATTGAACTTAAAAAGGCACTGCAGCTACTAGATGCTCTTGGTAGGAAAATGGTTCTCTGTAGATTTCTTCTGAGATTATGTGGTGGTTGTTTATTTTGAAACTGAGATGGTTGTTTCCTATTCTATTGACACTACATAGAAAGCTGCTCGGTTGCAGCATCAACCTTCAAATAATGGTAACAGCAAATAAACCTGAAAACCAATCTTTTTGCAGGCAATTCATACAGAACCCAAGTCCAGAATTCAAGAAGAAAGCCAAGTGCACAATCAATTTATTTCAGCGAAAACTTTCAGAACAAAGCTCGACTTTGCAGAACTAGTGAATGTTTCATATAGCTCATGCATAACATAGTTGATACTATATACTATCAAGCAAATATTACATACTTTCACATTTGATATCAGATTGAACCTTGACAGTTTTAAGTTTTATTTGCATTGCTTCCCAAATGGCTGAATGACAGTCCAGCTCCTGCAAGGAATGAAACCAACTTCAAAATCAAAATCTGCAGAATCTGTAATGTTTACAATCAAACATTTGCTATAGTTTATGCTTATAACATACTATGACTAATGACTGTTCAATATCCACACAAATAAGCAAATATTGAATTGCTTATAATCAGTTCCTTTCATTGGCCGCGCACTTCAATGCATGTACAAACACTTGGCGCTAAAATTTTGAAGAAAAATGACAAACCTGTAGCAGAAAATAAATGCCCGTGGAGCAATGCTGTCAAATAAGAAGTATGAGAGGTCCACTTCACAGACTTCAGGAGTCCCTAATCGCACGGCAGGACATTCAATTGACACGGTTGATTGGTTGTTGCCATATCCCAATCGTGCAAACTCCATTGTCAAGGTCAACATTCAAGAGATTTACCACAAGTATGCAACTAGTGACTCCATATCCCTGAACCACGACATGAAATAGGCTTGAAGCTTATGCCTCCTGTCGCAGGATAGATGCTAACCATGAATCGGCAACCAGAGACCTGCCCCCAGATTTCAAAACCAGTCAGTCATATAAAAAGCTCTCAAGAACTAAACAATATCAAGGACAAACATCACTGGATAAAACATAAAACATATCTTTTTAGTCTTTGTCATTCTTGGATTCGTCGCTTGATCAAAAGTGAAATCTTGTAATGTCTATCTTTTCATTAAAAGATTAATTTTAGTATGGAGGAGGATTCGAAGGGGTAAGAGCTTTCACTGAAGTGCCCATGTAACCGTCAACTTTGGCTTTGCTCTCATTTATCCGCCCTAGAGTTCCCGAGCAAGCTTCACTAGTGTCAGCACAAGTTAACTAATTCTGAGACCAGAAGTTTCCAATCTATTAGCAACAAGTGTCCATGCCTTTCGCACGCTGGTAGTTAAATTAATGAGGATAGAGCTGATATTGAATCAATCCTCTACAATTCAACACGTTTAGTGGATTGATCAAACTATTTCATATTTAATGGGTGGATTCTCTCATGGTATTATATAACATATTTCTAAAGATCATTATACAAGTTCGATGAATACAAGAGAATGAATCGATTCTGGTGTCAGAATCTACCACATTCATTTTTTTCTTAGACACGGTACAGCGATCTTCCATCGCATGTGTGCAATACAAGGAAGAAAGACAAGACCCTGACTAACGATGTATGCTAGCATATTACCATACATTCTGCATGCCAAACGTATGTACGTGTCGTTCACTTATATGCTAAAAAACTTCCTCAATATTATTTCTTGTCCTTATCATAGCGAACTTGCTAAGTAAAAAATTGTGAAGTCTTTCTTAAGGCTCATCATACGACAATGATGTATTCATGTGTCTTAACTTAATTGGTTGTAAACGTAGAAATACATTCATGTCATGTAAAAACATCGACAATACAGGAAATGTGAGCTTGTCAGCGTATCAGTCTTCATGATCTTACAAGTAAAGTGGCATCAAATACTAGACCCGCTTGGACGGTAGGGTTTATGTTGGTTCTAATTCTAAACAAAACCAGAACGATCCTAGTGATTTAAGTTGCAGGAAATAATTTAGTACAAGCATGGGATGCAGTATTCCTGAGATCATATCTGAAGTTGGGGAAAAGCAAAATGTCTAAACGTGTAGAAAACATGCTGATGTGTAGATAACAACTAACAAATAACAACAAGCATATTAGATACATAATATTGTATACCAACCATCACGGACAATAGCCAGTTATAACAGAGCCGTGGTGAATCTACCGTGGACCTTCTTTTCGAATTTCCTTTTAGGTCGACTATCCAGAAACTTACTTCTTGCATAAGAAACGCATTAGCGAACTTGACCTAGACCCTACCCGTAGTGGCCTGGCTCAAAAAAAATGCTTTTCGTTAACTTTGTTCGATGCCCATGGCTCATTTGCTAGTTTTCAATGAATCCATGTCCAAGGAACCCACAAGCCCATGCCACTTGATGCAAATATAAGCTTTATAGCTTGGCATGGACCACAACAAAGACGAAATCTATCATATGTTCTATTCTCAAGAAGCCATAGAAAATCCAAGTGAGATATCCACCAATGCTCTTCCACAAGAACTCAATCATCAAGTACAATTAGTCCTAGGATATAGCAAAAACAAGGTGAAGGAATATTATTTATGCAAAGGAGAATGATATATGATTAAAAAATCAATTAGGCCTAAAGGCAATATAGTTGGCCATGTAAGGTGGAGGTGATGATTTGCTCGCATGCTTCGAGTTATAGAATCATTACATTGTAGCTACTTGCATTACATGGTTCCAGAATTCTCCGTCAAAAGCATTAAAAGGTGCTCTCTATCCCTTCCACATTTCAAGCTTTGGGGTGAAAGCAAACTGGATCAAACACTGATCTTTTTTATGCCTAGATCTCGATTTGATGCTCCATCCACTATTATCAATCCTACTTAGTTCATAGACATAATTCGTGCTTCATAAGTTAAAGGGTTTGCCCTACCTGGTTTTGGCATCACACTAAGGTTCTGGTGGATAAATTTACAACCAGTCCCCCACTAATGTGTTGGTTATCAACTATATGCATACTGATCCATAAAGGATGCTCTAGAAAGTACATGTCTATATTTTTCTGTAAAACAATAGGCTTGCCAGAACTAATTACAGCAACCATCGGCGTACTAAGGGCTATAGTAAGGGCGATAAGAAACATGTATCTCGACTACAATGTTTCTCTATCGTTATCACTTTCCGTATACAAGAATAGAATCCTAAAATTACAACCTCACAAAGACTCTCTTGTCAATTTGTGTGAATTCGAACCTCCAACACGTCAGGGGAACTTGCTGGTCCCGAACAGATGCTGGAGCAAGGAGAGGGGACCACAGCAGTGGCACAAGGGAGCAGCTCCCAGGCGGATGATGCCTTGATCCGGATCGCTATGGCATTATATATGTAGTTTTTAGATTTTTGCTTGTGCATCTGATCAGTCTGTGTCCAACATAGTGGTTTTTATAAAACCAGAGACTTTTGTAAGATGATAAATGTTCTGTTACTAGCTTATAAATGTAATGCGGAGAACAATAGTTCGCCGTCTTTACTTTCAATAAAAAAAAAAAAAAAAACATGCCAACAACCATGTAAAAAGGTGCATATCTTGCACTCTCATCGGCTCTACATGATAAAGACATTGATTCTATCAAAAACACTAGCATCACCTACACCAAGTACTCAAATGTTATAGTAAAATCATGACCTTATAACTTGCAGCATGCGGTGATGTGAAAAAGCATATGTGACGTTATAAAACTTTGATAGTAACTTTGATAGTAACTTTGCCACGTACAGGACAAAAAAACACACACCAGACTCTATTGTAAGGACCCGGCACCACCGCCTCCATGTAGAGATCCGAGAAGAAGACTAGATTTGCAACCATACCTCCATCATCACGAAGGGGAGGAAGAGGGATGAGGCGTAGACGACATGGCAGAGTGAGGATCCATGTGGATGAGGAGTCATAGACAGGGAGGACAAGACAACAACGAAGGGGAGGGCACTCATATGTAACATTAGTAACTATATATTCGCTACTATGTAATCTAACTATATATGATGCACCTATCTTTGTTGGTACATAGCAACTATATAGGTTTGTTTCGTTAAAATCCATTTAATGAAGCACGGAGAGTTATAACCCGCCATTCATGCTAAAAAAACTTTGATAGTAACTTGATTCTACCAAAAACATGCCATAATGAAACACAGGGTGAGCCTGTTTATTAGCGCTAAACCTCAATTAGCAAGAGAAAAATGTAATTACCTAGTATTCTCTTCTCAAATGATCTATCGTATCAATTAGTGAGCAGGCAATGGTCCATGACAATTCCCCCATCCACATTGGAATGGAATTCTCTGAAGCAAAGCGTGACATAGCCCCTTTACATTGTTGACTACTTTGGGAAGAAGTTTGAATCAAAGTTGCTAGAATGGAATTTAGAGATCGAGTTTCATTGGCAGTCAAATAGAATATTTTCGCCTCTCCCCCGCTCCCCCCCCAAATGATCATATATGCTCCCACGCATGACATGCATTCCCTTAGCTTTCATCAACATATATAATAGTCAAAATATAAGAGATCCTCCTGATTTTTTGCCACTTTCATTTCTACCCACATACCGATATCTCAATCTCAATCTCAATCTAATAGGGGTGATGAAGGAGGATACTAAGAATAGGAAGCGAAAGCAATTCGCGATTTAGAGGATATCCCAAGATCATATAGTTATCCATCCTTCCTAGAGAGGAAAGGGAACAAGCTTTTTAAAGCCTCGAAAATATTCTATATGGGATTTGGATCCCCAAAAAGAGAAGTATCACGGAATCAATATCATGAGGTTTGGGTTCTTATTCCTCAATCATTTGGTGGAGTTTTACTGTAAAGTGCAATTCAAAGATAGCCAACACCCTCATTAGACCAATGTGGGGGGCTTTAATAGATAGTGACCCACAAACCCATTTGGTATTAGAAGCTTTAAGACTTATTCTATGTGCAAGAATAGGATGATTTAAATAAATATTAAACAGAAAGGAGCATTTGAGAAAAAAGAAAGGCATATTGTGATAAGAACTGGATGAGGACTGACAATGTGTCACAAATGGGTGAAAACTATTGCTCAACTTTTTCCCAACTAATATAGGAACAGATACATGGATGCATACAAACTAGAAACAAAGGAATGTCGAAAACAAACCAAGCAAGCAAGAAGATTAATTTTAAACAAAACAAGTTTATGGATATCTTTTATTATAGGTTATCTTCTGTTGATACTGAAAGATTTGACGATTAAACTTGAAGATTTCTGAAGAGGTTTGCACAAAATTTACTTTCTAGAGAAGATATTTACTGCTCATAGATTCTAAAGAGGATTCATCAAATAAGTTTATATTCAAAGCATATATCCCATACCTTGCACCGAAGTTGATTATAAAGTTCTAAACAATGGAACATAAAGAAGATTAAAGAAAGAATAATCCCATGATGTATTAGTGAGGAACAACAATTAGGCCAATTCAACGGCAAGATCTAAGGACAATGTTTTACATGCTAAATGACTACAAAGTATGTTTCTGTTTCTTCCATCCCTTTTTGTTTCTTTTTAGTGCGAAAGTGAGAGTTGTTTGTCGATGGAACTTAAAGGGGTTCCATTTAACAGACAAAGTTTTGATCATCATGCTGCTGTAATAGTAATTCACCATGAGAGCATACCGAAAGTTAACACCCACTTATATGAAAAGCGAAATTTCCCTATATAATTGGTTACAAGGAGAACGCAAAAAATTTCAATTTTCCACAAGAGAGATGAAAGCGACAACCATACTACAGAGGTTGGTTAAGAACTTAGAAGACTAGAATCATAAATTCATAAGTGGCCGTAATCACTAGCTAGATAAGCCAAGGGCAATGCATTGGTCTCATCAGCATTGACACAAATAAGCGTCATCACTGAATCTCAAATGTAATATTAATGCAGTCAAAATTTACTAACCAAAGGATTAAGTTTAGAGGAATATAAGTAATCTACTAATGAAGCTGTATACATATCATGAAACTCCCAACTCTGTGTAAAGCACTAACATCATCACATCAACCTCTAATGAAAGGACAATCAAAGCTAGCTATCAGGCATTCCTCAATAATATGCATATATATCACAAGGAAGCCATTAAAACTATAACCAAGCAATAGACATGGATATTAGCTAACTAAAGCAGAAGCAGTAACACATAGCCTGCCTATATCTAGCAACAAAACAATGGAGAATGGTGACAAGATCACTCATCTCCAAGAAACAACCAAACCTTTGCTGCAACAAACAGTTCAGTTCCTCGAAACCGCCTTGCAAACTAGAGGATTCTTCATCTCAAGAGACATCTTCAGGCACCCTTCAAGATCCACACCGCCCTCTGCAGGGACCCAAGTGAAGCTCTGGAGCAGCAGAGCCAACCAGAGATGAACTGTAGCCAAGCCCATGGCCTTGCCAGGACACACCCTGCGGCCCGAGCCGAAAGGTGCCAGCCTCAGATCGGAGCCCATAATCGACACATCCTCCTCCGCAAACCTCTCCGGCTTGAACTTATCGGGCTCAGACCAGATCGTCTCGTCGTGAGTGATCGCCCACATGTTGACCATTGCAGTGGTTCCAGCCGGGACAAAGTGGTCACCAACATGCACATCATGGATGGCGAGGCGAGCCCAGGAGAGGAGAGGGCCAGGGAGGTGCAGCCTCAGGCACTCCTTTACGACTGCTTGCAGGTAAGGGAGGTTTGGGATGTCCGAATCCGATACAACCCGGGACTTTCCAGTGACCGCATCAATCTCCGATTGCACCTTGGACTGAACTTCAGGGTGAAGTGCCATTCTTGCCAATATCCATTCCAAGAGGATGGCCACTGTATCAGTCCCTCTAAATATCATCTCCTGCAACACAAATCAAGTAAGATCAAACGAAAAACATGTGAGCGTGAATTTGGAAAGTGAGTCACAACAAAAGCAACGTGAAGTTGCGGTGAACTGAATCAGTTAATTCAATTTCTTACCCAGAGAACAGCAACCATATCAGAATCAGAGAGTTTCTCCTCCGTCTCCAAATCAATAAGCACATCGACAAAGTCACCATTCTCACCAATTCCCGTGGCCGCCGCCGCCGTCGCCGGCGTCCTCTTCCTCCTGTGGTCGTCAATGATCCTGCCAACAAACACATTGACTCTCTTGACTAACTCCCTGCACCTCCTCCTAACTCCCTGCAAGTCCAGCCTCCCCAAGATCGGCAAATGATCACTCCAATTGAAAACACCAAGCAACTCATACCCCTCGCTCACCAACGCCTCAAGCTCAACCCCCTCACCACTCCCAAAATCAAATCTTTTCCCGAAAACAGTCATCATCACATTGTTCAGAGACCCCAAGTGCAACACTTTCTTGACCTCCACAGCGCCATTTCTCGACATGGAGCTCTTTATTTCTTCCACCATTTGCAGCCCAATCGAGTTTCTGTGCGCTCCGAAGCCCTGGATTCGTTTTGGGCTGAAGAGATAGGTGGCGGAGATCCTGCGGAGGTTGCGCCAGTACTCGCCGAAGGGGGCGAAGCCCATGGCACGGTGGAAGAGAAGCTCGTAGGCCGACTCCTTTATCGGGCGGTCGGCGAAGGCGGAGCTGTTGAGGATCTCCTTGGCGGTTTCGGGCTTGCTCGCGATGACGAATCGGGTGAGACCGACCGAGAAAGCCATCAAGTTGAGAGCTTTCAGGGACTCTGCGACGCGCGCGAGGGTTTGGTGGGCGGTGGTGGAGGCGAAGGCGAGGAGGACGCCGCCGGGGCCGGGAATAGGGCGGCGGTGGGCCCGAGAGAGGGCCCAGGCCACACCACCAGGGGAGAGAAAGAGGAAGGAGACGACGAGCAGAGGAATGAGGAGCAGAGGAGATGAGATGGGAGGGATCAAACAGGCGAGTTCGAGCTCGTGGGTCGACATTTTTGGGGGCGGCGGGGAATGGGTCGGCGACAAAAAGCGATCTTGGGAGAGGGAGGGTGGTATTCCGGCGAGATGGAGGGCGGTTTTTGAGGAGAAAAAGGCGGTTTTTTTTTTGTTCAGAGGGGAGAGGTGAGGATTAATGAGGGTGAGAGTGAGGGATGGGGGTTTAAATAGGGGAGTGGAGGGGGGGATTTGAAAAAACAAAAAAACAATTGAAATTAAATCAATTTTAAGATTAAAACATCTTAATCCTGTTATTAATTTCGGTTAATTGAGTTTTCTTGGGGAAGAAGAAGAAGAGATTAAAACACTAATCATGCCCGCCAACTCTTGTGACACTTTTGGCCTTTTTTGGTAGTTAGCTTGGTCAAGATTAAGTCAATAATTTTTCTACAATAAAAGGTTTTAAAAAAAAAAAAAATTATTTTACCATTTATTCACTAATAAATTATTATTTTTGAAAGATAGATCACATGTCAATTTGAAATTACAATTAGACTAGATTTTTTTTTTTTTTTTTGTAAAACTTACAACACATATTTTTTTTAAATGAGGAGGTGGAACATATCATTTTTGTGTTTTGCCGTCATGACTGTCTCATGAATCTTGTATTGATTTTATATGTTTCATTAAAAATTATTAATAATTTCTTTCAAAGATAATTTAGACTAAAATTATTTAATTATATAGGTTTGTAAGACTAGAAATTTTGTAGAATGATTTTTCCATGCATGATGTAATATGAATACAATAATTTGTAATTTTATTTTAGGGTTAATTACAGTTAGACCCCCTGTAGTATTAGGGATGTGTCACTTAACACCCCTGAAGTTTGAAACTCTCAAAAAAACCCCTGAACTTAGTTATTTTCACTCTCTTTTTTTACTAAAGTGCACTCTTGTCCATCAAATTCCTATTCTACCATCATCCCTCTTTTTAACCAGCACACTTATTAAATGGAGAGATAATGGTAGAATAGGAATTTGAGAGATAAGAGTGCACTTTAATAAAAAAGGAGAGTGAAAATAACTAAGTTCAGGGGGTTTTTTGAGAGTTTCAAACTTTAGGGGTGTTAATTGACACATTCTCAATACTACATGGGGTCTACCTGTAATTAACCATTTATTTTATGTTCTGATATATTTCATCCCTGTCATTACAAACGTAATCCCAACAAGAAAACAACCAAATCTACTAAAATAAACAGAATGATTAATTTCTCTTCTAATCTCACTATGAGGGCTAGGATATTAATTTGAAAATGTATTTTTGTGTAGCACATTTGTTGCAAAAATTCAACAAAATAATATATAATTTGTCTTCTTCATTTTTTAAAAAAAAAATCTCTCTAAAAATCCTAATAATTATTCCAAATAAAAATAATAAATATCTTTAAATATGTCTAAAATTCATATAATAAATAACAAGTCCTTTTCATTTTCAATCCAAACGAAATAGGATCTCGCGATCAAGAATATAACAAAATTAAATTAAATTTATTTTGAATAATTTAACATTTGCGATAAAAAAAATTAGATTTATTTAAAAAGTTAATTTTCAACTTTATTATTTTTTTTTTTTTTGCATAAAAGTAAAATAAAATTTCTTTTAGGCACTTAGCATATTAAAAAAAATTTAGAATATCCAAGAAATGGTTAGAAGATAGAAACATTTAGAAGGATAATTTAGTAAAAAAAAAAATCTAATTTTTTAAAAATTTCATCGGAGTGTAATTAATTAATAAGAGGAGCGCATTTAGGACGGAGAGGTGTGCGTTTAGAAATTTCCCGGAGTAAAAGGCGTCGCTTTGCAACTGACACAACCCACAAATCTCTCACAACGGACACGTTTCACATCCGTCACGTGTCTCCGCTGCCCGCTCACGTGCCTCTCGCTGCCCTCGGGCAGCAACAAAATCCTCCCACCGCCGCCTTCGGATCCGCGAATCGAGGCGTAACCGTACGGCCCGCCCCCAAACGGTCGCATGGAAGTCGCGAACGCCTCCTCTCGTGCGGTCAAACGCCGTCAGCGCGAGTCCCGAACGTGCGCCGCCCCATATCTCAGCCGTCGCCATCACCCGTCGCCGTCTCGATTCCTTCTGTGGGGCCCGCACGCGGGCCGACGACGAGTTGCACCCGCCGCGCTAGGTGTGGTCCCAGCCGTTGGATCCAGGAGTTCGTTGGATTGTGGCCGTTGGATGGTGTGGGACCAGCCACCCAGTAGCACCAACTGTAATTTTCGAGGGAGGAGATCTTTTGAGATCTTTTTGGGGATGATAAGAGGTTCTTATAAATTTAATATTCAATTAAAAATACTTAATTAATAATAAATTAGTAGGGATGGTAAATTATTAATTATGTATGAAAGTTCTCATTAAGACGTTAATCTAATAATTTCTCATCTTAGCTTAAAAAATCTAAAAAATAAAGGGGTATTTACAGATTTGTCCCTTGCATCTTCATAAATTATAATTTAGTCCCCTACATCTTTATACTTATGATTTAGTCCTCAAATTCTTTAAATTACTATAATTTAGTCCCCCAATTTATATTTTGGTCCGATTTTTCCATTTTACCCATGATTTCCTTAACTTAATTCTCCTTCCCTCCTCCCATCTCTTTTTAGTTCTTATTGGGTTCCCTCTTATTCTTCTCTTCTCTCTTTATTCATTTATTGGATTCTCCCTCTTTATATTGAAACCAATCGTATTATTCTCCACTAAATGTATTAAACATTTAAGTCTCAATATAAATTCATTTATTGGTTTCTCCCTCTCTATATTGGATAAATTCTTTTCTAAATTTAATACATTTAGTGGAGAATAATACATTTGGTCTCAATATAGAGAGGAAGAACCAAATAAGTGAATAGAGAGAGAAGAGAAGAAGAAGAGAAAACCCAATAAGAACTAAGAAGAGAGGGGGAAGAGGGAAAGAGGAATATAGTGAAGGAAATCAGGGATAAAACGGAAAAATCGGGCCAAAATATAAACTGGGAGACTAAATTGTAGTAACGCAAAGGATTTGAGAGACTAAATCCTAAATATGAGGATTTGAGGGACTAAATTATAATTTATAAAGATTTAAAGGACATATCTGTAAATATCCTAAAATAAAATATGCAAAAGTTTAAAATGGAAGTGGATTTTATCGATGTATTCTTAGGAAGACAAGTCCTTATCCGTTACATTCTTAATTACTAGGTACTTTTCATTCAATATTTGTAGATGTAGTTTATAATTTAATGATCTACAATTTTATTTGTTTAATTTGTTTCTACTATCTGTATATACGAAACCGATTCGAGTATATGAGCAAGCAGAGCTATTGTCCCCTTTCTTCTTCTAGCACTCGTATGTTGGTCATCCTGGACATCATAAATTCTATTATTAGATCTGTGAATGCAATCTGTCGGTTTACCCAATATTGATCAGGGAATGGACCAGTTCCTTCATTCGATGCATATTGATTGAGAATTTTTGTAGGAGATCGGGTTTCGAACATTCTCTCAGTTATGGAGGGGAACTCATCATTCCGATCTCCTTAGCAACATCGGTTTGATGCCTATCAGAAGCTCGGGAATCGCACTATGTATGTGGTACACAACTGATTCGATCGATGCGAATCAACTAATCATAAGAAAGTTTGGTCTACGATAAAAAATATCTTTCGTATAGAAGGTCCTGGTCCGTGAGTAAATATCTTTAAAAATAAAAATGTTCAATCAGGGGATCTATGAGCCCTTCTATGGTTAGTCATTGGTGGGACTTTGATAAGTCTCGCCAAAGTCCTAGTCCTAGGTGTCACCACTTCCCCCTATGAGATCAAGTGTTTTTTTTTTTCTTCCCTTTTTTAAAAAATAAAAATAAAAAAGGTGTGGTATCTTTTCAATATAAATCCTACTCATTACTAGTTCTAAGTTATTACTTTAAGCAAATACCTTGATTTTGGTGGTACCTAACCAAAAGCTATAGGTGACTTGGGAGTGAGAGACTATATAGTAATTGGCATGTAACACCCAAATAAATAAACACAAAAATGTGGGGGAAAATTATATATAAATTTAATGTGTAAAAATAGATCATTATTCACAACAATGTGTTTAATTTAGAAATACTTAAGTATTTGACTATAATTTAATTATGTCAAAGCCTAACTCATACTAAAATTAATAGAGTGAGCTAAGAAAAATATAAAGTTTAATATTATGACAAATGTTTCTGAACTTTGGTAAATTCAAATAAGATGGCCTAAGAATTTAAAAGAGCTTTAAATATTATAATATTGATCGAGATTTCTATAAATTGGTATCATTTAAACGACTCGATAATGTATTAAACTATTATTTAATATGTACTCATCGTTAAATTATCAGAGAACCAATAATATAAAGTTTTATATTTATTTGACTATGGCTATTTCCTTCTATATTTGTATGTTCTAAAATTTGAAAACCGTCATTCTCTTTGAAAGAAACCTAATAAATTTATTATGGAAAATATATGGAATGACGATATATCACCAATTTAATTAATAAAAAAAGCCGAACTATTGCAATATAAGTAGTATATTAAGTTGATTTCATTCGTATGCTTTTTTATTTTCAAGAAGCTAGTTAATTAACCTAACTGCATCAAGGGAGTTTCCAAAGGAGCACACCATTTTTCTTAGAAAGCCCACTTGCAAATAACAACGGTCAAAAATACACGGATAAGTGGGTTGTGTGCGCATTTAGAAACTCCCCTGCATCGAAAAGAAAATGCTGGTACATATCCAACCCGAATCCGACTTGAGCCCTTGCCGGATCCGGTTTCTATATCCAAACCCGCAAGCTTATCGGACTCCACCCTCTTCTCAAAATCCAGAACTCAGATGACAAAACGGGAAATTCTAAATGCGCACGTGAGCACCACATCCTAAAGTAAAGTGATTTACAACATAGGGGAAAATGGTGCTCACAAAGTCAAATGTGGTGCGCGTCTAGAATTTCCCCAACAAAACCCTAACGAAAAAAATTTCGCCCGATTTTACTCCCAGATCTCAAAGGAAGTGTAGCTTGTCTTGGCGATCGATCGCCTCCGATCGCGAATCCTTACCAAATTGAGGCAGTAAATCTCTCAAAAGTCTCCTCTCTCGATTTAGTTGCTTGCACTCGGCTAAAGTTTGGATTTTTATTTTCATTTTTTAAAATAAAATTTTTAGTTTTTGGGATTAAAGATCTCGTCTTTGAGCTTTTCATTGGATGTCAAGCTTTCGTTGAGATCCGGATTAACGCTATTTTTGTGATTGTTCCATAAATCTTGCATAATTGCGTTGAAGTGATACGTTGCTTTTAATTTATTTCGTTTTTTGTATGCTGAGTAGATTGAATTAAGTTGGATTAGATGGTTTAATAGGTAACCCCTTGCTATTTGTGGTAGTTACTTGTAGACCTTGGAAAGAAAATAGCTATGACGAAGTGATCATTTTCTTTATAAGAACTCCATGGAATTTGTTGGATTAAGTTGACACTCTGACGCAACGCAATCTTTATATTGTATAATTTTAGAAAGGAAAAAACTGACGTCTCCTGCTATATAAATGCCGTTGATGGTTAGTGGTCAAAATAAGCATTGTCTAATCATAGTAAGCAAATTGCATATCTTGCCTGTTATGGCAAGAGTTTGGCTAGTGTTGGCTTAGTCACCCCTTATGCAGAAAATCTGAGTTGTAGTGAAGTGGTTCACTTGAGACAATGTGGTGGGCAGTTGTACATGGCTTTAACTTATTCCAGGTTTAAGTTGATTGCAAGTCATTAACTTTGAATGATAGGGCTTAATAGCTCTTATTGCCAATTAATTATAGTTTTTGATGGACCTAGAAATGAAAAAGTAGTATGCTTGCTTGGATGACCAACAGTGTAGCACAGTGACACAATGCAGGTGTTATTTGTTCATACTGTTGGGAGAAAAAACAGACTAGAGTAAAGAGTGAATAGCTACCATATGCATCAATAATGGGTTTAAATGTGTTGGAAGGGAAGTATAGTAATCTAGTGATGTATGTCATAGTATGATTGACAACAAACGTGAGAATCAATCTAATGCTTGCTTATGCACCATGGCTATATTGGAGAAAATAGACAATGCATATACCTTAAGCAATAGCCACTTTCACTTTAAAACTTTAGAATAAGTACCAAAGGATAGTGATGAGCCACTCAAAGCAATGTGCATTATCAGGGGAGTTGTGTTGACTGCACTTTGTTGCCATTATGATTTTCAATGGCTATCCTTTAATGCAGATAGAACTTTATACGAAAGTCCATTTTATGTTTTCCCCCCAATAAATGTAACCGAGTATCAATTATGTTGAATTAGGAAATTTCGGTGCTAATATTTAACGTGTGCATATTTTTACTCGAATAGTTAAAGGATATGCTACATGCTATGATATGTGCAATATCAGGACATGTAGATCATAGTGCAGATTGCAGAATTTACAAGCCTCATAGAATGTGAAACATGAAAACTTGTATAGCAAAATTAATAGGGGCGAAAGATTTATTAGTATGTAAACTTGTAAAAGTGTTACTTGCTATGAACTTCCGATATGTGAATTCCGTGTTTCCTAAACCGAGAGCAAGTAAGATAGGTATGCATCATGTGAACCGTATTTTTGCTGCCTGAACTTAGTCCTTCAAACCCTACTTCCCTAAGGAAATTATAATCTTCCTAACGACAAATATCTAAAATTTTGAAAATCCCTAGTTTGCTCTCTGTGCCATTGTATCAACTCCAGCAATGAGCTCTACTGTAGCTTAATGTTTTCATTATTTTTTATAAATAAGAAAAAAGAAGGGAAGCATTTCTAACCTGATTATGACTTGTGGTTTTCGTTAGTGTTGGAAATCAGATATCAAAAGGTTCTAACCCTAAGTAGGGTTAACCATATTATTATATAGTAAAAAAGGAAAATAGCAAAATTACAGTAATAAGCCTACTCTAATAGTTTTTGTTTAGTAGATTAGGTTCACATTCGTTTAGATATTTTTAAGTATCTATGCTCTTTGGTCATGAAAATATGAGTAAAAGAGTCTTGAATTGAAGCCTCAAGGACCACTCTCAATGAAAACTGCATTTTCTCATAAGAGGTTTTAACACAACGTTTTACCAATGCTTAGTAGGGCCATTGGAAAGAAGCATGTTAGCAATGTAGTGGCAAGATCTGGTGACCATTAGACGTTCAAAACTTTCTCAATAATCACAATCAAAGTATAGCTGATGTTTAAACAACTGCTAATTGGTTATATGTTTTGATTAATAAGGGTCTAGTTTTCAGTCTATGATAACTTTTTCTAACTAATGTCATAATACACGGGCTAAGTCTATGCTCATTTTCTTGCCCAAATTTAAAAGTCGATACATAAACAACTTTGACTAGACTATATCTTTTGATCTTGGTATGTTATGAATAGTTATATTTATTATCGTGTGCATGTTGTATCTGTAGTGGCCTTATAGTAAAGTTGATTTCATGTCAAATTATAGAGCTAGTTGGATTATAAACCATAGTATATTCAAGATACACTGTTTTAGTCCAGTCAGGAGTGGAGAATCCTATTCTGTCAAAAGGGAGAAATTTTGATCTAGCATAAAAGCCTATGAACAGTAAATGTCCCCATATATTTCGTGTTCATATTTGTTTAATTTTCGTTAATATCTGATTCAGTGGACTTGCAGGGGAACACATTTGCTCCTAATTTCAAATGTTTTGTATTTCATAAAATAAAATTTGATGTGGGACATCTCAGCCCTTCTTCATCTCAATAGAACAAGTTTCTCACCGATACAAACGTGAAATTTTCTTAGAAACTATTATCTTGATTTAACTGCTTCCTCTTCATCTCAAGGGAACATGCTACTAGCATGATACTTGGCAACTATGGACCATTAATGAGAACCTTGCACAAAAGCTCATAGATATTAATAGTCTTTAGGAATGTCTTTTCATATTGACTAATATATCTTTTCAATCACCTATACATTTGTCTTTTACTTTCGGTTTTGACATAATTTATGGGTTTTGCTGTCTTTTATATTTACAAGGTGCTATTTTAAGTATCAAGTGAATAGACAGTTATTACAGTAAATAGACAGTTAACTGCTACTAGACAATTATTATAAATATCAAGTAAATAGACAGTTAACTGCTTTCTTTTCATTTCAAGGGAACATGCTACTAGCATGATACTTGGTTACCATGGACCATTAATGAGAACCTTGCACAAAAGTTTCTTAAATGTTTTTTTCCCTCTTTCTCATGGATATTAATAGTCTTTAGGGATGTCTTTTTATTATGGACTAATATATCTTTGCAGTCACCTATATATTTGTCTTTTCCTTTGGTTTTCACATAATTTATGGGTTTTGCTGTCTTTTCTATTTATAGGGTGTTATTTTAAGTACCAAGTAGATAGACAGTTATTGCAGGGGTGGTTATGGAAAAAACCTCTCTTTTTGCGGTGTAATAACTTGAGAAAATTCTGGAGATGGTTCTTTCATGTGATACCATGTATAGATGTGAAGCCTACAAAGAGTGATCTGTCTATTAAACCTGTAGGGCAATAAGAAATAGTATTAACCGTGTGTTTAATTTCTTTTGGCTTCTTTCTTTCTTTCAAGATTTCCATTCAGAGCTTCTTGATTTAGTGTACAATTAAGAAATTCTTAACTGTTGAAGAAGCTTACTTATGCTTTAGATATCTGAATTGTTGAAACAAACTGATAGCATCTTAACTGTATTAATTGAAATTCTGCAATCTTTTACTTCTTTTCCTTTTACTGAAATCTTGAGTCTTCAGTTTCCATTGGTCAAATTAATCCATATGGTTTTCCCTATTTAGTGGAGTAATCTTCTAAGCAAAAACTAGCTAGCAATAAAACCCCAATGCAGTTGAGCGGGGTCTATAAGCTTTATTACAAATTTGCTTTTGATTTTTTTTCCTATTAATTAGAATTACTTAGAAATAACCCAGGTTGTTTAAGTAAATTTGTACAATAACAACAACAACTACTACTAAGCCTTCTATCCCAAGTACCGGCGGAGCTGTTTAAGTAAATTTGTATTTTGAAATACTGTTCTACAATAGCCATTATTGCATGAATTATTATCAACAATCTTATCGGTACATTGTATTTAACATTAAGATAAAAATTAATGTTTCTCTCTTATGTTGACAATTAATAGTTTTTTTTGCCTTGTTTGGTGCACTGTTTTTATTGTATTATCTCTTATTTGATATATAGTTCTTACTAAGATAACTTCTCATTCATTTCTAGGAAATCTATTATTCTTATTATTTATTATTAGTTATTACATTGAAAAAGCTAATAAACATTGCTTTTAGCATTTAGGCTTTGTACAGAATGTGAATATCAAACACAGATCAAGAAAGAAAGAGTGAAATAGGTGTTGATCAATACAAGAAAAGTCATGAACAGTAAATGACTAATCGATCATAAGCAAGTGTATCTACAAGCTCAAATATTTTTGGATAAGTCACAATCTTTGGTACCCAAGTTTTTATAGTTTTGCACAGTAGACACCCCAATTTTTTTTATTTCCTTCAAAGTGGGTACCAGTCCCTTATCTTAATTGCATTTAATAGTTAGCATAATAGGTAAAATACAACATTGCGTGCGAAAACAAATTTCTTTTTTTTGAATTACGTATCATATTGGGTATCTATGCTTCTTTTCTAATTCTTCAAAATTCTTTTTCTCCCTCTGTAGCTTTCTCTTTCTATTTTTTCTCTACTTCACCTCTTACTCTCCTTCTTCTCTGCAGCCTTCTCTCTTTAGCTTCCTCTCTCTAATATAATACCCTTTCCCTTTCCCTCTATAACTTTCTTTCTTTCTAGCTCTTCTCTTTCTAATATTATTTCTTTCTAATTTACTTTTCTCTAGGCCCTTTCTTTGTTCACAAGGAGGCCTTACCAAGGCTTTGTCTATTACATTTTAATCTCTAGTTAGAGTAATCGTAATCTCTCTCATTAACAAACTTTGTTGCTATTGCTAGTATCTCTGAACTCATTGAGAAGTCCGACCCATATCAACATATCTCTAATGGAGTTCATAGTGTACCCTCTTGAGAAATGACCCTGAAAAATTACCATGACTAATGCATTGGATAACTTTGGCAGAATTATACTTTAACCACTCTTTTTGCTTCTAGTTCCGCCAAAGTAAAGCACAAAACCATTCCATATGCTAACACACTTCACTCTGCCACCAGGACTATTGCCTCTCAATATTTGAGGCATCCAAAAAGGTCTACTGTGACATATCTTGCATTCCTTGCTTAAGCAGAAAATGGAGAGCCACTGCGCTATATACTAGCTGGGAGGTGCCAAAAGACTAGTCTAATTTTTATTTTTCACTTTCCTCTCCTTAGCATCCTTTCTCTCTTTAACTCTTAGCACCTCTCCTCCTTTCACAAACTCTCTCTTTAATGTTCCCCTTCTCTCTCCAATTATCTTTCAACTCTTCTATCTAACATCTTCTCTTTCTAACTGTCATTTTTCTTACCGACTTTATTTCTTGCTCTCCTCTTGATAACATTCTTTTTCACTCAACTTCTTTATGTCCTAGTCCTAACATCCTCTCTTTCTGGCTGTTATTTCCTTTCCGACTTCTCTAACTATCGTTTTAGTAACAACCTTTTTCACTCGGCTTCTTTATATCACTATCTCTTTCTTTCCATCTTCCTTTCTCTCTGGCATTCCTCATTTATCTTTCATCTTTTGGAACTTTAATCGTAACTTTCTTCTCTTCATCTCTCTTCTTTCTAACCCTCTTCCTCTTTCTAGCTCTTGTTTCACTTATTACTTTAGCTCTTTTTCTTAACATTTGTTTTTTTAACTCGGTTTCCCTCTATAACTTATTCTCTTTAGTTCTAATTTCAATTCCTTTCTTTAACCCTTAATCTAGCTCACCTCTGCACTCTGTAACATATTTTTCCTTTCTCTTTCTCTGGGCTCTCCACTCTAATTTCCTCTCTCTCTCTCTCTCTCTCTCTCTCTCTCTCATTTCAACTTTTGCTTCCTTTCAAACTCTTGAGAAGAAGAGTTTTAGAAATAAATAAAGAATGCCTGGATGGAAAAAGGTAAGAGACAATGCACAAGAGAGAAATAATGTTGGCGATAAAATTTTTTTTGGGAGAGATGAAGAATCTTATATGAGAAATATGTCGAAGAATACTGGAAGAACGAGTTAAAGGGGTGGAAGGACGAAGGAAAGGACACGACCAAATGTTAGAGAGAACAATGGAGCGGGAAAAGGGCGATTTTTCAGAGAAGAATAGAAGGACGTAAGAGAAAAGGGAATGTCAAAGAGAGAAATATTAAACACATATTTTTCTCAGATAAACACAATGTTAAGGAAAGAAGAAAGTGAAACTGCAAAAGTAAATATCGTAACTATATAAAGGCTAGAATACCCAAAGTTAAAATATTAGTTTACAGTGCCATACTCATCAAAATAGCTCATACATATTCATAAACAACTCATAATCCATAAAGAAGAAGCATTTTAGCATAAATTGTTTGATTTTTAAATCATATTTCTTATTGATCTATAACTTTCTGTATAAAATGTTGATTAATTCTTCAAAACTTATTTAGATGGTGAAAGATTAGTGTTGGGCTAAGGTCTTTTTTGTAACAATGGCCTTAGCCTCCCTATCCTAGTTCCTTTTTTTTTTGATACAAGTGGAGTTTGAGCTTGTGACCTCTTATCCACTAGCATACAAGTGGGGTTTGAGCTTCTGACCTCTTACCCACTAGCTAAAGGGTGTTGTCACTAAGGCATAGACACTTGCATTTTGTTGAGGCCTCTGTTATAAGAAACTAGCCATGACATATATTTTAAGGATCAAAAGTCAAGAATCTTAGAACAAAATAATCAAGACATGTCAAGAATCTTAGAACAAAACAATCAAGACATATAGCCCAATTCTTTACTCTTCATGTTAGTAAATAAAAAAAAAAACTACAACTAACTCAGTCGGTCATAAGACAGATCGATACAAACACACTGATTATTTTTCATAAGATCCACAAAAGGCTAGATGAGCCTAAAGAAATACAACCATCTAAAGCTATTTTATATATAAAAGCTATACATGTGAAAATTATTAAATATACGTCCATCAAGAACTGAAAAAGATAAAAGAATACGAGTGAAAATCGTTAAATATGCTCATGTATCAATATTTTATGATGAGAGAACTTTTTTCATACGACAACTAATTTCAATTTTTACGCTTTTAATTTGATTTGATTCCATGGTTTTTATCTCCGTCCCTAAGTATTTACTCATACGCAAAATCTTTTGGTTAATTTAACCATAGTTTGATTTGATGCAAAAGAAACAGTTTAGCGATAACATGTATTTTGATACCTGCCAATGAATGGGTAGATGAACATTAAACCCTATAATTTTGAATAAGAGTTACTCTAAGGGATGGGATGAAGATGTCTGTTCTAAGTAAAATATGGCAAAGGTGGAGTTCTACCGCCACCAGAGGGAAATTAGACTCAGTTGTGAACGTGAAACCACCAAATTAAATTTGGTCATGAATTTGTGTTTAATTATGGTCAAGTACTCAATATTATTTCTTTCTCAAGAAAAGAAAATTGTTAAATTGTAGTTAAATTATAATTAAGAATCTTTCTTATATATAAGTTGCTTTTGTGACTAAAAAGTACTTAATTGATAATGTTTAATTGAAAAATTATAAAAGTAGCTATTTATTACTTTTGAAAGTTTTTTCGAGGTTAAAAAATATCATTAGTACTTAGATATCTAAATTTTCGAACTCACCAAATCTTTTCTAAAAGCCACTAAAAGTTATTTTACTCAATAAAGAAACTCCTAAAGTTTTGAAAACAAATTTCATTTAACAGTCGTACAAATTTTTCTAACTCTTCATACACTTTCTTAACTATAGCTGTAACATATTGATGACTGAAATTCGGGTTGACATCTTCAATGAGCTTAGGGGTTTCTTTAGAAGATTTTCTCCCACTATATTGAGTCAATGCCTCTTAGAGTTCCTCATGAAAGATGAGGACATCAAAATATTTCAATTGTCAAACCTTACTGTACTGTGACTGCTTGATTAGTTATATTTTTGTTACTAAATGAAAATGATCAATTTATCATTTAATTATAATTGAGTAATCATTATTTGATTATTTATAAGAATTCTTAACTATTATAATTGACCAATTATCAGTAAATAGTATTACTAATATTTAGATAACTAAACTTGACAAATGCCTCAACCACCCACTTAGTAGAAAGTAGAAAATACTATAACCTACAAATGATATATAAAGCATTATTAAGTATATAATATTAGTAGAAAATATTGTGAACATTTGCATTATGAAATTTGTGTCGGCTCTCCAAATTCTTCATAAAATTGTCTAAAATTACTCTTACAGATAAGCCCTTCAAAAATTAACTGATTTTGATTATTTATAAAGTATTTTTTTCCTGTTTTGCATACACTACATATTGTTTTTCACAATGAATAAATATATTTTTTCTTTCTCTGCACAGTTTTTTCAATAGTCAATAATGATCACAAACTTCTGCTTTCACTTCTATCCTAGCACGAAGAAATAAACTCAGAATGCTGGGAATCAAGGCATTCAACAGTGTGGCATGTTTCAAGAGGGTTTGCTAGGTGGTCTCCAATTTTTGAACAAGGATTAATTTTTGAGTGATAAAGGGAGAACAAATAGTAAGTTCAAGTGTGAATTGGGATCTTTTGGAAGGTCAGTAATGTGAGCAGGGAGCATTTGTTGATGGCTGGGGGAAAAAATGTTTCAAATCCAATGTGAACAGGGACCCTTGTTGGTTATTAAGATTTGCTGATGAATATGATTTATTAGTTTCACATTCATATTGTTCTGGCACATGAAAACTGAAAAGAAGCATTTGGCAGTTTAAAATGTGCATGCAGCAGAATCTCCATCAGACTGAATATTGGCCATTGTTTTTTGTTGAACTATATCCTAGGCAAGTCTTGAATATATAGATAAAATTAAACGTCATATGCTTTAAAATCTATATTCTGATGAAACTCAGCCCATGTATACATATTTTAAAATCTATATGCTTTAAAATCTATATTTTAATTTTTTTATCTTTAGCACAATTTAGAATTAAAAATTGTTTTCATCTGAGAATTTCAAAGTAGGATTCTTGTTTACAAATAATGGGTGTTTCTTGTGTGCCTCAACTGATGCACTGACATTAAATGAATCAAAGGGTACAAATAGGAAGAAGATTATAGGATCCTTGGGAACTTGTGGAAGTTGTTGCAAGCTAAAAGGTGATGATTGAGCAGGCCGTGTAAGGTATTAATGGAAGCAATGAAGTAGAGATGAAAATTTGTATGAATGCTCAAGGACCCAGAAAAGAAAATGCAGTGACTGCATAAATGGTCATGTATCACATTCCAACACTGGCATGGGGGTGCCAGACACAGCAATTCCCTAACACAGACATGGGGTGACAAGTTTTCATTCTTGTCTTCAACTATATGTATACTGGAATTATCAGGACAATTGCAGCATTCCTAATTTTATTTTTACTCTGCATGCAATCTGTACACTGATGTTGACATTAGAATGTTCGATCCCTGTTTTGCTCTTCACTTGTCAGTTGCCACAGGACACTCGTATAACCTGTTCTCTGTTTGCAGATGTCTGAAAGCACTGAGAATGCAAAGAATGTCTCGCCCAGCATAGATCACCGAGTAACGCCACCCACTTCAAAGGCTGAATTTACCCGGAACAACTCTATATCAACCGTAGCCCAACAAGCATCAGTACATGGAATAGACTTTGGCTACTGTATCTCAGCATCCTTCCTCACCATCATCAACAAATGGGCTGTCATGAAGTTTCCATATCCTGGTTACCAACAGTGGGCTCCTCCTCCGAGCAAATGTTGACACATTCATCATCTTCTGGTCCACAGTCTCCATATTTGTTGCGGTTGGTGCAGCTCTTCTCTTAAACCAGCCATGGCCTATGGTTACAACCTGGTGTTCGCTTGGAACCATCTTTGCAGGAGGTTTACTCTATGTTCTGACTGATTACCGGTTCACTCTTACTGCTTACAGCTGGGGCATAGCCTATCATGGCAATGGATTTTGTGTAGTCATGACAGTCGGACTCAGCGCGTGGGGCCTGGTGCTCTACAACAACTTAGAAGCTCTGATGTTATTCCCTGTAGAGCTGCTCATAATGGGGGAGCTGAAGAAGACAAGTCTCTGATGCTTGTTTGGTCTGGCTATATCGTTTTCTGGATTCAGTTGTAGGAGGGCAATCTCTGCAACAGGATTCACAGTGCTGGGGATAGTGAACAAGTTTCTGACCATCGTGATTAATCTGGTGATATGGGACAAGCACTCGACGGTTGTGGGCACGGTTGGTTTGCATGCTGGGCGCTGTGCTCCACCAGCAGTGGACTGCTAAGCCTAAGGTGGCTGCAGCGGAGACTGAGCTTCGTGTTAGTGATGAGGAGGAGCAGCAGCTGCTGGATATGCTACCAGTTGTTGAAGGCAATGTGGTTGGCTCAGGAGAGGCTAAATGAATACTTGGTTGCGTACTTCTTTGTATTTTTTTTTTTCTTTCTCTATGTTTTTTTTTTCCCGGGAGCAAATGTTATTGGGTTAGTTGATTAACAAACAGTTTTCCATCCAAAATAGACCAAGTTAACAAATTAGAACAACAAATTTGGGCTAAATACTAGTTTACCCCGTGTTAGGAGATGACCAAGGTTTTATCTCCAAGAAATGTATTGTTGATTACTTAAAAATTATTATCTAAACGTTTAAAAATGTATGAATATATAATATTTTCTATTATATCTCATACTGTATAATTTCATTTCAGAATACCCTAGAGAAAAATCATACATATATACACTAGATTTTCTATAATATCTTACTTTTTTTTTTCTCTTGTTAGTATACTTTTTGGGTAAAATTTTAAAAATAAGAAAAAGGGGGGAAAATATTTTTGTCAGGTAATAAAAATGAAGAAATGCATGTTTAAGGAAAATTGGGGTGTTTGGTGCTAAATATCCAACATCCCACGAAGGGGAGTTTCTAAAGTAACACACGACTTTTCCTAGTGAGCCCAGTGTATGGAGTACTTTTGGTTCGGGCTTTGAATTCTTAAGTGGGCTCGCGAGTAAAAATGGTGTGCTCAGTTAGTAACTCCCCACACGCAAAGAGGAGATTGGTGGTGGGTCCCACTCCCACTCTCCGTCGGAACAGTTAATCAATAAGTATTAATTAAAAAATTAAAAGATCAAAACCCCCATCTCTTGAATTCTCCCAAAAGTTGCTCCAACTCTCTCTCTCTCTCTCTCAATCCTCTCGATCTCGACGGCAACCCCCAAATTCTACTCTCAATTTCGATTCTGATTGATTGGGCGGTCGGAATGTGGTGGGAGTGCCTGCATGGGGGCGGCCGGGCGGCGGCAAGATCGGCGGCGGCGAAGGCCGCCGGAATAGACGGCCCCGGGAAGCGGTGGGGCCACACCTGCAACGCCGTGAGAGGGGGGAAGCTCCTCTACGTCTTCGGTGGCTACGGCTGCGACAACAGCCAGACCAACGACGTCCATGTCTTTGACACTGGTGAGAATTTTGATTTGATAGTTTGAATTTTTAAAAGAAGTATATTTATGGAGTTTTAGGAGATGGTTTTTGCTAAAGATTGGATTTTTAATCACAATTTGGAGTGGTTGGGGATTTGGGTACCTACTGTTTTTTTACTGTTGGAGTTTTTGTTACAGTTTTGGAATAATTGAGGAGGTTAAGGTAAATGAGGAGAATGACCGTTTGGATTTTTGTTCTGGTTCGAATTGGTTCATGCTTATATCATGTTTGTGAAAGTAGTAGTCTTGTATAACTGTTTGGCTTTGGGCATGCTCATGAGGTTTTAGGTGACGGGGTCATTTTGAGGGTGGGCAGTTGCGGATTTGGTGCAAATTATGTCGTGTTTAATTGCTTCGTAGAGTTGGAATCTTGCGATAAGACGAGCTTTTGCATGCAAATGAAGTTAGGAAAATATGGGAATCTGATTAGTCTTTCAGAGGCTTGGCCTTGTGTCAAATGATGGAATGGTTGGTAATGTCTCAGAACATCAGTAGTTTGGAGAGGTTGTTACGTGCCCTTTTCAGGCTTGGAGAAATAAGCATTTGTTTAATCCTTAAATGGGTTTTTGTTAACCATATCTGATTTGAAGAGAACTTTCTTGATGTTACCTTGAAGTTCATGGTTGATTTGTGACCCTATTCATTGATGAATATGTTCTTGCATTAGCTCTATCTTTTGAGTAGAACTTAGTTGATGTACCTTCAAATTTACGGTTGAATAGCCTGTCTATTGATATATACATTGTATAGTCCATTGTTGGATGTCGTAATGTTGTGTTGTCGGTTTTGAGCCTTTTCAGGTAAGTATATGCTAGCATTCCTATATGACTCTTATTATAGTTTAAGTGTTTAACCTCAATACTGATGTCACAGTTTCCCCCTAAATAAGATATACTGCACTAAGCTTATTTGTCTTAAAGAAGAATTTTTCTTCATTTAGTTAGATAGATGGGTGAAATAATTTAAGATTGTTTTGAACTTGTTTTAGTGAGTTTTGTCAGGCTGTAACTTAATGTTAGCGTAAATGCTTGTTAATCTGGCAAGTATTTTAACATACTATTCTAGAAAAACATATAATTTTTCAAAGAGGTCAACGATAAAAAGACATTTGTATTTCATCAATTATTTTGTGTTTACCTTGTCTAATTTCCTCTTTAATGAAGTAATCAAATAGTTCAACTGGTCATCGATACCATGATTTGGTAAAATAATCATCCAATCTTCTTACTGTAGCAAAATCGAAATGTTATTTGTAGATCATATTAAATTTAACATACAACTCTTTTTGAAGGTCACTTTGTAACAACTTGGTTGTTAGTGACGGATTTTGAAGTAGTCATACACAAGTATGAAGTAGTCATTAAAAAACACAGGAGTTTTCATTTTTCCCCATCTCTGTCCTCTTTGCTATTCTTATTCCTCTTCATTTTCTTCTACTCTCTTGTTTTTATGATCTATTGCAACAAAGATGTTGCGAACAGAACTAAGGAATGAGCTAAAATGAGAAAAGATAAGGGAAAGGGAGAGCAACAATGACAACACAGTAGAGCACAGAGTGGTGGTGGAAGAAGTGAGAATGCAAAAGGAAGAAGTAGATGAAAGAAGCGAGTAGTACCTTCAGCGACATAAAATGCGACAGAAGTGACAAGTACAATTGTTTATTTTTGTTTCAGAGCTGATTTCTTAGCTGTAGGGCTAGGGGTTCAAGAGAGGAGATGGAAGTGGGATTTTGTGTCTTTTATCAGTGGAGAGGAAGGTTAAAAACCCTTGTCTACATGGATCAACTGTCCAACTTGATGAAACTAAATGAAAAATAGAAGTAGCTCAAGTTGTTAGAAAATCCATGACGGAGGCAGCTATGGCTAAATGTTGGCATAGTAGTTGTTGCTTCCTCCTTATGTGGCTGATTTTTAAATGGCAGTGTTGAATTCCAAATTGTTTTTTTTTTTTGAACTTCCTTTATCAATGGTTTTAGCATTTTTAGGATGTAAAGTTCTATCGTATGTGGAGGTGCAAGTCATGCGATTACCTTGTCTTTCCTCCTTATTAGGTTCAAACAGCTCCCTTTTGATGTATTGTATAATTATTTTCTTTTGCTTACAGTCCCCTGTTTGTTTTTACTCTAGGCATGTAAACTCTTTCTCTATTCTGGAAAGTGCTATCCTCTTGTAACAACCTCATGTGAATATCAAATATTACCATGCTAATGTGTCCTAAATTTAATTCTTGGACTGGTGATCTACATGTATGCATGGGATTATGTCAAGCCTGAATGTTCTGATGGTTCCAATAAGGTAATCATCTAGGAAGCCGTGTTAGAGACTTGTCTTACATTATAAATTATGCTCGAAATATGCATATATCTGCATTTGTGATGAATACTCTACTTAACCAATTGATCCTTGTTCAATAAAACAATTTTAGAATTTTACTAAATATACTCAAAACTTGGTATCTTTTCATATGAAAGCTCGAGCCTCCAGGAGAGTTATTATTAGGCTTAGAGATGATAATGAACACGTCTATGAGTCAGTTTTTGGCCCGTCCTATATAAAATATTGAATTAGAAAAATAAAAATTTTATTTTTAATTTAAAATTTTGCATAGGACTGCCAAAAAATTGATTCACTGGCGCGTCCATTACCATCCCTAATTAGGGTTTTATAACTTGAAGAGTAAATTTAGTTTTTCCTTTCTTTTTTTTTGGGTATTCTTCTTACTTTTTTCCTTTTCCTCGCTCACTATATTATTATTATTATGTTGTGTTTGTTTTGTTTTGTTTTGTTTTTTTTTTTTTTTTGGGGGGGGGGTGTAGGTTGGTTAGTCAATTGGAACTCAAACCTGGAAGTAGAATTATTGGGGTGGGGATGGATTCTTATTTTTGTTAACTGATTGGGACTAGAACTAGAACTTGAGAATTTGGTTTAATCAATTTCATGGTCTTAGAACTCATTTTGGCTTCGGTTTTACATAAAAGGTTTTGACAAGTTTTGCTAGTTTCGATAGCTTCCTTTTGAGTTTCGGTCCTATTGTATGTACGCATATAAGCGTAGTCTCATAACCACTAAATATGCTTGTCATTTTTGGTGCTTTACATGTGGTGCCTAAAGAGCTTGTAAATATAAACATAAAGCTAAGTGGGTGTTAAATAAGATAAATAAACTTATGGTACTCAACAAGTTTGTCCAAAATTTAATCTAAATAAATATGAATGCAAATTCAAGTATGTTTATACTTAAAAATTAAGTAAAATTCATAAACTAGGATATATTAGAATTTACGGATTAAGGATCATTATAGAAATTAAAGGGAGATATAACTTATTAAATATTAGGAATATTAACCTCTTTTTCTCTTTGTTTTGAATTTTCTTTCAAGTTTCAATAGGTTTTAGTAAGTTACATCCCATAATTAATAAAATAGTTTGAAATTTAGCCAAACTAGTCTGAAATTGGTTGATACTAGCTGATCCCAACGAAACCCGATGGAAGTCACGAAACCGATGTTTTGGAGCGGTTACTGATTCAAAACTAGCAATATGAAACGAAACAGTATGAAAGCTCAGTCCTTGATGAATTAGAATTTAGAAATGGAGCTGGTAAAAAGTTCCAATTTCTGGGTCCAAGAGTATAAATATTATTCAGTTTTTTGCCAAAAATCATACCCTTCCGGTGGAACACTTGGAGACTGGAGCCCCTTTATACTAAATATTTTACCTAGTTATCTATATTATCTGTCCCGTTACCCTCAATTTCTCTCATGTTAAATTAACTTATTAATATAATAATTGTTGGTGCATCCAAAATTAGGATGATTCAGACTGGGATGGGATGGGAGATTTAGTATTTATAAAATTAATATATATCATATTTATCAATAGCATTATTTTAAGTATCTAAATGTTTTCTTTAGTTATGCTAATCATTCTTCAACTTTAATTGTTTATAGAGAAGTTTTAAAAATGTAAGTGCTATGTCATTAAATTTTCATTTTTTTGGTCTCAGTTTTTGTTGTGTCATATCCCTTATAGTTCCACCAAGCAATTTACTAATTAACATATCTTGAAGCGGCTACGAAAGATCAACTTATTAAAATCCCTTACTGCTCCATAACTCCCATAGGGCATACTTTTGCTTAAAATTGGGCTTTATGTAGCAATATTCAATTTTTTTAAAAAAATCTAAAATTAAATATGCGCTTAGTGAGATTTGAATCTGGGTTGCTATGATACGATATGAAAATCCCTTCCAATGCACCATAACTTCGAAACTGTGGCGAGGATGTGGGAATATATATTTTATATTCGAACATAACTGAATGGGAGTTTGATACTAATTTATATGTATTACCTTATTAGGGATCAATGAAAAATCAACTTGCAGTCCCTAAATGATAAAGAAGAGAAGACTTATCATCTTTCTTTTTCTATTACCACTTTGATCTGTTAAGGATGTGAAGTTAGCTAGGTAGTTTGCTATTTCGCTGATCTATAATGGAACAATTCAATGTCTCTTTTCTTTCACAACATAGTGGAGGAACATCTATGCTCTTGATGTGCTATCAAGTCAGCATCTCCCTCTGCCGACCATCACCAATCGATCTCCAACTCTTAGGCTTATTCCCTTGCATTCACCACCATCTAGGGGTGAAGCCAGGATTTCCACCCAGATTGGGCACAATTACAAGCTTATAGGTTATGGTTACGCCTTAGCACATAATTTTTGTCTAGGTGAAGATATGGAATATATGGAAGTGTTTAACAGAGTAGAAAAAGAATCAGCGTATTGTTTCTTTGCTCCATTAGTCATCTCTAACAATCATTAAAAATGTGACTATGTACTCTTTACTGTGATTTTACATAGATGATGATGTAATGGTGTAAGAAATAAGAATGTGGGGCCTTGTGTTGTTTAACCTTGCATCCTGTTGAACCTGATTTAGTCACATGCTCAAATATGGTAAGAGAGGTATAACTTTGGCACATTCCAGGTAGGGCATGTGCCTTAACTGGGATGAAACTGGCTTCACCCATGCCACTATCGCTCCTATTGGGATGAACGTGACTTTGCCCATGCCTCCATCGCCGGCTCACTCCCATCATTGCCTTCACTCGCCACCCACCACCACAACTTACCGCTTCCGCTGTCATCCTCATACACACACATACATCTCTGTGTATGCACGTGCGTGTGTGTGTGTATATATATACATATATGTGTGTATTTGTATACAAACATGCGCGCGCGCGCGTGTATATATATATATATATATATATATATATATATATATATATATATATATATACATACATAAATAGATATACATATATACACATACCTATATACATAAATACATACACAACACACACACACACATATATATGGGTGTATATATATGTATACACACACACACATATAATATTATATATATTTACATGGAGAGAGAGACTCGGATCCATTGGGAAGGATTTGAAAGCAAACCCTTCCTATTGAATTTCAATTATGGGATATCTAATGATCCACTCCATTAAAGTTGATCTGAACACTTTCAAGTGTTATAAAATTAAAAATTAAGTTTTTAAATTGTTTTTTGCCTAGGCATCAAGTGAGTACAAAATGAACAGTTCTATATGGCAAGTTGGTTAATTTAATGGTGTAGAATGTTCTAAACCTAACAAAATTTTGTACGGTAAGGTTTTGAGTATTTAGATCATAATCAAATATTTGGATTGATAATTTTTGGCGTGAAAGTGTAGATCAAAGTAAAAGGTTAAATTCAACCTTTTATTTTTTTCCTATTTGATGGATGTGCAACAAAAATAAAAAAGTTGTTTTTATTTTTAAAATTTATATAATATAGGTCTACTTTAACGATTGGATCTTCCATATAAATAGGTTAATGGAGAGGATAAGCCTCCAAATACTTCCTAAAGGAGCCAAGCATGTGTGTGTCTGTGTGTGTACACAAACTCACGCACGTACATGTACACATATACATACATGTATCATATATACATATATACATGTATATACACCTATATATATGTATATACATGTATACAACTGTATATACACAGATATTTATTGCATGTATGTATATAGATATGCATATATGTATATACATATAAATATGTATATTAATGTATTATACATGTATATGTATATATATACATACACACATGTATTTGTATAGATATACATGTGTTTGTAATACACACACAAACACAAACATGAGTTTGTATACACACACATACATACGCATGTATATGTGTGTGTATTTGTGTGATGGAGATCAGGATTTGATTTGGGAATATATTAGATTTGGATTTTATTAGGATTTGGATTTTATTAGGATATTTGATTGGATTAGGAGTTTGGATTCTATTAGGATTCTGTTTGTTAGGGTTTTCCTATATATATGGGTTTGTATGGAGAATTAGAAAAGATGAATAATATTTGAAAATTTCTTGAGAAATTTCTGGCGTGGATTTCGCTTGAGCAAATCTTTCCTTGTGGATTCGTGGAGAGTGGGCGTGGATTCGCCTGGGTAGATTCCCAAACCCCATAAGTTCTTCCCCAGTTTATTTATTTTCCCCAGTCCATCCAAAAAACCCTAATTTTCAAAACCCTAACCCTAATTTTGCCTTCGTCCTGCGTCAAATTTGGTATCAGGGTCTAGGTTTTATTCTCAATCATCTTCTTCTTTTGCATCTCCATCCTCTTTTATTTCAGTTTTTTATTTTATTTTTATTTTGAGAAATAAAAAATAGATTTAAAAAAAAGATCAAAAAATAAAACAAATCTGAAAGAAAAAAAAACAGAACTGAAAAAAAAGATCTAAAAAAAAACTTCTTTTATCCTATATTTTTCTCCCCCCAACCCGTTTTTTTTCCCAACTCAATCCAAACTCCCACCTGAACAATCTCTCTACCAGACCAAATCCAACCCAAACTCTCCAAGTTCAACACCTCTTTTCCTTCGGCTTCATTTCCTCTTCCACATCTTCTTTTCCCTTATCCCCTTCTCCGGGTCCACCCCTCTCTCCCTTTTCCGGCGAATCCACTGCAATAATAGCTGCATAGTAAGCAATAGCAGTACAGCAGCAAGCTGCAGCATCAGCAGGAATTACGATATTAGCTGCAGAACTGCAACAGCAGCAGTTTTACTGCTGCTGGACAGCAGTAGGACAGTAGTAACGGCTACAGAACAGCAGTGGCAGCAGCCAGTAGAAGCAGGACAACAGACCAGTGCAGCAGTGAAGGGAAAAGTGGTGATTTGGAGCCCGTTCGGAGTCCAATTTGAGTCAGATTCGAGGCGTTGTTTTTCTGGATTTGTTTCCAACAATTGTGGTAGGATTTCAGGGCTCTTCAACAGGCGAACCAACTTCGAAAAACTCCAAGGGACCACTACAAGTGCACGAACTTCTTTGGTATTTGGGTAATCTCTATACTAATCCATTTTCTTCAGTAAAATTTTGCAATTATTTTGTAAAATTCTGTATAAGATTGTTAGTTAGAATTACTAATAATTATTTGCCAACTCATTGCTTGCGTGCATACACACATTTTAGGATCTATTTCCTTGCATGTTAGAAACTAAACCTTAGAAAATTTTATTGCACGCATATAGAATTTGACTGAGTTTAGGAAATTGCATTGCATACGCTTGATTGTATGCTTCTTCGTAATGGTAAAATGACCACCCCAAATTCTAGTAATGTGGATGAAAAGTTAGAAATCATGATGAGACAATTAAAAACTATCACTGAACAAATGAAATAATTTAAAATTGTTAATAAACGATTGGATGCACTAGAACAACAAATGGATAAGCTAAAAGAACAAAATAATCAAATTTATAAGAATGAATATAACGAAAGGAATTACGATCAGTATAGAGGACCAAGAGATCGAAATGAAAGGAATAGAGATGAGAGTGTCCCTAGAACTAGACGTGTTGCAGATGACATCACACGTAAGATAAAAATAGAAGCTCCTACATTCGACGACAATCACGACCCTAAAGTTTTTAGTGACTGGCTCGCAGACATGGATTACTATTTCGATTGGTATGACATGCCTGAAGAGCGTAAAATACGATTTGCTCGGATGTGATTGACAGGGCCCGCTAGGATATATTGGACATCGGTAGAAAGAGAATGTGACAGATATCTGGATGCGATAGAGACTTGGAATGACATGAAAACTAGACTTAAAGAGAAGTATCTTCCAGTCACATTTAGGAGTCACCTTTTAGATAGGTTGCACAGTTTTCGCCAGGGAAGCATGACGGTTCAAGAGTACATGACTCAATTTGATGAATTGACACTTCGGTGTGATTTGCGAGAGGACCGACACCAGGTGATATTTAAATTTCGTTCTGGACTACGCACTGACATACAACGAGTCATGCATATCCATTCTCGGAATATAAGTTCCCTTGCTCAAGATTGTCAATTAGCAGAAGATATAGAACACTCTCTCAAATTTTCTACTGACCACAAGTTTACTTCTGGAGTCAGGGAGCAGTCCAGATGCCCTTCTGAAGATAACAAGAGAGTTAACACCCAATTCAACAAAGACTTTAAAGGTAAAGCCGTAATGAGTGAGTCGTCTAAATAGGGAACGAAAGGCGTAGAGTGTTTTAGGTGTCATGAGTATGGCCACAAAGCTTCACAGTGTCCCCCTAGAGTTTTACTCGTAGAAGGAGAACATAATGATGATGATCTTGAGGAAGAAATATATGAACCAGTAGGAAACGCTAGCGAGTCTGACGAGGAAATAATCATTTCAAATGTGCGCTTAGGTGTCGTTAGGTGTTTACACTAAAACAAAAGATGAAGATTGGCGTAGATCTAACGTTTTCACCACATACATCATACATGGAGGAAAGAGTTATCGAATGATAATTGACGGGGGTAATTGTATGAATATAATCTCAAGAACAGCTGTTGAGAAAATTGGTCTCAACACTGAACCCCATCTACAACCATATAACGTAATATGGGTAGATAAAACTGCTCAATCTATTACCCAGCGTTGTCTAGTGTCTATCCAGATGTCAAGCTATCAGGACCAGTTTTGGTGCGATGTGTTAGATATGACCGCCACACATATCTTGCTTAGTAGGCCATGGTTGTATGACTTAGATGTGACGAGTTTCGGCAAGTCAAACACATATACATTCAAATTTAATGGGAAGAAAATTGTTTTGAAGCCCGCACCACCTACCAAAGAGCGAAAAAGTCACAGGCCAGGTACATAAAAAGTCTCTTCACCTGGTAAGTCGATCACAGTTCCTCAAAGAGAGCCTAGAGGAGGGACTAGTATATGCGGTAATTACTTTAGGAAAGTCTTCTAGTCTACCTGTCATTTACCACCCTGAAATTCATCAGATTCTCACTGATTTTCAGGATATCATGCCCGATGAGTTACCTGATGAACTTCCTCCCCTTTGGGACATTCAGCATGCCATTGACTTCGTGCCAGGGTCCAGTTTGCCAAATTTACCTCATTATAGGATGAATCCTGTTGAGCACGCTGAGTTGAGAAGACAGGTCGATAAGTTAATTGCGAAAAGGTTTTATTAGAGAGTTTGAGTCCTTGTGTTGTTCCCGCTCTACTCACGCCTAAAAAGGACGGTAGCTGGAGGATGTGCATTGACAGTCGCGTCATCAACAGAATTACCGTCAAGTATAGGTTTTCCATTCCTAGACTTGATGACTTATTAGATATGATAGCTGGCTCTCAAATCTTTTCGAAGATAGATCTTCGAAGCGGATATTATCAGATTCGTATCCGTGAAGTTGATGAATGGAAAACTGCTTTTAAAATTAAGAACGGATTGTATGAATGGTTGGTCATGTTTTTTGGTTTATGCAACGCACCCAGCACATTTATAAGAGTTATGACCCAGATATTGCGTCTTTTTTTAGGCAAGTTCGTTGTCTATTTTGATGACATTCTCGTTTTTAGTTGAACCCAAAAAGAGCATCTTTCTCATTTGATACAGATTTTAGAGACTCTCCGTAAGGAAAAACTGTTTGTCAATTTGAAAAAATATGCATTCGTAGCTTCCTCTGTTCACTTTCTTGGGTTCATTGTTTCTAAAAACGGAGTAGCAACAGACCCTGACAAAGTTAAGGCCATAATAGAATGGCCTACTCCTTGTACGATTCATGAGGCCAGGAGCTTCCATGATCTGGCCACATTTTATAGGAGGTTTGTTAGGAAATTTAGTACCATCATAGTTTAGATCACTGATTGTCTTAAAAAATGGGAATTTCAATGGACTAAATCTGCTACTCATGCTTTCGAGGAAATTAAGAAGAAGTTGACCACTACTCCGGTCCTTCATCTTCCAGATTTCTCGAAAGTTTTTGAGATACCATGTGACGCATCAAGTATAGGTATAAGTGGTGTTTTAAGCCAAGAAAATCATCCTATCGCCTTTTTAGTGAAAAGTTGAATGAGACGAAACAACGCTATGATGTTTATGATCGAGAGTTTTATGTAGTAGTGCAATGTTTGCGTCATTGGCATTACTATTTGCTACCAAAAGAGTTCGTTCTATATTCAGACCATCAAGCTCTACGCTATATTAATTCCCAAAAGAGAGTAGGGTATCGACACATCAAGTGGCTTGAGTATATTCAGAAGTACAATTTTGTACTCAAATACTGTGCTGGAACTGAAAATAAAGCCGCTAATGTATTAAGTAGGAAACTTTGCACTTTACAGACGATGAGTGCAAAAGTTATCGGATTTGAGCAAATCATTCAAGACTATCCTATTTGTCGGGACTTTGGTGACATCTATTCATCTCTGGCACAGGATCCTCTTACTATAGTAGATGTCTTCACCATTATTGATGGTTTTTTATTTTGAGATACTCGTCTATGTATTTACAGTACTTCTTTGCGCGATCATCTGATTTGGGAAATGCATGCGGGAGGGATCGCTGGTCATTTCGGTCGAGATAAAACTATCATTCTTGTAGATGACCGATTTTATTGGTTAAACATTAAACGTGATGTTGCGCGAGTTGTGTCACATTGTCGAGTTTGTCAGGTAGCTAAGGGTAGGAAGCAAAATACATGATTCTACACACCATTACCCATACCCTTTGCACCTTGGGAGCATTTTAGCATGGATTTCATTTTAGGACTCTCTCGCACACTTAGGAAACATGATGCAATATTAGTCGTGGTGGATAGATTTTTCAAAATGGCATATTTTATCCCTTACTACAAGACTTCGGATGCCTCACATGTTGCACACTTTTCTTTAAAGTGGTAGTACGTTTGCATGACCTTTCTAAGTCAATTGTTTCTGACAGAGATGTTCGGTTCACAAGTCATTTTTGATGAACTCTCTGGAAGAAAATGGGTATCACACTTAAATTCTCCACTGCTTATCATCCATAGACAGATGGTTAGACAGAAGTTGTCAATCGTAACTTAGGTGACTTGTTTCGATATTTAATGGACAACCATTTAACTACGTGGGATTTTATTTTGCCTATAGCAGAGTTTGCATATAATAGTTCAGTTAATAGGTCTACTGGGATGAGTCCATTTGAGATAGTTACAGGTTATAAATCTAGAAAATCTTTAGACCTTCTCCTCCCCATAGGTGATAGGCCTACTGCCTCATCTGAGTCTTTTGCACAGTATTTGCATGATTTGCATGATCATATTCGTCGGCAAATAGCAATTAGTAATAATAACTACAAGTCTACAGCAGACTCGCACAAAAAATTGTAGGAATTTGCAGTTGATGATGAGGTGATGGTTAGAGTGCGTCTAGAGAGGTTCCTCCAGGAACCTTGAAAAAGCTTCATGCTCGACGTATGGATCTTTACCGAGTTCTAAAAAGGATTGGTTGTAATACTTATGAGCTTGCGATTCCCTACAATGTTGGGATCAATCCAGTTTTTAACGTCGAGGATCTGACTCCATACCGTGCTCCATTTGATTATCCAGTAGTTATCCCGGATTTGCCCTCATTAGTTTCGCCAGGACATCGGCATTTTTCCATCTGTACACCGCCTCCTCCTGCTCCACAGAAGCATCATATAGATCAGATTGAAGACATTTTAGATGATTAGATTGTTTCGACTGCTGATGGTGGATATCAGCGTTATTAGGTGCGCTGGCGTGGACATCCAGACTCAGATTGCACTTGGTTGCGCACCGAAGAAGTCCAACAGCTCGATCCGGATTTGCTCGATAATTATCATCTTCGTCATTCACCGAAGATTCATGTTTTGAAGCCGGAGAGAATTGATAGAGATTAGGATTTGATTTGGGAATATATTAGATTTTATTAGATTTGGATCTTATTAGGACTTGGATTTTATTAGGATATTTAATTGGATTAGGAGTTTGGATTCTATTAGGATTCTGTTTGTTAAGGTTTTCCTCTATATATGGGTTTGTATGGAGAATTAGAAAAGAGAAATAATATTTGAAAATTTCTTGAGAAATTTTTGGCGTGGATTTCGCTTGAGCAAATTTTTCCTTGTGGATTCGTGGAGAGTGGGCGTGGATTCGCCTGGGTGGATTCCCAAACCCCATAAGTTCTTCTCCAATTTATTTATTTTCCCCAATCCATCCAAAAAACCCTAATTTTCAAAACCCTAACCCTAATTTTTCCTCTGTCCTGCGTCAGTGTGTGTATACACATGTATATGCACACATGCAGACACAGATAATTACATACATATGTATGTATGTATATATATGCGTATGTATATATATGTATTATGTATATCAATATATATGTATATATACACATGCACACATGTATATATATTATGTATATATGCATGTATACACACATACACACATGTGTATGTGTATATATACACGCACATCTATGTACATACATACATGTGTATATACATAAACAAATTCATGTTTGTATTTATGAATGTGCTTGTGTATGTGTGTATTAAAAACCTACCCAAATTAGGACTGGATGCATCTTTTCTATTGCAATTGATCCAAAAGCTCAAGTTGGTGTTTGTAGCTGAGATGTATGTGAAGCAACTGACATATGGTAAGGTGCTCATAAAGATGCAACAGTGGAATGGTTAGAATGACATTACATGGTTGGAGAAGAAGTTGCCTTCAGCAAGATTTGAGCGCAGGCTTCTTAGAATCTATACCATTTTAGGGAAGTACCTGTTATGAGAGCGCAGGCTTCTTAGAAGCTAAAAGCTTAAGAACATGGGTTCTATGCTTCAATGTAAATTCGAACACAACCTTGTCCAAGTTACGGGATGGATCTTCAATTTAAATTCTAAGACAACCTTGCGCAAGTTATGGGAAGGAGACAGACATTTTGAGTTTGTTTGCTGGTATTAATATATTCAGCTTACTATTTTGTTTGTGTCATTTTGTCTTGCTTACTTTTTATTTCTTTTGTATATAGTAGCTTCTATTGATGCTTTATACGAAGTTTGTGGTTACCTGTCATACCATTTTTGCGAGGAAGAGTTAAAATAGAATGTCATTGTTTCTTTGATCTTGTTCAAGGGCATACAATTCATGAATTGTCAAACTCTTCATAGGTTCTGTAGCCTTTCTGGCTTACTTCTATGAAAAGCACATTCACAGCGTACAAATTCATTTCCATTTACATCTAATTGAATTATCTTGTAAGTTCTTTTTATAAGCAGTTAACAATTTTATTTTCTTTATGTTGCATTAAATAAGGGCTGCTGATTTGCTCTGCTTATATGATCTATGGTTCTAGATTTTATTAGTATTGAGCTATAATGTTTTTCTTTCTTTCTTACTTTCTTTCTTATTGGCTTTGGGCTACTACATATAATGCTCTTTTATTTATTTTTTTTTACATGAAATTCTGCTTCTTGGTCCAACAAAACTAACTTTCGCAATTCGTAAATACTTTTTTTAGTTAAAAGGATATGGAGCAAGCCATTGATGAAGGGCACGCCACCCTCCCCCAGGGATAGTCATAGTTGCACAACTGTTGGAAACAGGCTGTTTGTGTTTGGTGGTACAGATGGGACCAACCCACTCAAGGATTTGCATGTTCTGGACACCTGTGAGTATATACATTCCGTGAGATTACCTGATCAAATTTCCAGCTCTAAAATGTGAATTTTCATCTTTTACCACTGTATATTTCCTATTCCTTTGCAATTGTATTATGAAAAGATACAAGAGTAAATGGTATCCTGATATCTTATTTTAATTGGATTGCCCACTTTGCAAAGTTCAATTGTGTGCTTTGCTATTTGAAAATCTTCTCCTGTTTTGCAAGTTGATCTCTTGCATCTCTCTTGATTTTCAGTGATTTATTTTAACCTCTTGTACATAATAAATGAGGATTATGGTTGCTCTAACACAAACTGTATCACAGCATCCAATACATGGATAGTACCAGCTGTAACTGGCGAGGGACCTGCTGCACGCGAGGGGCACAGCGCAACTCTTGTTGATAAGAGACTCTTCATATTTGGAGGTTGTGGAAAGTCGAGTAACACTCAACAAGAAGAATATTACAATGATCTGTATATTTTGGACACAGGTTACTCTTCTGGCCATTTGCTCAACTTTCTAATATATGCTGGACTTGTAGAGGAAGCTTTGGACATATTTGGGAAAGAAATTATTTTTAGGCATTGTAAATAGGTCGAGATCAAGCGCACGTTCTCAATTTGAAACTTCTTATTGCTAGGCTTGCATTGATAGGGACGTTACAGTTCTGAGGAATATGAAGTTTCCAAACACAATAAGACATGGTTCTGAGGAGTATGAAGTTTCCAAACACAATAAAACGTGGTTCATGGTTGACCAAAAAAGTTCAGCAATATGATTTCCAGCTCATTCCCCCTGCCCCCAATTCTCAGTGATACGAGTTTTCAGCTCTAATGCAGGACATGTCTGACTACGTCACATGACCGAACTCAACTCCAACAGACCAGTGTGCTCTCAGATATCCTTCTGTCTACGCCCCCTCTTCCCCTACTCCAGGCTCAAAAAAGGTCCTCACCTGTCATATATCTAAATATTGAACAGAAAAACCACTTTAAGAATATAGGGGAATTCTGCAGACTTCTAGCCAAAGAGTCTTTCTTATTTGAGCATATTCAACTATTGTTAAAAAGTTCAGGGAGGCCAGGGAAGGGTTATAGTTATGAAGGATGTGTATACAACTTCTGGTACGTGTATTTTCCTGTTGGCACTGAAAACTATTGTTTTTATCTCCTACAGCACTTCCTTAATTTTCTTGGTTGCATTGCGTCGTCAAGCGTCAGTCCCATTCCTTCTTTCTTATAAGGTCCATCAGATCCAGTTGCTCAATTGATGAATATGTTTCTCCTACTTATAAATACATAATAGTCAGTTGCAGAATATGCTGCTCCATTATGCTATCTTATAAATGAAAAACTGAAAATTGAACAAGGGACAAGTCAATAAAATGGTGAAGAAAGTTCCATTTGAAGGAGAGTTCAAAATTAACACTTTGTAAAAGCAGGTTCCTTAGAAATAATCACACAGTGTTTGTAACTTTGTTTTAGAGGTGCTTGTTAGCTCCTTTTTATTTATTTATTTATTTTCTTCTTTTGTTCTTTTTTTAGTTTTGAGCTTAGTGTTTGTTAGTTTCAGCCATGTTGTAAGCGCAAGTATGCTATTTTTTCGGCATACAAGGTTGATTCCTTCAAATGGGCATTTGGCTTAAGTGTGGTCTCAAATTTACTTTTGCATCTTACTTCGTTGTAACTTTGTAGCATAATTATTGATTTGAATTTCTTCCATAGCATGATAGTGAGCACAGTTTTCTTTTTAGTGGCAAGCAATGGCATCGACCATCGAGGTGATGAATTAACATTGTCGTTAATTATATTTACTTACTGTTCCCATGTTGCACGCATTAATCTCATTGGCTTTGATAGATGAAATAAATTATTAGATATTACTAACTGTAATTTTCTTTCTTCTGAGATAGAATAACTATTTCCTGTCATGTGGAGTATTTTCTGCAACATGGAGTTGGGTACATTGCTCATTCCAAATACTTGGGATGAAAGGCTTAGTTGTTGTTGTTGTTGTATGGAGTTAGGTACATTTAATCTTAAAGCTCCTGCTACTGCACTAAAACTCCAATGTTGTAGCAAGGTTAAGGGATATATGCGTCTGTTTTGATTTTGAAGACATGCTCCCTTTTTTTCAACCTCGCTGGCGCTACGGGGCCCCTATATGATAAGGGATTCAAGTTAATTCTAAGGTTTCATGACAAATCTAGTTCAATGGCTGTTCTCTCTAACCATAAGGATATTAGTTCTCTATACTTTTATCTTCCAATACTTTCCCACAGGTTTAGCACCCTTTTTGTAGGTCAAAACTTTGGTGTTTACGAGTGAGTCTTTTTCTGTCAGTTTATATTTACAAGTCCATTTTTAAATGTGTACCTTTCTGGATTTGAACTTGGGCAACTATGAGACTGTCTTGAAGCCACTGATGCTGCTGCGCAAAAACTCCAAAGTTACAGTGACAGTGACAGTTGAGGGATTATAAAATATTCTAAAATCTAGAACACTAGGAACTTATGAGATTCTGATCTCTGGAACATGTTATGGTTATGCAATCATCAGTTCCATAATCTTGATGATTTTGAACTGTGTTGCTAATTCTGGTCACCATGCAATAAAGTTTACATTTTCTGAAATTAGTCAAAATTTAAAGAGTTGCACTATTGATTGTTAGAAAAAGAAAAGAATCTCAGTAGTCGCTTTGCGTTTATGTTGCATTACAGAAAATTTAACCTGGGAACGTGCTACAACATCTGGGACCCCTCCTTCGCCACGTGATAGTCATACCTGTTCTTCATGGAATAAGAAAATCATAGTTCTTGGGGGTGAAGACCAATCAGATTGCTATCTATCTGATGTCTACATGCTTGATGCAGGTACATTTAGATATATGTTTATGCAACTATAAATTGTTTTTCCCCATTTACTAACATTGTTTCTACCATTTTATATATGTTTGCCTTCTGGGTTATGAATGATATACCTCAGTTTTACTCTTACAAAATTTGGTAGGGTAGTTAACCGTCAATTTGCCCCCACCTCCTCCCCCTTCCTCCTCCTCCTCCTCCTCCTCCTCTCTTTCTCTCTGTCTCTCTCTCTCTCTCCACCAAAAGATTTGTACATATACATATAATTCCATAGATATACTCTTATTATTCTCTAACTTTCCCCTTCCCCTCTTGCTGGAGCATATACCATGTATGCCTAGCCGTCACAAATAAACTGAAATGGCGACGTTCTAATATATTTGGTTAACATATCAGCTATTTAACTAATAAAGGATACAGGAAGAGGATGACTAATCTTGTCTTCTGCGATCTTTTGACGAACCTGATGACTACCCTACCTTGATGTGTTTGTTGCCCTTGTGAAATACCAGGTCCTCTGTAATATGGACAGTTACCTTATTATCACATTATAGCCACATGGAGATGGAGGCTCAAGAAATATCTCTTTCAGAAAATCTTATATCCAGACTAGCTTGCATGTAATATTAGTGATGGCTTGATACTTAAACACTGCAACAGTGCATTGGATCTTGAAATCATACCTAGCTTCTTACTTTTCAACGACACATGATTTACTTCTCAAACACATAATAGCCTGGAGTAGGTTCCCTATCAGTTGGTGATCATGCTTGACGTGCATATAAAAACTGAGCAATATAACCATGACTACCATCCGAGTCATGGATACATCTTCTTGGAGCTTTCTTCAGATGTCAAGCATCTGAACTGCTGCATGTTAATATGACATCTGTGGAGAGGAAAGAATGACTCACTATGCTCACTTCATATACAACACCAGGTATGGTCACTATTAAGCAATACAGCTTTCTTACAGGTATCCTATATCGTGGTTGGTTCTCCTAAAGTTTCTGCTAATTTGTTAATTACTTGGAATCTGAATTCGTCAAGAAATCTACTGGCCTGCACTAGCCTCTGATATCATGTCCAGTAGATATTTTCTGCGAAAACAATCTTTTCCCTGGATAGTTGGATCTGGCCACCTTAATACGCAAGAAATAGCATAGCTTCTCTTGATCCTTTGTCTGAAACCTCTGTTACAATGACTTCTACTCATTGATACCCTGAGCATCATTACTTCTAAGTGCTATATAGTCCACGTAAACTATTAAGAAAATCTGCTTGTTGTGATGCTGGCAAATAGAAAATTTTAAGAATGATTGAATCTCAAACTCCTGAACAAGTACATCAAATCTCCCAATCAAGCCCTTGGTCTTCCCCCCCGTGCCCCCCATGCACACACGCACACAAGCACATGCATCAACACCAATACTCCTTCACAACCAAACAAGCCTTCGAGCGCATCCAGATTTAGTTTCACTTTATAAATCCATCACCTTCACACCCATCACAACCATCTGTCCTCTTCCCACCTGGAAGAGGAACGAAGGGCCATACTTCATTATGTTTCATGGCCAACATCTCTTCCTGCATAGCTTCGGGCCAGCCTAGATGTGACAGGGCCTTTGACTGACTTGGGAGTAGGGTGAAACTCAGTGGAAGAGATAAAAGAATTATAGGGTGAAGGTAGACAGGTAGAAGGGAAAAAAAAAGGAGGCTAGACAAGAGATGTAAAGTACAACTCTGTTTACCCAGCAAAGAGCAGCCGGAATATCAAGATTCATCAGCCAAATGATATTTTTTGTAGAAACAACAATAGTCTAGTCTGAATGCGAATTAGAAGTTGGAACAGAGGAGAGGTTCAAAATTGAAACTGGAGCCTAATTTTCTTTTTCGTCCATCTTCTATCACCTTTAGGACAAAATATGGAAAGCTATGATTGATACATTAAGAGTCAATTTTTTCAAATAAAAAAATTACCGTACAAGGAAAGCTACGACTTTTCACGAGAATGAGTGGGTATAACCATTATTATGAGGGATTTATTGTGCATTTTTTCGAAAAGGATTGTTTTCTTTTTTCTAGATAGTGTCAGACTCACCACCACATGTAAAAATTTTTTTTGGGAGGGATTGCTTATTTTTGTTATTCTTTTCTTTTCTTTTCTTTTTTGGGTGGGGGTGACAAAGTGGGCTGTCCTCCAGTATCTGGCTGATGGGCCTTGGCCGCTCTTCTGCTGGGGAAGTTCGTGAATATCTTAGAAGTATTGTTTTCTGATATAGATGTTAACACAATAATGCTTGTATTGGGTTTTCTAGTTTTGTATTAGTTGTGTTTTATGACATTCTCCAGCTATTAAAATAAGCAGCTGTATAACTATGGTCTTCTTCAACAGATACACTTGTTTGGAAACAAGTGAACACTTCAGGGCAGATGCTCGCCCCTCGTGCAGGTCATACAACTGTAGTCCTTGGAAGTAACTTGTTTGTATTTGGGGGTTTCACTGATGCCCGAAACCTCTATGATGACCTTCATGTACTAAATGTCGGTAAGAATCTTATTCAAATTAGTTGTTTAAATTCGTATGGCATCTTGCTTGATGTTCTTTTGTTGCAACATTTGTCCATCTAGTCGTTACAGGCTACTATCTGTCCTTGTACATTTCTTTTATAATTTTAAATGTGAAATATAGAAGTATAATTGGGAGCTGCGAAATAGAAATTCATTCAATATATAAATACCAGTTTCTTGATTAAATTCATTATCTAGACTACATAGATACACCATGACGAGATAGTAGATAAAAGTTTTCTCTATGTAACATCGGTGTGGGATCATGACTAAAAAGATATTCATGGTGTTGCCTTGTTATGCTTGTTGACAATTCTTGAATTATCACTTGAGCTTAAAGCTTAAGTTGATAGTAAAGGCCACTATGTAGTAACTCTTTGAGCACCCCTGCCCAAACATATGTTCCACCTTATGTAGGGCTCTGAAGTGGCAGCACAGAAGTTGATTTTAAAGACGTACTAAGCAAGGAATTGAAGAACCTCACTCCAATACCAATTGTTCAACATTGAACTAACAATGGTCCTTTATAAATGAATCTCTAAAGTAGTTTAGCCAACGAGACATGTAAAAACCAACCTAACAGCATTTTAGATGATGTAGGACTGCTAGATAAAAGCGTTTTTATCTTTTCTAACCTTACTTCCATGTTTTTTCTATGGTCTTCTCTTTTCTTTTTCTTTTTTTTTTGTTGCTTAATTTTCTACTGGTAATGCAGAGAAATACATTTCTTATAATTATTTTTTTTGCTTTGTGGCACTGAATTCTTTTATCTATTGTCTTGTTTCTGCATATAATTAATAAATGAATTTCTACAGTTGTTTCCATGACAATGTGCAGGAATCCTTATCCAGCTGGAGATTACATATCTATTTTGCTATATTTGTTCCATTTTTAGATGGGAACTCTTCTTATTTTTCAGGTAGGTGTATCTTTAATTGTGCTGTAGTTGGGTTGAGGTAGCTCGCCACTGAGAATAAAACAAGGGAGAAGCAATTGAGATGTTTGGCTACAAAGAGGCCTATAAGTGCTCCAGTGAGGACTATTTATATGATTGTAGTTGAGCAACAAGGATTATACATGAGCCTAAACAAATGTAGATGAAAGGCAATTAAAGAGGATAAACATTTATTTAGTTTAATCAGTGAGATGAATCTTGATAGAGCTGAAGGGAAGAAAAATGATTTCCGAAGCTGATCCCAAATGTCTGAGATAAAAGCTTTACTGTTTGTCATAGGCTTTGCTCTAAGTTTTTCTACAAATTAATAACCTATGAAAAAAGCAAAGTAATCATACATTTTTCATTTTTAGGAAATCATCTATTTTTAGAGTTGAACACATGTTAAAACAGGCTGTTAACGTATTAGATAACTAGTTTGGGTTCATGTAGGGGCAATCGACGATAGAGACTTTATTTATTTTATCAACTAATAGAGCGATTTTGAGAGAGAAATAGAGATTTGAATGTGGTGGACATTAATGAAGAAGGGAGTTCCCATCAGATATATTATTAAGAACATGTATGATGTAGTTGTTGCAAATGTCAGAACTTGTGATGACCTACCAAGTGATTTTTTGATCAAAATTGGATTGCATCAAGAATCTATGTTGAGTCCATTCTTATTTAGTATAGTTATGTATGAGTTTGCTAGAGTTATAGTTGATGAAATGTCTTAGTTTATGCGATGATATTATCTTATTCGATGAGACGAGAGCAGGGTAAATGTCAATTTAGAGCTATGGAGGCTAAGCTTAAAATTTTGAGGTTTTAAATTAAGTAGGTTCAAAAAAGTTTATGGAGTGCAAATTTAGTAAATGGAGGACCCGAGTTTGCATGTTATGACTATTTGGACGACCGAGAGATATAAATAAACAATTAGTTTAGTATTTGGTTCTATTATACAAAAGAATGGAGATATCGATGGACATATCAACCATAGGATTCAAATTGACTGATTGAAATAAATGAGCACAACGAAACTTTAATATCTTGTTAAAATTGAAGGAAAGGTTTTATAGGGTTGCTATAAAGCTAGCTTTGTTCTATTGCATAGAATGCTGGGTTATAAAGAGACATCATTCATAGAAGATGGTTGTAGCAGAGATAGATATACTTTATTGGATGTGTGATAATACTGGGAGAGATAAAGTGAGAAATGGGGATATTTTTACTAAGGTAGGCTTAGTCTCCATAAAAGAGAAGATGCAAGTAAATTGTCTATGATAGTTTGATTATATGCGACGTAGATTTATGAATACAGCAGTTTGACGAGTAGAATTTATCAACGTAGGACAACTTAATTCTTTTTTGAAGGAATGAGTGAACAAAACGTGGAAGAAGGTGATACGAAAAGATATGGATACTAAATGCCTAAATGAAGACATAATGTTTGATAGGAATGAGTGGAGAATGACATGTGATTGATCTGGCGTAATTCTCTTGTGGCTCATGTAGCCTACCCCATGTACTTGGGATAAAAGGCTTAGATGTTGTTACCTACTCCTGGAGTTGAAACTAGCAGCACTTTAGGTAGTTGAGCTTTTAGGAATGTCTTGTTTTCGAAAGACAAAATCCCTTACTTCTCGTCTATTAGCTGCACGGTTTCTAGCAACAAGTGTTCATGCAGGTTTGTTGCTATTGTTATTTCGCCTTCTTCTTTGTGTGTGCATGCTTTCACACATGCACATGCACATGTCTCTCCATGTGTTGTGGGTTGGGCATTGGAGTGGTGTTGATTTTACATTTAAGCGGAACATTGGATTCCTTGTCTTTTCAAGGCTCAACAATGAAATGAAAGAGAACCTTCTTCTTTTATTGGTAGGGAAACACATCTGAAACAAAACCTGAATAATCTGGATAATATTTTATACTACATCTCTTTGTGTCTGCATTTCTTTCTTCCTCTCTCTCTCTCTCTCTCTCTGATTTTTTTTTTTTTTTGGTGGGAGTGGGTGTAATATTATTGGAAGGCTCAACAATACATTTCTTTCTTCCTTCCTTTTTTTTCTTTTTTAGTAACTAACATCTAACATTGACATAGCTATATCTGCATCACATGTAATCAATAGGACTAAATTCTAATTTGGTGCTTTGCTGGAGGTCTCTAAGCCAAAAGAACAGAGTGATATTGTCTGCTCTAAAGCTGTATATTAGATTGTCGGTTGAATAATTTGGCCAATCATATTTTAAAGCAATCCTAACTTGATTATTTTTCTCTTTCCTCCTTAAATGCTACAACTTATAGGTTTTGATTTTCCATAAAGGTTTTTCCATCTTTCCCTTATCATTCGCATGTGCCTTTTGATCTGCATAATGTTTACTTACAACACCAATACTAGTCTTTCTTGAAATGATTTGCATTACAGTTTACTATTTCTTAACACACTTCTATTTTTATTGATTTTTTGCTTGGTTTGAAACCTAGTCTCATTACAGCCAATCTGGTATTTAGTCACAAAATTTCTGTTTTTTTTTTTTTTTTTCAAAACATATATGCAGGTACTAGCACTTGGAGTAGAGTGGTAACTTTAAATCGAGGGCCCTCTGCTCGATTTTCAGTAGCTGGAGATTGTATAGATGAACGAAGAGGCATTATTGTGTTCATAGGTGGATGCAATAAACATCTCGAGGCTCTCGATGATATGTACTCTTTACACATAGGTATGAAATAAGCGTCTATACTGCTGCCTGGCCAACTTCTGTACTAGTTTTTTTGATTTATTTGTTTCTTTTCATTGTATATTTCTTTTAATTCTATTATGTGTTCATACGAGCGCGTGTTTAAACTCTTTCCTCGATTGTGGCAAACATTTCATTACTGGACGTAATGGGTACTAGACTGATTGCACTTATAATTGTTCTCTTTGAGGTGGATCTAAACAACTGTGTTAATTTGTTAGCTGATATGGGAGAAGATGCTCTAGCTGTACCAATGCCAGATAAACCCTCCTCTAGGAGAATGTTGAACAAGTGTAGAGGAAAGACCCTTCTAACCAACGAGCAAGAGAAAAATAATAATGCGCACATGCTTGGGCTAAAATCTGATTCATCCCTTCCCATGTATTTGCAAGCATGCAGCCAAGCAGGTATGTACCGTCAAATGCTCAATTATGTTAAGTGCAACTTTTGCAAATTACTATGGTTCTATTGTTATTATTGAATACTGCAATCAGTCAGCCTCACCTCCGTTAGTTGAGGCACTCATCAGCTCATGCTATTAAACGAGGTTTAAATATGTCTGAGTTTGTTAATTTATGCCAATACAATTAAAAACTACTAGGTGAGGCACTCATTATCTGAGGGTTCTTCAGAAGAACATTTAGTGCACAGATGTGACTACTTTAAAGATTCATATCTTATCATTAAAGCTTAATTTAAGGAACGGATGTTGCAAGAAGAATACGTTGGAGCTGAATGGTTTCCCTTTTCTGAGATTGAGTTGGTTCCATCTGAATGATTTTGTAAGCTTTATCTCAAAAGGAACCTGTATAGGCCTCCGAATCATAGGATGACTCATCTAAAGCTGAATGGTTCCCCCATTCTGATACTGAGTTCTATTATTACTTGCTTATGTAGTTTTGCATTCTGATGCCTTTTCCTTAGGAATCAAGGAGACAGCATTTCTTAATCCATCATTTATAAGAAGAGAAGTATTAGGAGATTAATATTTAAATTGTTAAATTGTATGAGTAAACTCAATGTAGGTCTTAAATTTTAGGACTTTGTCTTTTTGAAATACCTTATGGTTATCCTATTTGAGGACCCTCTTTCTGTAGCTGAAACATATCATGGTGCAGGCATTACCTCAGATGGTTTCGGATCAACTGAAAAGGTTACATTTGAAGCTACAGTTACAGATGTAAATCAGTTTGGATACACAATAGAAACAAACATCAATGGTCATATGCTTCGTGGGCTGCTCTTGTCCTCCCCAGCAAGCTCTATCGGAGATGCCTCGACTTACCCTAACAAGTAAGGAGTGTTTCCTCCTCCTCCTTCCCCTTCCTCTTTCCCCCTTATAGAACAATGATGGAGATATTCTTGCTCTGATGATATCAGGAGAAGGATGGAAATAGACACCGAAGGCAATAAATCGAGTGTCGGCCAACCTCTACGCAAAACTGTTTGGATCACACCTCAGGAAACCAAAAGCTCGGATCAGGAGAAAATTGCTGCTACTTATACAATGGAATCGGCATCACGGGCATCACCCATGGAAATTCTTGCTGTGGGGTTGACCAATTCAACTACCAGTGTTGGTCTTTCTCAGCCAAGTACGGTTAGTGTACAAATCCCTGTGTGCCACTTTCTGATCATGGTAACATTTCATTTTCATCTATTATTTAACCAGTAGAAATAAGGAAAAAAAAAAATATCATTGTAGTACATGTTCTTTGCTTGTAAACATACTGGATTACTGTAGTGGCTAGTAATTTGATAATTGCTAAGTATGTAGGACATTTCCTGTATCCCCTGTCCCAAACCGACCATTGTGGACTGACCATATATGATTTTTCCTCAATTTTGTGGTTTTGGGGCTAAACAATGGCTGATGACCTTCCAAGAGGAGAGAGCTAGCTGACATTTACCATGTTCCTATTCATTCTAAATTGCAATGTATTGGTGGACTAATGAGTTTTCAAGGCATGAAACTAAAAAATTGTTCTCTCTTCTGACCTAATGGCCGGGAAACGGAAAATAGCATATGGGTTCTTGCTATCGGTACAAGATGGTCGAGCTAAATCAGTTAATCATTAGGGTCCCATATACCATGCTAGATCTCTGCCATTTGTAAATGCCTCATATCAGGAACAAACTTATATTCTCCTTGCCACTAGATTTCCTGGCAATTCACATTGAGAGTTATAAGCTCACAATAAGGATCCCATAAAACTCGTCTCCATCAACTTGAACAAACTCAGATGGATCAAACTAGGAATATGATAAATAATGGAAAGCTCATTATATGAGGTCAAAGTAAACATGCTTCAGATTGATCTGAGTGGAGTTCATAAAAACAGTAGGTGATTCTTGAAATTAAATTGATAAATCAGATATAAAGACTGAAAAATAACGCAAGGTTTAAAGAAAAAGACTAGGCATTTTCAGATATTCCCAATCCAAGGCCATGGCTTTAGACCGGAAGTTGCTTGTGTAGATCATGCCACTTCTCCTTGCCTTCACATACTGTACGTATGAACAGAGATGAGACGAAGTAATGAAGAGCAATTTTTATGCAAGTTTGAATTTGCGAGAGGTACAAATAGAGATCAATTGATAAAATATTCCGGAAAGAATTCTTTTAGTTACACTTGTAGCTCTCTTCTAAAAATCAATCAGTGATATCATGGAATGACAGATCCCAGGTCGAAATCATAGTTTATCTTCTTCTTTTCATTCAGGCATCGAACAATTTGGGTCCACCATCACTTCCATCCAGAGACTTAAGATGTAAATCAGAAAAAGTCGAGCTATCAACAATCCCATGTGTAGATATAAAGAATGTCCCGCAACCATCATCAGTGCCCTTGGAAGACATGAAGTTTGACTCAGCAAAATTGGAGCCATTGCCCGTGCCGCCTGAAGACTTGAATTTCTCAGAAGAAATGAAGCCACCATCAATGCCGTCTGAAATCCTTAAGAAGAATGGCATTTCCGTCGAGCTACAAAAAGGTGGTGCAGGGCACCCATGTAAAACCCCTGCTGCAGATAAATAGCACTGAGCTCTCCTTCAAGCCAAGGTAATCTCTTGTGTCTGTGTTACTCATGGTTCTAGCTTTCATTTTGCGCTTTCTTATGTGCCCATATAGCAACCCTTGTCATCTTCCTCCTTTGTGCAGACTTGTTACTCTAATTTTAAGACAGAGCCCCTCTTTTATTTATAACTAGTAACTCAGTTGTCATTAAGCTTGCAAGTTTGCTGTACAAATGTTTACGATCTTTCCATATAGCCTTGTAAGTATGCTTTGTCACCGAAGCCTTTTTAGTGAGAGCAGCTGAGACGAGGGTTCCTTTCTATTTTTTCTTAAGAGAAATTTGAGGCTGTTCAAAAAATCACTTTGGTTTTCTGCTCATTGTGATGCGAGGATCAGGAGGAAAGCAGAACGACTTGAGCTGACGATGAGTCTGGGGAAGGGTTTGGTCGAGTGGCTCAGCGTGCCCAAGCCAACATTTCATTGTCTGTAGAGTTACCAAGAGGAGTTCGGATCAGAAGGTTTCAGTTAACATACAGGCCCCCTTATGTGTGCGTGTGTGAGATGTAGAAGAGAGAGGAGAACTGAGCGAAGATCATTGCTGAGAGCATATTGTCTAAAGATTTTTTATGTGGAGTTTATTTCGTAATATATATTTTCATCCATATATGTAATCTTAAACTGTATCAGTGGAGATATATGCAATCCTTTTCAAAGCAGATACAGGGTGCTGTCATGATGACAGTCCTTGTTCTGATAATGGTATTAGGTGATAGCTGCAGCAAAGCTTGTTCTCTTAATTTGTTGAAGATTGCTTTTGTACATGCATAGACTCCTGCAAACTATAGAAATATCTATCAAGTAGTCTTATTCAATCAAGATTAATTAATTTTTTGTTCCATAGATTGCTGTTACGAAAATAATAGATTGCTTCTCAAGCTGTTTTACTTTGTATTGATTATTTTGGATGGAGCTGTTTGAGCCTGTTCTGCTAGCATTTTGGTGTCATTGGATAAATAAACGAAAGAAAGAGAGCAGTCTACAAATTAAGTAAATTAATCCAATAAATCATCAATCATATGTCAAAAATATACAGAAAACAGGTTCAGAAACAATAACTACATGATACACATCATCAAACTTGATTAATAGAAACACAAAGTTCAGACAGCAGTCTACAAATCAAGCTCTGCACCATGATAGACAACATAACTTAACAAATTGAAAACAAACAGTAACAACATTTAAAAAGATGCTTAAACAACGATTAAGTCCTCTCTCTCTCTCTCTCTCCTCTCTCTTGAATTTCATTTTTTTTTCTTCTAGTTTTTCATTTGGTTTTGCAATTAGGGATGGTAATGGACGTGCCCACCGGCCAAATTTTAACATGTTCTATACAAAATTTTGAATTAAAAATAAAATTTTTATTTTTTTTAATTCAAAATTTTATACAGAGAGTGCCAAAATTTGGACAAACCCTGTTTGCAACAGATATGTCGACATTCTAGACAGTAAACCCCATCACTTCCCGCCATCTCGAAAGAGGTAGCCAAGGGAGGAACCACCTCCAGGGGCCGAATGTACCTTCGTCGAAGGCCGGTCCTGCAACCCATGCCAACAAAAACATTTTGAAACGGTTGGTTGTTTCAGAAATTATAGTTTGATCCAAGAACAAGAAGTTTCAAATTGTGGTCATGATCCATTCAACATCTAAGAAACAAGAGGCACAGCTAATGAGTATCCTATTTTTCTAATTCAAAATTTTGAATAGGACGGATCAAGAATTGATTTTCGAACCGGCCCATTATCATCCCTATTGATACGAATGAAAATGAAACACAGCTCAGGCAACAACAATACCGTAATGAAATTGCCAGTGTTCTGGCCATCAGCACAAAAGTAGTTGTTTCCTGCATTCCCTTGAATGCCTGCGGGAATCTCCTTAAGCTTCTGAACCGGCGACGGAGGAGGAGGAGGAGCAGGTTTCTCAGCTGCCGGGACTTTGGGAGCTTCGTTGCTCCCGAAAAGGTAGCCGAGGGAACTCTGCCCTCCTCCGCTGCAGACTCCTCCGCCCATATCCCCTCTTATGCTATATGGAGAGCAGCTGCAAGTTGGCAATCAACTTTTTTTTTTTTTTTTGGGCCAAAGTAGATGAAACTCCTATTAAGTGTAGCAATATGAAAATAACGCGTTATGAAACCTGTTATATTGCATTATGAAACCTAACGGAACCCCAATGCTACATAACAACTGAAAATAACTTAGTGCACCATAACCGTACGTTTTTTATATTATATTACATAACATTACATTAAATTACATTATATCACGTTATTTACAATTATTTTTTTAGTAATTTCTGTATTATTGTTGATTATTAGCGAATTGCTATAATTTTCTAAATTGATTAGTTGTTGGCTTCTTTGAAATTCTAACTTCTTAATTTGCGCTAGTTTCCTTGATCACTTCTTGTAATTCCTCTTTGGTTGCTAAAATATCTTATTTATTGATTCCATTGAATTTTTAACTGAATTGAAATCAACAATTACAAATAAGATAAATTGTACATTACAAAATATAAATTACAATAATAATAATAAGTAGAATTGAAATAAAAAATTAATATATTGTTTTCTTATTTAGATGATAACTGGTATTATGATTAAAGACTTAATATAATTTATGAAAATAAATGTAAAATTTATTATAAAACTTAATAAATATTATTATAGATTATGTATTATAAAATTGTTTTATATTCTTTTTTTAGATAATTTATATTTATTTTTTAATTTATAAAAATTATTTTATATAGTTTTTTATTTTTTTAATTAGATAAATAGGAAATTAGATAACCTGCGTTATGTGCAAGATAACCTAACCAAGACAAAACGTTACATTAATGTTATCGCTATTTCAAAATTGAAGTGTAGTGTTTTTTTCTTCTTTTCCTTCATAAATTTCTATTAACTTTTTAATATTATATTAACTCGTGCAAGAATTCAAATTCTATGGAAACCATTAAACAACATTAATAAAAAATTAATGGATCAATTTAAAAACATAATGCCTTTCTAAATGCTCATTGATTTAATATACTCTACCAAAAAAAAAAAAGTATATTCATGCTTTTTTAAATTGATTCATTAATCATTTAATTAATGTTGCTTGGAGGTTTCTAAGAAATTTGAAACTCCATGAATATTTATATAGCATAATAAAAAAGTATGATATTTGATGATGGGGGTTCTTCGGCTCTAGGATTTTTTTTTTTTTTTTTTTTTTTTCTAATTTGGTGTCTAATTACACATGAATTTGAATTGAATGACAGCACACTCTCTCTCCTAATCAATCAAGCAAACTACACAACTTGAAACTATCACAATAATTTTACATAAATTCACTAAATAGTCGTTTCTTTTATGCAGCAGTTCTAATATTTTCCCTTCTTTAGTATTTTTACACAAATCGTCAAAAGACAATTTTTTTAAAAAAAAAAAAAAAAGATTATTGTGAGATCAACCAGAAAAGCACTGAATCAGCTACAAGATCTTAGATTCTAAAGTTGTCTCCTTTTCAGCATGAGATGAGAGATCACTCTATGAAATCTACCAAGATCTAACCTTTCGACAGCACCGCGTTAAAGATCAACTCAATGTACTACAGTAAGTAACCAATCTAAATGATCTAGGACGCAGATCTAAGGTCAGGGTTAGGGTTTCGGTTACGTACCTTTGATCACAGATCTAAGGTCAGGGTTAGGGTTTCGGTTACGTACCTTTGATCACAGAGAGCGAGGAGACCGCAAGAGAAACGAAGGGGGAAAAAAAATGGCGACACTTCTCTGTTGATAGAGCACAAAAATGGGAAATTCTAAATGCGTGCCACATTTTGCTTAGTGAGCACCACATCCTATAGTAAAGTGGTGAGAGAGAGATTGGGGAAAATGGTGCTCACTAAGAAAAAAGTAGTGCGTTATTTAGAATTCCCCCCACAACAATGGTCTTCGAAATTTAAGCCCAGCATGCACCCAATCAGAAAACATGGGGCCCACTCGAGTAAGAAGGATTTTTATCCCTCCCATGTGTCCAAGGTGGGGCCCGCCGTCTGCCTGTTCGGTGAGGAAGTGGGTCATCGCTTCATCAATTTTTTTTTTTTTCATACTTTTTTTTTGAACCATGGTTTCTACCTAGTTTTGTTAGACTCCATTTTCATTAGTTTTAAAATTTATTTGTTATTTTATCAAGTGTATACAAAGTTTTAAAATTTATTTGTGATTTTATCAAGTGTATACAAAGGAATATATTCATGGAAAATTATTAATTTTGTACTTAGATGATCAAATCAAAACTAAAATTCAAGAATTTGAATATGACTAAACCAAACGAGTAGAAGTCATTATCCAAAAAAAAAAAATTTTTTTTCAAAAATATTAGAGAGATATATATAAAATCTCTCCGTAAAAATTACATGTAGATGGATCCTAAATCTCAACATAAGTAAAAATTACATGTAGATGGATCCTAAATCTCAACATAAGTAAAAATTACATGTAGATGGATCCTAAATCTCAACATAAGTAAAAATTACATGTAGATGGATCCTAAATCTCAACATAAATGGAGTATATGGACGATACATTAGTTATAATTTACATGCTCTAAAAAGATGATTTATAAAAAATTGTATACTTTAGACACTTATAATTTACATGCTCAAAAAAGATGATTTATAAAAAATTGTATACTTTAGACATTTATTGTATACTTTAGACACTTTTTTATCATCGATCAATCAAGAGGTCCTAGTTGTTGTATTGTTGAAAAATCATTCATTTCAAAATCTAATATATAGTCAAAATGTATCAAGACAATGAAGATCCTATGTTATGATATTTTGATAATAAAATAAAAGTTTATGAATTTTATCATAAGACATACATTGGAATTAGTTAAAATTATTCTGGAATTAAAAAAAAAAAAAAAAAAAAAATTGCCTTGCAATTCAAACTGGACAATTAGCTTGGAACAAAATTAGAATAAAAAAGAGAATATTTCCAAAAGTGGGGAGTACAAAAGAAAAATATAACTTTGCTTGCATAGTTGCTGAGGTTAACCTTTACAACAGTCCCTCAAGTGAGACATTTGAGTAACAAACGAGATGCTGAAGCTATCACAAGCTGATGTACAACATTACATTATCAACAGCAAGAGTAGCAACAAATAACCATACGAAACCAGTATTGAATCTTTCATTTACGGCCCCAGGTGTACACATTAAGTTAGAAATCTTGCATAACAAAATTTTCGAATGAAACATGTCAGCAGAATGGATTTTGGCCGCAAGCAGCAGGTATTTCTGATCCTATGGATGCTCCTGCTAGCCATCTCAAATAAGCTATTACAGTTCCATTTATCTACAGCACGCGTACCTGCTGCGAGATGCGTGCATTCTATAAAGCAGGAGCTTGCGGAACTCCATTGACAGTAGGCTGCTCAACTTGGTTTGGCGGGATCTTTGCAATCTCTACCAAGAGCTTGTGTAAGGCATGGGGCTTTGAAAAGAACGGAGAGTGGTCAGCGCCTTTGAGCCGGAAAACCTTTTCTGGGGGGTTGGCACCACATACGGCCTGCTGTAAAGAAGGGGTCATCGCGTTGTCATCACCGGCCTCAATGTAGAATCTCCTAACTGAACCATAGTTGTTTTGGGTAAGTGAGAGCTTCTCCAGTAATGGGGCAAAGGGAATAGGTCTCATGGAAACCGAAGCCAATGCGACATCCTTAAGAAAATTAGAAAATGAGTTAGAAAGAGAAATCAATCACCTGAACAAAGTCATGCATATAACAGTTCACCAATTTAAAGACTTTCACACTATACTTCTTGCTTTTAATGGTGGAGAACTTAGGCGGAGAAGCGGATGTGCTAAATTCTTAATGATCATTGAAGTGAACATTTACAAAATAAATGTTTGGAATGTCCAGCATACTATTTTTTTAATCATCTTTCTTTCTTGTGTGATTCTGTAGTTTGGTTTGGTTTTCTTTGTTTGATTTTTTTTTTTTTTTAGGATTTGTTTTGATTTCATTATACTAGTCATGTAATGTTATTAGTGCTTAACTTTCCTATGGGAGATATAGTACCAAATATTAGGGTCACTAATCCAAGTCCAACTCCCGCTTCTCTTCATTTTAAACACAGCAATCAATTTCAACTCCCTCTAGCTCCCTCTCAATTCCAAAACCCCTCAACATCCAAAACCTGATCCATGGAAATGATATAAGAGAGATGGGAGTAAAGCTTTGGTGTAGATTGGTGCCGAATTAAAGATTTTGGTGGTTGCAGTGTTTAGAAAGCGCCTGGCTTAGGAATGGGAGTGACAGCATCAGTGGACGGAAGTTGGTCAAGGAGGGTTCGTGCAGTGATAGCGTCGTGAGCGTTGATGAAGGCTGCGATGATAAGGGCAGTGATGGCATCTTGGGCATCAATAAGAGCTGTGATGGTGAGGACAACAGTGGCGTCATGAGCACTGATGAGGACTGCAATGACCATGGGCATGTCGAACAATTGCTTCCAGGTTCTTTCAATGTGGTAGACTAAGCTTCTCAAAACGGTAATCCAGGCATACCTCTATTACTCACTGGAGCAGGGATCAACGATGCAGACGATGGATGCTCCAGCCATCTCATCCAGGCTCCATCTAGATGTTTGTCAAAATGCCAGTATGGGTTTGAAGTGATGAACAAAAAGGTGGAGCTCACCCTCTCCCGTCAAAAGGGCGACACCATGGCTGGAACACGGACATGGGTGAAGTTGATGAAAACAGATGAGGTGATTCCCTGTTGTACTTTACTCCGGTACACATTTGGTGACATCATAGATGAAGGCTAGATAGCATAGCTGTCGAGCCTCACCGATGTTAATACGGCAAATGCGGTCGTGTGGCGGCTGACAAAGAGGAGCTAAGTTGTTCCACTTGCTGGCAGTGTTGGAAGTTCATGAACGGTGTATCGCAGCTATAGTGGGGGTAAAAATGGGGTCCGATGTGAATGCCGATGAGGCCCGACATTGGAGAATGGTGCAATGGAACAGGGATGACTATACAATGGGGTGGTGTCGTGAATCGTTGATGCCAAAGGACGGAGGCTGGAGATGGACGAAATTAGACTTAAAGCATATCAAAATTTTTTGGAATTTGAATTTCAATTTTCAAATTTCAAATTGCTGAACTTGTGTCATGGATGAGTTCACCCTACATCATATGTGACGCTCCTACTCCTATATTGCTGACAACGACAGTATCATTAGGTTGTTTCAATTATATTTCTCATGTAATTAGCCTATATTTCTTTGTATCTAGATGTATGCATTTCTTTACATCTATAAAGTGGTATTTCGGTATTTATTATATTTTTAGAATTTTTATTAACTTGTTTTATTATATCTGATTAATGTAACGCGAATAGCAACCCACCATTTATGCTTAAAAAAACAGCAATCAAATTTTGAAACAAGAGTAGCCAATTTTCCCTTCTTTTTAATTTTTTGAAAGAAGTCTCGATTTCCGAAACTGGGTGCTATCATCAGGATTTAAACCCCTTGACCTCCTATCCCAAGCTTCCTTTGGTAGGCAAATATCATAATTGGATAGACTAGGAACGTAGGATGAGAGTATACATGGAATGTTGTATTTGGCACAGACATATAGATGCTAAAATAGATGCCGAGACTAAACTTAATGTCCGTATTTGATTTATTTATTTGTTTAATCATTTATTTAAAGAATATCGATTTGGATCTACTACATAAACGTATACTGACAAAAATGACTTTTTATATAAATAAAAGCATAAGGTATCATATTAGCTTGATCATGATGTTACACAATGGAATAACAAAAAAGACCATTCTATATGCATCATAACATTCTCAGATACTTCAAACAGTACTTAATTATCTAAGGTCAATAATTTTTAAATAGAGGAATGTCAAATAACTTTATTCAAAACAATATTGATATTGATGTCAACAATAGGATCTAATCTAGCTTGTTGAAATGAAGGAGAACAATAGGAGTTAGGCGACTGAAACATTCCGTTAAGGCTAAAGGGAAAATTTTATGAGATTGCTATTAAACCAGTTTTGTTATATGGTATGAAATGCTAGGCTATAAAAAGATATCATTCGCAGGAAATAAATGTAGCAAAAATGTGCATACTTCTTAGATGTGCAGTAACAATAAAAGAAATAAATTGAGAAATAAGGATATTCATGCTAAAATAGGTGTAACCCTCATAAAAAAAAAAAAAAAAGATGCGAGAAAATCGCTTACGATGGTTTGATCATGTGTAATGTAGTTCAACGAGTTTAGCTTATCAACGTAAGACAAGTTAAAAGAGTGAAGGGAAGATCCAAAAAAACATAAATAGAGGTAATATGAAAAGATACGAGTGCTAGAGGTTTAAATGAAGACATATTACTAGATGGGAATGAGTGAAGAAAGATCATCCATGTGATCAATCTAGCGTGATTCTCTTTTAGTTCATGTAGCCTACCTCAATTGCTTGGGAGAAAAGGCTTAGTTGTTGTTGTTGTTGTTTGAATATCAAATATCTGCACAATCATATTGGGTTATCTGCACTTGTTTCTACCCTACTAAATGGAAAATTTATGTTTAATAATAAAGTAGAAAAACATGCAAAATCCACACATAGTACACTAGAAGCAAACAGTTTGAGGCCACATATGAGCAGGAAAGCATACCTTTACAGGACTTCGATTAAACAGCAGATCTTTCAACAATGATTTGTCAAGGTCAATTGCTGTAGGGGGATGACCATTTCCATTGGCATATAGAAAAATCTGAGCCTGACGCATAACATCATTTGTCCCATCCTTAAATTACGGAGAGCATACAAGGTCAGGACCAACATATTTCAATTCTTAAGGTAAAATATACAATAACAAATTGCCAAATCAGGATCGTGTTGTGTATCACTGTAGCTATGCATTATACCGCATATCCTATTGTAAGATACGTTGTTCAACGTGTAATAGGCAAGTAATCAAGCACATAATAATATGCATAACAAACATTGATTAGGGCAAATTTAAAGAATAAGTAAACAAACAACCACGTTCAAGTGCTAAAAACTGGTGATAAACAAAATATAAGCCAATAAATATAATAAACATAAGTAACATCTAAAGTGCAATGACTACTCTTATTTCCATTTCCTTTTCATATTTTTTTTTTTTTTGTTTACAATCTCATTAAAGTTGCAAATTAAAATTTTCAATATTATCACTTCTCTTCCCTTTCTTTTTGATAGACATGTCACATGCCTGTTCCTTCTTTAATTTTAAATTACTGATGGAAATCTATCAAAGCAGCACCTTCCACGATATAAGAACTACCCATTCAAAATTGAGTTTCATATCCAATTGACAGATTAGATCATATGTTTTTCCAAATTCTCTCCCTCTTTTTTTGCTTTAGTTAGAATTATATGCTATTTCCAAAGCATTGATCATAAACTTATTACCTCTTCGAAAAGCATTAAAATATAAGTCTATGTAATATCAATTAAACCCTTATAAGTATTCACTATCATCATATTTAAGAAATCTTACTTTAACTTCTTCATCTTCTCCAATCTATACAAACTCTTTCTTTTGAGCAAATTTTATAAATATGTTAGAGATTTTAGACATACACATTAATAAGTTATTGTTAATTGAGATAGAAATTAACAAAAATAATTAATATTGATAAGAAATTAATAGATATACCTCTTTTAATAATTTGTTCGAACGTTAATAACTAACATAGGTATCTTGAAATTTGACGTCATCTTTCATATAAAGACAATACCTCTTCTTAGTTTGCAACCTTTAGTTATACCAAAACGATTCATATAAACGAGTTAGAAATCCAATTATATGTTGCGTCAACATATCGTAACATGTTATATACAATAAGATACATATTGCAAATCTTAAGATATACTTACCATATTGTAAGATACAATGCCCATGGGATACGTACATCAATGTTGAAAATAACGCGTTATGAAACCCGTTATATTGCGTTACGAAACCTAACGGAACCCTAGTTCTATATAACAACTGAAAATAACTTGGTGCACCGTAACAATACGTTTTTAATATTATTTTACGTTATATTACGTAACGTTACGTTATGTTAAGTTATTTACAATTATTTTTTTAGTAATTTCTATATTGCTGTTGATTATTATTTTGATTATTAGCAAATTGCTGTAATTTTTTTACTTGATTAGTTGTTGCCTTATTTGATTGCTTGTAGAATTGCTAATTTTTTTAATTTGTGATTGTTTTCCTGTTCGCTTGTTGTAATTCCTCTCCGATTGTTGAAATATCTTACTTGTTAATTCTATTGAATTTTTAACTAAACTGAAATCAACAATTGCAAATAAGATAAATTGAAATTACAAAATATAAATTATAACAATAGTAATAACTGGAAATGAAATAAAAAAATTAGAATCTTATATTTTTGTTTAGATGATAATTGGAATTACGGTTTCGGATTTAGTATAATTATAAAGATAAATGTGAAAATTATTGTAAAGCTTAATATAAAATCAGAATATATATTACAAAATAGTTTTATATTCTTTTTTTAGAAAGTTTAAATTTATTTTTCAATTTATAAAAATTATTTTATATAGTTTTATATTTATTTTTATAAAATAAATTTGAAATTGCATAACCTACATAATGCGTTACATTATATGCGACAAAACCTAACAATGACAAAACGTTACGTTACTGTTATCGTTATTTTAAACATTGACGTACATAAGATAAATATTAATTTTCTTCCATATCATATCGTATAATAGGATATGTATTGCAGTTGCAGAATATTGACAACTATGAACAATAATAATTCACATGAATTAGCATGTACTTGAAGAAGAATTATTCTTTAACAATAATGGTTTGAACAAACCAACCTCTAATCTCACTTCAGGATACTATTCTAGTATTCTGGTTGAACAAGTTCTTGTTCAGTTCAGAGTCTTTAATGATAAATAATCTTGAAAGTTGAAGCATGACCACTTATATTCTAGTAAAGTAATCTTAGAATTTTCTTTGAAGTCAAACTATACAATTAGCCTTGGGTTACAATCAAGTATAAGCCACAAGTAGCAATCCAGATTTTTGATAACCTATGAAAAAAACTGATCAAATCATGTCCAATTTGATACATTTGCATATGTTATGTCCAGACATATGGCCATGCATTAATCCAAGAAGCAGAGAAAGATGCGATATTTGGATCAAATCTTTCAAAAACTATAATTGCTCATAGGGTAAATTTTTTCAATTTCTATGTGCTCCAAATTATTCAGCAACCTAACAGATTTTTTTTTTTTCCTCCCCTTTCCCACTTCACTTGACAATGGATCAAGTGGTTTCATTTCTTCTGCGTCAAGAAGGCATTCATTTTGCATAATAACTTGATCCTAGAATTTCAAAAGTATGAATCATATGACTCCACTTAGATGTCTTTCGGTGCACACATCATGAGAACTTGTGTGGATAACCAATTGAGCTGACCTACTATGCATTTTGACAAGTTGGAGTCTAAAGCCACACCGAAAAGGAGTGAAAATGCACTGGCTATAGTTAATCACGATATAAAAGATGTTCTAATCTTGTGTTTCTATTCGATATCTCCTACATTTATTCAAGGTAAAACCAAAGCCGGAAAGATACCTGTTGAGAGAACATCTCAAGAATACTCTGCCCATTTGTCAGCATAGTTGCAGTGACAAAAATAGCTTTGGCTACCTTAGTTGGGGAGGCCTCCATAGCATAAGATATGCAGGCACCGCCAAAGTCATGTCCCACCAAAATTACCTGCACAGTAAGTGACAAAAGAAGTTAAAAATTTTAGTTCAAATATAATTCAATAATAAACATGAAATATTGATAAGAGTCAAGACACACCTAATACATCAAACACAGCTATGCTAAGAAGAACTAAGTTAGTTAATTTTTTGATTTACGATGAAAAAAATGGAATCTATTATGACCTTACAGCGGAAGAATATGGATTTGCGGACATCTAAAAGAAAGGCCTGTTTCAACAGGAAGAATTTCAATGCATCAATGGGCAGGTTTTCCTTTTAATGGTTATTGGCACAATAGAAAGTCCTCATATGTTGGTATGAATTTGCATTAATATCATACAATAATTTATCCTCACTGGCAGATTCATTGTCGTCACAGAGCATATTCATCATCGTTGCAGACAATACTAATGTAAGGGTTAAGTTGACAAATTTACATTGCTTGCCTGCAACCCACGTGCTTAAGCTCTTGGGTAAAGTGGTTATCTGACATCGTACTGTAACATCACCATGTTTCAAGAAATCCACGGTTATCGTTGAAAATTTGCCTTTCCAAGCAGGTCAAGTTTAAACCAGAGGCCTTCCGCGTGGACTAGAGGCCCACACAAGGGGGAGTGTTATATAAAATATTGTATCTGTTATTTGAAGCTAACAACACTCTGTTCATACCTAGCTTTGTAGTCTGGGTCTCATATTGATTTAGAATCAAGTCAGCTCGTAGCACTAGTAGAATAGATTTAAAAGTTTATTCTTTTTTAATTTCTAAGATTATTTGTCTTTATGTGGAAAATGCGTCGTTTGCCTACGAATAGTAGGGCAAGGATAATCTATTCTGAACAGAACAATTCAAAACCCAAGCGTTGTTGGAATTTGATTGGAAATCTAGTAATAAATTGCTAGAGTATAAGAAAAACCGGTTTAATTGAGGAGTATGCTCAGAGTTATTAGTTTCATAAAGCCGAAGATAGAGTCATATAAGTATATTATCAGCATATTTGGTGGTTGTGTTTCCATCTTATGCATAAGAAACTAATTCATCATTAAGGAGAAAGAATAAGATGCATTCTTCAAATAACACAATAAGTTTGGGCCTTGTCCCTACTAGGGCCACGTAAAAATTGATGGATGACCTAGAAACAATAACAAAATTTTCACCCCCAATCTTAGGGCTTGCTACTTAAGTATTTTTTTCCGTCATTCAGCTTTAGTAAGGGCCATATCTTCATTTACATTAACAATTAAATGTCCCTTGATCACCGTCTCAAACCAAGTATTTGAGTCTACCTCTAGTCTTTGTTTCTCCATATTAGGGTAGAGAAATGGAAATAAGCCTACAGAGCATGATAGAGGACAAGTCTCGACATTGAGGCAATGAATTCAGGACCCATGGTTACGGCAATTCCAAATTCATTGTCTTCTCTATAGATTAATCTGGGTGGTTCAAGATTACATATATAAAAAAAGACTTGCTATGTTAAGACATAACTATCCGAAGTCGTTCATCCCTAGGATAAAGCAACTTAATAAATAAACTAATCCAGGTGAGGTTGCAATAATATCAAATTAAAGAAAAGACAATTTTTTTTAAACACAAAATTATCTAAGCTCATTCAGCTGATAAAATATACTAAAAATATTTAGTTCAATATGGAGAGATTGAATTTACCTTCTCCCCATCCACAAGCTTCTCAAGAAAACTAGTTAGTGGCCTCACATATTGAGCAAGGCTTGTAATATTGTTCGTATCAAAAGAATGAATCCCAGAGCCTGTGAGGTCAATAGCATCCACCTTAAATCCATTATCTTCTAGAAGAGCTATAGTTTTATACCAGCACCAAGCACCAAAACCACCACCATGAACTAGAACAAAATGGTTGGTTTCCAAATGATCAATCTTTTTTTCCTGTTGAAAAATTATAAAGAATAAACATGTAAGAATCAAGAAAGATTAAGGAAGAAACTTGCAGTACCATTATGGCAGGGTAATCATGACCAGTACAAGATTATAGAAGCAAAATAATTTCATTTGCATTAATAGCTATGTCATCGAGTACAGTTAAATTTTCTTGGTTATTGGCTGAAGTGCAAAAGGTTCATATATTTTAGTTCCCTAACTGGAAATCAACTTCACAGCTAAAAGCATTCAAAATAAGTATTATCTATTAATAATCGATGAAGGAAAATCAGCAACTAAACAATAAGAACCTAGACTAAATAACTATAAAAAATAACAAAGTCAGAAGATGATTCTTTGTTTACCCAAACTAATTCACCTAACCGAAGCATTTCCGTCATCCTTCATCCATAGGAAATGACGGTTATTAAAAATTATACAATCTTTGTAAATATGATCTTGACATAGTTACTAAACAGTAAAAATGATATCTAATATCATATTGAATCTGTCAAAAATTAACATATAGGGAAGTACCATACTCATTCATAATTCTTAACTAAAATTTATGTTCTCTGAAAGCAACCTTCTGTATGCAAATGCTATCATTGTCGCACATGCAAAAAAAATCAAGATTAAAAATCATCTCAAGTCCACAACAAATGATGAGATGCCAAATTCTATCAACTATATTAAATGTCTTAACTTAAGCTGTCAACTTTTCGCGGAATATGGTATTTGCTATCGCTCTCATTATGCATGCTTACTGAAAAATGAATCAAAAAATTGATTATAAAACTTAATTAGGTAGGAATACCTTTCTTCGATATAAAACTCCCATAACTTGTGGCAAATTGCCATATATTCAATTTATTTATTATCTCAATTACTACAGAATCCCCAGATTCCCATCACGGCCCCAATAGAAACTAACACAATAATTAAACAAGGACATAGGGCTGCTGAGTGATCCGTGTCCGTGTGGTCCAAATCAACAACAATTGATGAAACAGAAATCCTAATCACACGTCAGAGGGGAAGAAAAAAAAAAAAGGGAACTTTTTGACTAACTAATTATTTAATTATATTATAGTGATTAAGAAACTCTTTACCTGAGTTTTTAGTTGGTGCGGATCCACGACGGGATCCGTTAACGACCTCGGCCGCGAGCTGGAGCTCCTCGGCAGCCCCTGCTTCTTCCCACCACCACCACCCCCGGGCGGACACCGCAGCGAAGACGACCGATCGAACGGCAGCCCAACGCCTCCACCTCCGCCGTTCTGCTGGTGGATGAGGATCGCGGCGGCGGCGGCGGCGGCGGCCAGCGCTTGGTCGTTGATCAGGGACTCCTCCTTCTTGGTGGATCGCGACCTGCTGGATGAACCGGGGCCGGAATTGGAGTGGTTGGAGCTTGAGTTGGAGAAGTTGCGGCGGCGAGGGGGAGGGGCGGCGTGGCCCCGGCGGCGGTGGCCGGTATCGTCGGTTTCGTAGAGGCAGGAGAGTAGAGCTCCCATGGCCTCCTCCGCATGAGATTACAATTTTGATTATGAGTTTTTTTTATAGGGTTAGGTTTAGATTTATTTTGTTCTTTTTTTTGGTCGGTTGAGAAATGAAGCGGGCAGTGATAGAGGGAAGAAGGAGACGAACGGGAAATTCTATTTGAGCACATTAATTTGCTCAGTCGGCCCACCTCATAAAGTCAATAAAAAAATTACAAGTGCCATAACTTTTTCTGAACAATTTTTTTTTTTTTTTTAAGATTAATTTCCGAACAAATCTCCGACTGAAAAGAGGTAAGCTCACTGCTTAAAGTGGTGCGCTCATATAGAATTTTCCGGAGACGAACAATTTACTTTTGGGGTTTTTAACTATCTGTCCCTTAATTCTTTAAAAATATGAAGATTTAAAGGGCTAAATTCAAAATTTTAAAATTTAAGGGACACATATATAAAAAACCCCTTTACTTTCACGTGATGAGTGTTTTCCTAAAGGGCTTGTATGGGAGTTTCCAAAGTAGCACACTACTTTTCCTGGTAAGCCCACTAGGAACACTTTAAAAAGTGGGCTCACTAGGAAAAATGGTCTCCTTATTGCCCTTTACCAAAATTTTTTGGGCTTGATTCATCACTTTCTTTTATATTAAAAGTTTAAAACATAAAATAATAAACTCAATTTTTGAAAAAAAAAAAATTTAACTGTTGGGAATTTTATAGACTAAAAAAATACCGATATAAATGTGGAGGAGAAGAAACTCATTTCAATTTGGTCCAACTAATTGAGATAGTTTTATGTTATGAACGAAAGAGTAAATGAAATTAAACTCATAAGCAAATAAAAAAAAAAAAAAAAACGAAGAACTCCCCAATAATCAATTACATCACAATAATAATAAAGAAAAATAAATTGAATCAAGAGAAGTGGAAACTCATTCAATTTGCTCAACTAATTGAAATTTTTTATTTTCTATTGAAAAGGAAAGAGAAAAATAAAATTAAATCATATTAAAAAAAAGAAGGGGTATTTATAGATTTGTCCCTTACATCTTTATAAATTATAATTTAGTCCTTCAAATCTTCATATTTGGGATTTATTCCCCCAAATCCTCTAAGTTACTACAATTTAGTCCCCTCCCTAACTTCCGTTAGCCCAGTTTATTTCTTGATCTGATTTTTCCATTTTACCCCTCATCTCTTCTTCTTTCCTCTTCCTCCTCTTTTCTCCTTTCCTCTTCCTCATTTCTTCTCCTTCTCTCTTCCTCCTCTCTTCTCCTTTTCTCCATTGGGTTCATCGGTTTCCTTCCTTCTTCTTCTCTTCTATCTCTCTATTCTTCTCATTTTTCTTCATAGGGGTATTTAAGTCATTTCATTATTTAAAAAAGTAAAAATTAAATTCTGTCGTTTATTTGGACGGAAAAACTAACGGAGGAACTAAATTGTAATAACTTAGAGGATTTGGAGGACTAAATCCTAAATATGAAGATTTGGGGGACTAAATCATAATTTATAAAGATTTAAGGGACAAACCTGTAAATACCCAAAAAAAGAAAGGAAAAAAAAAAACTCCATAATAGTTCATTACATAATAAAAAGAGAAATAAAATTATTTAGAATTTTGTCAACAAAAAAATTATGAAATAAATCAAGGAAAGAAGAAAGCTCATTTCAATTTGGGTTAACTAATTGAAATTATTTGTTAGGAAATAAAAATGAAGAATAAAAATTCTGTAATAGTACATTACAAGTAGTCAAGTAACAATAAAATGAGTTTCATGTTTTACTTCATTATTTAAACTTGATAAGTGCGAATTTATTATTTAGAGTAATCCTAACTTGTTATATATTTAGATGAATCCAAATATATATTAAAAGCTAAAAATTTCCAAAATAGACTTGGAAGATAATTAATTTTCAGTCATAATTTATCCAAACTTATCAAGTCTGGCTCTATCTGTCTCGTGATCTTGATAATTTCTTATTTAAATGGAGATTATTAATTGGATTAATGTATTGGATGATGATGCATATATTTTAAATAAAATGGATGAATCCAAGAATTAGCTACTATACATTTATTACTAGCATAACTTTTGATTAATGGAAATTATTAATTTGATGGATGTTTATTAGGCTAGTAATTAAAATGGATTCATTCATTTTGAATCCAACCTATGCATTAATCCATTTTAATTACAGTCAGCCCCCCTGTACTATTGGAGATTTGTCACTTAACATCCCTGAAGTTTGAAACTCTCAAAAAACCCCCTCGACTTAGTTATTTTCACTCTCATTTTCCATTAAAGTGCACTCTTATCCCTTCAAATTCCTATTCTATCCTCATTTCTCAAATTCCTATTGTTGGTTAAAAGAAAGGATGAAGGTAGAATAGGAATTTGAAGGGACAAGAGTGCACTTTAGTAAAAAATGAGAGTGAAAATAACTAAGTTCAGGGGGTTTTTTGAGAGTTTCAAACTTCAGGGGTGTTAAGTGACACACACCTAATACTACAGGGGGTCTGACTGTAATTAACCCTTTTAATTATTACCCTAAAATATACATTTTATCCAATTAATAATTTCCATTTCATAAGGAATCATATTAATTTTTTTTTTTTAGATCAAATATTTTGTTCTTCTTTTTTAGCCTAATATGCATTAACATTAGCATAATTACAGAAAATCTTGGATTCATCTATCTTAAATCAAAGATATACATTCATTCATTTTAATTACTAGCCTATTCATCTAATTAGGAATTTTCAATATTTAAATCCAGTTGTCCAGTAAAAAAATTAGTTTTCGCCCTAGTTTATTTTTAATATTTATTGGCAAATTCTTCTATTCTAGTGAGTTTACCTCCAAATGCTACTAAAACTTCTCGCATGATAATGAGAGGATTATTTTAAATGAGCCACCAGCTAGGACAAGTTATGTGAATTACCGGTAAAAAAAAAATAGTAACCATTAATTTTTTTTGGATCATGATCTCTATAGCTCTAACTTTTTTAGTATTAAATTTCATGAATTTTGAAATTCATTTGCTATTTTATCAAATGGATACAAATATTCTATTCACAGAAAAACTGTTAATTTTTTATCTAATTGATGGAAAGTAAAGTAGAAATCCTAGATGGTTGAGGTCATAATCCAAAAAATAATTAAAAAAAATTATTGGAGATAATAGAAATTGACTACAACACGGGTGACTTAAGTGAGTTGTCAGCTTATTTTCACTATTCTCTGATAAAAAATAACGTTTATGCAGAGAACTTATTGGTTATGCATAGGAGGCTTGACCACTTAGAAAGATAAGAGAGGCATTGCTAAGAAACTTAACAAAATAAGCTTTCAAGGTTTATTTCAACACAAACTAATAAATAAAACTAAAAACTACAATCATTCACAAAATCAAAGTGTTGGGACTTTTGAGATCCCAAATCTTCATGTTATAATGTGGAGATGCATGCACACTCACTAGTTTGTGATTAAAAATCTGTGACCTCTTACATTTATCAGTACATTTGATGGCAGTTGATCATACTGTACCCGTGACTAATGACTAAACACAGCTACGAGTTGGCCCAGTGTGCTTTGCGAGTAAAGGGTGCAGTAAAATAAGAAGAGTCCGTTAGTGACACTTCTCTCTCACCAAAAAGTAAAGGTGGTGCCTTTTCTTTGCTTTCCTTTTTCACGAGGCCTTGATTCCTTTTTTAAATTGAACATCCTATGTTGGTGGTTACTTTGTCTAACCCTTTGTACTTTTTAATGGAAAAACTAAAATTTTATTGCGTTGGGGTTGTTGCTCTGAGTAAATTCCGTTGAGAATGTAAAATAAGCGTAAAAGCAAGGCCAATCTGAGTTTCCGGAGTGTATCTCCGATGCACTATCTTACACTTGACAAGACAGGTAAAATTGGTCAGTTCCCGGCAACATAAGTAGATAGTAGTTAGATTCGCTCACATGTCATTATTATCGATCAACATAACAGTTTATCTCCGGTACATCACCTTACACTTGACAAGACTGGTAAAATTAGCTAGTTTCCGACAACATAAATAGATAATAATTGGGTTCGCTCACATATCATTATTATCGATCAATATTACAATTTATCTCCGATGCACCACCTTACACTTGACAAGGCAGATAAAATTGGCTAGTTCCCGACAACATAACTAGATAGTAGAACATTTCAATTTATCTTTGATGCACCACCTTACACTTTACAAAACAGATAAAATTGGCCATTCTCCGACAACATAGCTAAATAGTAGTTGGATTCACTCACATTTCATTATTTTCGATCAACATTACAGTTTATCTCCGATGCACCACCATACACTTGACAAAACATGTAAAATTGGCCAGTTCCCGACAACATAACTATATAGTAGAATATTTCAGTTTATCTCTGATGTACCACCTTACACTTTACAAAACAGATAAAATTGGCCATTTTCCGACAACATAACTAAATAGTAGTTGGATTCGCTCACATTTCATTATTATCGATCAACATTACAGTTTATCTCCGATGCACCACCATACACTTGACAAAACATGTAAAATTGACCAGTTCCCGGCAACATAACTAGATAGTAGAACATTTCAATTCATTTCTGATGCACCACCTTACACTTTACAAAACAGATAAAATTGGCCATTTTCCGATAACATAATTAAATAGTAGTTGGATTCGCTCACATTTCATTATTATCGATCAACATTACAGTTTATCTCCGATGCACCACCATACACTTGACAAAACATGTAAAATTGGCCAGTTCCCGGCAATATAACTAGATAGTAGAACATTTCAGTTTATCTCTGATGCACCACCTTACACTTTACAAAACAGAAAAAATTGGCCATTTTCCGACAACATAACTAAATGGTAGTTGGATTCGCTCACATTTCATTATTATCGATCAACATTACAGTTCACATTTCATTATTATCGATCAACATTACAGTTTATCTCCGATGCACCACCATACACTTGACAAAACATGTAAAATTGGCTAGTTCCCGGCAACATAACTAGATAGTAGAACATTTCAGTTTATCTCTGATGCACCACCTTACACTTTACAAAACAGAAAAAATTGGCCATTTTCCGACAACATAACTAAATAGTAGTTGGATTCGCTCACATTTCATTATTATCGATCAACATTACAGTTCACATTTCATTATTATCGATCAACATTACAGTTTATCTCCGATGCACCACCATACACTTGACAAAACATGTAAAATTGGCCAGTTCCCGTCAACATAACTAGATAGTAGTTGGGTTCGCTCACATATCATTATTATCGATCAACATTACAGTTTATCTCTGATGCATCACCTTACACTTGACAAGACAGGTAAAATTGGTTAGTTCCCAACAACATAAGTAGATAGTAATTGAGTTCGCTCACATTTCATTATTATCGATCAACATTACAATTTATCTCCGATGCACCACCTTACACTTGGCAAAACAGATAAAATTGGCCACTTTCCGACAACATAACTAAATAGTAGTTGGGTTCGCTCACATTTCATTATTATCGATCAACATTACAGTTTATCTCCGATGCACCACCTTACACTTGACAAAATAGATAAAATTGGCCAGTTTCCGGCAACATAACTAAATAGTAGTTGGATTCACTCACATGCAACATAACTAAATAGTAGTTGGGTTCACTCACATTTCATTATTATCTCAACATTACAGTTTCGAGCTCTAGCACTCCAAATTGGTCAACGGCAGGTGGGAGAAGACAGAGAAGCAAAGGGAGCTAACCTTATCATAAAGGCATCCTAGGACTAGATATTTCATGAGAAAGCATTCAAAGTTTGTAAAAGATGTGGGGGCATCATCATAGCTTCTCTCATGGGCTTCCCCATATGTAAATCTATAGTATGGTCCATGCTCTTGTATCTCTTGCCCATGATAACATGTGAAGGTGGTGGTGGTGGGGAAGTGGTTGAGAGCTCAGTTGTTTAATGAAGGGGACCTTTGAAATGGTGCATCCTCTAACTGTTCAAGTGACAAAGAACACCATGTTAGTCCTATGATATGCATATTAACAATTGGGTTATCAATGTGTTGGACCACAGACTTGATAAAAAATACTGAGAAGTTTGAGCATAAAACTCACAAGTCGATGGGAATATGCTTAGGATGAACATAATCTGTACTCCATCCATCAAATGAACTTGACTGGAGAAGGCTGTATAAAGACTGTATATCCAAAACTTTCAGATCCATATACTGTAAGTGAGCAAATGGTCAGAAGTGGAACAAGGTATGCCTATTGCCATGCCACATGAACAACGATGCCTTGTGATATGTAACGGGTAATGTATGTATCTATAGCTACAAGTACGCCCATGATGCCTAGCAGCAGGTGCTTAATGAAAATTTAGCAAGGTCTTTCACTAATTCTATCACTTGCAAAACAATTTTTTTTCCCCCATACTAGTTATTACAAGTTGTGGGTTAAACAAAAGTCAAAGAGAGAATAAACAGAGAAATCGAATGTATAATAACGTTACATATTTTATGCAATTGTACATGGTTGGATGCCTGCAACAAGTACAGAACCGTAGTAAACCCAGTACACGAGAATAAGACTCCTAATGCCTAATATGACTGAATGTCACACAAGTTTCGAGCATATACTTTAGGAAACAATTGCACAAATAGAAATTTATGTTCATACATAACAGGATTTTATATGCTCATTATTTGCCTCTCCTCCAATGAATTCTTACTGCATATGCATAAAGGAGGGAAGAAATCCCTCAAGTTGAACATTTTTATTCTATCAATTGTACTCCCGGAAATGCTTAATGCGTGGAACTTTCAAAAAATGCATCCAATAGAAAGAAGAAAGAAGAGGAGCACTAGAAATAATGCATGAGAAAAACCTCATTTGATATTATAATAGTTACGGAAAAACAAATAGAAACGCAGTACACTCACATGAGGGGTACTAATCAACGACACTGCTCAGATCATTTCTACTTAATGTTTGAATTATAGCTTCCAAAACTTTGGTCTCATGATCTTTCTTCGAGATCTCCTCTTGTTTCAGGTGCAACTCTTCCATGTGTAACTTGAACACCTCTGTACGTAACATCCAAAAAGCAAAAGATTTTTGTCATTGTAACTGCACAAAATGACCAAAAACAAGAAGCTAATCAGCAAACCGCACTGCAGAGCAAAATTATGAGTAGGAACCCATAACAGTATCAGTGGTGATTCAATGTCGATTGGGAGATTTAACTTGGGTAATTAATTAATTAAGCTACGGCCTTATTCTCAAAAAATGTGTGTCTGTGTGTGTGTATGTATACATGTGCGTATGTGTGTGTGTGTATTCAATTAAGCATGATTTTATGGCTAGAGATATATATATCAATGATTTTTCCCAACAGTGCTTGAATTTTATATATATATTCCATTAAGCTTGATTTTATGGCTAGAGATATATATCAATGATTTTTCCCAACAATGCTTGAATTTTCAAATAATTCTAGATAATTACAGGAACCTAAAGAATTTGAAAGATGCTTCGCGGTTAAGTATCACGCTATTGGTTATAAGGTTCCCTTACCACCAACTGAGATAGGTTACATAAAAGGCGTCTTCTTCCCTTATTTGCATAAGCTAAGGATTAGCATTTGGCAACAACAAGAAAGGACGTTACTATCAGATTGACAATCCCAACTGCAATATCATCAGTCTGTTTGCGGAGCTTTCTTATCTTGAACTATTCTCCATAGCACTCCTAGTTTTGGGAAAGAAATGAATAATGATGATAACCAAGGTCATAAATGAAGATTGGTGTGATGTTGCGGTCTGGTTGCTCAATGGGTGAAATTGTTGTTGCGATAGGGCCAATCAACAATGTCGTTTTGATCATCACTACCATTACCAGCCTCCAATTCTTTTGCATCAAAATATGGGCTAATTCTGGACAATAGCTTGGATGAAAAGCTCTTAAAACAAATTGCCCAAATTGTTCACTGTTAACCTGATATTTCAACCATCAGCCATGGTATAACTATGATTCATCTCAGATGCACATAACCAGTCATGGAACCAGTTATCAGACACATTGACCATGTATAGACAGGAAGAAAATGAAGAAATTTGAAGCCATACTTGTTGTGTTCTCGAGCTCTTTTGTAACGTCTGGTGCACGCAATTCAGCAGCTCGCTGACCTGCCTCAGCTTGCCGTTTCTCAGTGCATGCACGAGCTGCTGCTGCAATTGCAGCATCAAGTTCACGTTCTAACTCTGCTCAAGAGTCTACACTGACAGAGAAGTAAAAGGATAAACAGGGTAAGAGCAACATCAAATGTTTATATTACTAACTTAAGCATGACAACAGATAAAATTGAAAATATTCCACCAGCAACCCACCATGAAAATAAATTTTAAAAAATAAACTTTCTACAGTGACATAAAGGTCACCCATCTCCACATGGACTAGCAAAGAGAGGTGTTAGACATCATACTAGAAAATCTACCACTATCAGTTTCAAGCAGTGTGAAATATAACCAAGAGAAAAATAATCAAGAAGCAAAAGAGAATAAAGGAGAAATTATTCTTTTAGTCCTAAAAAGAAAGGTGCACTCAAACAAAGCTTCAAAATTTAAACTTCGCAAGAGATGATAACCCAATTTGTGTTTGAACCATAATCATATATCCATTATGTTCATAACCGTGTGCCCTCACTCAAAATTTATGAGTCATAAAACAAATTCCGGAGTATCAAGTGTACTAGAGATTACAATAATTACACAGTATGTTAATAATTTGCACCTGTCTCAACTGATTTTCTTACTCTAGTAACACTAATTAGGTAAAATATTTAGACTAAACCAATAAATTGGTTCATGTGTAGCAGCACTGAGCATATCAATTTAAATGTGTAGTGGTAATAAAGCAATTTCAATCACTACAGGTACTGTTATCCTTTTCAAGCTAGTCCTACTCAAATAGTATCAATTTCATAGAAATTGATGTAAAAGAAAATAAAAGGAAACGAAGGGCGAGGAAATTTAAATTTTATTTCTTTGTTTTTTTTTTTTTTTTTTTTTTACCAACATTATGTGAGAAAGAACTTCAATACCACAAAGGAAAAAATGGCACGGACCATGTATATTCTTTTTGTTTCTAACTTTCTTCGCTTTCACGTCGGGCACTGACCTAGCAACCAAACGAATGAGGCCACATATGGTCCAAGGAAAATGATAGAAAGAAAAGGAAAGAACTTTAGTTTAAACATGTACAGCTAAATCATCTCTCCCGTTCCAAATATGTTACATCTTTAACGTTGGATTAAAAAAGAAAAAGAAGAAAACATGTAATGGAGAAGAAAGAGCTCCAGCAAACATTCTTAAGGAAACTTAGCACATTTGGAAGAGTATTGTATTTAGATAATCAAAATCACAAATCTGATCCAATAAATTTTAAGTTCCGATTGAAGTTTGGATCCTTGGTTTTCTATAGGGTTTGGATTCTCAAGTGGATCGTACAAACTTATAATGAATTTGCAACTACATCTTGTAAACTCCGACCCGATCAAGTGATTCCAACTTGCTGCCTACCGAGCATAAATCCATTGCACCATAAGAAGATATAAAAATAATAATGAGGACCAACAGAAATTATCGAGGATTAAATCTCGTATTTAATAGCAGACCGGCCCATGGTTTATGGTATGAGAAATCTGCAATAACGGACGTATCTCATCGGAAACAGAAATACCGGTTAGAAAACATTGGGAATATTGGAAATATTAATGCTGATATTGTGGTCAACATCATATAGGTACCTCAAAACCTTATATGATGTGATAGGTATCTATACCGGCAAATATTAGAAACCACGAGATTACATATACTTATGAGGAAAAAGGGCCTAAGAAGGGCATAATGTTAATAAAAGAAACACATTACCGTCTAAAGGTTGCTTTTAGTTTGCAAATATAGAAAGTTAATGTTGAAAAGCCATTAGATATATCATGTGTGCATGTACACATTCTCAAAGATTGAATCAAAGGATTGCCCTGTCTGTGAATCCAAAAATATCTTTACAAAATCCATAGGTTCCTATAGCCCTCTTACAACTTTCTGTTCTTGTACAGTATTTTATTTCGCATATACGTTCTATATAAATTGAATAAGTTTCAGTCTAAAATTCAAATAGTATTTCACGTACAACAAAAGTGTTATAGGAAATTGGTCTAATATAATATGCGATACGTCTTCATTCACAGTACTCATAGTTGGACACCAAAATTATTCCTCAAAATCTTCTTGCGGTGTACAGTAGTCAGTAATGCTTTAGATTTCCTCTCGATGAATATCTTGCTTATATAAAAAAAACAACTCATAGCAATCAAACATTTCCGAATAACTGTCTATGAAGTACTCAGCTGCAAAAAAGCACCCTCCATATAGTTACTTTCATAAGTTGATTTCCTTCCACTTCTATCTTTGCTTAGCATTCTCCATGAGCTTGAGATACCCCCATAACACTATTTCAGGATGTAACAAATCCCTTCACCAATTGAGCACAGAAAAACAATTCCACACCCACTACTTGTCCCTAAACATTCATCAACTACCATTCGCAAATTCAAGCCGTTCATGCTGACTCCACATGTAACCTCTAACCAGCAGATTTCAGCCTCCTTTTTCCAATTATCAAAGAGAACATCATATGTCATTTCTCTGAAAACCTCTCTTTATTCCATGAATAATAAAAGATTGCACATTAGAACTATTGCCTCACATTTCTTCAAATGCCAAAACCTCACCCTTTAGCCTTTACTCCAATCACAGCCAGTCCTATCAGAATTCTATACCAATCAATCAAATTCCAGCTCCCTTCTACTTGCAATTTACATGCTATCCAACAATCAAAAATTTGGTGCTAACACAATTATGATTATTCAACTTGCTGCATTATGCGATGTTAATATAGGCTCCAATGATCACGACCTAGCACCAAACTTGTACCATTTTCGTAACCTTCGTGAGGGCCAGATGGTTGTCGGTTGCGAACCTAGTGTTAGTTGAGAACTATGTGTTAATTTTGGGGAGCTTTCACCATATTCATTTATGAATTTTATGTTCCGGAACTGGTGCACTCGTGGAACTTTAACTCCGTCAGTGCTATGCACTGCTTGTCGCAAGGCAGGATAAAGGAGGAGGGTTGTGGTAGGCCAGTGACAGCCAACGTAAAATATTGTCACATATTATGAAATGAGCCAAAATATGAATTTCGTTGGGGCGTTTCCTACTGAGCGACGGGCTATATCAGAGCCCGAGTGTAGTGAAAAATGTGTGAGCGTTGCTAGATCGTCGCCCAGAAGAGACGCGCCACGTCGGCGCCCGGATGTGGTGTCAAATATAAGAGGGTTCCTACATCTTAATGAGCGGGTTGGGGTAAAGAAGTTAGCTCATAAACATAAATTTCGATTGGCATCATGGAATATAGATTCCCTTACAGGTAAATTAGCTGAGTTAGTTGATATTATGATTAGAAAAAGGGTTAATATTTTGTGCGTGCAGGAGACAAAGTGGGTAGGTGAGAAAGCTAAAGTCATAGAGCCTTGGGGATATAAACTTTGGTATACGGGTAGAGATAGAAACCGTAATGGGGTAGGTGTGATCATAGATAAGCAATTACTTGGGGATGTAGTGGAGGTTAGGAGGAAAGGTGATAGAATTTTATTAGTTAAACTTATTTTAGATGGAGAGATTTTTAATGTCATTAGCGCCTATGCACCACAAGTAGGACTTGATGAATCCAATAAATATCAATTTTGGGAGGATCTAGATGAGATAGTATAAGGAATACCCGCTAGAGAAAAACTATTTATTTATGGTGATCTCAATGGACATGTATGAACTAGTCGTAATAGGTTTGATAGTGTACATGGAGGATTTGGTTTTGGAGAAAGAAATGAATCAGATAACTCAATTCTAAATTTTGCTTTGTCTTATGATTTAATTTTAGCGAATACTTGGTTTAACAAGAGAGTTTCTCACTTAATTACTTTTAAAAGTGGATCGAATACAAGCCAAATAGATTTCTTTTTAACTAGGAGGGTAGATGAGCTAGTTATATCGATTGTAAGGTAGTGCCAGGTAAGAGTGTAGTTGTCCAATATAAATTCTTAGTTTTAGATATTCAGATTAGACAGAAACTTAGAAAAATTAAGTGTAAATCAGATCCTAAGATTAAGTGGTGGTGATTAGAAGGTAATCAAAAAGTTTTTGTAGATAAAGTAGTACAAGAAGCAGATTGGAGGGACCATAATGATCCTAATGTAACATGGAACAAAATGGCTAGCTGCATTAAAAGGATAGCTAAACATATATTCGGTGAGTCGAGGGGCGGTGCTCTATCATGTAAGGATACATCATGGTGGAATGAAAAAGTAAAAAATGCTATTAAGATCAAGCGAGACCTTTATAGAGATTTGAAGAATAATAATAATAATAATGGAATAAGTTTTGAGAAGTATAAACTAGCAAAGAAGGAGGCTAAGAAAGCTGTTCGGGATGCAAAAACTAAATTATATAAACAAGTGTACGAGAAGCTAGATAATAAAGAGGCATAAAAAGATATATATAGAATTGCTCGAATAAGAGAGAGAAAGTCTAAAAACTTATGTACTGTAAAGTGTATTAAAGATGAGGATCAGACGGTTCTAGTTCGAGACGAAGAGATTAAAGAAAGATGGAAAAATTATTTTGATAGATTATATAATGGTAGTTTTACTCAAAATTTAGGAGATTTTACTATTCAATGTGAGGATATGAATCGTAGTTTTATGCGCAGAATCAAAGAGTCTGAAGTAAAAGAGGTTTTGAAGAGAATGAAATTAAGAAAAGCTGTTGGTCCAGATGAGATTCCTATAGAGGTATGGAGATACCTAGGAGAGATTGGTATGAGGTGGCTAGCAGATCTTTTTAACAAGATTTGGCAAACTAAGAAAATGCCAAATAAATGGAGGAAGAGTACCCTAGTACTTCTGTATAAGAATAAGGGCAACATTCAGAATTGTTCTAACTATCGGGGAATAAAACTCATGTGTCACACTATGAAACTTTGGGAAAGGGTAATTGAACATAAATTGCCACAAACTGTTAAAATATCAGAGAACCAGTTTGAATTTATGCCGGGGCGATATACGAAAGAAACTATTCATTTACTTCGTCAACTTATAGAGCGATTCCGAGAGAGAAATAGAGATTTGCATATGGTATTTATTGACTTAGAGAAAGCATATGATAAAGTTCGACGAGAGATACTTTGGTGGATACTGATGAAAAAAAGAGTTCCCATCAAGTATACCGACATAATTAAGGACATGTATGATGGAGTAGTGGCCAATGTCAGAATATATGGTGGTTTAACTAGTGATTTTTCTATCACAATTAGATTACATCAAGGATCTGCATAGAGCCCATTCTTATTTGCTATAGTGATGGATGAGCTTAGTAAAGCCATTCAGGATGAGATACCTTGGTGTATGCTATTTGCTGATGATATTGTCTTAGTTGATGAGACAAGAGAAGGGGTAAATGCCAAGTTAGAGTTATAGAGGTATACATTAGAATCTAGAGGTTTTAAATAGAGTAGGTCTAAAACAGAGTATATGGAGTGTAAATCTAGTAAACGACGGACCATAAACTATAACGCTGTAAAACTAGATAGGCAAGAGATACAAATGAGCAGTCAGTTTAGATATTTGGGTTCTATTATTCAGAATGATGGAGAGATCGATAATGATGTTAACCATATGATACAAACTGGCTGGTTGAAATGGAGGAGGGCAACGGGAGTTTTATGCAACCGTAACATTCCGTTAAGATTGAAAGGAAAATTTTATAAAATCGCTATTAGGCCAACTTTATTATATGGTACGGAATGTTGGGTTTTAAAGAAACGTCATTCACAGAAGATAAGTGTAGCAGAGATGCGCATGCTCCGTTGGATGTGCGGCAACACTAGGAGAGATAGAGTGAGAAATGAAGATATTCGTGCTAACGTAGGTGTAGCTCTCATCGATGAGAAGATGCAAGAAAATCGCTTATGATGGTTTGGTCATGTGCAACGTAGGCTTACAAGTGCACCAGTTCGAAGAGGGAAGTTTATCAATATAGGACAAGTTAAAAGAACGAAGAGAAGACCGAAAAAAACATGGATGGAGGTGATACGCAAAGATATAGAGTCTAGAGGTTTAAATAAGGAGATATTATTTGATAGAAATGAATGGAGAATGAACATCAAAGCGATCGATCCGGCGTGATTCTTGTTTTGGTTCATGTAGTCTACCCCAAATACTTGGGATAAAAGGCTTAGTAGTTGTTATTGTATGTTCCGGAACGTTAGGAAGTTATGTTATGGGGTCAAAAGAAGGATGGTTGTGAAGGTTGGCCGTAACTATCAACCTAACGTTTTGTCTCACGGAGACTAAATGACGCTCACCTCTCCGACTGTGTTGTTACAGTTGGGATTTCAGTGCATCTCTTCGTGGGTGGTGAAAATGATACTAGGTCTTTAGGGGGGATTATGATAGGCTTCAACTCGTCCATTTTCATCATAGTAGAATTCTGGGAAGGAGATTTCTCATTTTCGATTAGACTTGTTAATAACTTTGATAGATGGGAGCAAATTATTAAAGTTGTCTATGGCCCTAATACGAGAGAGTGAAGACCTTTTTCGAAGGAGTTAAAAGCTATCAGTTGACTCTTCCAAGGATTCTATGGGGAGACTTTAATGTTGCGAGATATCATGAAGAGAGAATCGGAGGCAATGGAAATGGGCAAGACGGAGAGAGTTTTAATAATCTCGTTCAAGAGTTTCAATTGATAGATATTCTTATCCTTGATGGGATGTTTACTTGGTCTAATCCTAGAGATGACCCTTCTCTTGCACGACTAAATAGGATTATGGTTTCATCATATTGATAGTCCCATTTTTCCCTTGTTTCGGAGAAATATGCTTCTAAATTAACGTTGGACCATGTGCCATTCAAGCTAGACACAAGGAAATATAGAAACAAGTCTAAAAAGATGTTTCAGTTTAAGAAAATGTGGCTTGAATTGACAGATATAGAGGGCATTATTAATCAGAGTTGTAATATGCCCAGCAACCCAAGGGTGCCAACGACGCAGCAGCCAATATATCACATAAACTCAGAGAACTACCAAATATTCTCTGCAAGTGGGAGAAAAGAGTTTTTGGTAGCATCAAATTAAAAAAAGATGAAATCAATAAAGAAATACATAATTTGGAGTTGCAGGAGGAGATAGGAACTCCGTAACCAGAACAGAATTGCAGCTAAAAGAACTGAGAAAAGACATTGAGGACATTAATTTTCGAAGGGGTGTTCCAACAAGGGGATTCTCACCTTTATTGTTCATCTTCGTAGTAGGCGGTCTTAATGCGATCATTAACTTGAGCCTCCAAGAAGAGACTCATTGGGGAATCACAACGTGAGATTTTTGTTACTGAACAATTTACAATACGTTGATGATACAATATTACTTGGACAAATAGAGGTGGAGCAAGCCATAATGTTCAAGTGAATCCTACCACATTTGAGCTATGGTCAGGGTTGAAGGTCAACTTTAGAAAAAGTCAAATTACTTTCCACGGTGAAACGGATATTAAAATTTTGTTCATAGAAAAGATTCTTAGGTCCCTCAAGGAGGCTTTCCTATTACTTATCCGGGTCTGCCCCTTGACAGATTGCTCTTAGAAAAGAGAATTGGTTAAGTCGGACTGAGAAGTTGCATAAGAAATTATAAAGGTAGCAAGGTGGATATCTTTTGCTAGGATGTAGGATCATAATGCTTAACTCGGTACTATCGGCCATCCCATTGTATTTTTTATTTGTTTATCTGATCCCAAGATGGGTTAAACAGAAGTTGGATCAAATAAGGCAGAGATTCTTCTGAAATGGGCTTGGTACAAAGAGTGACACTTACCACTGGGTTGCTTGAGATCAAGTTTGCTTCATTAAGAAGGAGGTCCACGGGTCTTACAACTTGACGATATTAATAAAGCCCTCTTAACCAAGTGTTTGTGGAAATTAACGTCTGCCCTAGACATTTTGTGTGTAAAATTCTCAAAGGTAAATATGGTTCCCAAAAGAGACTTTGGATTAGCAAACATAAAAACTCATTCAATGTGTATGCTTTTTTAAAAGGTTTGATTGCCCACAAAGACATTTTGTGGACAAACATGTCTTACTATTTGGGAAATGAAAAAGATATCAGTTTCTAGAGGGATAAATGGGGAGGGAACACACTGCTTCAAGATAATTTAGCATTGCCATAGATCCAGATAGCATTGTCCAAACCAATTTCCATAGGGGTTGTTTTAGACCCAGATTCCAATATATAGAAGAACTGAAAATCAGATATTTGAGGATATCTAAGCTGCAATTTCTATCTTCCTTCACTCCACACCAAAATAATATGGATTCACCTACGTGGATGTGGAATAACACAAGGCATTTCTCCGTATCTTCCTGATATGGTATCATTAGCTCTAAAGGAATGGTTCCTCCGGATGCAAAAAATGTCAATTTGGGGTATTAATGCTCCTCCAAAAGTCCTTACATTCCTGTGATTAGTTTCGAAGAATGTTATTTTAACATGGAATAACTTGCAAAAAAGGAGTCGGTACAACCTCAATGCTTACCCACTCTACTGTATGGTAGAGGAGAGCACACATTATCTTTTGTGGGCTACAGGATTACTTAGAACTTATGACATTGATAGTAGGTTTGAGGAGTTTGGCAGAAATCGCCATTTTAGGTTGATTTCAGATATTTATGCTATTTACAAAGATCCATATAGAGTATTTATAATAGGAGTTACCATGTGGAATATCTGGCTAGAAAGAAATAATCATATTTTTAATAATAAATCGATCTATGTGTTATTTGTAGTTTATCGTATAAATCAAATCGTTTTATTGTGAACAGAGAATGATCACCCAGCTCCAGATCTACCAGTGCTTCTAGTTAGATTCTCCGTGACCTCTGTGGGCATATTAACCTACAGCACATTGATAATAAGAAGGTAGAGGATACCGAGCGATAGGAACCAATCACCTAGTTGATCACCTTGAGGCGGGGCAAAGTTCTCCACTACAAAGAGTAGCATAACACGGGCTTTGCTAACTTATTTTATCTTATTATGTAACCATAGTCCACTCTGTAGTGAGGGACACTTTTCATAGTTATGTACTAATTATATACTCTTATCTACTTTCATTAAATACTGATTAATGAAACGTGGCCGTTATCTTTAAAATTTAAAAAAAAAAATTAAACGCGCCCCTTCAATTTATATGTACACCCTTCAAAAAATTCACTTTTATTACAAATTTGTCATTTATATTTTGAATGTTTCTACGCTCGTCTTCTTCCCTCTCTTCTCCTTAAATCTGCTTCAAAACCCTAACAATTTCCCCACAACATAAATAATAAGTCTATTTAAATCTCTCTAAAAATATATACAATAAATAACAAAGTCTATTTCTCTTTCAATTGAAACGAAATTCAAATATTCGAAGGAATGATCCCCCGATGAAGAGTATAACAAAAGTATATTAATATTTTTAAAATAATTTTACTTTGAGAAAATAAAATTTGTAAAACAAATAAAATAAATTAGTAAAAATTTTAAAGTTTTTTTCACGTTTCAAAAAATTTAATTTTTTGATAAAAAAGTATATTAAAATTTTTTTAGGTGTTGCGCAGATTATAATTTTTTAGAAGAGGGAAGAAATGGTTGAGAGAGAGAAGCATTTAGAAACTAGGGGGAAAATGAGAGATAATTTAGAGGGTATACTTAGAATTTTTTTTTTTTTTTTTTGAGTTTCATAGGGGTGTACTTAGAGGGGCGGAGGGTAAATTTAGAATTTTCCCAAAAAAAAAAACTTTTCAACAAATTGGGGTAGAATTTCCATAATTTGTTCTTCTTCTTCTTCTTCTTCTTTTTTTAATTCTCAAGAAACAAATTATGGATAATCTACCCTAATTCTGCTGATAACAAGAAGCAAAATACTAAATTTAGAATTTAGCCCAATCAAACAACAAAATGAATCGAATTGAACAAAGCTAGGGTTTTGTTTAGGGACCTTGATGGTTATCGGCAGTTCGGAGCCAAGAGAGGCCTTGGCAAAGGTGTCCTCATAAAAAAAGACCGCCTTTTTGGTGAGGATCTTCTGCAAAGATTCCAGATTCGCCGCCATCTCCGCCAGATTCGCGATCGCCGCCCTCCATCTCTCACCTCCCTTCTCCTTCTCCGTCACTCTCTCTGCGGAAAAATAGAATTGTTATTATAATTGTTATATAAAAATAACAAAATATTGAAGGTGTGCTTTTATGATAATTTTTTTGTTAATTACTTTTATTAAAATTATTATAGAAAAAATAACAAAATCTTAAAAAAATAATTATCTTGCTTATTTTACTCACTAATATCGGATACATATTTGTAAGGAATACTAATCATGGAAAGATTCGCGATAAAGAAAAAAAAAAAAAAGATCCTACTTCAAAACTCGAATACAAATTAATATAAGGAGAAATGTTAATTAGAAAAAAAAGTAATTTGTGCAAATAAATACATCAAAATTTGTTTTTTTTTTTTCCTTACACCTGTAAAAAAAAAAATTAATGTTAGTGATACACTCTCGATGAATGTTGTTATAATTAATTCTAGAATAAAACGGTAATAAAGAAAAAGGATGTAACAAAGATAATCTTATTATTATTTTTATGGTTTTTTTTGCTAGTCAAACTCACACGCATATATTTTCTAAAAATATTATCTAAATTACAAATTAGACTTATACCACTTGAGCTAATACTCATTGACATATATATATATAGACACACACACCAACTAGCCTTAGCGGGATTAGTCCTCTAATTTAGCGGGATTAGTCCTCTAATTTGCAATTTAGATATGTAAAACGGAGAATTCACTGACAGTGAAGTGCCAATGAGTCTTAGCGGCATCAGTCCTCTCCAATTTGCAATTTAGATATATAAAACGAGGAATTCACCGACAGTGAAGTAATTAGGAAACTAGTTGGTGTTCCAGTACAATTATTACACGTAACGCCACTTAAACTAACAAATAAAAAAACTTTCTTAACCGTCCACGTGTAATAATTGTATTGGGCCATCTAAGCAACGGTGAAGAAATTTCTTTCAGGACCGGTAAATTTACCGTTTACTCATATATATATATATATATATATATATATATATATATATGAGAAAACGAAAAATTCATCGATAATGAAGGAAGTTCCTTCAATAATGTATAGTTGGTTCGATAAAATAATTACACATGTCGCTATTTAAGATAATAAATATAAAATTTTCTTAATTATATTTTGAGTGGTGTTACGTGTAATTATTTTATTAGATCACCTAAGTACTAGTAAAATAACTTGCTTTACCGTTGATAAATTTTTTGTTTCCTACACACACACGCTAGTTACTGGTTAACGAGGATACTAAAGTGGGTTCAATAGTTTTCTGGCGAGATTCTTCTCTCTGGGCGGTTGTTGAAGCTTGCATCACAGGGTATCTCTAGCTAGAGAATGCAAATATCCTGTCATAGCAAGTAAAAGTTAATCTATACCTTATTATGGTACGATTATTTTCTATTTTTAAGGATAGTAATTAGACGATTTTATTTTAGGTTTTACAAATAATAATAAAAAAAAAATCTTAAACTCTACAAACTTGGGAAAGTCATGTTTGAATTTCGTCCTTTTTTATAATTATGTATCTTTTAAAATATTATTTTCCCTCTCACGAATTTGCTTAGTAGATATTATACGTAAAAATAATATTCAATAAATTATGAAATAAGTATTGAAATAATAGTAGAAGGAGAAAGTTTTTTTTTTTTTTTTTTTTTTATCATTTGCTAATTCTTGAAATAAGTGCACAAGAAAGAGAAAGGAGTAACAGGACAATACTTAGATTATTTTAATTTATTTTTTAATCTATAAAAGTATAATTTTTAAATAATAAAGATGAAATATAAATTAAAAAAAATTTATCTTGTTTCTTTAATTTTTAGAACTCTTCCAAATTAACAGTACAAGAATATATATTAAAATATTATGTGTTATCTTACCTGGCAAAAATTGACTTCTAAATTTCTTCTTAGCCAAACAAGCACATAAAAAATAGTGAAACAACTTCAAGCCAATCTTTTTTTTAAGTTAAACTCATACACATATATCATTACAATATTACCCAAATTGATAATTAAACTTAGAATTTCTCAGATAGATAGATGAGACTTGTCTCGTGTTTTTTGACCTTAATATGCAAAAGAAAAAAAATATACAAAAAAAGGAATCGTCACACAGTGGGAAAATCCAACGGTCACAATTCCATCATCCAAATGGTCACGATCCAACTGCCCATATCTAATATCGCCTCTCCATTTTAATTTTTAGGGATATTTACTGGTTTGTCACTCAATCTTTATATATTATGATTTAGTCTCCAAATTCTTTATATTTAGAATTTAGTTTCCAAATCTCCTAAGTTACTACAATTTAGTTCCTCTCTATAACTTTCTTTGATTTTTGACCTGATCGGAGAAAGAGAGAAGGAAGAGAAATGAGGAATAACGAAGAAAAAGATAAAGATGCGGAAGAGAGGAGAAGAGAAAGAATAAATAAGGAAGGGTAAAATAGTAATATCAGATCAAAAATTAAAAATTAAAGAAAGTTAGGAAAATGGACTAAATTGTAATATGAAGATTTGGGGGACTAAATCATAATATATAAAGATTTGAGTGACAAACCAGTAAACACCTCTAATTTTTATAATACAATTGAGGTTCCGACCGTGGGATTCCATTTGGACGGTGGATTGGGCATCAAGGATCTATTCCCTCACCATATCTTAAGCAGAATTTAGTGTTTTTTACCCTCACTTCAACTTATATTTCCTATTAAATACTTGGACAAACTTTTTAAGGGTCCAAATAAAATTTTCCTTTTTATTTTCCCTTTTGGAATAACGACAGCCTCACTTTCTCTTCTCTCGCTCGCAAAGAATCCGAGCGAAAAACAAAAAAAAAAACTGAAAAATACAACAAATTCTAGGGTTTATTCTTTCTCTTCCCACTTCGAACCCTAGCCTGAGCCGTAATCCCAAGTTCTCAGCTCCTTTGCATCGAAGCTCAACCCCAATCGCGAGGCGAAGGTAATTTTCTCGAATTAGGTATTTTTTTTTCCCTCTCCACTCGCTGTGCGGTTGTTTTCGTTTGATTTGAGATGAAGTGGAGTTCATTGGCGTCGCATTGGGTGGAATCTGACCTAGGTTCTGAATCGGGTGCTGTTTTGTGACAATTAGGGTTTTGGTTTTTGGGAGCTGCTGGTGCTTGATCAGATAAAGTTTGGTTTTTTTTTTGAAAAGTATATTTACAATTGCCTGGATTGGGGGTAACGATGTCGCTGGGATCGAGAGTTTGCTGAATTCTTTAGTTTTTGAAGCGTCAGGGTTAGTATTGGAACCGATCGATAGAGCATTTTATTTTATTTGTTTGGCCTTTTAGATTTTCTTTTTAGATGTATTTAGCTCGAATTTGTAGATTACTTGGAGTGCTGTATTAAAAAAATTGTTTTCCCCCCTTCTTATTTGTTTATTTTATCAGTAATTTGAGTATGTGAGGAGCTTAATTTGGGTTTAGATGCGCAAACTTCGTATTGCTCTATACGTTTCATTTTTATGACCCTTTTTCTCAATTTGATGCAGTTTAATGTTGTCACGCTGTAAAAAGATATTTCATTTATGTAGATAAAATTAGTTGTTAACTTCTTTATCTCTGGTTCTTGCACATTCAGAAATTTGGGGCTTGTTTTGGGCGTTTGAATTTGACTTCATTGTCATCAATCATTCACTTCCTCTCACTTGATAGATCATTTTCCCAATTGTACATGAATTTGCATGATCAGTGTAGTTTCTTGTTGTCAAAAATTTCAATTTTTGACCTTTTGATATCTACTGAATCTTGTATGTTTAGATAATTGCGGAAGCACCTGATATTACTCCATTGCACCAAAGACGAGGGGACTTGTAGAGAGATGTTTGGCCAAGGGAACTACCCTCCTCACTTCAGGCCTCCACCATTCCAGCAGCAACCAAATGGTTCAAATCCGCCACCTCCACCTTTCCAACAGGCACCTCCTGGTCTACCACTGCCACCAATCAACCTAAACCAACCACATCCCATAGTGCATCATGCTCCGCCTGGCCCGCCTCCTTCTCAATACCAACACAATGTGCCACTGCTTCATCAGCCTGGCCCTCCTTATTTGCGCCCTTCTCCCCAGCCTTATCCGCCGCCTTCTCCAATTCAAGGGAGTTCTGCGATGCCCCTTCCCTATTCTCAGCTGAATGTGCCTTACCCCTCTCATCATGTTCCTCAGTCAATGCCTCCCCCTCCAAGAATTTTCCCCCCACCACCTCCCCCGCCTCGCTCTCAAGGACAAGTTTTATATCACACCCCAACCCCACCACCCACTGGGATTCAGCACGTGCCAGCCCCTCCACCTCCCCTTCCACCTGCTTTTGCGTCTGTAACCCCTGCCTCATTTACACCTTACGAACAATCAACTTTAGGAGATATCCGTCCTCCTTCGCATCCACCGCCTCCTCCTCCACCTCCTCCTTCTTCCCCTCCACCCCTTCCGCCTTCTCCACCTCCACCACCTTCTCCCAAGGAGGAGCTCTCTGGCCTTCCTAAAACACCTTCTTCAAACCCCACAGCAGATGGTCACATTTCAGCTGCCCCAAATGATAATGAAGTCGACAAGTCTGAGAAGAAAGGTTGCTTAGTCAAGGGGGAAGCCTTGGGAGATCTTCCTTTACCTCCACCTAAGCCAGCAGATGAAGTTCTTCAGAATATTGAGGTTTTGTGTCGTTTTATAGCGAATAATGGGCCTGATTTCGAGAATTTAGCTCGTGATAAGGAAGCTGGAAACCCACACTTTGCATTCTTGTTTGGAGGTGAACCTGGGAGTGATGCTGCTATTGGGCATGAATACTTCCAGTGGATGAAAAGGAAATGCCTTTCAGAAAAGGGTTCAATTAAAGACCTGGAGCAAAATATTTCATCGTCAAGGGCATTGGAAGCTGAGGGTTCTTCACAGTGTGGTGATGTTGATGGTTCAGCAGTTGAACCAGTTTCACCTGCTGTTTCAGACATGGATATGGAAGGTTTGATACATTGCTTCACTAAAATTTTAAAAGTTATCTGCAGCAATTTCTTATCAGAACACTTCTTTTGATGTTTAAAAATGCTTGTGATCATGCTTTCTTGATATGATTACTGATGGTAGCTGCCTCTTTGCTCTATGCCACATTATGTAGTAGGTCGTGCACATAACTTATCAAGCCTGTTTGTAGGTTGCTCTTGTAAATATCGGTATATGAAGTACAATATCTGTTTTGGAGGAATCAAGATTTCTTACGTCCTGGCTAGCAATTTCCTTGTTTATTAATTGCCCAGCAAATAACTACTATGCTATAACTACGTGGAGCTGCGTTTCTGCTCTATGCTATAACTACTACCTATTTATACTGTTTCATGCTTTTATCTTTGACATTTCTGTATGATAAAAGTAAAGATATGTATTTGAATTCCCCAGTACTTGTGGCCTGAGTTTGCTAATATTGTTTCCTATTTCTATCATCTGCTTAAATTTTACTTTTTGTTTATGAATGAGATGCTTGATTAATCCTTTCTGACCATTTTAGTGTATGCCATCACTATGGTTCTGCACTTTACTGTATGCTCTACTTCTGCTTCCTTGGTTTTTTTTTTTTTTTGTTATTTTCCCTTTATTTTTATTGTTTTCAATCGACCATTTGGGTTTGCACCTCCCCTCTCTCTCCCCTTAGTAACTTCATCTATTATTTCAACATCATGCAAGATTTTCTGTTCTAATTTGTTATATTCTTGGTTGTTCTTGTGTCTCAGATGTACTTGTGTGCAAATATATTGCACTTTGTTCATTTCTATAGATTTCTTTGTCGCCATTAATACTTGAACAGTTAACACATTTCACTGCTTGGGATTTAAATAGATGATCCCAGCCAGCTTAATGTGGACAAGGCAGTTGATGAATTGTGCAAAGAATCAGCTGGTGAGTCTATATCTTTAGGTAGTAACATTGATGCTGTTAAAGAGATTTTTTCAGCACCTGGGATTGCAACGGAGCAGCTTGCGCCAGAAGTTGCAGCGGATACCAGTCTTTCTTATATTGGGTCCAGACAATTTTTGCATGGCACGAAAGGTATTTGTTGATAACTTTTGCTATATGTTTGATTGGTTTCCCTACCTTACATTGTCTAATTTGGTAATTTTATTTTTTTCATCCATGTCTTGTAGTGGATGAAATTAAGTGATTATTCACTGTTATCCTTGTTCATTATCATTTATTTTAAAATATTTTTTGTGATTTTAATTTGGATACTTCCTTTCAGATATTTAGCAATCAGTAAACTTAATTATGTTAAATACAGGTAGAAACTGGTTAAAAGAGGGTTTCTAAGTAATTTAAAGAAATAAACAATATATTATCATATTGGTCTTCTCCCAAGTTGTTACTTCACGGTTGGTGCATTCCTACTTCTTTCCCAATTGTACGAGTGCATTAATGTGGCTTGGGCATTATATGTTTAAAGACCTGCTGGACATTTATCGATGTTGAGGGGGAACATAATTGTATCTATGGAAATTAATCCGGGTGTATGCCATTATGTGCATGGGTGTTCTTGTCCCAGCGGATTTATTTGAGTCTTGGAAAATGGATTTTTTTATTATTGGTTGCAGGGTTGCAGTTTACATTATCATAATGGTTTTTAGATATATTTACATTTTAGAATATTAGGCAATTTGGGGGTTTAATAAATTGTTGGATGCCATGGCCCTGATGCTGTACCTTATTTCTTTAGTTGGTTCTATTTATCATACTTCAATGTGTCATTTTGCTCCTTTCTCTGTATTACAAGAAAACTTTAGAATAGGATCATAAAGTTTATTCATGGCTCATGCCATCATTTCCATATGATTGTACACTGTACCTGCAATTCTGTATATGTTGTTCTCTAATCTGTTTAGCTATCTATCAATTATTGCATTATTTAGTTGGGTCTATTGTTTTCTCTTTATGCATTCAAGTTTTGTAGAGCCTTGATCACGTCCGGTAGCATACTTCACAATAAGGGACTAAGAAGTGTGAATAAGCACTCTACACTACCTATGCCAAGCCAGGGTTGAGATTGTCTATGGCAGTGCCTTCCTATTTTGCACAAGGCATCTCGTTTAGGCGTACTTAATTGTTTTGGTTATCTTTGTATGGACCAGTCAAGTAGTTACACTTTATACACATACTCTGTATTAAACAATCCAAGTGGCTAGAAATTATATTCATGTACCAGTATTGAAGGTGCCATATGCTGGATTCTTTTAAGACAGTTGTGACACATGAAAGTTGTAATTTTCGAATTTACTGGTACAATGTTTATATGTGAGTGTCCTACTCGTAGTAGGAAATAATAACAAAAAAAAAATGTAGGAAAAAATTTTGAAAAAGGATTATTATTATTCAGCTAAAGGCTTAGATGAAGATATATTGCTTGATAGGAATGAGTGGAGAATGATCATCCATGTGATCTATCTGGTGTGGTTATGTTTTGCGGTGTGGTTATGTTTTGGTTCATGTAGCCTACACCAAGTACTTTGGATAAAAAGCTTAGTTATTGTTGTCGTTATTGTAACCATTTGGCTACTTCTAAAAGGATTTGGAGCCTAATCCCCTTTCAAATTCACTATTAGGGCTTTCATATAGAAAATCTATTCCACTATGATTAATCTCCACCAATCGCTTTTGCTGTCATGAGAAATTGGTGAATTTCTCCGCATGAATCATTTAAGTGCCAAAGAATTCGTGGGCTTCAAACAACTAAACATGTAATTTGAGTGCTTTTGTACTAACAAAAAGATTTGAATGCTCTCTCTTGTCCCATAATTCTTCTTCTTCTTCTTTTATTTATGAAGATAATTTCGTACTAACATAATTGAATTTCACTGATGCACTTTGCTTGTTGACTTGTTTTCTTGACAATAAAGTCATGAGGCTTCACCATTATATTATAGTGTGCACATGCAGTTATGTATCATCTAATCAAATGAAAGCAAATTAAACTGTTAATTTATTATGCAAAATGCAATTTTACTTGTATTCATTCGGCTTTTCAAACAAGCAAAAAACATAATATGATTATATTTGTCGTTTTACACGTGAGAATTTACTTAAGTTCCTTTCAAAATAAATTTTGTATTGAACAATGTATGTAATATTTTGTTATAAACTCAAGCTGTCTGGACTACCGCAGAGTTTTATTCATGTGCAATTGCACGTGCAAAGTACTGGTGAAGCCTAATAGTAAGCACAGACAAATAAAAGCAAATATATCTTGTGTTTCCTGTATGCAACAGTTCAAAAATATTGTGGTCTGCTTGTTCAATAGATTGTCCACTAATGATCGTTATTTTCTTGATTTTTATTTCACCTGCAAGAATCTCTTTGATCATTCGCATTTTTAGGGGCCCCATGCATCTTTTCTATTTGTTTGAATGAAAACTCAGATGGGAATGAGGACTTATGTCAATGTTACCTCATAAAAGATAATTGTATCATGTTGATGAATTTTATATTTCTGCAAATATTGGCATATCGAGGGCCATTTTCTTTTTCATTTTTCTGTAACATGCATGGGGAGTAATATGGAAAAATATCTTTGACTTATGCAATAATTGATATGATGGTAATACTGGATGTGTATGCATGCCCCTTGCTTCCCTTCTCTCTTATCCTTTTTCTGCATCCTCCTTTTAATGGATTCCATGAGCCAAGATGCAACTTATCCAGACCTGTGCTGGTTCCAAAACTGAGCATCCATTACCGCTGTGACCCTGTAGCCCTCAACCTGATTTTTGATCAATCAAGGTCTCAATATACTTTTTTGGGTGAATTGTGGGTGGTTGAAGGTGGGGGAACCAGCATAACAGTGTCTTCTACATGGTAGCATGAGGTGATGGTCATGGGGAAAGAAGCAGTCAGTGACTAGCATGATGTATTAAGGTGCACTGCCTGCAGTTAGGAAGGCCGTATAGCTATATCCATGGATTCCAGGGAAAGGAATGAGGTCTACACATTATCCAGAAACAAATTGGTGCAGCTGTTTCTTAGATTGTTGCCTTTCCATGTGAACATTGCCATCTCCATTTTCCTATAAACTATGAATTTTCATGACTTCCACAATTTTCCATTTAACGTCGAAGACAAGATTCTCAGAAGCTTGAAATGTCAATCTCTCTGCTCACGGAAGTTTCAGTGAAATTTAGTTGGTAATTCTCCTTGTCATTTTCTTGGAATACATGATTAAAATCCTTTACATTAACCTAATTGTTAATGGTTCTCTTGAGAGGAATCTCCTTCCTTTTCCTTTTTCTCTCTAGTTTGTAATTAACCATACAGTTCTTGCATTGCAACTCCTTTGGTATACCATACAATAAACTATGTAAATGGTCATTCTTTTAACCACAATAAAAAAACATCTAAACAGCTGGATGAATTTTCCTTCTAGCATTAGATATTGCCAACCATACATCAATTTTTGCTAAAACATGCATTGCACTATAAACTGGTAAAGAGAGAAAGTTCCCTTCCCCTACCTACCTCACACTCTCTCTCTCTCTCTCTATGTGTGTGTGTGTGTGTGACTGGGAGGGGACATAATTGACTTAAAAGTAAGATTTTGCCCTTAGCTTGCAGGTATTATTAAAAGAAAAAAAGAACTATAGGGGAGCTTGACCTGGTATGGTACCTAAGGCACAATAAAATCAAGATAAGAACTATGATGAATATGACGTTAAAATTAGGGAAGGAACACAAAAGATAAGAACTTAATAGTTAAGACATTTAAGGACGTAATGATAAAATAAATAAGTTGGAAAAATTATGTCAAATTAAGATTGAGCCATTTGGGTCTTTTATTGGTTTTTACCATCTTTTTGCACTTTAAATCCTTGTATTTGGAAGGTTGTGGTTAGTTAAGCTGTTGGTAGGACCTCATGTGGTTTGCACAATTGTCAGACTACAGAAGATTTTTTAGTTGGCCATTTATTGCTTTCTTTTCTGTATATTTCTTTTTGATTTTATGTTTCAAAAGTATAATCATCATTCTCATCGTCAGTTTTTGGGTTTTCTTGGGGAAATACTTGACAGTTAAAACCTGTGCGGCTGCGGCCATTGAGCTCAAAATCTTTACCCCAATTGTTTATTCTCAGATCGACTTGTTAGTTTCAATTTTTTTAGTTGTTGTTGGTGTCTTAGCCATATTTGAAACCCAGTCATGTATGTTTTATAGTTAGGTCTTGCTTTGCAACAGAGTGAGATGTTGCGCTGGTCCTGGTTAAAACAGAAAAATGCTCATAAAAATTTGTTTTGTTGCTCTTGCTACCAGTTGTTGTTTAAAATATATTTTCAAACCATTGGTTATGCTGCCACTTCAAATGTTGGGCAGCACAGTTTACATAAATATCTGCAATTTTCTCACCTTAACTTCTTCCTACTTACAGGAATTTTTTATTTTTTATTTTTTATTTTTGTCTCACTTTTATTTATTTATTTTTATTTCTTATCATGACAATAATTTTCAGATGGAAAGGATTCTTCTTTCCTTGAAGATGTGAGCCCTATCAAGCAGTCACCAAATGCTACTGAATCAGCCTCAGAGAAAAGTATGCAGGGATCTGTTAGGGTTCCCACTGAGGATTCACGTAAAACCAATGTTTCATCAATTCCTGTAGGAGGTGAAACCGTGGAAACTCCAAGGGTGTATGTTGGAAGCCCATTTCGCCTCATACAAGGTTATGCATCAGATGACAGTGAAGAAGATGATAAAAAGGAGAATGTTGAGATCCATGCTGATGGAAGTTCTCCAATGGCCGCAGCAGCTTCAGGTTTACATGCAGATAACAGATCTAAATTGCCTTCAAGTTCTAGACCTGATGATGTTTCTTCAGTGGAAATTAGTCGTGAACTTCAAACTGATTCATGTCAGCTCTCTCCCCTGACATTGCCAAAAGAAGGTGGATTTTTAGGCAGTTTGCCTGATAAAGCTACATCACAAAGTGTTGCATGCCATTCCTCTATAGACCCGTCAAACGAAGTAGTTGATCTTCAAGATGATGACAAATGGACTGATAAGATCATGAAACATGACCTTTCTCAGAACAATGATTTTTTGGATGCTAGCCATCAAGTTGAAAAGCATCATTTGGAAGAGGGTAGAAATCTGGACTCTGCTAAACTGGATGTGGATGAGTTTGGGCGATTAGTAAGAAAAGGTGCAAGTGATAGCGAACCTGATGAGGTGCATCTCAGTGGAAGGCATGCCAAGAGGGGACGGAGTAGGAGCCGGAGTAGATCACCTCAAGAAAGTAGGTGGAGGCATAGGAGCCGAAGTCCTCGGAGGAGAGAGAATCGAAGCAGATCTTGTAGGTATGAATTAATATCATATATTTTTTAACTATGGATTGTTTTCATCTGGACTTTAACTTTACCTCAAATGCTTACTTTGCATCATTTATCCCCTCTTTATATGCATGTTTCAGCTGGTCGCCACGGAGGAATAGGAGCAAGTCTCCAACTGCATTTAGGCGGAATTTTCTGTCGAGACGAGATCGGGATCAGCCTCCAGAGTGTTTGAATTTTAAACGAGGTAAATGCTTCCGTGGGGCATCTTGTAGATTTCTCCACCGTGATTCTACAAGGCATACGAGCAGGCAACAACCACATGATGCTTCACGAGATTCTAGGAACTATGGGAGGCATGACACTGCTTCATCTTTTGAAATAGATAAAACTGCAGTGGCAGAAAAGGATGTTAAGGAACACAGTGATGCCCTCCATGAAGATGTAAAGAGCACTGATATTCAAGCCCCTGGAGGCAACATCAAGTCTGTTAATACTGGAGGTCTGGGTGAGAAAGATGTGTCAGTCTCATCAAACAAGCCGGTGCCTACAGTAAACAATGATATAGGAGAGGCACGTGTTGCAAACCTGATTTCTCAAGAGGTCATCGATCATGAAAAGAAGTCGCAGGTCCAGGAAGTGTTGGAAGTATCTCAATCTATTCAAATAGAGGAGCCTCCTTTAAAATCCCCCGAGTCCCTTCAAGCTGACAATATGCTTATTCAATCTGCATCCGCTGGTAGTAACCAGCCTCCTCAAACTGCCCATAATGTTTTCCAACCTCAAGGTGCTACTAAGGTTTCTCAAGATGGATCATTATCACATTTTTCACCTCATCTCCATATGATCCAAGCTCCAGTTCAATCTATGCCCACCAAAGATTTTCCACCTGCCAGATTGTCAGTGCCTGATGATTTCAACTCTCAGCCATCTCAGCAAGTCCCAGCTGGACCACCAGGACCTCCTCCACAATCTCATTTCCCATCTGATATAAATGAATCATTTCCCTCCCAACATCCTGCTGGAGGCCTCCATCCACCAGCCACAGGCTACCACTCTCAGCCACCGCCTCTGAACTTCTTTCCATCCCATCGGCCTCCCATGGCAAGTAACTACCATTCTCACAGCACACATTCTCAAAATCCTGGGTGGTACAATTTCCCTCCACCTCCACCAACTTCACATGCCATGTCATCTAGACATGAGTTCAATCCTATGATTAGGCCCTCAGCTAGAGAGATGACTCGTCCGCTTGCGACTGACTTCCATACACAAAGTTCTCACTCGGTAGAGTCATCTCATCAGGCTCCTTTTCACATGGATGAGCTTGGAAGAAGGCCCTTACTAATTGGGACTCATCAAGATTTCCAAGAGGACTATCACTTGCCAAATCTGTCTTCTTCTCGTGAAGAAGCTCGTATTCCTTTAACTGGTCAAGGCTTTACTTCCTCAAGCTCTTTTCCGCACAGCGGTATAATGCACCCTCAGTCTCTGTCTTTGCCGAGGGAGCCTCTTCCAAGCCAGTTGCATTCTTTCCACGGAGAACATGCGGATACAAGGCCTATTTCAAGAGAAGAATTTTCTTCTTCTGCTATGAAGGATTTGCCTTATTCTCATCATCCACCTCCATATGGCCAGCAACCACCTACCAACAGTAATTATCCTCCAAGTATGAGTACTGGTGGAATTATTGATCCTTCCCTGCAGAGATACCCATCAAGTTTCCTTGATAACCGGCCACCCCACTACAACCCATTTGCATCTACTTTTGAGCAAGTACCCACTGGCATAAAGTATGTTTCCAATGTTTCTGGACGGGAAAATGACATGAACTACAGTGGTAAATATGATTCTTCCGTCCATTCAGGCCATGTTCCAATTGGTGGACCTGAGTCAAGAGTAACATCTTCACCCCCCGATTCTAAAAGATTGGGTAAGCAGATTTTTGATGCATATGATCCGCTCTTTGACAGCATTGAACCATCTTCAAATACAACAAAGAAGTTTGATCATGTTATGGAGCCAAATTCAGCTGTAAGCAATGCAGGCATCATATCCAAGATCAGCAGTATGCATAAATCTGCAGATGATGATGAGAATGTTAAGCAGAAAGAGAGCACAGGTGCTGAACTTAAATCAGAAGTTGATGAATTTGGCGAGGTGGCAACTGATGCAGAAGTGGGTGTTGTGGAGAATGCGAGCCCTCAGCCAATGGATGAGAAAGATTGGAGTCCTGTCCTTCCAGCTGACATGGGAAATGCAGCTACAGGCGAGATTGAAATCGATCAGGTTCGATCACCTGGAAAGAGTAAAAAGAGCAAGGATTCCCGGTCAATGAAACTTTTCAAGGTTGCCCTTGCAGATTTTGTGAAGGAAGTCCTCAAGCCATCGTGGCGTCAGGGAAACATGAGCAAAGAAGCTTTCAAGACCATTGTGAAGAAAACAGTGGACAAAGTCTCTGGGGCAATGCTAAGCCATCAGATCCCCAAGTCACAGGCTAAGATCAACCAGTACATGGAGTCGTCACAGAGAAAATTAACTAAGCTTGTGATGGTATGTGTGCTTAACCTGTTTTTAACCTTATAGGCCGGTTCTTTTGTTGCTGAATCCATGCTAAATCTTATTCAAGTCTTTCAACTTCTGAAACTGGATGTTCTCTTATGAACCTTCCCATATCATTCTGCTACTTACATTTTCAGGATGCATTCTAGTATCAAATTATAGGTTCTGGGAGGGAATTGTTATTAGAGTGTGAACAAAGGCACTGATTAAGAAATCAAAAGTTTTTAATGTCATGGATCTCATGCAACAATATTTTTAATACTAGTTACTGTCAAGTTCTTCGGAATTTGTTGAAGGTATCGAAGGTTGAACTTGTGCATATTTATGTTATATTTTTTAGGACACCTTCACTGCTTCACAGCATTGTAATTCCTGATGAAGACCTTTCTTATTAGACTAAATGTTATTGATTTAGTGGGAATGCATCGGTTGTTTTATTATTGGACTAATTGTGATTGATGAGGAAGGTGAATGAGTTGTGTGCATCTGTAGATCACGGTTCAACAATGTACACATATATCAGTTTTTTTTTAATTATTTGGCTGGTAGTGATTGATTGAGGAAGCAAAGTAGGGTATGTGCGTGTCAGGCATATCTTGATCCCACAATGTCTTCTTTGGATTTGCATCTGGAAATGATGTCGGTAGGAAGGCAAAAGATTATATTATTATTATTATTATTATTATTATTATTATTATTATTATTTATTTGTGTTTGGGTGGGGGGTTGGGTTGTGCAGCCTAAGTAATGCTCGAATGCTCGGGTCATATTGCTCATATTTTGCACTTGGTCACCATTTCATTAGCGTTGGCTTATATACATCTCCATTGGGTTTCTTTTCTCTCTCTAAGTGGTATTGGTAGTTGTATGTAAACATCATTTTAACTTTTGAAAATGCTGCAACTATATGTAAGACCATTTCCTATTCAAGTTGTTTGCTGGGAATCGCTCTGAGATGCTCCCTACATGCGATGATATCCTTCAATTTATGGTAAAATATCACTTATTAACAAACTCTCTTTTATCTGCAGGGCTATGTTGACAAATATGTCAAGATGTAGATAATGACAAGTTGTCGTCTTGAAGGTTCAAGCACATTTCTCTTCCTGTGGCGGTTACTCCCAGAGACCTGCAACCACTGTGGCACATAAACCGTTCTGAATGAAGGTTGGTGCGAAGCATGCATTTTTGTACTAGCTGATTTTTCATAGACCAGAGTATTTTTAAGAACTGACAATGTTATAACAGTTATATGAATGCTGTGGACATGTACATATGTTTTCACGGGATTTTGATTGCCTTTTGGTTTAATATCTTTCGTCTGTAAAATACACTTTTTTTTTTTTTTTTTGCATATCGGCACTGTATTAGCCTTTTATTTTAGTTTATTCTGGTCGATAAACATTTTTTTTTTTTAGCTATTACCAGTTTCAGTTCTTTTTGTTCTGTAAGATTATCCTCACTCTGTTCTGAGCTCCTGAGTGGGTGCTGAGATGAGTAAGAAATTTTTTTCTTCTGAACAATCTTTAGCAACCGAAGTCTTGGAATGAAGCCCGTGCCTTCTGATATTTGACTTTGAACGTAAACTGTGAGGAATCAAATTCAGAACTTTTTACATTTAAAGAAATAATGCTATACTGGACAATCATCTGTACTATGAATCAAAAATGAATGAAGGTTGAAATACAAATCGAACTTCAGTGACCTTTTTACATATTATTGTACGTTTTGATGTTCGATCCGGATAAAAATCACTGATATTTCACAAAAACCATGGGGAATTAAATTCAGAACCTTTTCCATGAAAAAAAATAGCACAAAAATAGTGCTATGCTGGTCAATCCTGCTTCCACAATTATTGGAAGAATTTATGATCAAGTTTAGGTTATAACCTTTGTTCCGAAAAGGAAAAAAGAGAAAAATAAAATAAATAAATGAAAAAAAATAATTTATCTACTTAAAAGTTCGGCTGGAGCCTGGTTCTTCAGGTTCGCGCACTGTGGATTTAAGTGGGCCTGTCTTGAGAGAGGCCTGTCAGTCCAGAAAGTAGTAGGCCCATCAAATAGACCAAAAAGATATCGAAACACAATGTCTTGTCTTATTCGGTGGAACTATTTAGGTTAAACTGTTGCGCGGGCACAAAAATTTCTCCTGCAAGCTTATCTAAGGAGTTTCCAATGGAGCACACCATTTTTCCTAGTGAGCCCACATCTTATCTTTCAGCCCTATCAAAATTTCACTATCCAGTGGGCTCTCTAGGAAAATTGGTGTGCTCCATTGGAACCTCCCCTAAATAGTTTAACCTAAATAGGAAAATTGGGGTTATGAATCAAAACTCCCGAGAGAAAAAAAAAAAAAAAAAACAAAAGAAAGGAAAAAAAAACTCTTGCTAGATTTGAGATCGGAAGGTGAAGAGAAGGGGGGATTTTTTAGGGCATGGGGCGACGAAAACCCAAAACCCTTCGCGTCTCAGGTTCGATTTATTCTGATTTTTCCTCCTTTTAAAAAAAAAAAAAAAATTAATTACCTTTTTTTCTCTCTCGTCGTTGCAATTTGTTGAGTCTCGTTCCAAATTTTTTTAGGCTGCGATTCCAAATCTCGGTACTTTCAACTGTCGTTTGCTTTAATATTTTCATTTATTCGTTAAAGTTTTGATCTTTGTTCGAGCCCTAGGTTTCAACTGCAAATGTACCTTGTAAAATTATCTCGTTTTGATTAAAAAGTAGACACCTTTTGTGATGAAGAGGGGGTTTTTAATCTTTTAAGGGACAACTAAGCGGCGGAGGAGAAGGGAGAGGCGTGTTGATTCTGTAGAGGAGAAGAAGCAATCTTGTAATGTCTCGGATATTAATAAATGCAGTTCTAAAGTAGATATTAGTAGCAATGAGACCCTAAGAGGGTCGAAGAGAGGGCGCGAAGAATGCAAAGCCACCGATTTGGCAAAGAATTTGTCGATGAGAACTGAAAGGACCCGGAGAAGGAGAAAGCGCAACTCTTTACACCATGTCTCCGAAGCAAGGACTATGCATGCAGCACAATCTGAACCAAGCGATGTGAAAAGTGGTGAATCACGGAAATGGAGGAGGCGGAAGAAAAGAAGGACGGAGAGCGGTGCTTCTGCTTGCGAAGCTATATCAGATAAGGGTTTAGAAGGGAAGAACAGATTGAAGAGTATCATTGTGGTGCCAACGGTTGGGAAGGAGACTGTTAACAAGAGGACAAGGATGGAGAGTGATCTTTCTGCTTGCAAAGTAATTTCTAAGATGGTCATAGACGAATCATTGAATAGTAACAGTTTGATGCCTGTAGTCGAGATGGAAGCTTGTGCTGCCGAAGGAGAGGCATTGGCAGTACCAAGAGCATTAAACCGAGCTAGGAAAAAATTGCTTGTCCTTGACCTCAATGGGCTACTTTGTGATGTAGTTCATGGGTATCCTAATACTTGTATAGCCCATGATCGAGTTGGCAGGTCCGCAGGTGAAAACACTGATCATGTTTCTCCAGACTTTTTTTTTAAAATTAAGTAAAGCTATTTATTATGTGTTCACGGGATCAAGTGCTAATGTTAACTGTTGAATTCTTTCTCAGTTTTCAAAAGGCCCTTCTGTGATGATTTTATGAGGTTTTGCTCCGAGAACTTTGATATAGGTGTATGGTCATCTAGACTAAAGTATGTTTTTCAAACCAATACCCTTTCCTTTCTTTTCTTATTTACTACTTTTGTTTTAGTTATTCCCTCTCTACAATAAAAAATCTTCACATATCATTCTGTTGATGTTGTACTCGTTGCTTATCGGGCTACTCCTTTTTTTTTTTTTCCTTCCTTAAAACCTCCAGTGCTACCAATTTTTTATGGCTTGAAATTTTCTTGCAGGAAAAATGTTGATGATGTAGTCAATATTATCATGAGGGATGTTAGAGATACTTTATTGTTTTGCTGGGTAAGTGAGTTGTGATGGATAGTTGTTTTTAGCTGATTTTCATTGCTGGACGATTCCTTATGCTCTGAAATTTTGTTAAACTTCTAGAATCAAAATATGCAGACAATGTTCTCAATTGCTTGTCTTTTCATTCTTGGGATATTCTTTTTGTTCAGAGTATTTTCATGTGGATGAGTTCCTGTCTGGCATTAGTAGTCTTTCTTAGAGAGGGATACAGGAGAGGGAGACACGGGGGGATAAACTTATTTGTGCTCAAGGAGTTGTTTACTACCTATCCATACTGGCTAAGAGTCTGACCCAGCCAGTTCTATTTTCTACCCTGGGACTAGACTTTGCATGGATTATTCGATCAAGTTTTCTAACTGGCAAGGGAGGAACTAAATTGGTTAGCTTATAATGGGGAATGTTTTGAATTATGTAATTGAAAGGCTAAAGGCAGTGATAGCCCTTATAGTAAATGTATGATGCTTTTCAAGAATTGCTCTTTTTCCTATAATTAACTAGAAAATTAAGAAATCATAACAACCTTTTGCAACATAAAATCCTAACCAACCCCCTGCCCAATCTAATGACTCACCTCTAAGTAGTAGTTTTGCAACACCCAAGCCTATGTAAGAAAGTCCTACATCGTATTTGAGACAAGAGTTAGTGGAGTTTACAGTTATTCTCATGAACTCAAAAGGTAATTGTAGTTAGCTTTTTTTGATGAACAATCCATAGTTAAATTTAATAAATTAATAATTGGGCATGCTCTTCATGGTGTTAAAAATGCTATCAAAGCTAGCACTAGTTGGAGTTGTGTGGAACTAATTGCCACTTTGAGCTAAGTGGTAATGCGGAACAGTATCACAGCGCATGGAGGTACAGTGTGGCCACCTCTTGAATATGTGGGAGTTACCTCTAGAATTTATAGGGCTCCATCTAGAATTTCACATCGTCTAGTGTAGTGCTAGTATTAGTAGTATTAATTTGGCAAGATTTGTGATCCTAAACGGAGGGATTATGCAACAACCAAGCCTAGCTAAAAATAGTCTCACATTTGATATGAGAAAAAAAAATTAGGGTAGTTTTTTCTGATTCTCATAAACTCAAAAAATAATTGTAGCTAGTGTTTTTTGAAGGAAAGAATTTGTAGTTAAAATTAAATTAGATGTGCTATTCAGAGCATTACAAGTTGCATCTTGTGTTTGAAGCTTCTGCTAGTAGGAAACAATCAGTTTCTGTAACACTACCTGTGTATCCAAACATATAGCATGGAAGGACTTTATAAGTAGCTTTAGTTTAGCATCAAAACTAGATCTCTCAATAACCATCGTGCTGATATGCTGTACAATTTATTCATCTCTATGATTTTGCTATTTTGCTGATATATCATACAATTAATTTTCCCTTTTGCATATTGCCCTCAGGAACTACCACGCAACATCTCTGGTTAATTGTCTATTTATTCAGGAATCTTGTCTTTTAATGGAAAATGTAAACACCATGGGCATGATGATATGCAGATGCTGATTTTAGTAATTTTATCTGCTTGTGCTGAAGATGGAAATTTGTCTGCAGTTTCCTTCTCTTATGTACTGTTTATTGTTTTATTTGGTGTATACCGATAGCCTAATTGCATGTGTTTGTAATCACACAGGATGCTTCCCAGTGCACTCATACCGGTTTCAAGACAGTTGAAAATAGGAGTAAACCACTAGTTCTAAAGCAATTGAAGAAGCTTTGGAACAAAGAGGAAAATGATCTTCCTTGGGAGGAAGGAGATTACTCACCTTCAAACACATTGCTACTTGATGATTCTCCATATAAAGCTCTCTGCAATCCTGTATGATGATAATTTTTTTTTTCTTGCTCTGTTACTTGATCTGAATTTTTTATTGTGATAGACTTACTCTCTTATCATTTGCTGTTTAGCCATACACTGGCGTCTTTCCTTACCCCTTCAATTACAAGGATAAGAATGACAATTCTTTAGGTTAGTCCATTCTAAACCGTTCTTAAACTTCGAGTTTGGCCTACAGGATCCGAGTTTACACATCTTTTTATTTAACAATCAGGTCCAGGAGGAGATCTTCGAGTTTATTTGGAAGGATTAGCTTTAGCTGATGATGTTCAGAGCTATGTTAGAGAGCACCCATTTGGCCGGCGTGCCATAACAAATGCAAGTTCATCCTGGAAATTCTATAAGCAGGTTATAAACAAAATCGAGAAGCCTTCAGCCAAAGCCCGACGTCATGTGACGCTTTGAAGTCATATTATGGGTATCCTGATGATGGAAGGAGCTGACCAACTGAATGGTGCTATTCAACAGAAATGAGATTCTGATTCAGAAACGTCACGTCATACTAATTCCCCATTGGATGTAAAATTTTTTATGTCAATCGTAGATCATTTTGATTCTATTTGGCATCTTTTAAGGCAGTGAATTATGATGTTTACAAGGGGTGGGTGGTGGGGGCCTGGTCTTGTAGGCTGCCTGGTCGGGGGTTGGGGTGGCGGCTGTTGCTGTGTTGGGGGTTGATTGATAAATTTTTGTCGTGGCGAAGAAAATTGCCCATTGTATTGGTATGCCAAGGGACAATATAGCAGTTGCATGTCATTACTTCACTGCAAATGTTTCCACCCCTGTCACTGTAGCTGCCTTGCCGTCAACCTAGCTGACAGCAAACGTCCGTCTCTTTCTGTTCGCACCAGCCCCCACACCAATATAGCTGGTAAGATTAAATTGGAATGTTGTATGCTCAAATTACACACATATATCTAAGAGTATCTCTTTAGCTCGCCAAATATAAAGTACTTTGATTTTCAAGAAAATTTATGCAAAATACAGAAAAGCAACAAATGATTGATTGGGATGTGCCATTCAATGTGCAACTGATACACTCTTCATATACTTTGCCCCTCCAATGGTCAAGAGTTTTATCATTTTGATATGATGCTGAGACCTGCTTTATATTTATGTTTTATGTCATCTTTTGCCTTATGTACTTTGGTGCTGATTCGTTACTCTTCTCTATTGATTGGTTAATTACCTGTTGAATTGTCATTGGCAAATTTATAAACCCATAGAGTGGTTATATAAAATCTTTTCTTGTTCAAGAAATAAGTTGCACTGATATTAAATTCTTGAGTTTTATGTTAGTTAGGTAAGATCATGTTATGCCAGAATGATTGTACACATAATACGCTAATCTAGGATCAACAAGCCATGTGATTGACATATAATCAAATAGCCCAACCGAAGCTTAACCTCCAAACTTGTATGGACCCATCTGAGTTTGTTAGGTTTTATATCTCCTAATAATTATGCCAGACTATAAGTTGGGTCCAGTTGTGTGCTTTTCGTTCCGCTTGATTTTAAGAATTTATTTTATTTAGTAGGCCCGTGTCCTAGCCCACTATGTTTTTTTTTTTTGAGGGGGGTAGGTGGAATTTGGAAGTGGGGTGTTGCCAGTTTGTATATCTTATCAGATTTTGATGTATCCGATACGATATAAACTATACAAAAATGGTACTGAAGTTGCTGATATGATGGTTTATATTAGCCAAATCACATGCCAATAATCATCGGCAGATACCAAATCCAAATTTTTACACCTTGGTTAGACGAGAGCTTTCTGACCCTAGTCTAATCAAGTCTTGGCTGGAGTTGCTCGCTCCACGCAAAAGTTGGTGCTATGTTTCATGCCTTGTCACCCAAAAACCAGCTTAAGATCAACAGTTTATCCTTGATGGCAAATTAGTGTGTGTGTGTTTTTTGTGTGCGCGTTATGCAAGTATTATTTGGTAAATATTGTTCGATTGAATGTCAAAATCAGGTGTTGCTTAGGTGTTGCTTAGTGTTATCATGTATCCAGCATTGTCGGCTGCGTTAGGTTCTAGCGGGGTCGTCATAGAAGAAATAACTTTTTTCTTTCAACCTCCTGTTCAAGACCAAGTGTCATATGCCCGAGTCAAGCTCATTCAGCGAAAACCCTAGAACCTGTAGCTACTTCACTTGTCAGCCCTACCAAAATGTTCACCAATTGTGTTTAGCCTGAGGTGGGGTCTGGTCTCCTCTAAGATACAAAGGTCAGATTGGACTGAGCTTGAATCTCAACCCCAGGTAAGTGTTGGTTGGGGAACATGACATGTTAATGGGAGGAGGCAAGTTTAAGGCATAGCACACCAACCCCTCAAACTTTAGCCCTTCTGATCGAAGGCCCACTCTCACATGGTCAGTATCCGATTTCGATAACAGCTTTGGTGTGCTCTTGTGAGGTTTTGCGTTGCAGATAAGGCTCAGATATGCCTTGCTTTCTATGCTTAGCAAAATGGTGAAAGGGAAAAATCAAGAACTAATCTAGATCTTTGCACTCTCTTTTGAGCCTTTGCTTGTTTAGTTGATCCTTAGGCTAAAAGCTCAGTTTCAATCCAAAAGTTTCAATCCAAAAGTGTCGAGATTCTTGCATGCATGCCAAGCCAACTCCCACTAGCGTGGATGATGATGATGATGATGATAACGATCCCTGGATTCATGATTACACAATCTAGAGTACTTTCGAGTCTCTTGTGATCTTTTCATATTATGGAGAGAGCCCTCTTCCTTGTGGTGAAGCGTATTCTCTAACACGATAACCCTAGTTTGATGGTCACACAACCTAAAGCTTCATTTGCAAAATTGAAGGAAAGAATCTCCTTCAAAATTTCCACCAAAAGTGTGTACAAGCTAAATGGTCCACTTACTTCATAAGAAATCAACAAAACCTACTGCTACTTGTACTACTTGCAGCAGCTTAACCAGCCACACTTCTTGGATCACAAAGTCTCCAAAATCATGGTTATGTGATTGTTGCCATGATTGTTGACCCTTGAGCACATGGTAGTGTGATGCTTGAAAAAAAAAAATCTAGGGCATCATGTGGTGGTCTAGTTGTACAAATAGTGGTAGTTGGAGATTAGAACATGGTGATGATATTTGGGATTGACATTAGTTGCTCTTTAACTCCGTCAGTGCTGTGCATAAAGATTTATCCTTGCACTGCATGTCCCAAATCAGAATAAAAGAGGAGGGATGTGGTAGGCCGGTGACAGCCAGTATAAAATATTGTCACATATTATGACATGAGTCAAAATATGAATTTCGTTGGGGGCATCAACGTGATCGATCCAGCATGATTCTTTCTTGGTTCATGTAGCCTACCCCAAGTACTTAGGATAAAAGGCTTAATTGTTGTTGTTGATGTATTAGTTGCTCTCTCCACCCTTTATCAAGCTTGGGCTTCTCCCCCATGTGATTCCTTTTCTTTATGCATGTGTTCTTGTACCTCTCATTCTCTCTTCTCAATCAGTCTCCATCACAACCCTAAAAAAGTTTCATAAAATGCTCCCTAGCATCTTAATAACTCATCTATACAAAAAAAAAAAAAAAAAAAAAAAAAAAAAAAAAAAAAAAAAAAAAAAAACTGCAAGATTTTATTTTTCTTATTCTTAGAGAAGATATAGGGCCTACCTTTAATCAAGGGGAGGGAATTTTGTTAGATTCTGGCATGTGTTTAACTAATAATGGTCACCTTGCATGCTGATGGATATATCATATATGTAAGTAACTACAATTTCATAATTTTTTATTTTTGGCAATGGTTTGAAAATATAGAAGATCAAGTATTCTTGATTCTCTTCTTATAAATAAATTCATAAGGACAGCAAGGACAGGGATACTACCTCCCTGAGAGGAGGGGACTTTTAGCTCTTTCTATATTATTAGGTTTGATTATTTTCGTTTTAGTTAATATTAATAAGGTGGACAACTCCCACGCTCTTTCTTCTCATTTGGAAGAAAATTCCTCAAGATTGGTTTGACTGTGCATCGACCGTATGATCTCTAGATTTAGCTGGTCGGCCAAAGATTGGTTGTATCAAAATAATGAGCAGATTAAAGCTTAGAAGATTATGTACATGCTAAAGCTTGTGTGTGTGTGTATATGTACTTGAATATCCTTGAAGCTACATTTAGAAAACTAACTGAAAAGGTGTGAACAGTATTGGTGACGTTGATTCATCAATCTGTCCCAAAAAAGCTCAGCATACTGGTATGCGAGTATGCGACTATAAAGAGACTGTAAAGGGACAAATACCATAAAAGAAAAAAAAAATCAATATTATTGCTATTTTTCTAGTTGGAAATCCATTTGGTCCCCTACGAAATTTTCTTGTGTATTTGTTGTGTATACGTTAGTGTTTCTCTATAGATGCATGCTGGACTCTCTAAATCTGGACAGTCCGTATGGGGTTCATGGAGGCCAGGCAAGTGATCGAATTCACTGCCTCCGACTAAGTCTAAACAACAAGCTGGTCTTAGATGTTGTGAGTTGGCTCACATTTACACATTATATTGAGTATTCATTTGCACACACCCACTGCTTTGCTAGGCAGTCTGATTGAATCATGGACATCTTGTGCTTAGAATCTTCTCTGATGCAGATTTGGTAAGTTGAGATGAATAAGCTTATCAGCTTAGATTGTCCACAAATACCATCGACTGATAGAAATGACTGTAGACTTACTTGTTTACTTCTTACGATTTTTCTTCTGTTTAAGAACCGCTATTCTTGGGCGTCAACCTATCAATGTTAACAACATATGGAGTATTACTCCGTCCTGGAAAGTTGATTGGTAACATTCTGAATGATACATACACTGCTAACCACTGATATTATCGGGTGACAGTCTAATGGTCAAGTTAAACATACTATGAGTCTAAAAGGAGAACTTTTCAACATATTGCAAGCAATGATAAGCAAGGCATGACCAGCAGTAATTACAGTTCATTCACAGATAAGCTTTTCAACTCATGTATGTTGTATGATTCTATGTACAATGAACACACACACACACTGCAACACACACTGCAAGCAATGATGAGCTCTCTTTCCCTGCCAAGAGAGCAGTCTGTTAATGAGCTGGTGTGAGTAAACATGGAAAATGACAGTGTGGAAGCATTGAGCTCTGGCAGAGAGAAACTCCCCTGACATCCATCACATGCCCATGAGGACAAAACAGGCTAAACATCTCACAATAATAAATTTCTAGTCCCACATGATGCCCTTGTGACCAAAGGACCAACCCCATTATTACTACTACTCACTGCTCTGTTTCTAGCATTTCATCCCAATTCACTTGGAATCCCCAACCATCATCCCCTCCTTGAGACAATAAAACCCCAACCGAACCCCCCCTCCACCATTTTCACAGAAAAGGAAGAGCAAAGGGATTGAGAGTATTGGGTTCTTGATATTGTTTTCTGGGTTGTTTGTTTGTTGATTGATAACCCTGTTGGCATTGTGATTGTCTTTGTAAAAGCTCATTGCCATTAGGCTCGTCGTGTTCGTCGGAGCAGCAGGGCCGGAATCTGTAAGTGATGTCGGCGAAGTTGTTAATGGGGTTGAGTGAAGAGAACCCAGAATTGGAGAGGCAAATTGGGTGCTTGACTGGGATCTTTCAGGTTTTTGATAGGCATCATCTTATTACAGGGAGAAGGTTCAGTGGGCAGAGCCCTAGGAGGCTCCCTCCAGGTACTTGTGTAATAAACTTGATAATTATATTGATTAATCATTGTTAGTTTGTTGATGTTCTTTGGTTATTAAAATTTCTTGATACATAATTGATTAGAGTTCATTAGTTTTAAGGGTGGTTTCCCATGTAATTTATCATTACTAATTCTGTTGATTGTCAATCTATTGTTTACATACAAGTCGGAATATTATCAAAATTTTCCCAGAATGTATGGGTTCCTCCATTTTATTGGTTGATCATTTGAATTAATTTTTTTTTTTTTTAAATATTGTTATCTGTAGTTTGTAAGAATTGTCCTGTTTACTTTCATCATGTTTGAAGATGCTTCATTGATTATTTTATTGTTTTTTTTTTTTTTTTGAAATTCGAAAAGCTGCATTTAGATGTTTTACTGAGTCTATTTTTTTCAACATTTCTTTGATTGAAGAGTCATAGGATTTTAATAAAAATATAAGGAAATTTTGTTTTTGTTGCTAGAGATATGCAGCTAAATGGCTAAATGATCATTTTTGTGGAAAAGTTAAATTATGATCTTGTACTTTTACTCAATTGATTTCTAATTCCATCATCTTTAGTATACATTATATAAATACTTATATTGGGTAACTATTGTAATCTTCTTTTTTTGAAATGCTACTTAAAATTTGCAACTAAACCAATTTGTTAATCTCAGATCAATGTTGATGATTTCTCTGTTTTCATCTCATTTTTCTAAACAGGGAGAAAGGTTTCATTTTTTTTTTTAAAACAAAAAGGTCCTTTCTTTATATAAGTTTTAATAATTTTATCTGTAATTGTTTTTCATTTTTTTTCTGTTTGTTTTAAATTCCATGAACTGAAAGTAACCCAACAATGGAACAAATTTTCTTTCAAGCAATGAGAGAATCTAGCATGACATTTCTACTACCAAAAATCGAAACATAATAGTTCTCTGCAATGGCCTAGTTCTTTCTTTAAACCATTTCATTAATGTGTTTATTGTTGTAAGTTCTAAGTCGTACTAATATTTGTTCCTAATATTTGTTCCTCAATCGAATTCTAATTTTAATCAATTTTATTCTCTATAGATCAGTCTCGTTCAAGTATCAGTACTTGCACAGAGAAATGCAACCCGGGCTCTCCCCAGATTGTTTCGGTACGTTTCCTTTGATTCAAGCCGTATCAAATTTTGGAACCGTTAAATTTTTAGTTAAATTTTTAGACTGTAATCTTATTTTTCAGGAATATAACTCGAACAAGAGCTCAAAGGAAACCCTTAATTCGTCGTCTCCCTCATCATCATTTTCTTCAGCTAGGCCCAAGAGTTCAGACTTTGAGTCTAAATCCACCAGAAATGACTTGAGAGATGTAGTGAAGGACTCCATCAATGGAGAAACTCGACTTCTGTCAGTAAGAACCTCAGCTAAAGAGGAAGTGAAGAAAGACAGTGTGTTGAGTTACAGAGATTCTCCGAGGCCTATCAGGTCAGTTGGTCTCAATGACTCGTCTCGGGTTCTGGTGAGACTCATGGAGTCTCCTTGGAATGCTTCTGAAGTTCCTCGCAGTTCTTGCGATGGGAGAGAAATGTTGAGGAGCAAGTCTAGTACCAAACTCAGAGAGCTCTTCAGAGAGCTCCCCAGATTATCGTTGGATAGCAGAGAAAGGTCCCTGCAGAGTTTAAACTTTGACAGAAGCAGTCTCAGCCAAGGGATTCCTAGTGTCGTGGCGAAGCTTATGGGGTTGGAGGCAATGCCCAGTTCAGCATCTGAGAATCCAATGCGGTTGTCGAAGAAATCTGGTGATTCGTTCCAGGGAGGCGGTGAGAAGGATCGTGTAATACACCCTCTGAAGAGTTCTCTTGGTGCTTCAGAAACTCGAAAGCTGAAGAATGCTGGTCCTGTCTCAAAACATATCTCGAAGCAGACTGAATCGGTTTATAGCCAGATTGAGAGAAGAGTCAAAGAGATCGAGTTCCTTCAATCTAACAAGGACCTCAGGGCTCTTAAGCATGTACTGGACACAATGCAAGCTAAGGGAGTTTTGGAAAACGAGGAGTCCAAGCTAACCTCTGAGAAGAATCACAACCTGAAACCTGCAGATTCCCAGAGTCCAAAGATTAATATGCCAAGAACTTTCGAGTCTCCGATTGTGATGATGAAACCTGAAAAGGCTGTTAAAAGGTCAGGGGATCTTGAAGGCCTATCGGGCCTGAGAAAGCTGCGGACCAGCGATTCAGCTAGTAGAAGAAAGGCTAAAGAGCAGACTCCTTTGGGTGAGAGGAGGAATGTTGAAAGAAGTTCTCAGAAGATTCAGGCTCCACTGTTGCAGCGTTCGCCTAGGCCTCAGCAGCCTGTGAGAGAGAGAAGTGCAAGCCCGGTAAAAACCCTGAGCTCTTCAAGCCCAAGGGTTCAGCCGAGGAAGCTTGTGCCAGAGAAGAAGAAACTCCCACGACCCTCAGCTAGAACGCAGAATGGCAATAGGAAGCCACTGGAACCCGTCTTGTCCAATGGCAGTCTTAGAGCGAAACCAAGTCGAGCAAAACTTGATGACCAGCGAGGTAAAGAAGCTGATGAGATCTCGCAGAGGGAAGATGGTAATATTAGCTTGGCAACTCGACCTGAGGCAGAAGTGATGGGTGTTGATCGCTCGATAATAGTGAATTCTCCTCCATATCAACAAGACAACCAGAAGGTATGTGTACTGCCAAACCATTTAAATCTTAGGAGGGGAAAAAGGATGATTTGATTCTTATTTCTGTTATTAAATCATATAATACAAATCGCAATTGCTAAAATTATGCTCCTTGAAGAAATTTATGCACACATTGGCATTTCTTATGCACATATAACACACCTAGAAGATGGATGTATATCAATGTAATATCCGTCCTAGTGTTTATCGTCTACATATCTAATTCTTTTGTAATTCTATGTATGAAGCATGTGCTATCAAAAGGGGTTTCGATATTTGATACTGAGCATGCATTTTTCATATAGTTTGTGAGTTGTTACTTGGATTGGAGTCACACGCACGCACGCACACAGATATATATCTATGTATGTATGTATGTACACACACATGTATATAGCTAGGTATATATATGTGTATATATGTATATGTATGTATCAGGGGATTGAACTTCGAAAAATTAGAAATATAGTTTGAGAGAGTGAGAGTTGTCTATTGAGAAATTGTACTTTCCTCGTGCTAATAAGATGCTTACTGCCACCCATGGATGTACATCGATCAGTAGAACCACATTATATTTTGCTTGCTTGCAATTTGCTATAGGGCTTGAATTTCGATATTTTGCTGCCATTTTCTTAACAGTTATTCTGCGTGCATTGCATTTGTCTGGTACTTAAATTGTTGACTTGAATTACAACGCAGGATGAGGATAGTTCATCGACTGATTCTGCTATAGTTTCTGGGGAGCAGCCAAGCCCCATTTCTGTTCTCGACACCAAATTTTACCAGGATGACTTGCCGCTCTCTCCTGTCAAGAAAATCTCTTGCCCAATCGACGGTAAGCCTCTATTTGCCTTATTTTCTACGTGCAATTTGAATATTAGCCTCGACGAAAACTCACTTCTGGTTTCCAAAAAAAAAAAAAAAAAAAAATTTCCCTCAGCAGACGGCTGCAAGAATGCAGTGAGCCTAATCAACACCACTCCCTTGAAGCTGAGCTCCGAAATCCATCTGCAGAAACTTTTCAGCATTAAGAATTTAGTCGAGAAGCTACGAAGCCTCAGCTCAGCCGATGATACTGATGCCCGCGTATCCGAAATACTCACGTCTGCAGGCCTTCAAGAAGAGAATCTCCACCAGCCCAAGTCCAAGGCCGAGAGACTCCACCAAGAGCTCATGCTGGACGCAGTGAAGGAGGTTCTGGTCCGGAAGCTGGAGCTGATGCCTCACAGAGCCAAGAAGTTGAGCGGGCAGTACTTGCTGAAAGAAGCATGCGCAGAAATCAAACAACTGGTGGTGGTGAAGCCAGTGACTGCAAGCTTTGAAGACGGAGGAGGAGGAGGAGACTTGGCGTTTCGTGAGGATTTGCTCAGGCAATCAGATGGGTGGGAAGATTTCGGCGTTGAGGTTGGAGTGCTAGTTCTGGAGATGGAGAGATCGATATTTAAGGATTTGATCGATGAGGTGGTGATGCAATCCAAAGCAAACTGGAGGCACAAGCAAACTAAACGCTCTAACTTGGGTTCGACTGTTTAGTTTGCTTGTTATTGCTAGAACGCATGGATGGATGGATGGATATATATATATAGATTTTCTATCTAAACCTTTGTACAGATGAATGTAATTCGAAGAAAACAACCTAATAAAAGTTGAGTGATTTCGATTTCGGCTTTAGATGAGCAGTAATTTTACTTTGTCTCGTTAATTTTCTATTAATGTAATGAAACGCAGGAGGTTTAAAACCTGTAGCATTGAGGTTAAAAAAAAATGGGTTAATTACAGTTAGACATGTAGTATTGAGGGCGTATAACTTAACACCTCTGAAGTTTAAAACTCTCAAAAAAATCCCTGAACTGTTAATATTGTTAGTGAGGGTTAGTTATTGTCATTCTCTTTTTTTTACTAAAATACACTCATGTCCCTCTAATTCATATTCTACTCTCATCCATCTTTTTAATCAGCACACCTCTGAAGTTTAAAACTCTAAAAAAAAACCCCGAACTGTTAATATTGTTAGTGAGGGTTAGTTATTTTCACTCTCTTTTTTTATTAAAATACACTCATGTCCCTCTAATTCATATTCTACTCTCATCCATCCTTTTAATCAGCACACACACTCTCTCTCTATCCCTCGCTCTCAGTCGCTCTCTCTCTCCTCTCTCTCTCTCTCCCTCTCTATCCCTCGCTCTCAGTCGCTCACACTCTCTCTCAGTCAACTCCCTCTCTGATTGAGAGAGAGGGATAGAGAGAGAGTGATTGAGAGAGAGGGTTAGAGAGGGGGAGAGAGAGAGAAAGGAGAGAAAGAGAGAGGGAGTGGATGAAGATAGAATAGAAATTTGAGAGACATGAGTACACTTTAGTAAAAAAAAGAGTGAAAATAACTAACTCTCATTAACAGTGTTAACAGTGTAGGGATTTTTTTTGAGAGTTTTAAACTTCAGAAATATTAAGTTACACACCCCAATACTACATGGACTCTGACTATAATTAACCATTAAAAAAATGTTATTATGATCAAACTGGGCTTGTTCACTGAGCCCGATATCAAACTGGGCTGAGCTCGGGTTTAGAGATAAACAATTAGGCCCCATTGTCTAATCTAACCCAACATAGCCCGGCCCAAACACCCGCCTATAAAAACTCTTCAGCAAGGGAAGTGAAAAACCCTAGCCTCCGCCTCCGCTCCATTTGTAACCACCCCTTCCCCGAAACCCTAACCCTAGATCGCGGCAATGGTGTCGGGATCCGGTCTCTGCGCGCGTCGAGTGGTGGTGGACGCCCGCCACCACATGCTGGGGCGTCTGGCGTCGATCATCGCGAAGGAGCTCCTGAACGGGCAGCGCGTGGTGGTGGTCCGGTGCGAGGAGATCGCCATGTCCGGCGGTCTCGTCCGGCAGAAGATGAAGTACCTCCGCTTCCTCCGCAAGCGGATGAACACCAAGCCCTCCCACGGCCCCATCCACTTCCGTGCCCCCGCCAAGATCCTCTGGAGGACTGTCAGAGGGTACTAAGATTTGTCTTCAATCCCTTGCTTGTGTTTCTTGAATTTTGATGGATTTTTTTTGCGTTTTTAGATATAGTATTGATCGCCCAACTCGAAAGATCTCAACATGCTTTCGAAAATTTGTCAAGCTGATCACTTGCTATCTAAACTGAGAGTTAAAAATTTGATCTTGTTTGCTAAAGATGAACAGATAATGAATGTTTGCTATCTGAATGATACTTAAATTTGACTTGGGCACTTCGTGGATGTTTTAGTTGAATACAAAGGTAATTTTAGTTGTTTTCCGTATTTACAGTATTTTAGGAAATGGAAATTTTAGTCCCTTGAATATTATATGTACTGTTAGTTGAAAAGCTAATGGGTCACTGTTTTTCTTATAAATGACGGTATTTAAGTGTATCTGACATTGGTCGATGGCAGGGATTTTGAGTGTTCTAGCTTGAACAACAACAAGAACAACTAAGCCTTTTATCCCAAGTATTTGGGGTAGGCTACATGAACCGAAAAAAGAATCACGCCGGATTGATCACTTTGATATTCCTTCTCCATTCATTTCTATAAAGTAATATCTCCTTATTTAAACCTCTAGACTCCATATCTTTGCGTATCACCTCCATCCATATTTTCTTTCGGTCTTCCCTTCATTCTTTTAACTTGTTCTAGCTTGAACATATATCATTTATAATTGAATAGTTCATTAGTCAGATGGTTCTTCGGTGAATGTATTTTAGCAATATGCTGCCTAAAGCTTACGGAACCCATAATTTCTAATTGATACTTTCTCATTATTTATATTTTTGGGCTTATTACTTTCACTGATTAATGTAAATGTTGGACCATTTATTTGAATGGTTGAATGGCTCTTATTGTTGTGTCCAAAACTAGTTTATGCTTTTGCTCATAAGTGTTGTCCTTGTGCTATTAAAAAGTCTACTGAAACTTTAACTTATTGGTGATATTTTGCTAGTTGTTAGAGGTTAATAATTGTGTAATATCTGTCTAGGTCATTTGCATGAATGCTGTGATTTTTTTTGCTGCTGATTGCAACGCTATTCACTTATCTATACATTGGATTCAAAGTATATCGAAATTCTGAATTTGAACATGAATGTATTCCCTGATTATGTATTTAACCATGCTATTACTTGCTTGATTTGTAGCATGATCCCTCATAAGACAAAGCGGGGAGCTGCAGCACTTGCAAGGCTCAAAGCCTATGAGGGAGTTCCACCTCCATATGATAAAATGAAGAGGATGGTCATTCCTGATGCTCTCAAGTAAGCTATGTTTCTTCCTTTCTGTTTGGTGGGCTGGCGTCTATGATGGCGTTGGGGATTGCTGTATAAGTTCCTCTTGGGTTGTTTGGTATTAATGATTATGTAAAAATAAACGGCATAACCAAATACTGCACCAGTCGTAATGGAAGTGTATTTTAGCATTGTGTCGTTTATATGCTCTCTGTACAAATAGAAATCTATATATCACTTCCTAAACCATTGAAGTATTTTTTTTTATTTATTGCATTTAAATTGCTATATAAAGTGTGAATACTGATCGAGTATCCTTAAAATTTCAACTGTAGGGTTCTGAGGCTTCAGGCTGGTCACAAGTACTGCTTATTGGGACAGCTATCCAAAGAGGTTGGATGGAACCACTATGATACCATCAGGGTAAGTTTAAACTCTTTTCTTCTTTAACCCTCTTGGTTATGTTGTCTTGGTATGTACAAATGTCAATGATTTTTCTGTATGTATTTTCATTGTTGTGTTACATTTACCACTAATTTTTACTTTTTTTATGTATGTATTTTCATTGTTGTGTTACATTTGCCACTAATTTTTACTTTGTATCATTTGTGTACCTTCTAACATGTTAAAGATGGGAGGAGCATACACAAATAGTTTTTCTGTTGTTTTTCGTGCTATATGGATGATCTTGTATTATTTATAGTAGTGTGGTGATGCATGGTCTTCTTCACTAATTGTATGTTGCATCTGTTATACGATCCTGTTTATATCAGACTTTTCTTAATTTAAATATACTGCATGTCATAGGATGGTCTCCAAATTGCAATTGTTAGGTTAAGCATTTGTCATATTGATTTTATTTTCATGTTTGTTTCTCTGTTATGTTATATTTTTTTATTGAATGTTTGGTGGAGAAAGGAAATCTTACATTGAAATTATGAGGTAGTTTGGTGCATGGTCTTCGTTAAGAACTTTATGTTAAATCTGTAATTAATGTGTTCAATCCTGTTTTTTTTTTTTTCCAATTTTTTCTTAATTTAAATCTAGTGCATTGTCATAGGATGGTTTGCAAATTGCAATTGTTAGGTTACACGTTTGTCATCTTGATGTTATTTGCATGATTTGTTGCTTTGTTAGGGTTAATTTTTTAAACATGTCTGATTCTGAATGTTTGGTGGAGGTTAGGAAAATCCTAGTTGAAATTATGAAATTTTCAGTCCACTCCGGATGATACAGAACATATATAGCATCTCTCCTGTAGTCTTCATCTCTTTAGTGATGGAACTGTGGGAGAGGTGGTTACCTGTTACATTTTGTGGAGAGGAACATGTTCTCTCCTTATCTTGTTACAATAGGCGTTGAATGCTTTATACAATGGCCCATGAATTTTGGTTGTGGATGATATGAACATTATGTAGGAATGATGACACTACTATGACATTGTATAGGTCAATTGAGGTTATACTGCTCAAGTGATTTGTGGAGAGGAACACGTTCTCTCCCTATCTTGTAATATTAAAATAGGGGTTTGAAAGCTTCATGCATGGGCCCAAGAATTTTGGTTGTGTGGAGAGGAACACGTTCTCTCCCTATCTTGTAATATTAAAATAGGGGTTTGAAAGCTTCATGCATGGGCCCAAGAATTTTGGTTATGGATAAAATGAACAACATTATGTTGGATTTATGACACTGTTATAACATTGCATAGGTCAATTGAGGTCATATTGCTCCAGTGATTTGTGGTATAAGCATACACATTGTCCTCAGAAGGGATTCATCTTTAACCATTAAGCACTTTTGACTTGTGTATGCTTGCAAGTTTTAGTGTTATTTATCTCAGGTATTTGATTGCGTTGGTACTCCTCCAGGGACCATGGCAGCTATGTTTGAGTATTCTCTTTTTTTTTTTTTTCTTTTTTTTTCTTTTTAAAAAGAAATCAAATTACTTTCTTGAGTGAATGCATAAACCTCTTTTCCAAGAGCTACAACTGGTAGCAGTGATACCCCACAGCTCTTTTCGTTGAGAATATGTGATGGCAATTAGGTTAAGTGCCAGTCTGTTTTCCATCTGAATACTTATATGATGTCTGTATCTGTAGGAGTTGGAAGAGAAGAGAAAGCAGAGGGCAAAGGTCACTTACGAGAGGAGGAAGCAGCTGGCGAAGCTTCGTGTCAAAGCAGAGAAGGCTGTGGAAGAGAAGCTGGGCCCCCAACTCGAGATTCTTACCCCATTAAAATACTAAATGCAATATGTTTGAACTTTCAGTTTTGCCAGATTCTGAACTTAGGATAATTTTAGGTCTTTCTGTTGCATCCTGTTCAGAGAATGAGTTTGTTTACTGAACCATTATTATCTTGTGTTCCTAAGATTATTACAGTTTGTTGCTTCTTGATTTTCTGATATTAGTTCAGCTAAACTTTTGCCCTTTTTGCGTTGATCTTTCTGAAAAAAGGCCTTGAACCTTACTTGAAGGATATGGTGATTTATTGGCTGAAAGTTTCGACACATGGAAGAGCAACATGAGTACTTATTGTATGTGCCAAAATGTGTCATGGGCTGAAACCTGTATCTATGAATTTTGATGCATAAGCAGAGGTGGTGTTGCTTGAGGAGGAATTGAAATTTGTATTAGTGAATTCTGATGGTTAATCAGTGATGGGTTTGCTTGAGGAGGATGTAGAACTGAGACCAGAAAGAAGCAGGGATGATAGATGTATTTCTATAGGCTAATTTTTGTCATGCTATATTCAAAATTTGAATTAGAAAAATAAAATATTTTATTTTCAATTCAAAATTTTGAATGGGACATGCTAAATTGGTCCATTGATACGTCCATCCATCTTTAACCATGAGGAACATCCATCTTTAACCATAAGGAACATTAAGAAGGAAACTGTGGAAACAAGGATGTGGACTGAGAAATATTTTCTAGTGTCTGAAAACTCTCTGCATTTTAATTGCAATTTGTTGAGTAACTGTTAGAGGGCTCCTGCAGGTAGCAACAATTGTTTTGAATAGTCTTTTGTGGCAAGAGTAGAGATGGAGAAGGTAAATGTTGCAGTGTTTTATTTTGGTAAACATTTCAGTATTCAATAATAAAGCCAACACTATTTCTGTGCTCATTTTTTTATTTTTCTCTCTTTTCAGCAACTTTTCACATGTTTCCCTATGTACTTTCATATTCTTGTGCTGGTACTTGCTATAGTTTCCTCTTTCAAAGCTTGTGAGCAGCACAGTAAAGTTTGGAAACTTAAAATTATGGCAGTCCATTCCTTCTGTATAAAATGAGCAATAATATGGAAAAAAAAAATATTTAGATGATAATAGAGTGAGTATATTTTGAAGGGAAAAAGTTATTGTAACATGCATTTCCAATCTTTATGGTAAGGATTAATTGTTTTTTAACAAGCAACAAAAATGGGAAATTCTAATTGAGCACACCACTTGACTTATTGAGCACCACTTACCACTTTGTAAAAAAAGTTTGATATTTTTTTTTTTACTTTTTTTTTCTTCTAATCGGATATTAGTACCGAATGATGTTAAAACTGTTCGGAGGATTAAAACTGTTCGAGGTTAATCTCGGACAAAAAAATACGGTCACTAAGACGAGTGGTGTGTTCACTTAGAATTTGCCAACAAAAATTAAAAAAACAATAAATAATAGTAAAGTAAAGAGAAGCTTTCTTTTTTGATCTCTATCCAAGATCAGACGGTCAGGATTTTCTTGGTATTTGTTTTTATACGAAGTAATTACACTCAGACCCAATAGGGTGATAATTTACACACCCCATTCCAGAAGTTTCCTAGTTTAATTAACCCTTTTATGTCCTCCAAAACCCTCCGTTGCTTGTCCTATTCATTTTTTCGAACAGTTCTTCTCTCTCTCTCTCTCTCTCTAAAACCCTAGCTTCGGTTTCGTCTCTCTCCTCCCTCGATCGGCCGTCTCTTCTTCTGTCGCTTCAAGGGGAGGTAAGATTCGAGACCCCCGTTCCCTTTTCCTACTAGCATTGTCTTTGATATGTTCATGTGTTTATTGGTAAAATTTTCGGAGATTTTTAGGGGGTTTTTTTTGTGGGTTTTTGGTTTTGACGCGTTTTGATTGGTGGGCATGCGTAAAAATCGCTCCTTTTTGCCTCTTCGGTGGATTAAATCACAAGGTGCCTAGCGTTTCAGTGATGTTGTGTTTGATTTGCTCATATATTGCTTTCTCTTGGAGTTCTAGGGGTTTGTTTCCTTATGGCAGATTTTTGAGCCTTTTTGTTTGATGGGCACGCATCAAAATTGCAGACTTTGTGTGTGTGTGTGTGTTTGTTTGAGGGTTTAAGACTATTAGATTGCCTTTCGGTGCCTGATCTGTTCACATTTTGCTTAAACTAGGGATGGTTAAGATTTGGCATTATCCGTTGCTTACAATTAGATGTATATAGGTTTATCCATCTTTATTTCATATTTGTTTGTAAATACTGTTGGATTGTCCTACGAGTTAAAAGCTAGTTTTGCTATAATCTGTGAGGATCACAAGTATCTGACCTAAGTATAACTAAGCATCACCATCGATTTAGTTACTTATGGCTAAAATATTTATTGAAGTCAGTTTTATGTGCTTAATTCTACTGACACCCTTTTATATATATATATATATATATATATATATATATATATATATATATATATATATATATATATATATATATATTATGCAGTCTATGCTCTTAGAAACTCTCTGTTTCTGTATGTGTTTATTTGAGATATTATATGAGTAGAATGACAACTCATGCTATATTATATTCAGAAACTAACTTCATATGAGGGATTATACAAGTCAAAGGGTCACTACTTAATGTTGTTGCTTATGTGATCTAATTTTCAATGACGATCATTTTATTTCATGTAATTATTGGTGGTTTAACAAAGCTTTTTACGACTTTGAGTATGTATGTCTGACAACTTATTGTACATTCCTCTAGCTTTCACTTGCTTAATGATCTGTTATCCTCTTCTGGTCTCTTTCCTCCTTCTCTTTCTTATACTTTTCTTTATTTATTGTTTAAATTCAATTATCTTTCTCTATTTTTTTATTTATTTATTTCTTCACTTCTGAATCTTTTGTTTACTGCCAAGATTTTCTTGTCAATGCTTATCCTTGTTCAAATGTAGATGCCATCTACTCTAAGATCTAATTGTGTATTACATGTTACATTGATTCATTTTAATCCATGCCTGTTTGTGAGAGTGTTAAATAAACACTAAGGTGCATGTAAAAAGTGATAGCAGTATTAGTAGCTGTTTAGTATTTGTAGGGTTTACCTTGGTGGTTTTGAGAGTAGCTTTTCTTTGGTGTTAAATTACGGTGGTTGTATGCTTCTAGAAGTTTGATACAAGGTTTCAAAAATACCAATGCATATCACCAATTATTGTATTTGATTTTGAGATAATGTTAGGTTCCCATATTTGCTTATATTTCTGATATTGCAATGATTATTTCCAATATTGCCAATTCCGATACCAATTCTAAGTTCTTAAGCCTTGAAGTTACATGATAGTATAAGATTTTTTGTGTGTGCATCCAATGTACACAGAGGAACAAAGTTTAAATGTAAAATGCAAATTTTCAACCATAGCTATATTGATTATTACAGTGAATAACTAACTAGATGGAGGAACAAATTTAAATGTAAAATGCAAAATTTGTAGCTATACCTACATTGATAACTATGGTGAATAACCGACTTCAAGGAGGATTTTTTTTTTTTTTTTTTGAATATTTTCACTGTGTTGAGATTTTGATATTTTACTAAGATTGTCATAGTAAATTGTAATACAATGTTTATGTACCAAACCTGACCACTACATTTCTAATTGCAGGGATGGCGGTTCCAGCTGCAACTCCTTTACAAAGGACTCCACAAGTGGTAAACGTTGTTGCCTTGCTTGATTCCTCCATTCCGACGCTCTCCTTTGTATTTACTACCACTTTTTATGGTTCTGATTTCGTGGCAATTGCTTGCACAGGTTGGTGCAGCGTTCGTTCAACAGTATTACCATGTTCTCCACAAGACACCTGAAATGGTTCATAAATTTTATCAGGACTGTAGCATTATGAGTCGCCCGGATTCAGGTGGTGAGATGTCGCAAGTAACTTCTTTAGAAGTATGTTAAACAAGTATCACTTCTTTTTTCCTTCTTTGTTTTCTCCACTTTGTTACAATCTTCTTGCATTTTTCATTAAGGTCCCATTTGTTTCCTTGTAAGTGAAATTAGAATTTGTGTTTGCATTTCCAAAGGAGGGAGCAATTTTGAATTTGGGAGGAAACTCCCAATTCCTATGCAAATTAATGGTTGTAATTTAACTAATTCTAAAATTTTGCATGGGGATTGGAATTTCAACCAAAATTCAAAATTTCCCTCTCTCTCTTTAAAATGTAAATGCAAATTCTTTTTGCACTTAACAAAGAACCAAATGAGCCTTAAGTGACTTTACAATGCCTGGAAACGTATATATTCTTCTTTTCGCAATTTGTCTTAACTTAGCTGCATGGATGTCCTAAATTTCGCATTTTAACAGTTTTAGGACCAGTGGATGAATTATATAAAGTTTTATAGTTTATACTGATATTTTTTTCTCTTTCTTTTCCTTTTGGGTGCAGGCCATCAATGAGAAGGTCTTATCTTTTAAATTCAACAACTATATCGCAGAGATAGAGACTGTTGACTCTCTCGCATCTTACAAGGAGGGTGTTCTCATTGTTGTTACTGGATGCTTGACTGCAAGTGACAATGTCAGGCGGAAGTTTTCTCAGTCATTCTTCCTTGCTCCCCAAGACAAAGGTTACTTTGTCCTTAGTGACATTTTTAGATTTGTAGATCAAAGCCTACCTAAGGAATCAAATCATAATCTAGCCAACGGCAATAATGATGATGCTTCTAAAGCTTCTCTAACTGCCACACCAGGTACCATGAAACTCAGTTTTGCTCTTTCTTTTTGTCTGAAACTTTTGAATTGATCATGACTTCAATATCAGAACCGAGTTTGATGGAAGAGAATCACATTGAAGTCATTACAACTCCGGCTTTAGAGGGGGACCATGTCAATCATGAGGAAGTAGTCAACCCATCAGAAAATTGTGTATCAGGAGTTGAAGATGAAGCTGCTGAAGATTCGCCGATCCGTCAAGGTCAATCTAGTGACCAGCCTAAATGCGAGACACCTGCTCCTGTGGTTCAAGACAGTAGTCCTAAAAAGTCTTATGCATCAATTGTGGGTTGATATTTTTTGCCACATTGCTTCCTTTTATATATATTAAAAAAAAAAAAAAATCAAGTTTCTGAAGGACAAGTTACTTGATTCTTCTTCATTGATTAGAACTTTAAAGTCTTAAACATTTTCAGTTCCCATTATTTATCCTTAAATTTGTCTTTCAAATAATTTGATTTTTCAGTTGCCATGAAATATACATATACAACAGAGAAAAAGAAGTACTTCCTTTTAAAAAAGGGACCTATTTTCTTGTTCTTTGCTTATGACTTTAGTTATACTGAGTAACTACATAAGATTAGGGGTGGCAATGGGTAGGGTAAAGACATTACCCTTACCCTATGCACCAAACACTTTACCCTTACCCTATAGGTAGTAAATTACAGTTACCTTACCCTATAGGGTAACCAATATTTTTCTCTACAAGGTAATCAGGTAAAATGGATGAAAAACAAATAACACAAGAATTTGTAAAGCATGTAAAATGCTTGAAGGAGAACAGGACTATGTTTCCTAAGAAACATACTTCTCAAATTAAATCAAGTATAGACATTCTAAAGATAGAGTTAATCCAAAGCATCAAGTTATATACATATATATAATCATTTAAAAGTATAGGTTGATTTATAAGATTCTATACTAATAATATAATATTTTAAGAAGGGAAAACGGGTAAAAGGGAGGAGGGTATGAAAGTCTTACTCTTCACCTACCCATTTTGATAAACATGTAACAAAATTTTACTCTTACCCTACCCTATTGGATAAATGGGTAACAAAGGTTTACCCTTACCCTAACGTTAGCGTAAACGGTTAAAGGTAACCTGTTGCCGTCTCTACATATGACGGAATAGAATATTCTAAAACTTTAGTTTCATCTGATATACTATTGCAGGGGGAATTGAAGGTGAATATTTTTCAGGCTTATTATTTTCTCTTAAACTAATAACCAACCTTCGAATATGGTCACTAATTTTCTGCTCATGGCAATTTTTTCAAAACTTTCAAAAATTATAGATGAAACAGACAAAGAAATGGTACCAACTTGGGTTAACTTTTTGTACAAATTGACAGGTTAAGGTTATGGGAAGTACCCCTCCGAAGAAGATTTCTTCTCCTGCTACTAAGGTAAAGGCAAAGTCTGCTCCTCCAAGCACTCAGAAAGCATCGAATACTTCCCATAAACTTGCTACTGCATCAGAACCAAAGATTTCTAGAAGCAATGGCCCTGATAACAACTCTTTCGATGGTGCGTAAAAACTCTGGCGAGACCCCACATATTTTTGATTTGGTTTTGTGCATGTTTTGATGTTCTCCTTTTCCTCTCAGCAGCGGAAGGCTATTCCATACACATCGCGAATTTACCTTCAAATTCAACCACAGAACTAGTGGAGGAGGTATTTAAAAAGTTTGGACCTATTAAGCCTCGTGGTATCCAAGTCAGAAACCATAAGGTCTGTTGAGCGTACGTGAGGTTAATGGTTTATTTCAATCTCATTTGATAACTGACAAGTTTCTGCTCCTCTTTTCTAAACTATTATATGTAGATTGACAACTTCTGTTATGGCTTCGTGGAATTTGTGTCTCTCGAATCCATGCAAGCTGCAATTAAGGTACACTTGGGTCTCCTGTCTTTAACTGTTTCACTGCATCACCTGCACTGTTTTATTTGTAATCAATGCTTTAGGTGGCCTCTAATCAAATTTAAGCACCGCACCCATGGCCCCTTGTAAGGTGCTAAGTTTAGTTTTAGAAAATGGGTTCTTTCTGCAACCTTACTATGCGATGACTTTCATAAATGAACTAGTATGATATGTGACATTAATCTTTATAGTCCCAATGCCGATTTAAATTTCCACCCTTTTATTCCTGAATGGTCCTCGAGACACTTACTTTTGATATTTGCGTATCAAAGTGCTTGCCCCATGCAGTTTTAATGGATTATGGATCTTGGATTTTCAGGCCTCACCCATCTCTATTGGAGGTCGTCCCTTGTTCATTGAGGAAAAGAGAACTACTACACGAGGCAAGTTATTTTTATTTTTCTTATGCCTCTTTTCTGATTTTTAGGCACACTAACCTACCCGGTTTGTTAGGCATCTTTCCTTGTTAACTCACTTTGTTTCTTTTTATATTTTTAAATTTGACTGAAGATTTCAGGTTGAATTGCTGCCATCTTATCTTTACTTTTTTTAGCTTTATTTATTGCCCTTGATTGAAAAAAGCGTAAAATGAGAATAGCCTATGTTATGGTCCTGTATAGACAGATCACTTGATTCCATCTGATTTTGAAGATCAGCATGCACTTGTCCGCTAAGTGAATCCAAATAAATAGTGACATCTTTTAATTGTTAAGGCAATGTTGTCATTTTTTGTTAGTTTTAACTAAATGATAGCTATTAAATTACACGGCAGTCAAAAAGGTTATGTTATTAATTCTGTGAAAGAGAGATCCCCTTACATGAGCTAAATTGAGGAGCAACTTTTGTTTTTTTTTCTTTTTCTTCCCGACTCCAAATATGGATAAAGGTTTTTCAGCTATTGCTCTACTGTTTTTTTTGGCTAACAATTATATCAGTTACTCTACTCTGTAAGATTTCAATTTTTGTTGCTGAGTATTTGTTTTCCAAGTGTTGCTTGTTTCTTTGAAAATATCTTCATAACAAAACATACTTTGCTGATGTTGCTGATCTGAATATTGGATGGTTTTCCTGTTGTTGCATGTTGTAGTATGCTTTCGTTTTTTATCTTATTTAATCTCTATTGTTATGCAAGAACTACTGTTTTTATTTGGAAGATCTGCTTAATTTAAACCATCATACTGTATTCACTTGCTTCAATAGTATTGACAGTATCAATAGTATATGCATCCGACACTTGCAAGAGCATCAATGCTACTTCCTCCTGGCATTCTCTTGCACCACTTCATGATAGGTTTTACTCTTTTCATTGTGGTGACACTCTCGTTATAATTCTGCTACTGTTGACTACTGAAGCCACACTTATTGGTTAGGCGTCGCCCAAGTACATGCATTGCACTTTCATTGAAGCTAAGTAGTGTTTCTTTTCTTTATCAACTTTAATTTTAGGGTTAATTGCAGTAAGACCCATTGTTCTATATGATAGTGTAATTTATTACTCCTTAATTTCAAAACTCTCATTTTAGTCCTGGGAGAGTAAACAGCGCAAGGGGTCCGTGAGTTGGGAGTGCATATGAGGCACAGGTGGGTTCAAATGACTGTTTTGCCTTCTGTTTTATTACTTGACGGCCTTGGCATCTAGCCTGGTCATGAGATCCTTGGGGATGCCATGGTTGAGTGAGTGAGAGAGAGAGAAAGAGGGAACTGCTGCTGCGTCTAGGTTGGAGTAGAGAGGTTGAAGTTGGGTTTAGGGTTAGTGTGTAAGTGAGGGAGAAGAGAGTATTTTGGGTTTTATATAAAAATGGTTCAGGGGTGAGAATAATACACGGTTGACCAATACTATTAGAATTTTAGGGACTAAAATAAGAGTTTTTATGTTAAGGGGTAATAAGTTGCACTAATTCTATAGTACATGGGGTTTTACTGCAATTAACCCTCAATTTTAATTATAACTAACAAATCAACTATGTTGCATGCACACGGCTATGCCGATGCGCACATGACACACATATATGCCATGAATTCTATAATATGCATAGGATATTCATATCTGACGCAGCATGTATTCATGACACAAGCGTCCGTGGTACGAAGCAAATCAACGTGTCAGTTTTGTGTAATATTTATCAAGCTTTGGTAGTTGAAGCTAGTTTCAAATCTCTATAGAATTGTCCAAAACTCTTAGGTATCTTGTGAACTGAAACAAGCTCTCTAGTGCTGTATACTATGCTTACAGAATATTGAGGTGCTTGTGTCTGACACTGAATGACACTTCCCTTGTTGTTTCTCCAGTTGTTAACGGAGTTGTCATCAGTAACAGCAGTAACAGCAATTGGAGAGGGCGGTACCAACCAGGAGGTGGCGGGTTTCGAAATGATGGTTTCAGAGGAAACAACTTCAGAGGGAACGATTACTTCAGAGGGAACGGGAACGACAACAACAACTACAGAGGGAATGACAACTACAGAGCTCGTGGTGGCAGCTCCGGTGGTGTCGTTCAGGGCTATGTAAGGATAGATTTCAACAACCGTGGGGAGTATTCTGGGCAAGGCAGGGGCCGTAGCCTGCCAGGCACTGTCAGAGAAGGTTATCAGCAGCAGCGGCCACTTCAGAACGGTAATGGGAGAATGGCACGCCCGGTTGTTGTTACTGCATAGACAATATCAGGTTTTTTTTCTCTTTGTTTTATTCGAGAATTAAGAAAGAGACCTGCTGTTGAATGAGACATGTTTAATGAGATACTGGAATTGCTGATTCCATTGTTGGAGACAGATACAAGCCTCAGTATTTTGGGTTCTTGCTGATTGAGGGTAATCTGCAAAAAAAAAAAAAAAAAAAAAAAAAAAAAAAAAAAAAAAAAAAAAATTGTAAATTGACATGCAACTCGACTAATGCAGAAAATTTCTTTTGTTCCTTTTTATTAATCTTGGTATTGGTCCTATATTCCTTTCTATCTTTATTTTTTTAAAAATATGTTTTGTGTATTGAAACTATATTGAAATTTTCTCCCTATGATCTTTATTATACATGCTTGGGTGTAATTTCATTGTTGATCTTGTTTAAGAATTGCAGTTTGATTATGAACCAACATGATTTTTGAGGCATGATAATCTTTGCTTGGAGCTGAAGGCAGGCTTAGGTGAGTTAAAGATGTTATGATCTATCATTGTTTTTACACTAAATGAGTGTTTGGTTGCTTACATAAGTGTGTAAAATGTGGCAACTTGGACTTTTTACTGTTTGGTTGCTTACACAAGTGTATAAAATAGTTGTAATCACATATTTGCACTTTTTGTTGAACGTAAAAGTTTAGGATTGCAATTGCCATAGGATATATGACAAGGGATTGCATTGGTAAATGTGATATTGTTCGTAACTCTTGAAGTAAAAAGTTAATATTTGAAAAAAAATTCAACTCTACTTGTAACTCTCAAACCAAACACCTTTCTTAGTAATCAATTTCTTTCTTCTTCTTTTTTATTTTATTATTTTTTTTTAAGCAGAAAGGATGGAGGTTCCCCTCCTGGCTGAATTTTTTTATTTTCTCATTTTAAAGTTTTGAAGAAATTCAGAAACTTTATGTATTGTCATGGAAAAACGGAGAATGCAAATTGGGCCAGACTGCAGCCCAAGAAGCCTCTAAGCCCAACAAAAAAATTTGAGGCTTTTTTGTGTCATCGTGCTTTGTCGTTAAGAAGTCAGCACGATTGTATCTTTGGGTCCGTAACAACTAACAACAACGATCATTCAAAAGTAATTAAATTTGAAAAAGTTTTATAAATTTTCAAAGGTGTTAAGGCCGAAAAATTAGAGAAATTTAGAAGTGAAAAGAAATCTTTCTTGTCAATTTCTGACTAGCGTGATTCTCTCTATTATAATAGAGAGCTTGCTGTGAATCAAAATTCTTACATAAATCAAAGTTATTATAAATATGTTACAGTAAATCAAAAAATGTAATGCACACAATACAGATTTTTCTAAATATTCTTAACTTGAAAGATTAAAAGATTATAAAAGATTTTTTCTATCCTTCAAAAATCTCAATCAATTAGACAAATATTTACAACAAACACTCAAATCTTAGCACTATCAATCATACACTAGTAGCATATACTATTACCAAGGAGTCAATGGCCCGACTTAATCAGATACAAGATACAAATCCAATAAGAACGTTAATTTCTCACATATCATGAAATGGAGAAAATAATGAAATCGCCAAGAATAACAATCTTCTTAAAAAAAAAACAATATGATAATATATAATAAAAATAATATGAGACAAAATAATAAAAAAAAAAAAGAAAAAAAAATGGTGTCAGTGTTAACTTTACAATCCAACACATCACAGTGACAGGAACCTAACATGGTAATGAGATGCCTCGTGCTCTCTCTCTCTCTCTCTACTTTTAAAATAGATAAGGAGAAGGAGACAAATTTTAAACAACTTGAACTTTTTTTATAACCCTTTTACTTAAAAAAAAAAAAGATCTAAAACAAAGTTTAATTCCCTACTAATTTAATACAACTATGATGGGTCTAAACAATTGTAAAAATGTAATAATATACCATTGTCTAAAATGCTCTCATCCTCTCTAGAAATAGAATTTGAGAAAACTTAAATTAATTGAATATGAAAAAAAATTTCAATTGATTCCTAAAATTTATTATTTGTTTTGTACAGGGTGTTTGATTGGATCAAGCTCTAAATCCAATTAGTTTGTGATTGGAAGCACAAGAACCTCTAAATTTGTAGGTAAGTCACTGGTCACTTGTAACTATCAAGCTCTCACATTCACATTACTTGCTTTTTTTAAAGTGTGTGTTGTGCTACACACATACAAACTTTAGGCATAAAATCAGATTCGGATACAAAACTATAAATATTCATGTCAAATTCAAATCTTATAAATATTATAGTTGATATAGGGGCTCAATCAATGTTGAAAATAACGCGTTATGAAATCCGTTATATTGCGTTACGAAACCTAATAGAAATCTAATGTCACTTAACAGTCGAAAATAAATCAATGCACCGTAATGGTTCATTTTTTATATTATTTTACGTTACGTTAAATTACGTTATATTAAGTTATTTACAATAATTTTTAAATAGTTTTTATACTGACTCCGATTATTTATTTTGATTGTTAGCAAATTGATGTAGTTTTTTTACTTGACGACTTGTTGTTAGCTTGTACATTCTTATTTACTTGTTATAATTTCTCTCTAATTACTAAAATTTTTTTATTATAATTTCTTTCCAATTTTGCTGATTAAATTGAATTCTCAACTAATTTAAAATAAACAATTAAAAATAACATAAATTGAGTATTACAAAATTTAAATTACAATATTGATAATAATTGAAAATAAATTTGAAATCTTGTTTTCTTATTTAGATGATCAATGAAATTATGGGTGTGAATGTAATTTAATTTATAAAGATAAATATGAGAATTACTATAAAACTTGTTAGAAATTTAGAACTAATGTTAGGAAATATTTTTTAATATTTTCTTTTAGAATTTTTAATTTATAAAATTTATTTTATATATTTTTATATTTATTTTTAATTAAATAAATATAAAATCACGTAACCTATAATATGCGTTACGCTATATACTATATAACCTAACAAAAACAAAACGTTCCGCCGCTACTATTATCGTTATTGTAAACATTGGGCTCAATGTGTTTAGGAGAGCAATAATTTTTTAAAGATATGATTATTTAATTATGCGCACAATGACCTGTGAAGTTCCAAAGTCTAAATTTGGACTAACACAAACACATAATGATGGTGTGAGAGAGAGAGAGAGAGAGAGAGGAGAAAAATGATAATGAGAATTTTTTTTTCCCAAAATAGAAATGAGGATGTTTTTGGCTAAGAAACAGATCCCGAGGATTACGGCCGATCATATACCATTCCAGGTATGTCTGGCGCTGCAAGTTTAGTGCATCCTGCTAAGTGCATCCTGCTAAATCATCTTCGAGCTCCAATTAAAACCCTAAGTAGTAGTAAAATCAGTATATATATTACATTTTCTCTAAGTATGTTAGATTTGAATCAATATGGCATCGCACAGTAGTGAACGCTTCTCGTTATCGTGCTTCCAAACAAAATGAAGACACTCGGAGTCAGATGACTGACCACATCATAGCCTTTCATAAACCTCTGGTCACTAACGATCACATAAATTGAATATCCATCATGAGTTGAACTCAGATCTTTTTACAAATTGAAGAAAGATGATGCTACTTGAGCTAAGGGTCATTGGCGCTAACAACACTGCCAATGAACCTTGGCTCAAAGTGGCAGAGCTAAACCGTACTATACAAAAATTTAAATTAAAAATGAAAATTTCATTTTTCTAATTCAAAATTTTGTATAGAGATGACCAAAATTTGACACGTAGACGCGTTTATTATCATCCCTAAGTAGCACCACCTTCTCTTTAATTTGCGAAAGATTCTGAACTCTCGGTGTAAACTCAATTTGGTTGATGTTGCAAAAAATATGTGTGTGTGCTTGAGTAGTAAAAAAAAAAAAAAAACTGGTAGCTTCCACCCTGGGGGTGGGGAGAGTGAGTGGGCCCCACAAAGTGGGGGGTGGGTCCCACGTGGGAGACGGAGGACACCAGCTAGCGGTGGTCCCACTTTGCCGCGAAAGTGACCATCAGCCCGCCTCCAAAATCTCCCGAACCCAATCCCACCCAGAGATTCTGTCCCCCACCGCCGACCGCCACGTTCCGGTCACCGCTCCGCGAACGCCCTCGTAGCAGTAGCAGCTTGACCGTCCCGTGCCGGTCAGGCCGACGTCAGCGCCCCGTGACGTGTCCGACAGGCAATCCGGAGCTGGATATCATCCGTAGGCGTCGCGACAAGAGATGGTGACGTCATCCGCCGGTTTCCGAGCGACACGTTGCCCCCAGCGGTTGCAAGTTGGCCTGATCATTATTATAGCTGTCAGGGGCCAACCAGCTGGGAGGTGCACGTGTCAACTCGGCGCTGTCCTGGCGTACGTGGCGCGCTCTCACGCGAGGGCAAGTTGGGCAAGTTGGTGCGGGGCCCACTCTGAATTTTTTCTGTTTTTTTGAGTGCTGGGTTGTTACGTACGAGCGAGTTTTTAGTCCTCATTAATTATCAATCATTCAAATGAATTAGCAGCGCTTAAAGTCTTTTCTAATACTTACTCTATACTAAAATAATTTTAACTCACGAGATAATTGGTAATCAAACGATTTTATAAATATTATCGGCAACACCATATCAATCTAACTAATATTATTAACCTTGGATTGCTAAAATTTTCAAATATTATCACATTATTAACCTCGTAATGCTTCCCGCCACGTGTCAGCCAACCGAGCGTCCTCGTTATCCAGCATACATATACGGTACGGATACGCCGTAACGTTCTACGTATAACCAACCCACCACCCACCGAAACCGCACGCACGTTTCGGTCCCATCAGATCCCGACACGTGTACGGCTTGTTACCGTCCAGCTCCGGTAGCTCGTGGATCGAGGTGCTCGTCCAGTCCTTTTGGCCACGTGTTCCTCTGGGACCGCTTTCTTAGGACACGTGTCGAATGGAAAGAACAAACCTTTGTACTGGTGAGGGGCATTGTAGTCATTTCAAAAGAAACTCATTTTCTAAGTTGTATTATTCTATTCCCCTGTTCACTAGCTAAACTCCTTCTTCCTCCTCTTCTGCTCCGGCGAATATTTGCCGGATGTTTCCCGAATAATTGGTCCAAGGCAGTAACTTTATCCGATTTCTATCTTTTTTTCCCTCTATTTTTTGGGTAATTTTTTGAGTTATATTTCAATTTCTAAAGTTACTAAAGAAATGAATTGGAGCTGTTCCTTCTTCTTCTTCTTCATATTCCCACCAAAATCTTGAATTAGACTCAAATTCATAACTTGGGTTTTGCTCAGTTCAGCAAAAAGATTCAACCTGAAAAAATAAATTTAAAAAATATTTTTTTAATGAAAAATTTCCCCCATTAGTCCTTCAGGGCTTCTCTGAGCTCTAATGGACTCCATTCAAATCTAAATCATAATCATTTTTCGATTACAGCTTCTGGGTTTTGCTAATCTTACAGAAAAGCTACAACCTTTGAGATTTCCTTTTTTTTTTTTTTTTGTACGGATGGAAGCAGAGGCGAGCTCGAGAGATCTGCTGCAGCGGTTCGCCGGAAGTACGACCCTCTCCGACCGTCCCCCGCCGGCACCCGCGGCGGTCAAGGCCGCGGACGACGTCGAGCTCAGCCTCGGCCTCTCGTTGGGTGGGTGCTTCAGCGCCAACCCGAGAGAGAACACCAAGCTCATCCGATCCTCGTCCATCTCGTCGTTCCCTTTTCTTGACGCCGTCAAAGATGAGAACTTTACGGTGCCGCCGGCGCCGCTGCACCGCACGTGCTCGCTGCCCGTGCCGGGGGCCGATGAGGACTATCGGAAGAGGAAGGAGCTGCAGACGCTGAAGAGGCTAGAGGCCAAGAGGAAGAGATCGGAGAAGAGGAATAGTTTGAAGGGCGACGATGCTGGCGGCGGAGCTTGCACGTGGCAAGGGAGCGGCCGGGCAGGTGCCCGGCTGCCGCCGTTATCGCAGGGGTCGATCGGGTCGGTTGGGAGCAGCTCATCTGTTGGTGGATCAATGCAAGGTATGATTTTGACTATCTCAGTGAAAATAAATAATTTTTTTTGTGGTGTTGATGAGATTGTAATTATTGAGCTTGTTCATGTTTTATAGTAGATTATTGTTCTTGCTATTTGCTATTGATCTAAATTTTATAGTAGATTAATATTTAGTTTTTTTCAACCGCAAGGAAATATGGATGGATATGATACCAAAAGATGTGGATCTTACTGACTTTTTAAAGGAAGATGCACTCCGATCATCCATGAGATCGATCCTGTGTGATTCTATCTTGGTTCATGTAGCTGACTCCAAGTACTTGGAATAAAAGGCTTATTGTAGTGTTAGTATTTTATTTTTTTTAATTGATTTGAAATTTGTAATTACGTACCCAATTTAGTGGTTATTTAGATAGGAAGCCATTTATAAAGAAGGATTTATGTGGCGCGAATTTAAGTAGGGAAAGAATTATATGAATTTAGGTGGTAGTTGTTAGGCACAATTTGAGTTGAATTGTTTTAGGAGTTATTTGCTAATAATCAAGTTGGTAATTTCTTGCAAATTTGGGTATGATCCATGCTTTTAGATTGATAGCGGAAACAATGATTTATCATGGAAGTGCTTGCTAAGCATCAAATTGTGATCGATTGCAAAAATTAGATTATACATGTGGTTTTAGATTTGATGTGGGAGTTGGGCCAGGATTTGAATTGACTAGTGTTTAAGAAATGTTAGCTTGATATTTCATGCTAAATTAGGTGGAGGTGTTTGAAGGAGGTGGGAAATTGAGCAGGATATGCTTTTCGAGGGATTAGTTCCTTGTGAATTTGGAGTTTAGCCATTGGTTTTTTGATTGAATAAGCTAGGCTATAGAGCTAGAACTTATTTCACAACAAAATTGGATTTATACTGAATGCCATCTAGAGGAGCATTATCTATTGGATGCTTTGCCAGAAAAGATAACATGTTGATAAAATTATTATATCGTTTTCTTTTTTTAATGGAAAGAAGTATTCTTGTGATATTCTTTTTAAACTTACAGCAAATTAGTGTGGGTAACGAGGGAGATTGTATATGGGCAAATGCATTAGTTGGTCTTAGACATTAAATTTGTAACTTCTTCAGAGGGAAAGATTCATTGATAAAATGACTAACACACATCTATATGCCTCCAATATGATATACTCCTCTGCCATGACAATTTCTGGTATCATGAGCAAGTTTTGATTAGACTCCTCAGATTTGGGTATAAGGCTTGGTTGCGCCAACAGGGCGTACACTTTGAACGGGACACAGAGATAAAATGGATAGCAAAGTCGAATAGGTATTTATGTTTACAGTGCACGCCAGGTTATTTTGATAGGAGTGCACATGTGGTACAGGAAATGAACAATCTAGGCTATGTCCGATGTCATATTTGTTTCTAGCCAATGTGGATATCTTATAGATATCAAAATAGATATGTTGGTAATCAGAAATTGGTTGAGATACTTGAATATACTGAACATGTTTAGTTTGGTTATAGTTAAGCTCACCAAGTTAACCTCTTACTATTTAACATAGTTTCCACATTTTCATGGAAAATAATAAAAATGAAGCATGCATAATTCCTTTCCCTTTACAAAATTCAATTCTATTTGTTAATATTCAACGAGTATGCCCCCATTACCGTTTTAGATCAGAATTTATATTCGTCTTAATACTCCTTGCATCAATTGAAGATAATATAAACTTAAATTACAAGGTTTAAAATATTGGGATCGGTATCATCTGAGCAATTATGGTATGTGGTATCAGAAATGTAAGTTGACATGATACTGATATTATACGGTGATATCATACTTATACGCTATATCATGTATCCGCTGCCTCAAAATTCAATACATATATGTGAATATATATGCAAAAAATATGACTGATATCTAATGAATAAAGAGTGCTAAGTGGGGTCAACTGCAATAATAGAAGGTCCACATGCCTACCTTACATAGTCAGTCAGAAATTAGATATTGATAACTAGAAAATATTTTCCACCCATTAAGAGAAACTGAATATAGAAATACCTCTTTAGTACTTCATATCCATGTCCGGTACCCATGTGTGTGTGTGTGGCATCTCTGTACACACACACTAGATGATGACTAAGAAAAAAGAGCAGTGGTAACAATAGCCTAGTGAAACGGCAAGTGGCGGGGTTGGGTACAGGAAGTAAGAAGTTCTCAAAATTATTCTCTGGCGATGATTAATGATATCGGAGTCAACAGTATCAGATTTAGCTTATTGGTACCAGTATTATGGGCTTTATATCATATTGGGTATTTTGAAATCTAATATGGCATTGGATGTGTTGTATTGGCCAATATTTGAAATTTTGGCTGGGAAGTCCTAAGTTAAAAAGAGGGAGAAATAAATAAATAAATACACACACACACACATATATATATATATATAAGAGGTATGTCAATTAAGGTATTCCACTCCTTTTAGTAAGCTAAGTCATTAACGAGGCAAGAAATCGAAGTATTCACAAAGGCTCCCTTTTTTGTGTCTTTAACATATATATACACTTATATTAGTATGTAATAACACATTTCTCCTTCCAATATTGATATTTTCATAAATATATCAATGTGTTATTGAGTTATTTTGCAATTGTATTTCTAACATACGGGAACCCATGAAAAATTGTTTGAATGGTATATCTTAGCTAGCTTTTACAATTTGTCTTAGCTTTCTATATTATTTGTCAATTTTGATAATTATCAGAAGTTCACTCTTTAACCAGTTTAATAACAAGTTAATGACCGATTCTTGTTAAATTATGTTTTGGATGGAAAATTGAGAATGATTTTATCATATATGTTGCCAAGACCAAATTATTCATGCTTTTCCATTGTGAAAAATGTTATTAATTCAACTTTGACATCACTGACTAGAGGAAGGACATTGCTGTTTTAGCATTGTAATTCAAAATTGGAAGATGTTCTAAGAGTATCAAAAAGTCGGATCAATAATTAATTTTTGAAAAATATATTGATATAATGCTAAAGAATCCCTTTTTAAAAAAAAAAAAAAAGAATTTTAGGATCAACTATTAATTTTAGAATCCCTTTTTTTTTTTTTTTTTTTTTTTAAAAAAAAAGAATTTTAGAAGGTTATTTGCATATCACCATTCAATTTGCCTTTATTGTTTATCAAAAGTCTTTATTCATTGATTTTGTTTTTAATTCTTATTTTTGTTAATACAACATTAGCAAATAACAAATAACACTTTGGGACTTTAAACCTCTAATCTCTGTCCAAGGCAGGTCATTTGGATGACAAGCCATTGCATTCCCAAGCAAATGGTCTTGAGTTCATTTCCCACCATCTAAGGAAATTATTTCTTGATAATTAAAACTCAGATCCTCTGTATTAGTCTTGATTTGTTAACTTCTTCTGCATGTATTAGTTTTTAAGTGCAATAACAGAGGTGTAGGCTTCATAACATAATAAATACGGTGCGATCTGATCCTTATCGGTCAGGCTGATACATTAACCCTGCCTTGATGTTTTTTTGTTTTTTTTCTTTTACGTCGTGTATATAGACGTGTGTTCTTCAGTTTATCTATTTCATGTGATTTCTTTGATTTTTTCCGTCGTTTCCTTTTTTGTTTCTTTTCCCATTTGTTTGGGTGGGATTTTTTTCTTTCTTTATTTATTTTTTTGGGTGGTTGTATATGTATGCATTAAAATGCTAAACCTGAGCTCCCCAAAAACAAAAAATAAAAAAGATTCAATTAACCTAATCAAGAGAGATCCTATGATTCCAATCCTATAAAGACATCTGTATACTTTGAATTCCTCCATATTTCATAAGATCTCTCTTTCCATTTAAACCTTTATGTCCAGGTCATCTCTTAATGTTAGATAGTGTCCATGTACAAAATTTTTCTTTATTACTACACTCTGATTCCATCTATAGAATGCATCTCTAGATACATGAACATGCTTTTGTGGACAAGCATTGATACACAAAGGAGACAATTAACTTTTTCTTAGAGAAATATGATTTAAATTCCCTAGATCTCGGTATCAAACATATTTCATCCTCAATCCAAATAATCGCATGCCTTGGTGGCCGTATTGGCCCTCGACTCTTGCTTCAAAGTCATTATGGGCATGGAGGATGTAATGTATTGGGCAACCGTCAAATGCTTTGTATTGGTCAATTGCATCCTTTACTTCTTTATATTCTTCGAGAATCTACCGCCACCCACCTGGCTGCTTTGGATGTACGCAAGTGTCGTGTATCTGATTGTCGGGTTCCTCATCCATCTTTTCATCAACATGCCGGATTGTTAAGGAGTCGGGGTAATAATGCTCTCGTTCTTGGTAAGGGAGGAGATAGATATCCTAATTTCTAAAGAATGTTCATTTCTTTTCTTGAGTTGTATTGGGTTTCTCTATCGACTTATTTCAAATATTATGGAAGGAATTTATGTGATTCTGTGCCTCAAAAGGTCTGATTCATATCTAGGCTTGAACGATTGATTTTTTTTTTTTTTTTTTTTTCTTATGTCTCATGTGTGTGCGCGCGCACGTGCATGTGAGTTATATTACGCCAACCTTTTCTTGCGTTGATCAAGTAAGGTCTGTCCCCTGATTCTCCTGATTCCTGCAATTTGTGCAGGAAATTAGAGGAAACATGCAAATCAAGTGTTACAAAGTTCTCTGATACTTGCAAATTTTCATTTCATGCATAATGCGACTAACAGACTTTTGAAACTGTACATGAGTCAACTGAGCATATCTGTGCATCATTCTTCATTACCAGGGCTCGACGTTGTCAGATTCAGCAACTGCTCAGATAACAAGAGCTCCTCGCTGACCAACCACCGACCATATGCAGACGATGACAACACATTGAAAAAGATGGAGAGGAAGGGCAGCGGGATGAGCACGATGGAGGAGATGCCTTGCGTGTCGACAAGAGGGAACGGCCCCAACGGGAAGAGGATCGAAGGTTTCCTGTACAAGTACCGGAAAGGGGAGGAGGTGAGAATAGTGTGCGTCTGCCATGGGAGCTTCCTCACTCCAGCCGAGTTCGTCAGGCACGCAGGCGGGGGCGACGTCGATCACCCTCTCAGGCACATTGTTGTCAGCCCCCCATCTCCCTTCTTGTGAATCATGGCATTTGAAATGGTGAGAGCCATGGAGGATGATGAGGAGAGTAACTTGAAATTCTTTTTTTGGTCAAGTAATTTCCTTGTTGCTTATGGTTTTGTTTGTATAGGCCTACTGAGCATCTCTCTGTAATCTGAGAGTATCAGCAGTGTCAGTTTCATAGCAAAGTGTGGTGATATTAGTTGGCAGGGCAGGGCAGGGCAGCTTCAGTTCTGATCTTCTGAACTTGTAAAAAATGTGAGAAATGTCTAATGTTTTACCTATTGCTAAGCTAGAGCTGAGAATATAAACTTGTATTTTGGTTTTTGGCCATTATTTTTATCTACTTTTTCCTCTTGATTTTGGCTCAGTGATCACATTTTGCAACTCCTGATTAAAAATAAAAAGGAAAATTATCCTTGTACAGAAACTTCTCTATCCTTTATGAAAATTTATCAGACGGTCTGATGTAGTATTTCTTGTTAAACAAAAATCGAAGGTTAAAACATTTGCATACTTGCGGTTGGTGTTTATTTGATCATTTGCAGGTCCTGTGGTGAGATTAGCAAGACCCCAATTATGAAATGAATTCTAACAATTAAGAGACTGAGATGGCAAGCATATGTTGTATACTTGCTCATGAGAGCTCAAGTAGATGTCAGCTGTGTCTGACATAAGAGCAAGTTCGATCCTCGAAGAGAACAGTCACCCTCTGCACCCACAGAGGGTGATCCAGAACGAAAGCCAATTTAAGACTCTCTTCACCCTCTGCACCCACAGAGGGTGATCCAGAACGAAAGCCAATTTAAGACTAAGTTTTTGAAATTTGGGGGTTGTTGGAGGAATTTGGAATAAACAGTTAAATTAGACAAATCCACACCCACCCTCCACGAAAAAAATATTTGGTTCAAGTCAAACTTTTCATATATTATTCATCATCTTTAATACTTCATACGCGCGCGTGCTCACACGTACACACACACATATATATATATGAAAACTCTGACAAGCAAAATACTAATAGAATCCAAAATTCTAATCATATATCCTAATAAAATCATAAATCCAATCAAATATTCTAATAGGATCTAAAATCCCAACATTATACAAATCTAATATGCAGAATCAAATCTGATCTCTTTGATCAAAGGGAGTGCATAATTCATAGAGGCAGATAAACGCAACACATGAAAAGATAAATGAAGGCAACAGTTTATAATGGTGAAGAGAGACAGAGTATTATTATCTTTCAAAATTCAAATGTTGCCACATAAAGACTTAAGAACTGAATATTTCTGATTTTACATTGGACAAGATGAAGAGACTGAGAGCAAAAGAGGTATTTGTATGAGCACATAAAAAAAAAAAAAAAAAAAATGCAATGATTAGCATCCTCATTGTTGCACGCTGCAGGAAAGTTTCAATTCATAGCTTTTGATGAGCACATCTCGATTGCATCCCAATGCTCCCAGAGTAGTCGTTGCGCATACAGAAATCAAAACCCTGTGTTCATTAATCACAATGCAAGTATTATCAACTAGAAACATGAATAGAATATTTAGGATTCAGAGGTATCCTAAAAATTTTGCAGTGGATTAGGAGCATCAAATCTTACAGGTTAAATGGGCAGATGGAAAGAAATTTGAGGACAAAATTGTTGAACACTAAATACGTAGAGACACAAGGGAGAGTTCATGTCGAGAGATTGGCAAGAAATTATTCAATTATTTCTCCAGCTTCACTTGTTTCCTCCTCCAATTTACCAATTCAAGTAAGCCATATTTGATTGGTAGTAATTGCATTTCGGATTTGCATTTGCAAATGAAAAAGAGAGGAAAATTTTGAATTTTGGTGGGCACTCCTGAGTGCCCATGCGAACTTCCAAAATTGGATCAATTTCCACTAATTTGCACATAGATATTTGTTGTTGTTAATGTGTAGACCTATAACTATTAGGAGACCGTTTCTGATAGCTTAGATGTTTAAAATATTGAATGGGCATCAGTATCAACTAATTACTTGTGGTACTGGGATTAGCAATATCAGGTGTATCAAATCAACAATATAGGAAATATCAGATGAATACTATACAGTATATCAGGAATTACAAAATCTGATATGATATATACAATGTATATTGGTATCGGCCAAATTTAAGACCTTGCATTGAATTCGAATTGGAGCATGGTATTCTGGGGTCACACATGCCCTTAAAAGGATTGATGATGCCCACTGATATTACTGTTAGAGCCCGTGCAGCAATCTACACATACAAATTTTGACTAGCATTTATCTCAAGCAAATAACTTCTCCTTAATCTAATTATAGTTTGTAATTAGAAGGAAGGGAAACAGATTATCTATTATACGAAACTTGGATGCTCATAGAAGTGAACATGTTTTCTTCTCACTGGTTCAATCACAAAGATAAATGGTAAAGGCCATAACAGAGCCCAACAGAGTAAAAAGATTCAAGTGGCTGACCCAAGAGATCTGGGATGAAGGCTTTACTTTTATTGCTACTATTATCAGGTCCTATGTTGATGACAGTTCAAGGCATGAGAGTCAGAAGTAATGGGTCCTTTATAATATAACGGTTTCTTAATTAATCTTCACATAAAATATTTATTTGATTCAACAATTGATTAATTTCTATGCCATGGGTTTCACTCTATGTTAGGCCTGCTGTGTAACAATATGACTGTGATATATCACACATATAACAAACCCTCCAGTTCTATCCCCTCCGGTTCTGTTGGTATTCGTGTACGGAAAGGAGGACTCAATTCTTAAATTTGGACATTCACAGATGTTGTGATAGCTTTCATCTATTTCATGTGGAAGTGAAACCGTGGAACACAACCATTCTCATGTCTAGAAGCACTTTCAGAGGAGGCATCAGCTTATCTCATCATACAATTAGTGATGAAGCTAGATTGTGTTTGAGCTAGTTATTCGACTTTCGGTAACACTCCTCTCTCCTCAATAACAGTTGGGACAAATACTGCAAAGCAATCAGTTCTTCTTGTCCAATTGATTTTCCTCTAAGATCACAGATAATTACATTAGCTGTGATGATTCCTGAAGGTAATAGATGGAGACCTTTAATAGTTCTTGTCGCAGTATTATATAATTAATTTATCGATGAATATCCAGAAACTATTGGAATGTAGGCAATAGAAAATCAAACCTTTAGACAATCGAAAATCAAACCAGCAAGCTGCTGTAACCTGAATCAGGTATAATTAAAAAAGATGCATAAACATATAAATTAGATAGGGGCAAAGTAGAAGGGGCAAGAACACTCACAGTTCTCGGTGGAAACTGCACGATTTGATGTTTCTGAGGCCCCAGTGGATCTGTTCTAGTAAGAATATGGCAATCATCAAACTTCTAGTTCAAACAAAAATGCAGCGCATACAAATCGGAATAAACACTGCCACAAATACTAAATAAAAAAAAAAAAAAAAGCCAATACTGAAGTTTTAAATAGATTAATGCATTGAAACATTTTAGCGGAAAAAAATATTACCTGTTTCTTCAGCACTTCAACATCAGGCATTGCTATGAAGGCATGATTATCATTTCCCCAGTACTTCATACGCGAGCTCTCACTTGAAAGACGAGGTATTACATCCAAAAATTTCATTCTGCGTTCAACATCAAGAAGGTCATGGATACTTGTTTGTCAGTTCTTCAGTACTTCACTCCGAAGCATATGCGGGCTTTCATTTGAAATGCATGGTTTTACAACCAAAATGTTCATTCCAACATTTGCCATGATGATCTGCAACTAGGGATGGTAATGGACGCGTCCACGGACCAAATTTTGTCTATACAAAATTTTGAATTAAAAATAAAAATTTTATTTTTCTAATTCAATATTTTGTATAGGGAGGGCCAAAATTTGACCCGTGGACGCGTCCATTACCATCCCTATCTGCAACAGGAGAAAAACACGTTGGTGCATATAATATTTCTCCATGGCTTCAACTTCAACCAGCTGAAATATGTACAACTCTATTGTTATACTGTGGGAGGGTGACCTGCAAGAGAATTAAATGGATTTACAGGAAGATATATAAAGCATAGAACAAATAGATAAATCTTTCAAAATTGCACCAAGATATTTTATGTCCACAAAACTATGCATGTGAACAAGTCGAATAAGGTCAGGTTCTGTATCAACTATCAGCTCAGGAGTATGAAATAGTCAACAAATTCATCAAGTCATAGGTCTACATTACTTCTCATTTCTATTTCACTAAAACTAGACAGATTTGCTGTAATATACTATGGCAGCAATAAAAGAATTTTGGTTTATCATATAGGACAAGCCAGCCAAACCATTCTCATTTATGGAAAAGTCTGAAGCAGCACAAAGAAAGATTTGAAAAGAGGATAATATAAGATAAAAGACAACAAACTGATGAAAAGGCTCAAAGCCTCAAACTATGCATGCCAGACCAAAAACATATTGAAGAGGGATATCACCATTCAATAAAACATGACCAAAGATCAACATTGTATCTAAGGAGAAAGGGAAATACTGCTGCAAGAAAGATGAGAATTTACAATTGAAAAACAGCAAGTAGTTTAACTCCTCAAAACCTTTAGGAAGGAAACTGGTCTTTGGAACCCAAATGAGTCATCTTAATTCCAATCAATGTTTTGATAAACCCTAAAATCCATCTAAATTTCCTATTTAAGAATAGGACACATTATCAACATAGGGAAATGTCACGACAAAAAATGTTGAAGAGGTCTACCTTCACAAGAGAAGCAGGTTGCCAAAAAGAAGAGCAATCACATAATGTGCGTACCACTGCCAGGGCAGGAAGGTTCACTCTTAGTAAGAAGCCCCTCAATTGTTCAAGGTAACAAGGGTTGAGAAGTGAGGTAGTCTATGACAGGGGAGATTGAAAACGGAAACAATTATTTAAATGAACCAGTATGATCAAGGTGTCAACCATCCTGTAATTTGTATGATATTTGCGGCCGAAACTTCAGCTGGGGCTAGTGTTGTGATTGATTTGCTGTTGTGCTGGCTGAACCCTTTCGCAATGATTTCAAACCAGTAACCATTTGAAATATGACCCATCTTCAGAACCTCAAATTACTTGAACTACTACTAGCAAGCACACCCTAAGTTCAAAATGAAGTCTTTCCCTCCTGTACATGACAGACCACAGTCCATTAGATTGTCTTTGACTCGTCCATATCCAAGTAATCTCAAGACTGAGAAATCCATATCACACTGGCATCATTTTAAACCCCTTCCATCCTAGTTCCAACCAGATTGAAGTTATCCCATAATCCACATACAAGTTAGATAGGTATAAAATGACAGCTTTCATTTTGTTGTTCACTTTATTTCTTGTGCTTGTGCAAATGTTCATGGAAAAACAACAAATTCTTTTTGGTCGGGAATATAGGTTAATCAAATTTCTTTTCAAATTGTAAGGAACATTGATCCTAGCAATCATATTTTTTTCAATTGTCTATACTACATGAAGCATTCTTTTGAAGGAGTTCAATAGTTGTCAGGTTTCTTGCTAAATGTCATCCAAGAAAAATCCACTGACCCAAGCAAAATGCAAAATATCCACATGAAGGACCTTTATTTAGTACTTCTCATCTGTTCCCTACCAGACAAGGGGAAATATCCTACTCAGGTAGAGTCTTGTGCATTTTGTATCATTTTTCCTAAAACCATGACTTTTATAGCACAGTTCTCTTACCTAATAAAATGTCAATACGTATGCAGCAACATAAAAGTATTGAAATTTTTTCCAATGGGTAGAATCAATTGATTACGGTTTCTTTAATTCCAATAAATAACTTTAGATACCCAAAGCCCCCCAGAAAAGTTCCAAAGTATGTACCATATGTCTAATAATTAGAAATATACAATATTCAGATGATGATGAATTATAAATGCTCAAAGATTTAAGTTGATTTTCTTATTTCACAACTTATGAAATATTTTTCCACTTAAATTTTTTTTGCTTATAATTTTGATTTATAGTTTGTTACACTAGAATCTTAAACTTCAGAATTCACAATTCATCCAAACAAGAACCATTTCACTTTCTTTCTCCTACCATGTCTTCTCTGTTATGCACAAAATACAGCACCTGCATCTTTGACCAATTCTCTATCTATCAGATAGAGAGGCAACTCCAGCCTCTATATCTGTAGTGTATAGTAAGAGCTGGTAAATCTAGTAAATCCGGAAACCACTACTCTTACCATCATTTTATTTTTATTATTATATTTCCAGCCCTTCCCAATAAACCCCACCTTCTTTCACTGTGAAAACAATCTTTTCTTCAGCCACTTCCATCAGATTTGCTATGTCCCTCCTTCAATCCAGACATCTCCAGCAAACTTCATCATTGGCATCTAATTCTACAAGCACCTTACACCCATTACATAGCATGTTGGAGAGCTTGGGTGGAGGTCTGCCATCAAAATGCCCTTCTAACATTAAATTTCCTTCTTTCACTCATTTTGTGTCTACATGTCACAGTCCTAGTTTTATTTCTTGCTATGTGCTGATAGTGCTGGGTAGCTTCTGTTTCAAATTTAGAGCAGTGATCTCACAAGAACAACTACCTAATGTTAGTAACCTGTCACTTTACTCTACAATGTGGCCAATGGCCATAAACTATACGTTTTAGAAAATCTAAGAGATAATGAATTTTGTAAAACGAGGGAAAAAGATCATTCCTAGGTTTCCATAATCATAGAAATACTAGTAAATAACTAAAAGTCAAAATATGGAAACAAATGTTAAGAAATCAAACTCATCCCTTAGTCAAAGTTTAGATAAAGCTTGAGTTGCACAGTTCAATTATTACTAAATCAAATGTCTCCAAAATTTTCACTAGCTCAGCACAGGAACATTACGCATATCAACCAAAAGCAAACAAAGCACAATGGCCTTCTATCTATTAATAGGACAAGTAGCTAACAGCATAACATGCACATTGGGATGTAGTATGACCAGGAGAGGACATGAGAATGAAGTGTGAGGGGGAAATGTGATATTTCATAATCACCTACACGCAACCACAAGACTGAAGCCTTAGCAGTGAGCTCTTAACTCCTTTAGAACAGCCAGATTGTACACATGAGGTAAGCCTCAGTAGATGCTCTAACTCCTTTGGAACAAGCAAATTCTGCGGAAACATTATATTTACATATACTCTGAATATCTATAAGTGTGCATAGGAATTTGAAAAAAATTAAATCAGTATAAAAAGGCAGATGACATCTCAACCTTCTGTGACTCTTCTCTTTGACTAAAAGAATTATCAGTCAAGAAGCAAAGACAGAGTAATATGGCCCACTTGAATCTCAATATAATATAAACCATTTTCTTTAATAAATAGAAAAAAAATATCATTATAACATCAAACTAGATTATGTACTTTTCTTAGCTTTAGTTTACAAGCGTACAGAACATGTATATACAATAAAGTGAAATTAGTCCTTTGAATATTGGAGAATGTATAAGGCTGCCCTCAATTTTTATATATAAGAAAATTCATGCTACTTGGAATAATCCCAATTAGGTAAAAGGCCAGCAAAACTCATAGGCAATGCTCAGTGTTGCTTACCCATTAAAATTCAAGTCGTACATGGACCTTAGCCATGTTGGAGATTCATGGACCCAAGCCATGTCAGAGAAAAACTCATACCCAGTACAATTTAGATTTTGGCAGGCATAAGGGCATTTTTTTGAACTCATATAATTTCAGGATGGTATTAAACCTTTCCTCTCTGGTGTTAATGAGAATAGTTGAAATTTCCAAAAATGTGGACTTTAGAAAAGAAATTTTCTAAATTGGAAATTGCTGTAAAGCTAACTACATAACTAGGTATCACGCCCAAACAAGTTTTAGAAACAAAATTATAGAATGATGTGAATCTCATGCTTGCTTAGACTAAAAAAGATTATCCAAAATTATAATTTGTGATTTTCGCATAACTATCCAGGAAATCGAAATATATAAAGTGAGAAAAGGACCACATCTGAATACCAATATTTCTTGAAATCTCTGAAAACTAATCTGGTAATATACATCTGAATCTCTTTGCAGATACATCAGTAAGTCCCCCAGGGATGAAAATGGAAAAATGTTAATATATATAGTGGCAACTGCAAATAAGATTAGAATCTGAGGGGTGAAGAGAAGAATAGACCCGAAAACAACACAAAGTACAACTCAGGTTTTTACCTTTTCAATTTTCAAATGTGTCCATCGTGCATGTACAAATGGTGCTAGCATATCGGTGGTTGAAGTTGCTTTAGCCGTTGAACAACTTGCTTCATTGTCGGTCTGATAGACCATGAATCAACAGTGCACATCACAGCTAAATGTAAGGTCTCCACCAAATCATCATGGGGTGCCACATCCCATAAGCCATCAGTGAAGAACTCATGCGCCTTGCCCTGGCGGAGAAGCATGCATGCCCAAGCTACAATGTTGAAACCATTGCCATAGGGGGAGAATGATGGATCCAGGGCTTTCTTGTCTGAAATTAACTCTAAAAGCATTACGCCATAGCTGTACACATCAGCTTTATCAGAGACACGACATGTCATGGCATACTCTGGAGCGACATACCCAAATGTCCCAGCAACACCAGTAGTTGCATGGGTCTCAGAATTCCCTAGAAGCCTCGCTAATCCAAAGCCTGAGAGATATGCATTGAAATCATTGTCCAACAAAATATTGCTTGGTTTAACATCTCGATGAAGAATCCGAGGCACACAATGGTCATGTAAGTAAGCAAGCGCACGGGCGACATCTAAAGCAATCTTGTGAAGCATCCTCCAATCCACAGCTCTCTTAGATCTTTCTTGTATAAACCTCTCCAAATTACCACCTGGCAAATAATTATATATGAGAAACATCTCTGTCTCGCTTACATGGTATCCTATAAGAGTCACAAGATTCGGGTGGCGCCGTCTCCCAAGGGTCTTAATCTCTGCATGAAACTGCTGAACACCTTGGAACCTGCCTACTGAGAGTCTCTTTATAGCTACAAGAACTCCTGGAGATATTTCAGCCTTGTAAGTGGCCCCAAAGCCTCCACTTCCAATGCAGTTGCTTGCATTAAAACTGCCTGTTGCTCGCACAACACTCTCATAAGTAATCGGGACACCGATGTCTGTGAAAACTGTTACTTCCTTCCTTCCAGAGGATCGAACCGACAACCTTGGCGCATGTTTCCTTGTGTATATATAGAGGACAATCAATGCTAATAGGACTGAAACTATGGCTGATGCTGAAGCAATTGATGCAATCTCAATAGAATTGAACCCACTGCTGCTAGCTGTGCTCTGAGATGGTGCATTGGCAAAGGCTTGTGAATTTCCACCATACCCTTGCGGATCTGATGGCGGAATTGATAGAGAATATACATGACAGGATTGAAGAAGAGGGTTCCCAATAACACTGTCACATCTCATTGTTCTGGCATTCAAAGGCAATGGACCAGACAAATTATTGACCGACACATTGAACATAGATAAAGATGCCACCTTAGCAAAGCCAGAAGGAATCTTTCCAGAGAGGTTGTTGTTGTCGAGAAAAAGAGCTGTGAGATACTTAAGGTTCACAAGGCTTCCGGGGATCTCACCTGAAAGAGAATTTGAAGAAAGATCCAGCCTTTGAAGAGAATATAACTGCTCTAAAGCTGCAGGAATGTGGCCGCTGAGGTTGTTGCTGGCTAGTGAGAGATAATTCAAACCCTTCAAATTTGCAAAGCTCAAGGGAATCTCACCTTGAAGTCGGTTCCTGCTCAAATCAAGCCCAAAAAGGCTTCCCAAAGCTCCAAAGCTTTGAGGAACCACTCCAGTTATTCTATTAACAGCAGAATCAAAAACCAACAGAGATGTGCATTTGTCACCAATTGCTGCTGGAATCACACCAGCAATCAAATTGTTGCTAAAGTTAGCAATCAACCCTCTTAAATACTTGCATTTTTCAAACAGGACATCTGATAATGGTCCTGCAAGTTGATTTCCATCTGCAAGAAATGCATATACAGTCTCCTTGCCTGAAGTTTCTGTTGAAATCGGTAACGACAGCACATTACCAGTGAAATTATTCCCACCAAAATTATGATAAACCAGCATATCGCTACCGGATTCAAAATAAGGCAAGGAGATCCCAGAGAGAGTACTATATCTGAAAAACGAGTAGTAGTCAAAAGGCAGGTCTTCTGCTGAGAACTGTGCTGCATGGCATGATTCATGTGTAAACTTCGGAATAACCCCAGATAGCTGATTGACACTAACATCAAAAACACCCATACAAGGCACAAGAAGCTCCTTGCTGATCCAACCTGTCAAGTTGTTCGAGCTCAAGTTAAGAAACTTCAGATTACCGCATTGTTCAAACACTGTTGGAATCCCACCAGTGAAAAGATTTCCACCCAAATTAACCATCTCCAAGCTCTCACAGCTCCCCCAATTGCCCGGAATTTCCCCTTCCAATGTCGCTCTCGGGGCCCATAAAACCCAAAGTTTCGGCAAGCTGGTGATGTTTTCAGGAATCCCACCTTGAAAATAATTGCAATCATCAATACCATTATAGTCCGAATCATTCAAAGGGGGCATGGGATTGTAAGGATTAGAAAGCACAAGAACAGACAGCTCCTGGCAATTCCCAAGCTCCGGGGGCACAATCCCACTCAAACTGTTCCTTGAAACATCCAAAACACGAAGCTTTTCAAGCCTTCCAAGCTCGGCCGGGATCACATCATCCAACAAATTGGAAAACAGCAGCAAAGTTTGAATCTTGCTGCAGTTCCCCAAGTTCCGAGGGATGCCGCCAAGCAGAAAATTCATAGAGAGGTCAAGATGCACCAAGCTCCCACACCCAACACCTCCAATCTCGCGAGGAATCGAGCCAGTAAACTGATTGCAACAGAGATCTAGGGCTTCTAATTTAGGCAAGCTACCCAAAAACCCAGGAATCGACCCATTGAACTTGTTATAGGAAAGGTTCAAACTTTCCAAATTTAGACTAGTAGAAAGAGAGTGAGGGATTTCACCTGAGAACCGATTGGACGCCAAATTCAGAACCCTCAACCTCGGTCCAAACCTCGCCGGAAGCTGACCGGAGAATGAATTCCCTTCGAGATTGAAGATTTCAACCTTCTCCAGCCTCCATATCTCGGCGGGGATTTCCCCGGCGAGCGATTGGAACGGAATCGACAGAACTCTGAGCTCGGTCAGGTTACCGATCCCGGCGGTGATCTCACCGCCGAGCCTGAGCTGCCCCCCGCCAGCGGTGACGTTGACGTCGACGACCCTGGAACGGGAGCCGCACGTGATCCCGGCCCAGGAGCACGCGCTGCTGCCGGTCCACGTGGAGAGCAGGCCCCCGGGATCCGACACCGAGTTCTTGAGCTCCAAAAGGGCGGATCTCTCGGCGGCGCTAGGGTTTTGGTAGGCGGCGGCGGAGAGGATCGAGAGGAGGAGGAATGCTAGGGTTTCGGCGGCGAGAAGAACCATCGCCGATCGGCAGAGCATCGGGCCCACCCTAGAGCTGACAATTTTCGAAACTTCGAGGTGGCTTTATGAAAACAGTCGCCGCCTGCTGCTTTTTCTGCTCCCCCTCCTTCTGGGATTTTCTAGATGGGCACATTTTTCCTAGTGAGCCCACTTTTCCTGGTGAGCACAACCTCTCTTTTCAAAAGAGAGGATTTTTCCTAGTGAGCCGACCAATATTCCCTAAATACCCTCGTTCCTCATCTCCTTCATCTCCTCCTCTCTCCCACAACTTCTCGCCGGACAATATCGTCTCCGAGCACGGCGAGAATGCCCCAACGTCGTGTACTGCGGTTGGTTGCTGCTGCGAGAGGGATTAGGGAGGGGTTTGGGAAATGGGTTAGGTTTGAGAAATGGGGCAGTTGCGGAGTGAGAGGCTCGCGAATCTAATTGGTTGCTGCTGCGAGAGGGACGAGAGGCTTCTCGTTGCTGAGTTCATGGCCCACGAAACCCTAGCCAAGCATCTCGTTACCTAGTTCGTTGCCGAGTTTGTTGCCAAGTTCATGCCGCACGAAACTCTAGCTAATTGGTCTGTGTCATTGATCCGGACTGCACAGCTCGGACCAGAGCCCCGTGTCCGGGACTGTTAGCCCGGACAGTGGGCACTGGTCTGGGCTGTGCAGCCCGGACCAAGGAGCTAGGTTATTTTTTGAAAATGCTAAATATTTCTTGTTGAAGGCTTGTGCTTTCTGTTTCTTTGCTGTAGACGTTGGGTGTTAGATATAATTTGGATGAGGAACCGAGAGAAAAGAGTGGGGGATTATCAATTTAAGTATACGCTTAGATTTCCAATCGATTTGGTGATTTAAATGGAAGTAACCAATTAGTGAATACCCGAAGGAGTGATAAAAAAATGTTGGAGCTACTAGTTTACAAATTTGTCCATGTCAATGCAAGAATTAGTATTTTTTTTGTTAAAATATCCATACAAATGAATACTCCTATGAATGATAATGTAAGTCATGTCTAATGTTTGATTCAAAAGTAACTAGAGTTTTTCGCCTTCCCTCTCTAGGATTGAGTCTATCCTCAACCTAAACACTATAAGGCATATTGGTTGAAAGTAATAAACTCGTTTTAAAACACAAGGTAAAAATTCAACATACAAGACAGTGAGACTAATTCAAGAGAAAAAATGAAAATTGCGCATTCAGGGAATCGAACTCTGGTCGGTTCCATGGGAGGGAAATATGATACCACTACACCAGATGCGCATGTTATGACGTGAGAATTTAATTTGTTTTACTTAGTCATATATTTACAAGTACCATTTATCTCTCACCCCTGATCCGGGCTAACCAGTCCAGACCTATGCTCCCTGTCCGGGGCTGCTAGCCCGGAGAGGGAGGTTTAATCCGGGCTGGTTAGCCCGGATCAGGTTTTGACCAAGACGAAGGAAGGGCATTTTTTGACCAAAAAAATAATGGCAAAATGGTAAATAAAACGATCTTTTAAGTGGGCTCACTAGGAAAAATGCTGTGCCCATCAAGAAACTCCCCTCCTTCTTCGTCTACTTCTTCACGCTGCTGCCGCCGCCTTTTTTTTCCCCTAGCGCTCGAATGCACCCATTATTCCACCAGCGTGCCTCGTGGGGCCCACGATAGCGTGGGGGTGTCCTTGTGGGCGTGCGTCCGCCTTCTGCCATTTTTTCTCAGGTCATTTATTAATTGCCGCACCCTTTTTTGTTTGGTTTGTGACAGGAACCGGAGAGAGCGGGGAATTAGTTCCTCCCCCCCCCGTTTTTTTTTTTTTTTTGCAGTCAGACCGCCTGTAGTATTAGAATTGTATCACTTAACACTTCTAAAATTTGAAACACTCAAAAAATCCCCTAGACTTCCTAACGGCGTTAATTGACTGTGAATAAGCAGGCTACGTGATGTGCACGTGTTTTAAAAAGTCCAAAATACCCCTAATTAACCAAAGTTAGGACATAAAATAACGCCCAATTTTTCTCTCACCCCCCTCCCTCCCCCAGCGCGATCCATCTCTCTCTCACTCGCCTCCCTCCCCCCCGCTCCCTCTCCCCGTTCTCTTAGGTGCTAGCAGCAGCAGCAGCTGCTAGTAGCTGCAGCATCAAGCACATCTGCTGCTGCTGTTGCAGCTTGCACTGAGCAGTGCAGTGCAAGCTACTGCAGCTGCTAGCAAGGAGTGCGATAGAGAGAGAGAGAGGAAGGAGAGAAAGAGAGAGGGAGTGTGTAGGGATCTGTGGGGGTAGAATAGGAAGTTCAGGGTCATAAGTGCATTTTAGTGTTAAAAGAGAGTGGCAATAACAAACTCTAACTAACAGTGTTAAAAGTCCAGGGTATTTTTTGAGAGTTTCAAACTTCATAGGTGTTAAGTGATACACCTCCAATATTACAAGGGGTCTGACTGTAATTAACCCTTTTTTTTTAATAAAAATTTTTGGCATCCGCATGGGGGTTTGTATGCGGGAGGACACGTGGATGAGAAGTCCTCTGAGCACTAACAAGGAAGTGGTGGGGAGAGTCGTCGGTGGACCGTCCCTGGAGTGGGCCCCGGTGGTTGCTTCGTCGGTTTTTAATGGGACTCTTTTTTGTTTGGTTTTTTTAATAAAACTTTTCCTTCAGTCAAAATGTGATTGGGAAAGTATTAGCAAAAGATAGCGGAATAATACTAATACAACAATCAACAGAATCAAATAGTTAACCGAAGAGAAAATAGAAGAGACAGAGAACACGCAGATTTAACGTGGTTCGGCAATATATCTACGTCCAAGGGGACGCGATCGAAAAACTTCTACTATATCAAAAGATGATTACAACTTTCTAGTTCTCAACCACAAGAGAAATCACAAAAAAATCACACAAGATTTTGAGATCAAATCCTAACCTTTTGTTGCAGTGATTTACTTTTTTACTTCGACCGCCGAAGAAAACCCCGAAAGAAGCTCCGCCTTCTTTTCTTTTCTTCTTTGCTTTCGGCTCTCTCCAAAACCCTAACACCACACCCCATATATATATTATATCATAACAGGTTTGGACTGGTTTTGGACCCGTTTCGGTAGACCGAAACTCGCTGCGGTAATAGGCTCCATTAGCAACAATCTCCTACTTGGAGACCAATTGCAAAAAATTGTAATCTCTATACATGATAATCCCAGTGTCCAAAGTTTTTACTTCGATCGTTTAAAGTCCCAATTTCAGTATGCAACACCAATACACCAAAGTTGAGCAATAGCTCAACTTTTTCCCATCAACTGGCTTTGTCAACACATCTGCAGGATTCTTTCTGTCCTCATCTTTTCTAACTTCAATTAGCCATCCTCCAACAAGGATCTACTGAAGTGATATCTTGAATGATATGCCGAGTTCTTAGCAAGATGAATTGCACTATGACTGTAACTGAATAACCTGCAATCCACTCCAGCAAAACCCAACTCACTCATCAATCGCTGCAACCAAATAAACTCCTTACTTGCTTCTGCAGCTGCAACATACTCAGCTTCTGTCGAAAATAAAGCAACAATTTATTGTAATCTTGAAACCCAGCTTACCGCTGTCCCTCCTACAGTAAAAACATAATCTGTGGTGCTTATGCCATTGTCTCTATCACCCGCATGGTCTGAATCCACAAAACCTTACACATTAATATTATCATCCCCAAAACACAAACAATACTTTGAAGTACCTTTCAAATAGCTGAAAATCCACTTCACCGCTTGCCAATGTTCTTTTCCGGGGTTCTTCATGAATCTACTCACTACTCCCACTGTATGTGCAATATCTGGTCTTATACTCACCATTGCATACATGAGACTCCTAACGGCCAATGAATAAGACACATTCTCCATGTGTCTCGTCTCCTCATCTGTCTTAGCATTTTACTCTTTTGACAATTTGAACTGACCACCAAGAGATGTAGTTACGATTTTGTATTATCAATGTTGAATCTCTCCAACGCCTTCTTGATGTACCCCTCCTGAGATAACCACAATTTCTTTTTTTTCTTATCTCATGTAATTTGCATTCCAAGAAGTTGTTTAGCCTCACCCATGTCCTTCATAGAGAATCTCCCTGCCAACTTTCTCTTCAAATAATTGATTTTCTTCATGCATGTACCTGCCACAAGCATATTATCTACATACAAAGTAAGTATAATAAAATTACCATCCTTAAAATTTTGTAGATATACACAATGATCTGAATTATATCTAGCAAAGCTCGAATCCAATATAAACTTGTCGAACTTCAAGTACCATTGCCTCGGTGCTTGTTTCAACTCATACAAGTTTCTTTTCAGTCGACATACCCAATTCTCTTTTCCTTTAACTTCATATCCCTCCGGCTGTTCCATGTATACTTCCTCCTCCAAATCACCATAAAGGAAAGTAGTTTTCACATCGAGTTGCTCTAAATACAATCCTTTCACAGCCACAATACTTAGTATTGCTCTGATAGAAATCATCTTGACAACATGTGCAAATATTTCATTGAAATCAATATATTTTCTCTGACCGTATTCCTTCACCACAAGTCTAACCTTGAACCTTTGTGTCCCTCCCGCCTCATGTTTTACCATGTATACCCACTTGTTATGCAATACTTTTATCTTTTTCGGTGGCTTCACCAATTCCCATGTGTGATTATCCTCCAAAGAAGACATCTCATCACACATGGCTTGCTTCCACTTAAGACGAAATTTATCCTGCATGGCCTCTTGGTAACTCTCTGGTTTACCTGTATCAGTATACAAAACATGATATAAAAGAAGACAAAGTTTTTGGGTTATCTTCCTTATCCTCGTGCTCCTCCTCAAAGTGGGAACACTCTCTGATAAACTACTGGAACCATCTACTTCAGTCAATAGGTCTCTTTCCTGTTCGGTCTCATCTGAAGTTTGTGTACTCTCGAGTGTAGCCATTTCTTCCCTTTCAGATGTATGTATTTCTTCATTTCTTTTATCCATATGATCAATCCCATCCTGTGGCTCATCCAGCTCCAAGTGCTCTTTCTCCACTGCTTTCTCACTCTTACTTTCCATTCGGTCTTTATACATACAGCCCTCATTAAATACTACATCTCTGCTAGGAATTACCTTGTTATGCTCATAATCCATAAGCGATAACCATATTAGTCGCCACCATATCTAATGAATGCACACTTCTGAGATTTATAATCAAGCTTCTTTCTCATCTCATAATCCACATGTACATATGCCATACAACCGAATACCTTTAAGAATAAATAATTCACAATCTTAGCAGACCACACCTCCTCTGAAATTCCTCCATCTAAAGCACTAGCTGGACTTCTGTTGATCAGATAGACTGTCGTATCTACAGCGGCTCTCCAAAGTTGCAAAGGCAAACCTGTATGTAGTCTCATACTCCGAGCTCACTCCAAAATGGTTCTATTCATCCTCTCAGCCACGCCATTTTGTTGTGGTGTTTTCGGTACAGTCTTTACTCTCCTGATCCCGTGGGTAGAGCAATAGTCATCGAACTCTTTATTGCAAAATTTCTCACCATTGTCTGACAATAGATATTTCACCTTCAAATCTGTTTCATTCTCAACAAGAGATTTTCACACCTTGAAGATCTTGAACACATCGGATTTCTGCTTAAGTGCAAACACCCATGTTTTCCTGCTTGCATCATCTATGAAAGTGACAAAATAAGAATTACCTCCAAGAGACTTCGCCGAAGAAGGCCTCCATACATCTATATATATCAACTCCAATCTCTCTGTTTTCTTCTCCTTACCATCCTTCATAAAACTAACTCTTTTATGCTTTCCAAACATACAGTTCTCACAGAAATCAAAATTAGCATCTTTTATATCTGTCAATATACCTCTGGATTGCAATACTCTCATGCCGCTCTTGCTTAAGTGACCGAGCCTCTAATGCCATAAGGTAGCCTTCTCATTCTTCACGGTGGTAAAAAAAACAACATGATCCACCGAGCTTGAGAGTAAATATAGAGTTTCCACTCTCTCACCCCTGATCACTACCATTGCTCATTTGCTAATCTTCCACTGTTTCCTCTCAAATGAGATTTGATAATTTTCGCCATCCAGCTTGCTAACAGATATCAAATTCTTCTTCAAATTTGGTATGTGCCTGACCTCTTATAAAAGTAACTTTTTACTATTGTGCAACTTCAACTGAATTGTCCATTTACCGATAATCTTGTATTCCTATCCATTACCAACAGTCACATGCCCAAAATCACCTTGGACATAATTCTGAAACCATTCTCTGCGAGCAGTGCAATGGAACGAAACTCCTGAATCCACAAACCACAGATCTGACATCGATTCTGTATGAGCAAACAAGCACAAGTCATCATACTCTTCACTTAGATTCACCACACTCGCTCCTTCTTTGTTTTTTTTTGGACAATCCTTCTTCATATGACCCTTTGTCTTACATTTCCAAAGCACTAACTTTTTCTTTAACTTCCCCTTAGATTTTGATCTCCCTCTTTACTTAGACTCTCTACTTAAACTTCTACCATTTTCTTTTCTTCTGTCATTATCAAACGACAGAGCAGTACTTATAGAAACTGTGCTCTCACCCATACTCCTTTTCATCAATTCATCATTCATGATTGTACTCACAACATCATCAAATTTAAGAGCAGTATTGAAAGTATTCCTATGGCCATAACAACATTACTCCAACTATCCGGTAACGAACACATAAACATCAAAGTTTTAATATCATCAGTAAAGACAAAATTTAAGGATTCAAGTTGTACCCATAATGTGTTAAATTCGTTCAAATGATTAACTGAACTATTAGAAGGCATTCTCAAATTGAACAACTTTTTCATTAGAAACAGTCTATTTGAAATAGACGGCTTCTCATAAAATTTAGCCAACGCTGACATCAAATCTGAAGTGGTCTTATCCTTGGAGATATTGAACATAATCTGTTTTGTCAGGTACAATCGAATCTGTGCCGAATCCCTCCTGTCCAACAATTCTCACTCCTCCTCTGTCATCTTTTCTGGCTTTTCTCCAAACAGTGGTTAATGTAAATTCTTTTGATATAAATAATTTTCCATCTGCAACTTCCACCATTGGAAATTTGTTCCATCAAAATTTTTAATCTTTCCCTTCATATCTTCCGTCATAACTCTCACTCAAAATCAACACCGATCTGAGTGAAATCTGACCCGAACCAGGGCTCTGATATCAATTGTTAGCAAAAAATAGCGGAATAATACTAATGCAACAGCCAGCGGAATCAAATAGTTAACCGAAGAGAAAATAGCAGAGACAGAGAACGTGCAGATTTAACGTGGTTCGGCAATATGCCTACGTCCACAGGGACACGATCGAAAAACTTTCACTATATCAAAAGATGATTACAACTTTCTAGTTCTCAACGACAAGAGAAAATCATATAAGATTTTGAGATCAAATCCTAATCTCTTATTGCAGTGATTTACTTCTTTGTTTTGACCACCAAAGAAAACTCCGAAAGAAGCTCCGCCGTCTTTTCTTCTTTGCTTTCGGCTCTCCCAAAACCCTAGCACCACACCATATATATATATTATATCATAACAGGTTTTGGCTGGTTTTAGACCCGTTTCGATAGACCGAAACCCGCTGCGGCAATGGGCTCCATTAGCAACAGAAAGTTCTTCTATTTATTAATTTAAGTAGTATCATGTTAAATAATTTTATTGGACCATCTAAACAGCAGTAAAGGAATTCTCTTCACTGTCAGTAAATTTCCCAGTAAATTTTCTGTTTAATATATATGTGTGTGTGTGTGATTATTATAAGTGACCACTAGCTAAGGAAAAGTTATGTAAGTTATCAGCAAAAATATAGTGATTTAATAATTTTTCTTCAATTTTTTTTAGAATTAGTATCTCTAAAGTCTTAACTTTTTTTAAAATCAAATTTCATAAATTTTGAAGTTTATTTACTCTTTAATCAAATATATACAAAGTGTTTTATTCATTAAAAACCGTTAATTTTTGGTAACTTGATGGTGGACTAAATCAAAACTAAAATCCAAGAAATTGGATATAAGTGAACCCTAGGATTCGAGTCATAATCAATAAGAAAGTTTCTAAAATAATTTATTGGACATAGTGGAAAAGAATTACAGTTCAGGTGACTTTCATGAGCTGCCATTCATTTTCATTACTCTCTCTCTATATATATGTGTGTGTGCGCGCGCACGCGCATGTACATATATATATATATATATATATATATATATATATATATATATATATATATATATATATATATATATATATATATATATATATATATATATATATAGAAAGAGAGAGAGAGTAAACTGGAAATTCACTGACGGTGAAGGAAGTTCTTTTACCGCTGCTTAGGTGGCCCAATAGAATTATTACACGTAGCGCCACTCAGAAGGTGGTTAAGAAAGTTTTTTATTTGCTATCTAAAGTGGTGCCACTTGTAATAATTACATTGGACCACCTAAACGGCAATAAAGGAACTCCTTTTACCGTCGATGAATTTTCCGTTTTCTCATATATATATATATATATATATATATATATATATATATATATATATATACCAAATCCTATCAATCGAATCACTTTTTCGAGAAAAACGATACATTTAAGTCGGGAAAAGGGAGAGAGCTCTGTGTTCCTGGTTCTCCTGATATATATATGTATATGTATATGTATATGTATATGTATATGTATATGTATATGTATATGTATATATATATATATATATATATATATATATATATATATATATATATATATATAACAGAATGATATATATAATTGAAAACCAGATTAGAATATTTTACTGTAAAGAGTTGATCAAGTTTAGCGTTGAATGCTATCTCCCTAAGACAAATTCGCTCTCCACTGATATGCTTCTGGATCTTAGTTGGTGTAAGTCTCTCACGATACAATGATCTTTTAGTGTATGAGTGAGAATGCAGACAGAACTTTTCAAGACATAACTTTTATCAGAAAACTAGAAGGGAAGGAAGTAGCAGTCCTATTTATAAACAGAGTTGTTTTGGTGTATGAGTTAGAATGTAGACAGAACTTTTCAAAAAGTAACTTTTATCAGAAAACTAGTGAATGTAATGAGGTTGGACATCCTATTTATAAATTTTCAGACCATTCAAACAGACATGACATTGACCGTTCAAACAGACTCATTCAAACAGACATGACCGTTTAACAAAATTGTTGGATCCTAATATTCGCCATAAAAATTGTAAATGACTCTTTATTGAAAGTTCTCAATAAAATATTACAATTTCAAACGGTTTTCCGTTTACAGAAAATAAGAAAAATTGAATTATGTCTTTGTTTAAAGCTGGGTTCTGTAGTAGCTGTGGAGGACAATCCTGCTCTCCGTTGACACTCCGTACGAAATTTTTTAGTTGGCAAGAGTTTGAACTCTTGACAGCAACAACACTCGGGTGAAAAAGGACTTTTTATATCGTCTTGATCTCTTGATCTCCGGTTGCTTTTTCTGCCTTGGTTCGAGTTTTTTTATAGAGATTTGGAGACTTTTGAGCTAATGTAACCGTCCAACTGTCGGTTTTCATGATCTGAATATTAATTTTCTGCTTTTTTGATCTGGTGAATTTGAATTAAATCTCCAGAATTTATAACCGGCATTTTTAATTCTCTAGATCGTAACTGAAATGCAGAACGCGAATCTCAAACTTTAGATTCGTGGTTCCTTAGATTATGACCGGGTCGCGGATCTCGAATGTTAGATTCATGGCTCCTTTGATTGTAGCTGGAATGCGAATCTCAAACTTTAGATTCGCGGATCTGTTTGATTGCAGCTTCGTCAGATTCGCGGATCTGTTTGATTATAGCTGGAACATGAATCTCAAAATTTAGATTCACGGATCAACTGGATTGTAATGACTTTGTTTGCTACTCTTGGACAAGATAACGAGGCTTTATGGGGTCAATCCCTGTTATTAGGTTTGTGAACCTGGGAAAAGTGATTAGCGCTTCAGTTTCTATAGAAAATAGAGTATGACTCGCGAAAGTAATCTTTCTTTCATTTATAAATCTCTCTCTTTATGACAAATGATCTTATTAGCAGGAAATTTCGCCAACAAAATCCCCTCCAAAGTTTTCAAAACTCTATGATTTTGGAGGTATTTTGGAATACTTTGGATAATTTGAAAGGAACATCATTTTCGTGGATTTCATATTTTGAGAAGAAGTAGGACTCTGTGTTAGAATCTCAAATTTTTATGCCTTTGAAAAGGATAAGACTCTTATTAAAGCTGTGAATTTCGCGCTTTTGAGGAGAGTACGACTCTTTGTATTAGAATCGCGAATCTCACTCTTTTGAAAAGAGCACGACTCTGTATTAGAATCGTGAGTTTTACTTTTTGAAGAAAGCACGACTCTGTATTAGAATCGCGAATCTCACTCTTTTGAAAAGAGCACAACTCTGTATTAGAATCGCAGGTTTCCCCTTTTAAAGAGAGTACGACTCTGTATTAGAATCGTTGGTTTCGCTCTTCATACGGAAAATCCGGAAAGTTATCACTTTTTTAGGCATAAAGATTGAGACGCTCTCTGAGTCTCATTAAATGAGACGATACTCACGAGATTTGGGCCAAATATCATGTCTATTCGGAAATCTCGTCCGTCAAATCATCTGTTATAAAATTTCGGCCTCATCAGGTAAAGTATTTTTTAACGTTTTCTGAGATATTTGAACTTCAAGCTTCTCTCCGAGATTTTCAAGACTCTTCATCTTCAAGCTCTTTTGGTCTTCAATTTTCTTCAAATCAAAATTTCCTGAAATTAATCTGAAGAAAATGACGAGAAAAGCTTCGTCTTCTGGTGCTTCTGCGAGCGGTTCTCAAAACCCTCAAGCTACTTCCAAATTGTGGTTCGGTAAGAGCCCTTGATTGGAAGTAATTTTCTCGCCTCATATTAGAAAGCATCTTTTTTCTTCATAACTTTCGTTTTGATTAATTCTTCTTTTCATGCAGTTGATTACGCCTTAAACTCTTGACCGGAAGACCACTATTTTGGCTATTCAGGTGGGTATGACGGGAAAGAAAGAGTTCAGGCTCGATCAAGGTTTGTGCAGCATCTTATGGTCGAGAGAGGAAAAGTAGAATTTTAAACTCTACTCACCTTACATTATGAGAACTATGACTACTGCTCCTTTTGAAGGAAAAAATAGGACCTTGTTAAGCAAGTTTGCTTTCCTGTTTGGCAATCATATCTCAATCCCTGATAATTGCCTAGATGATAGAGTTTATAAATGGCTCCGTCAAGTTAACGGTCGCAATTTATTTTTGTATAATATGGAAAGATCTTATCTGTTTTTGTATTTCCAATCCCTTTCTATTCCTAGAAGAATGGATTGGCATCCAAACAAGCCACAAGATGGCGTTTTGCTGAGCGGATTCAATGCATAAGGTGTTTTTCCTCGTTCTACTGGAAAACGTTTTTGTGGATTGTTCCCAGGATTATTTAAACAAGACATCCTCTTGTGTGAAACACCTGTAGTTGCCCAGTGTACGCCCGAAAATTGCATCTTTGATTCCATTGCAAAAATTATTTGATTACAACGAAGATTTGATATTACAAAAATTCCGAAGAATTACAAGAACGGGAATATTAGTTTATTCCTTTTTTTATGTGGGTTCGGGTGGCGGTGGAGTCTCGTTGCTGCCTCCGTTGACCGTCCGACCAGGAGAAGATGGCTCTGCTCTTTTCTTTGATCTCACGAGCTCGCTCGAAATCTTCCCAAAGTCCAAGAATCCAAAAATCAAAAGTCCTCTCTCTCGTTAAATTCCTGTATTTTATAAACCGAAGAAGCTCGAAATCCGGCTCAATTCTCTCCTGAAAAAGCGGATCACGGATTATCAGGAAAATAAAATAGGAAATAAAACAACGAGAAAACAACGAAAAACAACCCGCGGGTGGCAACCCGCGGGATCGCCCCCGCGGGTTGCAACCCGCGGGAGAACTCCCGCGGGTTGCTTCCCGCGGGTGGCAACCCGCGGGGGCTCCCGCGGGTTGCATCCCGCGGGTGCCCCCGCGGGATGCTTCCCGCGGGTGTGCCCACTTAGCAAAATTAGGTTTTTTTTTTATTTATTTATTTAATTATTTTTAGTGTCTAAATAACCCCCTCCAAAGTTTTTGAAGTTCTGTATTGAACCGTACTGAATTTCGAAATACTTTGGATTTTTTAATTTTGGTTATAGACTTTTTAAAAGATTTGGTCGATAGGGATAACTGTTAATATATTTATTTATTCCATAACAAGCAGATGTATGATTTTAACGTACTCATTAGAGGACAAGCAGAGGTATAATGTTAACGTGCTTATTTTAGGTCAAGCAGAGGTATAATATTAACTTGTTTATTTTAATCCTAATCGTTCAGTGACATCTAGTATGACGAATCAGGAAAAGACAGAGCTGACATTAAACGTGTCTTGGAGCTTAACCTATTCAGAGGATCTGGTCGTGATAGGGTCAAGCTGACTAAACAGAGGTGACGGTTAACGTATTTAGTTTTGGAATCGGACTATCAGAGGTAACTGTTAACTTGATAGGGAGATGATTTTCGTCAGAGGTAATTTTCAACTTAACGATATCAAAAGCACGTTCATCAGAGGTTGTAATGTTGGACTTGATGAAGTGTGAATTTTCTTTTCTGTCAGAGGTGAAATCTTAACGTGACAGGGGATTTAATCGGATCTTATCTCATTTGATTTTGAATTATGATGTCAGAGGTATGATTTTAACTTGACTAATATTTTGGAGTGTCGCTTGCTCTGTTGGAGCAAAATGACATGAAAAGTTTTGCTGTCAGAGATGAAATCTTAACGTGACAGGGGATTTAATCGGATCTTATCTCATTTGATTTCGAATTATGATGTCAGAGGTATGATTTTAACTTGACTAATATTTTGGAGTGTCGCTTGCTCTGTTGGAGCAAAATGACATGAAAAGTTTTGCTGTCAGAGGTGAAATCTTAACGTGACAGGAGATTTATCTGATTAGGATTTTTAGCAAACCCCCAGCTATCAACGGGTTTGATTTGCCTTTACCAACTACCGTTTGAGTTGGGCTAGCCATGCTATTCCCCTCAGCATGGTGAGTTGTCAAGAATTTCGTTTGGGCTTAAATGCCAAACTTTTCCTCTTCCCTTTGCCTTAGCAGCTTAGGGCAGTGATGCATTCTTATATTCGGATAAGAATACTGTTGTGACAGATTTGTCGTGGGATTTTCAGCAAACCCCCAGCTATCAACGGGTTTGATTTTGCCTTTACCAACTACCGTTTGAGTTGGGCTAGCTATGCTATTATCCTCAGCACAGTGAGTTGTCGAGGGTTTCGTTTGGGTTTAAATACCAAACTTTTCCTCTTCCCTTTGCCTTAGCGGCGTTGGGTGATTCATGCTTTTTACCCCCAGCATAGTGGGGTTGGCGAGAAATTTATTCTCTTCACGTAGCCTAGTCGGCGTTGGGCGGTTCATACTTATTACCCCCAGTATGATGGGGTTGGCGAGAAATTTATTCTCTTCCCGTAGCCTTAGCGGCGTTGGGCGATTCATGCTTTTTACCCCCAGCATGGTGGGGTTGGCGAGAAATTTATTCTCTCCCCGTAGCCTTGTCGGCGTTGGGTGATTCTTTTTTTTTTTTTTTTTTTTTTTTAATTGGGGGTTTAAATTAACCGCCCTGAGCCCATTTTTTGGGAATTGTTGTGAGCCCAAGTGGTACCTTTAGACCTCACGCATTAAATGTGTCGGAGTTAGCTCTAACTCCTTTTTTGTTCAGCTTTGAGCTGAACTGCTCCAGCGTCAATCAACGCTTGAATTTTATCTTTTAAGATAAAACAATTTTTTGTGGGGTGACCTACAATCCGATGGTACAGGCAGTAGTTCGGATCGTTAGTTTTCCCTACTTCTTCAGGTCTCTTGCTCTCCGGCAATTTAAGCATCTTGCGTTTGGTGAGCAGATTGAACATAGTAGCAGTATGTTCATCCTTGAACGAATACTGCTTTTGAAGTCTGGGCGACTTTGCTGTGTTGCTTGTAGTTGGCCATGGTTTCTGCTTCAGTGTACTTTCTACCGCCATTGCCGTTATGTCTTTCCCTTTTGAACGGGAAAAATGGAATGGAGATTCGTTTGCACCGTCTCTGGTTGCAGACTGTTGCATTTCGAGACGTCGAAGTATTTCTTCGGCCTGTTCGCCCTGCTTAAGCAGATCCTTCCATGACTTGGATTCGACCGAACCCATCTTGTCTAAAATATCGGTCAACAAGTTATGTCTGCAGATTTCCACAAGCGTATCCTGCGTCATGCCATGTGGGCATCGAACGGAAAGTTCTCGGAACCGCTCGATATAAGTTTTGACCGTTTCGCCTTCTTCTTGCTTCGCTGCTAGCAAAGATAATATGGAGACTTCTGTATCATCTTCAAAGAATCGGGCTAGGAACTCACGTTCTACATCAGCCCAAGATTTAATTGTTCCCTGGGGAAGTTGCATAAACCAGGTAAATGCGGGCCCCCGTAAAGTGCTCACAAATATCCTAGTCATAGTTGGATCATTCCCCATGAGATGTCCTGTCTGTGAGAGGAAATAGAAGATGTGTTGCTGCGGCGAACTTTTACCGTCGAATGATTGAAGATTCAACGGTTTATATTTTGCAGGATAGGGTACGGTCTCCCATTCTACGGGATATGGACGGACTACCCCCACCTCTTGTAGCTTTTTGCGATGAAGAAGAGCTTGTAATTGGTTCTCCATCTTCTCTATTTTCTCTGCGTGAGGATTGAGGATAACTTTCACTTCCTCTTCCTCTCTTGAATGAGGAGGCACTTCTTCATCTTCGTCTTCACTGTCTTCATTTATTTGGACAGGCCGTTTTCCTTTCTGCTGACTAGAAATGGACGGCGATGATTGGTTCTTTCTAGTTTGAGCCAGCAACTCAATTAAAAGTTGTTTCATTTCTTCTATGGTCTCCTCGTGCTGTTCGAGACGTTTTTCTTGTCTCTCAAGCCTTTCAGAAACTTCTTCTAGAAGCGCGCCCTCTGGTTCGATAGAAACTTCTTTTGACCCTGGAGTAATTTCCTTATCCGAAAGGTTGTTTCCGACCACTTTTTTGCCTTTATTAACCATATTTGATGAGGCAGCAGGTAGATCGGTCCCAGAGTATGCCTTTTTCACCGTCCGTATTCTTTTAGGTTCGGTGATCCGCTCAAAAACGGATTGTCTCGGATGGCACTCGCAGTTTGATAGAACAGCTGAGATTAACTGTTCGCATTGGCATTGAGGAGTATTTTGTGCAGAGTTCTTCTTCCAATTGAGGTATTCTCTCAAGTCTTGAGATATCTTCTCCTCTCTATTTGCATCTTGACGTATTTTGCTTCTCAAATTTGGTTCATAATACTGGAGAGTTTGTAATATTTCAGGGCTGAGCTCTTTTCCAGTATTAGATTGTTCTCCAACCCTTCTGCGGATTCTTCTGGAGTGTGTGCTGGCCTGCGCAGTTGTGCGGGCCTCGCACGCATCTGACTTGTTCTTCGGGATCTGGAGGATTCTATCATGAATATGTTCATCCGAAGAGAAATTTGAAGATCTATCCTCAGGTGAGTTCATGAGCACATCCTTATATTTATTTGTAGAGGAACGGGATGGTACATCTGAGAGAGTAACCAAAAAGTTAGATGTGCGCTGTGTGCTCACTGCGCGTGTGCCCGAATAGACACCAGAACCAACCCTTGATTTTTCCTGCGGAGTGCAACCCACGGGTTGCAACTTGCGGTGTGCAACCCGCGGTTGGAACCGCAGGTTTGCACCCGCGGTTGCAACCGCGGGGTTGCACCCGCGGGGTGCAACCCGCGGTTGGAACCGCGGGTTTCCACCCGCGGTTGGAACCGCGGGTTTCCACCCGCGGTTGCAACCTCGGGGTTGCCCTCGTGCGGTGCAACCCGCACTTCTGCCTGCGGATTTTTATTTTTGGAATTTTTATTTTTGGAATTTTTTCTTTCCGATGTTTCCTGATCTGGATTTTCTGAGCGCAATTTTCGAGAGGCACTGTTGAGGCGGGCCTGCTGTGCCTTACGCCTCAGGTTTCTCTTCTGAGAGCGGGTCAGGGACTGGTTTGACTTTTGGCTTGACTTTGGAACGGGCGATAACGCCTCGTAAATTTCAACGGGCGATGACGCCTCGTAAATTCTCATAGGCGATGACGCCTTTTGATTTCCAGTGGGCGATGACGCCTCACATTTTTTCATCGTCACCCGGCGATGACGCCTAGGCTCCGAATCAGAGGAGGAAAGAAATTCCTCATATTTTTGCTGGTCAACTTCTATGACCAGCATCTCAACCATTGAGCCAATCGGCACCCGGTCGGACTGCGCCACCAAATTCTCTGTGGTAAACAGAGGAGCTCCCACTGTGGTCGCCAGTTCTTGTACGTCCGAAAATTGCATCTTTGATTCCATTGCAAAAATTATTTGATTACAACGAAGATTTGAGATTACAAAAATTCCGAAGAATTACAAGAACGAGAATATTAGTTTATTCCCTTTTTTATGTGGGTTCGGGTGGCGGTGGAGTCTCGTTGCTGCCTCCGTTGACCGTCCGACCAGGAGAAGATGGCTCTGCTCTTTTCTTTGATCTCACGAGCTCGCTCGAAATCTTCCCAAAGTCCAAGAATCCAAAAATCAAAAGTCCTCTCTCTCGTTAAATTCCTGTATTTTATAAACCGAAGAAGCTCGAAATCCGGCTCAATTCTCTCCTGAAAAAGCGGATCACGGATTATCAGGAAAATAAAATAGGAAATAAAACAACGGGAAAACAACGAAAAACAACCCGCGGGTGGCAACCCGCGGGATCGCCCCCGCGGGTTGCAACCCGCGGGAGAACTCCTGCGGGTTGCTTCCCGCGGGTGGCAACCCGCGGGGGCTCCCGCGGGTTGCAACCCGCGGGAGAACTCCCGCGGGTGCAACCCGCGGGTGTGCCCACTTAGCAAAATTAGGTTTTTTTATTTATTTATTTATTTATTTATTTATAATTATTTTTAGTGTCTACACCCAGAGTTTCTTGCACCGATTTGTTGACGTGCAAGGAGAATTTCCAGTATAAGATTTTCGTTCTGCTGGATGGATTAACTGTTCTTTCAAAGGAGAATGAGCAATTTTAACCGGTTTCTTCTTGACAACCTTCAGGGATCAATTACAGCACGCGAATCTCTATCGTGCTATTAGGACAGTTCAGTATGGTATTCCTCCTAGCCGATTCCACTTGTTTTCTCTATTAGAACCGTACAATCCTGATACTTGTACAGTTTTTACTCTCCATGGTGAGCTGGAATTTGCTCTTCATGAGATGCATGAGATCTCAAGATTGACTATAGGGACATTCCTCATGAAGAGTACGTCCCCACAAGAGAATAACTTCGTTTATTCAAGAGAATAACTTCGTTTATTAAATACTCAGCATCCTATGATAAATGATACTTATTAGAAGTTGCTTTGCCACTATTACATCTGCACTCATGTGTCCGGCGCCCGCAATATGAAGCAAAAGAAGTGATTGCAGTATCTCATTCCTAAATTCTCGAAGAACAGTTTTGACTTTTCCCGTCTTCCTCCAGTTTCTGAACAGGAGGTCGAAAAAAGAATTATTAATTTCAGGACAAATGCGTATGTCGCCGAATCTACGAGATAAAGTATTTTGTAAAACGGGGGGAAAACCATTCCTAGGTTTCCATAATCATAGAAATACTAGTAAATAACTAAAAGTCAAAATATGGAAACAAATGTTAAGAAATCAAACTCATCCCTTAGTCAAAGTTTAGATAAAGCTTGAGTTGCTCAGTTCAATTATTACTAAATCAAATGTCTCCGAAATTTTCACTAGCTCAGCACAGGAACATTAAGCATATCAACCAAAAGCCAACGAAGTAAAATGGCCTTCTATCTATTAATAGGACAAGCAGCTAACAGCATAACATGCACATTGGGATGTAGTATGAGCAGGAGAGGACATGAGAATGAAGTGAGAGGGGGAAATGAGATATTTCATAATCACCTACACGCAACCACAAGACTGAAGCCATAGCAGTGTGCTCTTAACTCCTTTTGAACAGCCAGATTGTACACAAGAGGTAAGCCTCAGTAGATGCTCTAACTCCTTTGGAACAAGCAAATTCTGTGGAAACATTACATTTATATACTCTGAATATCTATAAGTGTGCATAGGAATTTGAAAAAATTAGATCAGTAGAAAGAGGCAGGTGACATCTCCAACTTCTGTGCCTCTTCTCTTTGACTAAAAGAATTATCAGTCAAGAAGCAAAGACTGATAATTCTTTTAGTCAAAGAGAAGAGTCACAGGAGTAATATGGCCTACTTGAATCTCAATATAATATAAACCATTTTCTTTAATAAATAGAAAAAATATCATTGTAACATCAAAATAAATTATGTACTTTTCTTAGCTTTAGTTTACAAGCGTACAGAACATGCATATACAATAAAGTGAAATTAGTCCTTTGAATATTGGAGAATGTACAAGGCTGCCCACAATTTTTATATATAAGAAAATTCATGCTACTTGGAATAATCCCAATTAGGTAAAAGGCCAGCAAAACTCATAGGCAATGCTTAGTGTTGCTTACCCATTAAAATTCAAGTCGTACATGGACCTTAGCCATGTTGGAGATTCATGGACCCGAGCCATGTCAGAGAAAAACTCATACCCAGTACAATTTAGATTTTGGCAGGCATAAGGGCATTTTTTAAGCTCATATAATTTCAGGATGGTATTAAACCTTTCCTCTCTGGTGTTAATGAGAATAGTTGAAATTTCCAAAAATGTGGACTTTAGAAAAGAAATTTTCTTAATTGGAAATTGCCGTAAAGCTAACTACATAACTAGGTATCATGCCCAAACGGGGTTTAGCAACAAAATTATAGAATGATGTGAATGTCATGCTTGCTTAGACTTAAAAAAGATTATCCAAAATTATACTTTGTGATTTTCGCATAAACTATCCAGGAAATCGAAATATATAAAGTGAAAAAAGGACCACATCTGAATACCAATATTTCTTGAAATCTCTGAAAACTAATCTGGTAATATACATCTGAATCTCTCTGCAGATACATCAGTAAGTCCCCCAGGGATGAAAATGGAAAAATGTTAAATATATATAGTGGCAACTGCAAATAAGATTAGAATCTGAGGGGTGAAGAGAAGAATAGACCCGAAAACAACACAAAGTACAACTCAGCTTTTTACCTTTTCGATTTTTGAATGTGTCAATCGTGCATGTACAAATGGTGCTAGCATGTCATGGTTGAAGTTGCTTTAGCCGTTGAACAACTTGCTTCATTGTCGGTCTGATAGATAATGAATCAACAGTGCACATCACAGCTAAGTGTAAGGTCTCCACCAAATCATCATGGGGTGCCACATCCCATAAGCCATCAGTGAAGAAATCACGCGCCTTGCCCTGGCGGAGAAGCATGCATGCCCAAGCTACAATGTTGAAACCATTGCCATAGGGGGAGAATGATGGATCCAGGGCTTTCTTGTCTGAAATTAATTCTAAAAGCACTACGCCATAGCTGTACACATCAGCTTTATCAGAGACACGACATGTCATGGCATACTCTGGAGCGACATACCCAAATGTCCCAGCAACACCGGTAGTTGCATGGGTCTCAGAATTCCCTAGAAGCCTCGCCAATCCAAAGTCTGAGAGATATGCAGTGAAATCTTTGTCCAACAAAATATTGCTTGGTTTGACATCTCGATGAAGAATCCGAGGCACACAATGGTCATGTAAGTAAGCAAGCGCATGGGCGACATCTAAAGCAATCTTGTGAAGCATCCTCCAATCCACAGCTCTCTTAGATCTTTCTTGTATAAACCTCTCCAAATTACCACCTGGCAAATAATTATATATGAGAAACATCTCTGTCTCGCTTACATGGTATCCTATAAGAGTCACAAGATTCGGGTGGCGCCATCTCCCAAGGGTCTTAATCTCTGCATGAAACTGCTGAACACCTTGGAACCTGCCTACTGAGAGTCTCTTTATAGCTACAAGAACTCCTGGAGATATTTCAGCCTTGTAAGTGGCCCCAAAGCCTCCACTTCCAATGCAGTTGCTTGCATTAAAACTGCCTGTTGCTTGCACAACACTCTCATAAGTAATCGGGACACCGATGTCTGTGAAAACTGTTACTTCCTTCCTTCCAGAGGATCGAACCGACGACCTTGGCGCACGTTTCCTTGTGTATATATAGAGGACAATCAATGCTAATAGGACTGAAACTATGGCTGATGCTGAAGCAATTGATGCAATCTCAATAGAACTGAACCCACCGCTGCTAGCTGTGCTCTCAGGTGGTGCATTGGCAAAGGCTTGTGAATTTCCACCGTACCCTTGCGGATCTGATGGCGGAATTGATAGAGAATATACATGACAGGATTGAAGAAGAGGGTTCCCAATAACACTGTCACATCTCATTGTACTGGCATTCAAAGGCAATGGACCAGACAAATTATTGAATGACACATTGAACATAGATAAAGATGCCACCTTAGCAAAGCCAGAAGGAATCTTTCCAGAGAGGTTGTTGTTGTCGAGAAAAAGAGCTGTGAGATGCTTAAGGTTCACAAGGCCTCGGGGGATCTCACCTGAAAGAGAATTTGAAGAAAGATCCAGCCTTTGAAGAGAATATAACTGCTCTAAAGCTGCAGGAATATGGCCGCTGAGGTTGTTGCTGGCTAGTGAGAGATAATTCAAACCCTTCAAATTTGAAAAGCTCAAGGGAATCTCACCTTGAAGTCGGTTCCTGCTCAAATCAAGCCCAAAAAGACTTCCCAAAGCTCCAAAGCTTTGAGGAACCACTCCAGTTATTCTGTTAACAGCAGAATCAAAAGCCAACAGAGATGTGCATTTGTCACCAATTGCTGCTGGAATCACACCAGCAATCAAATTGTTGCTAAAGTTAGCAATCAACCCTCTTAAATACTTGCATTTTTCAAACAGGACATCTGATAATGGTCCTGCAAGTTGATTTCCATCTGCAAGAAATGCATATACAGTCTCCTTGCCTGAAGTTTCTGTTGAAATCGGTAACGACAGCACATTACCAGTGAAATTATTCCCACCAAAATTATGATAAACCAGCATATCGCTACCGGATTCAAAATAAGGCAAGGAGATCCCAGAGAGAGTACTATATCTGAAAAACGAGTAGTAGTCAAAAGGCAGGTCTTCTGCTGAGAACTGTGCTGCATGGCATGATTCATGTGTAAACTTCGGAATAACCCCAGATAGCTGATTGACACTAACATCAAAAACACCCATACAAGGCACAAGAAGCTCCTTGCTGATCCAACCTGTCAAGTTGTTCGAGCTCAAGTTAAGAAACTTCAGATTACCGCATTGTTCAAACACTGTTGGAATCCCACCAGTGAAAAGATTTCCACCCAAATTAACCATCTCCAAGCTCTCACAGCTCCCCCAATTGCCCGGAATTTCCCCTTCCAATGTCGCTCTCGGGGCCCATAAAACCCAAAGTTTCGGCAAGCTGGTGATGTTTTCAGGAATCCCACCTTGAAAATAATTGCAATCATCAATACCATTATAGTCCGAATCATTCAAAGGGGGCATGGGATTGTAAGGATTAGAAAGCACAAGAACAGACAGCTCCTGGCAATTCCCAAGCTCCGGGGGCACAATCCCACTCAAACTGTTCCTTGAAACATCCAAAACACGAAGCTTTTCAAGCCTTCCAAGCTCGGCCGGGATCACATCATCCAACAAATTGGAAAACAGCAGCAAAGTTTGAATCTTGCTGCAGTTCCCCAAGTTCCGAGGGATGCCGCCAAGCAGAAAATTCATAGAGAGGTCAAGATGCACCAAGCTCCCACACCCAACACCTCCAATCTCGCGAGGAATCGAGCCAGTAAACTGATTGCAACAGAGATCTAGGGCTTCTAATTTAGGCAAGCTACCCAAAAACCCAGGAATCGACCCATTGAACTTGTTATTGGAAAGGTTCAAACTTTCCAAATTTAGACTAGTAGAAAGAGAGTGAGGGATTTCACCTGAGAACCGATTGGACGCCAAATTCAGAACCCTCAACCTCGGTCCAAACCTCGCCGGAAGCTGACCGGAGAATGAATTCCCTTCGAGATTGAAGATTTCAACCTTCTCCAGCCTCCATATCTCGGCGGGGATCTCCCCGGCGAGCGATTGGAACGGAATCGACAGAACTCTGAGCTCGGTCAGGTTACCGATCCCGGCGGTGATCTCACCGCCGAGCCTGAGCTGCCCCCCGCCAGCGGTGACGTTGACGGCGACGACCCTGGAACGGGAGCCGCACGTGATCCCGGCCCAGGAGCACGCGCTGCTGCCGGTCCACGTGGAGAGCAGGCCCCCGGGATCCGACACCGAGTTCTTGAGCTCCAAAAGGGCGGATCTCTCGGCGGCGCTAGGGTTTTGGTAGGCGGCGGCGGAGAGGATCGAGAGGAGGAGGAATGCTAGGGTTTCGGCGGCGAGAAGAACCCTCGCCGATCGGCAGAGCATCGGGCCCACCCTAGAGCTGACAATTTTCGAAATTTCGAGGTGGCTTTATGAGAACAGTCGCCGCCTGCTGCTTTTGCTGCTCCCCCTCCTTCTTCGTCTACTTCTTCACGCTGCTGCTGCCGCCTTTTTCCCCTCTAGCGCTCGAATGCACCCATTATTCCACCAGCGTCACTCGTGGGGCCCACGATAGCGCGGGGGTGTCCTTGTGGGTGTGCGTCCGCCTTCTGTCATTTTTTCTCAGGTCATTTATTAATTGCCGCACTCTTTTTTGTTTGGTTTGTGACAGGAACCGGAGAGAGCGGGGGATAAGTTCTTCCTCTTTTTTTTTTTTTTTTTTTTTTTAATAAAAAATTTTGGCATCCGCATGGGGGTTTGTATGCGGTAGGACACGTGGATGAGAAGTCCTCTGAGCACTAACAAGGAAGTGGTGGGGAGAGTCGTCGGTGGACCGTCCTGGAGTGGGCCCCGGTGGTTGCTTCGGCGGACCGCCAGTTTGACCAGAAAACACATGGGTCGACCCAAAAAAAAACATTACCGGACCGAGTCATTTGAGAGGTGAACAAAATTTTGAAATTATAATACTAATATAAACTTTATAACACGGTATATAACTCCCCCGTGCAAATTTAATATATAATTATTTCATATGGCTGTAGACACTAAAAATAATTAAATTAAAAAAAAAAAAAAAAAATTTATAAGTGGGCACACCCGCGGGTGCACCCGCGGGATGCAACCCGCGGGAACACCCGCGGGTTGCAACCCGCGGGGGCACCCGCGGGAAGCATCCCGCGGGAGCACCCGCGGGATGCAACCCGCGGGAGTTCTCCCGCGGGTGGCAACCCGCGGGAGCCCCCGCGGGTTGCCACCCGCGGGGGCGATCCCGCGGGTTGCCACCCGCGGGTTGTTTTTCGTTGTTTTCCCGTTGTTTTATTTCCTATTTTATTTTCCTGATAATCCGTGATCCGCTTTTTCAGGAGAGAATTGAGCCGGATTTCGAGCTTCTTCGGTTTATAAAATACAGGAATTTAACGAGAGAGGGGACTTTTGATTTTTGGATTCTTGGACTTTGGGAAGATTTCGGGCGAGCTCGTGAGATCAAAGAAAAGAGCAGAGCCATCTTCTCCTGGTCGGACGGTCAACGGAGGCAGCAACGAGACTCCACCGCCACCCGAACCCACATAAAAAAAGGGAATAAACTAATATTCCCGTTCTTGTAATTCTTCGGAATTTTTGTAATCTAAATTCCTATTGTAATTCATCAATTTTGCAATGGAATCAAATGTTCAATTTTCGGGCATACAAGAACTGGCGACCACAGTGGGAGCTCCTCTGTTTACCACAGAGAATTTGGTGGCGCAGTCCGACCGGGTGCCAATTGGCTCAATGGTTGAGATGCTGGTCATAGAAGTTGACCAGCAAAAATATGAGGAATTTCTTTCCTCCTCTGATTCGGAGCCTAGGCGTCATCGCCGGGTGACGATGAAAAAAGGTGAGGCGTCATCGCCCACTGGAAATCAAAAGGCGTCATCGCTTATGAAAATTTACGAGGCGTCATCGCCCGTTGAAATTTACGAGGCGTTATCGCCCGTTCCAAAGTCAAGCCAAAAGTCAAACCAGTCCCTGACCCGCTCTCAGAAGAGAAACCTGAGGCGTAAGGCACAGCGGGCCCGCCTCAACAGTGCCTCTGGAAAATTGCGCTCAGAAAATCCAGATCAGGAAACATCGGAAAGAAAAAATTCCAAAAATAAAAATTCCAAAAATAAAAATCCGCAGGCAGAAGTGCGGGTTGCACCGCACGGGGGCAACCCCGAGGTTGCAACCGCGGGTGGAAACCCGCGGTTCCAACCGCGGGTTGCACCCCGCGGGGACAACCCCGCGGTTGCAACCGCGGGTGGAAACCCGCGGTTCCAACCGCGGGTTGCACCCCGCGGGTGCAACCCCGCGGTTGCAACCGCGGGTGGAAACCCGCGGTTCCAACCGCGGGTTGCACCCCGCGGGTGCAACCCCGCGGTTGCAACCGCGGGTGCAAACCCGCGGTTCCAACCGCGGGTTGCACACCGCAAGTTGCAACCCGTGGGTTGCACTCCGCAGGAAAAATCAAGGGTCGGTTCTGGTGTCTATTCGGGCACACGCGCAGTGAGCACACATCGCACATCTAACTTTTTGGTTACTCTCTCAGATATACCATCCCGTTCCTCTACAAATAAATATAAGGATGTGCTCATGAACTCACCTGAGGATAGATCTTCAAATTTCTCTTCGGATGAACATATTCATGATAGAATCCTCCAGATCCCGAAGAACAAGTCAGATGCGTGCGAGGCCCGCACAACTGCGCAGGCCAGCACACACTCCAGAAGAATCCGCAGAAGGGTTGGAGAACAATCTAATGCTGGAAAAGAGCTCAGCCCTGAAATATTACAAACTCTCCAGTATTATGAACCAAATTTGAGACGCAAAATACGTCAAGATGCAAATAGAGAGGAGAAGATATCTCAAGACTTGAGAGAATACCTCAATTGGAAGAAGAACTCTGCACAGAATACTCCTCAATGCCAATGCGAACAGTTAATCTCAACTGTTCTATCAAACTGCGAGTGCCATCCGAGACGGTCCGTTTTTGAGCGGATCACCGAATCCAAAGGAATACGGACAATAAAGAGGGTGTGCTCTGGAACCGATCTACCTGCCACCTCATCAAATATGGTTAATAAAGGCAAAAAGGTGGTCGGAAATAACCTTTCGGATAAGGAAATTACTCCAGGATCAAAAGGAGTTTCTATCGAACCAGAGGGCGCGCTTCTAGAAGAAGTCTCTGAAAGGCTTGAGAGACAAGAAAAACGTCTCGAACAGCACGAGGAGACCATAGAAGAAATGAAACAACTTTTGATTGAGTTGCTGGCTCAAACTAGAAAGGACCAATCATCGCCGTCCATTTCTAGTCGGCAGAAAGGAAAACGGCCTGTCCAAATAAATGAAGACAGCGAAGACGAAGATGAAGAAGTGCCTCCTCATTCAAGAGAGGAAGAGGAAGTGAAAGTTATCCTCAATCCTCACGCAGAGAAAATAGAGAAGATGGAGAACCAATTACAAGCTCTTCTTCATCGCAAAAAGCTACAAGAGGTGGGGGTAGTCCGTCCATATCCCATAGAATGGGAGACCGTACCCTATCCTGCAAAATATAAACCGTTGAATCTTCAATCATTCGACGGTAAAAGTTCGCCGCAGCAACACATCTTCTATTTCCTCTCACAGACAGGACATCTCATGGGGAATGATCCAACTATGACTAGGATATTTGCGAGCACTTTACGGGGGCCCGCATTTACCTGGTTCATGCAGCTACCCCAGGGATCAATTAAATCTTGGGCTGATGTAGAACGTGAGTTCCTAGCCCGATTCTTTGAAGATGATACAGAAGTCTCCATATTATCTTTGCTAGCAGCGAAGCAAGAAGAAGGCGAAACGGTCAAAACTTATGTCGAGCGGTTCCGAGAACTTTCCGTTCGATGCCCACATGGCATGACGCAGGATACGCTTGTGGAAACCTGCAGACATAACTTGTTGACCGATATTTTAGACAAGATGGGTTCGGTCGAATCCAAGTCATGGAAGGATCTGCTTAAGCAGGGCGAACATGCCGAAGAAATACTTCGACGTCTCGAAATGCAACAGTCTGCAACCGGAGACGGTGCAAACGAATCTCCATTCCATTTTTCCCGTTCAAAAGGGAAAGACATAACGGCAATGGCGGTAGAAAGTACACTGAAGCAGAAATCATGGCCAACTACAAGCAACACAGCAAAGTCGCCCAGACTTCAAAAGCAGTATTCGTTCAAGGATGAACATACTGCTACTATGTTCAATCTGCTCACCAAACGCAAGATGCTTAAATTGCCGGAGAGCAAGAGACCTGAAGAAGTAGGGAAAACTAACGATCCGAACTACTGCCTGTACCATCGGATTGTAGGTCACCCCACAAAAAATTGTTTTATCTTAAAAGATAAAATTCAAGCGTTGATTGACGCTGGAGCAGTTCAGCTCAAAGCTGAACAAAAAAGGAGTTAGAGCTAATTCCGACACATTTAATGCGTGAGGTCTAAAGGTACCACTTGGGCTCACAACAATTCCCAAAAAATGGGCTCAGGGCGGTTAATTTAAACCCCCAATTAAAAAAAAAAAAAAAAATCACCCAACGCTTACAAGGCTACGGGGAGAGAATAGATTTCTCGTCAACCCCACCATACTGGGGGTAAAAAGTATGAATTGCCCGACGCCGATAAGGCTACGGGAAGAGAATAGATTTCTCGTCAACCCCACCATACTGGGGGTAAAAAGTATGAATTGCCCGACGCCGATAAGGCTACGGGAAGAGAATAAATTTCTCGCCAACCCTATCATACTGGGGGTAAAAAGTATGAATCGCCCAACGCCGATAAGGCTACGGGAAGAGAATAAATTTCTCGGCAACCCCACCATGCTGGGGGTAAAAAGCATGAATTACCCAACGCCGACAAGGCTACGGGGAGAGAATAAATTTCTCGCCAACCCCACCATACTGGGGGTAAAAGTATGAATTGCCCAACGCCGCTAAGGCAAAGGGAAGAGGAAAAGTTTGGTATTTAAACCCAAACGAAACCCTCGACAACTCACTATGCTGAGGATAATAGTATGGCTAGCCTAACTCAAACGGTAGTTGGTAAAAGCAAAATCAAACCCGTTGATAGCTGGGGGTTTGCTAAAAATCCCACGACAAATCTGTCACAACAGTATTCTTATCCGAATATAAGAATACATCATTGCCCAACGCCGCTAAGGCAAAGGGAAGAGGAAAAGTTTGGTATTTAAACCCAAACGAAACCCTCGACAACTCACTATGCTGAGGATAATAGTATGGCTAGCCCAACTCAAACGGTAGTTGGTAAAGGCAAAATCAAACCCGTTGATAGCTGGGAGTTTGCTAAAAATCCCACGACAAATCTGTCACAACAGTATTCTTATCCGAATATAAGAATACATCACTGCCCTAAGCTGCTAAGGCAAAGGGAAGAGGAAAAGTTTGGCATTTAAGCCCAAACGAAATTCTTGACAACTCACCATGCTGAGGGGAATAGCATGGCTAGCCCAACTCAAACGGTAGTTGGTAAAGGCAAATCAAACCCGTTGATAGCTGGGGGTTTGCTAAAAATCCTAATCAGATAAATCTCCTGTCACGTTAAGATTTCACCTCTGACAGCAAAACTTTTCTTGTCATTTTGCTCCGACAGAGCAAGCGACACTCCAAAATATTAGTCAAGTTAAAATCATACCTCTGACATCATAATTCAAAATCAAAAGAGATAAAATCCTAATTACGGTCCCCTGTCACGTTAAGATTTCACCTCTGACAGAAAAGAAAATTCACACTTCATCAAGTCCAACATTACAACCTCTGATGAACGTGCTTTAGATATCGTTAAGTTGAAAATCACCTCTGACGAAAATTATCTCCCTATCAAGTTAACAGTTACCTCTGATAGTCCGATTCCAAAACTAAATACGTTAACCGTCACCTCTGTTTAGTCAGCTTGTCCCTATCACGACCAGATCCTCTGAATAGGTTAAGCTCCAAGACACGTTTAATGTCACCTCTGTCTTTTCCTGATTCGTCATACTAGATGTCACTGAACGGTTAGGATTAAAATAAGCACGTTAATATTATACCTCTGCTTGACCTAAAATAAGCACGTTAACATTATACCTCTGCTTGTCCTCTAATGAGTACGTTAAAATCATACCTCTGCTTGTTATGGAATAAATAAATATATTAACAGTTATCTCTATCGACCAAATCTTTTAAAAGGTCCATAACCAAAATTAAAAAATCCAAAGTATTTCGAAATTCAGTACGGTTCAATACAGAACTTCAAAAACTTTGGAGGGGGTTATGTAGACACTAAAAATAATTAAATTAAAAAAAAAAAAAATTTATAAGTGGGCACACCCGCGGGTGCACCCGCGGGATGCAACCCGCGGGAACACCCGCGGGTTGCAACCCGCGGGGGCACCCGCGGGAAGCATCCCGCGGGAGCACCCGCGGGATGCAACCCGCGGGTGCACCCGCGGGTTGCAACCCGCGGGGGCACCCGCGGGAAGCAACCCGCGAGAGCACCCGCGGGTTGCAACCCGCGGGAACCCCCGCGGGAAGCAACCCGCGGGAGTTCTCCCGCGGGTTGCAACCCGCGGGAGCCCCCGCGGGTTGCCACCCGCGGGAGGATTCCCGCGGGTGGCAACCCGCGGGGGCGATCCCGCGGGTTGCCACCCGCGGGTTGTTTTTCGTTGTTTTCCCGTTGTTTTATTTCCTATTTTATTTTCCTGATAATCCGTGATCCGCTTTTTCAGGAGAGAATTGAGCCGGATTTCGAGCTTCTTCGGTTTATAAAATACAGGAATTTAACGAGAGAGGGGACTTTTGATTTTTGGATTCTTGGACTTTGGGAAGATTTCGGGCGAGCTCGTGAGATCAAAGAAAAGAGCAGAGCCATCTTCTCCTGGTCGGACGGTCAACGGAGGCAGCAACGAGACTCCACCGCCACCCGAACCCACATAAAAAAAGGGAATAAACTAATATTCCCGTTCTTGTAATTCTTCGAAATTTTTGTAATCTAAATTCCTATTGTAATTCATCAATTTTGCAATGGAATCAAAAGTTCAATTTTCGGGCATACAATGGCATAGAAGTATGACAGCATATTACTTACATTGATGATCGTATCTATTTCTCTTTGGCTAACGAGCAATTGCTCTAGTAGCATCTGTCTGATGGCTAGAATGCCAGGTTAGATACTGTTATATTTAGAATAGATTAAATTTTACTAGCAATTAATTAAATCATAAAAGTTATTGAGTGGATCTATGTAAAAACGATTGATGATACTATCTTATCTTTATATATACAAACAAAAATTTGGAAATCCGAATTGATTTAAATAAAATATAATTAGTTTATAATTTTAAGAAAAAAAACTGAAATATATATATATATATATATATATATATATATATATGAGAAAACGGAAAATTCACTTACGGTGAAAGAAGTTCTTTCACCGTCGCTTATATAGTCCAATACAATTATTACACGTGGCGCCACTTAAAATAACAAATAAAATAACTTTCTTAACCACTCTTTGAGTGGTGCCACGTGTAATGATTGTATTGGAACACCTAAGCTGCGGTGAAGGAACTCCCTTCACCCGCTAGTGAATTTCCTGTTTACTATATGTGTGTGTGTGCATGTGTATGTGGTGTGAAAAATGGAAATGAACTGACAGCTCACGTAAATTATATCTGAGTTGCAGTTCATTTCCAATATCTCCAATAATCTTTTTTAAAATTTTTCTTTTGGATTATGATCTCGACCCTCTAGGGTTCGCTCATACCCAATTTCTTGGGTTTTAGTTTTGATTTGGTATTCCATCAAGCTAGCACAAAATTAATGGTTTTCAATGAATAAAATATTTTGTATGCACTTGATGAAAGGATAAATGAACTCTAAAATTTATAAAATTTGATCCGAAAGAAGTTAAGGATGTAGGGATATTGATTCTAGAAAAAATTTGAAGAAAAATCATTGAATCACTATAATTTTATCGCTAGCGTATATTACTTTTCCTATGCTGACAGCTCACCTACAGTAATCCACACACACACACACACACATATATATACATGAGGAAACGGAAAAATTCACCAACAGTGAAGAGAGTTAATTCACTACCGCTTAGGTGGCCCAATAAAATTATTACACGTGGCGCCACTCAAAAAGTGATTAAGAGAGTTATTTTATTTATTAATTTAAGTAGCGTCATGTGTAATAATTTTATTGGGCCATCTAAGCGGCAGTGAAGAAACTCCCTTCACCGCAAGTGAATTTTCCGTTTAAAATATATATATATATATATATATATATATATATATATATATATGAATTACTGTAGGTGAGCCGCCAACTCAGGAAAAGTTACGTGAGCTAGCGGCAAAACTATAATAATCCAATGTTTTATCTTCAATTTCTTTTAACAGTTACTATCTCTACCCCCTTAACTTCTTTCGGATTAAATTTCATAAATTTTAGAGTTCATTTACTCTTTCATCAAGTCCATACAAAATATTTTATTCATTGAAAACCATTAATTTTGTGTTAACTTGATGAAGGATCAAATCAAAACTAAAACCCAAGAAATTGGGTATAAGTGAACCCTAGGGGGTCGAGATCATAATCCAAAAGAATTTTTTTAAAAAAAAAATTATTGGAGATAGTGGAAATGAACTGCACCTCAGATAACTTGCGTGAGCTGTCAGCTCATTTCCATTTCTCTCATATATATATATATATATATATATATATATATATATATATATATATATATATATATATATATATATATATATATATATATATATATATATATATATATATATATATATATATATATATATATATATATATATCTGTGTGTGTGTGTGATTATTATAAGTGACCACCAGCTAAGAAAAAGTTATGTAAATTAGCAGCAAAAATGTAGTGATTTGATAATTTTCCTTCAATTTTTTTAGAATTAGTATCTCTACAGCCTTAATTTCTTTAAAATTAAATTTTATAAATTTTGGAGTTCATTTACTCTTTAATCAAGTAGATACAAATTATTTTATTCATTAAAAACGTTAATTTTGGATCAACTTGATGGAAGACCAAATCAAAACTAAAATCCAAGAAATTTGGTATAAGAAAATCCTTGGGGGTCGAGATAATAATCTATAAAAAAAAATTCTAAAAAAATTTATTGGATATAGTGGAAAAGAATTACAGTTCAGGTGACTTGCATGAGCTGCCAGCTCATTTTCATTACTCTCTCTCTCTCTCTCTCTATATCGATATATATATAACAGAATGATATATATAATTGAAAACCAGGTTTGAATTCTTTACTAGGAAGAGTTGATCGAGTCTAATATTGAACGCTAGCTCTCTAAGACAGATTCGCTCTCTACTGATATGCTTCTGGATTTTAGTAGGCATAAGTCTCTCACGATACAATGATCTTTTGGTGTATGAGTGAGAATGCAGACAGAATTTTTCAAGACATAACTTTTATCAAAAAACCAGAAGGGAGTTATCAGAAAACTAGAAGGGAAGGAAGTAGAAGTAGCAGTCCTATTTATAAACAGAGTTGTTTTGGTGTATGAGTGAGAATGTAGACAAAACTTTTATCAGACCATTCAAACACACATGAGGAGATTGACTCATTCAAACAGTTTTTTTATAAGTTTGAAACCTAATGGCTAGTTTAGCCCACACTAATGGTGCTCAAGTTATTACATTTATCATGAAATAAATAATGCTATATAAACTCATAATTTAATAACTCTTTTACTATTGTGAGACTATTTTTTAATTTTATTTCTTCGCTATATATTTTATTTTAAAGTAATTTTCCATTCACCTAATTCCGGTGCCTCTAGATGAGAAATTAGCCCCAGAAGAACTTGAGGAGATGATTCATGCTAAAGAGGCTCATATCAATGCAGCTCTTCTAGAGAGCGTAAGAAGTATTATCGAGCTTTCGCAATTTTCTTGCAGTTGTATAATTTAATTATTCTGATTAATTTGCTTGCATTATATTTTGGATAAGATAGGAGAATATCCCTGATGTTGAGATAAAGCCACAAGATAATGTCTTATTTGTTTGCTAACTTCACCCAGCCACTCAGGTCAGTCTTTGTTTGTTTGTTCTATCTCCCTGCTCCTGGATCATTTTGGACTTTTCCATTTAGAATGTAGCATTATGGATATTCGTTTGGCTTGTTACTTGCTTTGACAGGCTAATAGTTTCCTGACTGAAGCAGCATCAGAATTTGTTTACTCTCTTTTGTCATTTTAGGACTGTAACATCGTGTGTACTATGTTGAAAGTCCCTGTCACTGGCGCGGAGACCCATTTTGGACAAAAATCTAGGTTTTAGACAGCAGTATAATTTTTTTTTTAAAACCCGCAAATAAATGCGTGTCCGGTAGGAATCGAATCTGCGTTGCTCTGATACCATGTTGAAAATTCCTTCCACTGCACCAAAACTCTGAAATTGTAGTAAGGATTGAGAGAAATTATTTTATATGTGGCTTTATCTGAAGCAGCACGAGAATTTGTTTACTCTCTTTTGTCATTTTAGGACTGTAACATCATGTGTACTATGTTGAAAGTCCCTGCCACTGCACCAAAATTTCGAAGTTGTAGTGAGGGTTGACAGAAATTATTTTATATTTTAACATGCCCCCGCAGGTTGAAGACCCATTTTTGGGTAGAAACCTAGGCTTTAATGTAGCGGTATAATTTTTTAAAACTTGCAATTAAATGTGCGCAAATACGCGTCCGGAGGCCCATTTGGGACAGAAACCTAGGATTTAGGCAGCTGTATGGCCCATTTAACTTCAAGGGTGTTAAGTTACATACTCTCAATACTATAGTGTTGCTAATGGAGCCCATTGCCGTAGCGGGTTTCGGTCTACCGAAACGGGTACAAAACCGGCCCAAACCCATTATGATATAATATATATATGGGGTGTGGTGCTAGGGTTTTGTGTGAGCCAGAAAAAAAGCCGGAAAAAGGAGCCGAAAGTTTCTTTTGTTTCTCAAGGCGGCTTGTGTTTGGGCAGGCAGGAGAGAGAAAAGGTGGCGGCCTGAAGGTTGGCCGAGAGCAAGACAAATTATTTGAGGCAAATAATTTGGAGAGGCTGTTAACAAATCCTTGGCCAAGAGTCCAAAGAATTAAAGTGCGGCTGCTCTTGTGGGTTCAGCCGAACAGGAAAAGGAAGCGTGCGGCTTTCCTTTGGTTTTTCGGCGGCTGAAGCAAAGAGGTAAATCACTGCAACAAGAGATTAGGGTTTGATCTAAAAATCTTGTGTGATTTCTTTATGATTTCTCTTGTGATTGAGAACTAGAGTATTGTAATCATCTTTTGATATAGTGGAAGTTTTTTGATCGTGTCCCCGTGGACGTAGGCATATTGCCGAACTACGTTAAATCTGCGTGTTCTCTATCTCTATTATTTTTCTCTTCGGTTAACTATTTGATTTCGCTGGTTGTTGCATTAGTATTATTCCGCTATCTTTTGCTAACAATTGGTATCAGAGCCCTGGCTCGGGTCAGATTTCACTCAGATCGGTGTTGATTTTGAGTGGGAGTTATGGCGGAAGATAGGAAGGGAAAGATTGAAAAATTTGATGGGACAGATTTCCAATTGTGGAAGTTGCAGATGGAAGATTATTTATATCAAAAGAATTTACATCAACCACTGTTTGGAGAAAAGCGAAAAAAGATGACAGATGAGGAGTGGGAATTGTTGGACAGGAGGGTTTTGGCGCAGATTCGATTGTGCCTGACAAAACAGGTTGTGTTCAACGTCTCCAAGGAGAAGACTACTTCAGGTTTGATGTCAGCGTTGGCTAAATTTTATGAGAAGCCGTCTGCTTCAAATAGACTGTTTCTAATGAAAAAGTTGTTCAACTTGAGAATGCCTTCTGATAGTTCAGTTATTAATCATTTGAACGAATTTAACACATTATGGGCACAACTTGAATCCTTAGATTTTGTCTTTGCTGATGATATTAAAGCTTTGATGTTTATGTGTTCATTACCGGATAGTTGGAGTAATGTTGTTATGGCCATCAGCAATTCTTCCAATACTGCTCTTAAATTCAATGATGTTGTGAGTACAATCATGAATGATGAATTGATGAAAAAGAGTATGGGTGAGAGCACGGTTTCTACAAGTACTGCTCTGTCGGTTGATAATGACAGACGAAAGGAAAGGGGTAGAAGTTCAAGCAGGGAGTCGAAGTAAAGAGGAAGATCAAAATCTAAGGGGAAATTCAAGAAAAACTTAGTGTGTTGGAAATGTAAGACAGAGGGTCATATGAAGAAGAATTGTCCAAACAAAGATAAGGAAGGAGCGAATGTGGTGAATCCAAGTGAAGAGTATGATGACTTGTGTTTGTCTGCTCATACAGAATCAATGTCAAATTCGTGGTTTGTAGATTCAGGGGCTTCGTTCCATTGCACTGCTCGTAGAGAATGGTTTGAGAATTATGTCCAAGGTGATCTTGGGCATGTGACTGTTGGTAATGAGCAGGAATGCAAGATTATCGGTAAAGGGACAATTCAGTTAAAGTTGCACAATGGTGGAAAGTTGCTTTTACAAGAGGTCAGGCACATACCGGATTTGAAGAAGAATTTGATATCTGTTAGTAAGCTGGATGGCGAAGGTTATCAAATCTCATTTGAGAAGAAACAGTGGAAGATCAGTAAAGAAGCAATAGTAGTGGTCAAGGGTGAGAGAGTGGGAACTCTATATTTACTCTCAAGCTCAGTGGATCACGTTGTTTCTTTGGCCACCGTGAAGAATGAGAAGGCTACCTTATGGCATCAGAGGCTCGGTCACTTGAGCGAAAGCGGCATGAGGGTATTGCAATCCAGAGGTATGTTGACAGATATGAAAGATGCTAATTTTGATTTCTGTGAGAACTGTGTTTGGAAAGCAGAAAAGAGTAGCTTTATGAAGGATGACAAGGAGAAGAAAACCGAGAGATTGGAGTTGGTGCATACAGATGTATGGGGGCCTTCTTCGGCGAAGTCTCTTAGAGGTGATTCTTATTTTGTCACTTTCATAGATGATGCAAGTAGGAAAATATGGGTGTTTGCACTTAAGCAGAAATCCGATGTTTTCAAGATTTTCAAGGTATGGAAAACTCTTGTTGAGAATGAAACAGGTTTGAAGGTAAAATGTCTGTTGTCAGACAATGGTGGGGAATTTTGCAATAGAGAGTTCGATGACTATTACTCTACCCACGGGATCAGGAGAGTGAAGACTGTACCGAGGACACCGCAGCAAAATGGCGTGGCTGAGAGGATGAATAGAACCATTTTGGAGCGAGCTCGGAGTATGAGACTACAAGCAGGTTTGCCTTTGCAACTTTGGGGAGCCGCTGTAGATACGGCAGTCTATTTGATCAACAGGAGTCCAGCTAGTGCTTTAGATGGAGGAATTCCAGAGGAGGTGTGGTCTGGTAAGACTGTGAATTATTCATTCTTAAAAGTGTTTGGTTGTATAGCATATGCACATGTGGATCATGAGATGAGAAAGAAGCTTGATTCTAAATCTCAGAAGTGTGCATTCATTGGATACGGTGGCGACGAATATGGTTATCGCTTATGGGATTATGAGCATAATAAGGTAATTCGTAGTAGAGATGTAGTATTCAATGAGAGCTGTATGTATAAAGACCGAACGGAAAGTAAGAGTGAGAATGCAGTGGAAAAAGAGCGCTTGGAGCTAGATGAGCCACAAAATGGGATGGATCCCATGGATAAAAGAAATGAAGAAATATCTACATCTGAAGGAAAAGAAATGGCTACACCTGAGAATACACAAGCTTCAGATGAGACCGAACAGGAAAGAGAGTCATTGACTGAAATAGATGGTTCCAGTACTTCATCAGAGAGTGTTCCCACTTTGAGGAGGAGCACGAGGATAAGGAAGCCAACCCAAAAACTTTGTCTTCCATTATATCATGTTTTGTATACTGATGCAGGTGAACCAGAGAGTTACCAAGAGGCTATGTAGGATAAACTTCATCTTAAGTGGGAGCAAGCCATGTGTGATGAGATGTCTTCTTTGGAGGAGAATCACACATGGGAATTAGTGAAGCGACCGGAAAAGAAGAAAGTATTGCATAACAAGTGGGTATACAGGGTAAAACATGAGGTAGGAGGGACACAAAGGTTCAAGGCTAGACTTGTAGTGAAGGGATACGGTCAGAGAAAAGGTATTGACTTCAATGAAATATTTGCACCTGTTATCAAGATGACTTCTATCAGAACAATACTAAGTATTGTGGCCGTAAAAGGATTATATTTAGAGCAACTCGATGTGAAGACTGCTTTCCTTCATGGTGATTTGGAGAAGGAAATATACATGGAACAGCCGGAGGGATATGAAGTTAAAGGAAAGGAGAATTGGGTATGTCGACTGAAAAGGAGTTTGTATGGGTTGAAACAAGCGCCAAGGCAATGGTACTTGAAGTTCGACAAGTTTATGTTGGATTCGGATTTTGCCAGAAGCAATTCAGATCATTATGTATATCTACAAAAGTTTAAGGATGGTAACTTTATTATACTTACTTTGTATGTAGCTGATATGCTTGTGGCAGGTACATGCATGAAGAAAATCAATGATCTGAAGAGAAAGTTGACAGGGAGATTCTCTATGAAGGACATGGGTGAGGCCAAACAACTTCTTGGGATGCAAATTACCCGAGATAAGAAAAACAAAAAATTATGGTTATCTCAGGAGGGATACATCAAGAAGGTGTTGGAGAGATTCAACATGGAGAATGCAAAACCGGTAACTACAGTTCTTGGTGGTCAGTTCAAACTGTCAAAAGAGCAAGGTGCTAAGACAGATGAGGAGAAGAGACACATGTAGAATGTGCCTTATTCATCGGCCGTTGGGAGTCTCATGTATGCAATGGTGAGTACAAAACCAGATATTGCACATGCAGTGGGAGTAGTGAGTAGATTCATGAAGAACCCTGGAAAGGAACATTGGAAAGCGGTGAAGTGGATTTTCAGGTATTTGAAAGGTACTTCAAATTATTGTTTGTGTTTCAGGGGTGATAACATTGATGTGCAAGGTTTTGTGGATTCGGACCATGCTGGTGATAGAGACTATGGCAGGAGCACCACAGGTTATGTTTTTACTGTAGGAGGAACAACGGTAAGCTGAGTTTCAAGACTACAATCAATTGTTACTTTATCTTCGACAGAAGCTGAGTATGTTGCAGCTGCAGAAGCAAGTAAGGAGTTTATTTGGTTGCAGCGATTGATGAGTGAGTTCGGTTTTGATGGAGTGGATTGCAGGTTATTCAGTGACAGTCAGAGTGCAATTCATCTTGCTAAGAACTCGGCGTATCATTCACGGACTAAACATATTCACTTGAGATATCACTTCATTAGATCCTTGTTAGAGGATGGCCAATTAAAGTTGGAGAAGATTGAGGGCAGTAAGAATCCTGCAGATATGTTGACAAAACCGGTTGATGGGAAAAAGTTGAGCTATTGCTCAATTTTGGTGCATTTGTGTTGAATGCTGAAATTGGGACTTTAAACGATCGAGGTAAAAACTTTGGACACTGGGATTATCATGTATAGAGATTACATTTTTAGCAATGGTCTCCAAGTGGGAGATTGTTGCTAATGGAGCCCATTGCCGTAGCGGGTTTCGGTCTACCGAAACGGGTATAAAACCGGCCCAAACCCATTATGATATAATATATATATGGGGTGTGGTAGGGTTTTGTGTGAGCCAGAAAAAAAGCCGGAAAAAGGAGTCGAAAGTTTCTTTTGTTTCTCAAGGCGACTTGTGTTTGGGCAGGCAGGAGAGACAAAAGGTGGCGGCCTGAAGGTTGGCCGAGAGCAAGACAAATTATTTGAGGCAAATAATTTGGGGAGGCTGTTAACAAAGCCTTGGCCAAGAGTCCAAAGAATTAAAGTGCGGCTGCTCTTGTGGGTTCAGCCGAACAGGAAAAGGAAGCGTGCGGCTTTCCTTTGGTTTTTCGGCGGCTGAAGCAAAGAGGTAAATCACTGCAACAAGAGGTTAGGGTTTGATCTCAAAATCTTGTGTGATTTCTTTGTGATTTCTCTTGTGGTTGAGAACTAGAGTATTGTAATTATCTTTTGATATAGTGGAAGTTTTTTGATCGTGTCCCCGTAGACGTAGGCATATTGCCGAACCACGTTAAATCTGCGTGTTCTCCGTCTCTGTTATTTTTCTCTTCGGTTAACTATTTGATTCCGCTGGTTGTTGCATTAGTATTATTCCGCTATCTTTTGCTAACATATAGGGGATCTAACTGTAATTAACTTGATTTAAAAATTAATAATAAATTTAGAGATATATTAGTACTTAGAAACACAAGTTGCAAGTTTTTTAAATAATCAGTAGCTGATTCTATTTGTTATAAATGTATTAGATTCAATAATAGATGGCCAATATCTTAGATTAATTCCTTTATAGTGACATTATCATGCCTGTGGACTTGTGGCAAAGGACCAATTATATATATATTTTTCGTATAATTTTTTTTTTCAAGAGAAGGAATTTGAAATTTTGATTGGAGTATTTTGGCTGGTGACCTCCAATAAGAAGAAAGACCTGTCAAAGCCAGTAAGTTCAGTCCAGCGTCGAAAAAGAATCTATTCTTTATATAATAATTTCATATTCCAATTAAACAGCTGACGAAGGGGATGGGTGATAGAGAGCTTATGTAAATGATTCTGTAACTATATATGCCCTTTTAAAGGATAGGTTTACATGCTTTATCACCAAATCAAAATATTGCAGGGCTAGAGATTTATGTTCAAATTGATCAACTGAGAAAGGAGATTGCTCTATTGTTTACAAGTGTATGTGTATATATAACAAGAGGATACGGGAAATTCACTAGCAGTTAAGAGAGTTCCTTCACCAGTGCTTAGGTGACCCAATAAACTAATTACACATGGTGCCACTCGAAAGGCGGTTAAGCAAATTCTTTTATTTGTTATCTTAAGTGCCGCCACATGTAATTATTTTATTGGACCGCGAATTTTCTCTTATAATAATAATAATCATCATCATCATTATCTTGGGTGGTTTAGTTAACAGCTCACAAACTCTAGTCATGAAACTATCAGAAGATTCCACTATGAACAATTTTTAACACTGACACACATGTTATCAGTCACAATTTGCATTTATTTTCTATAACTATATGTATTTATTGGGCAAACTGACAACTTGAATAGTTGGCCACACAAATTAGCTAACCAATACTAGCTTTTGTGGAAGTAGGGCTGAGCATAAAATCCAAAAAACCGAATCGAACCGCAAAACCGAACCGAACCGATCGGTTCGGTTTATTCGGTTTTCGGTTCGGTTTAAAAACCGAAATTAATTACGGATTTCGGATCGGATTTTGATTGCTTTAGCTCCAACCGAAACCGTCCGAACAAACCGAACTTTTGGAATTGTAGCTTATTTTTTTTCTTTGATTTATTTTCAATATGTTTTTCTTTTAAATTTTTAATGAAAAACATGTGATTGTTATTTTAATAGATAGAAAAAGAAAAAAAATAGAAAAAAATTTATTATTTTTCCTATAAAATATACTCGTTTATCACATAATTAGTTTCAAATCCTAAAAACTGAAAACCGAACCGAAAATTTGGTTCAGTTTTCGGTTTTCACTCTTATTCAGTCGGTTCGGTTTCGATTTTATATGTTCGTTTCGATTTTCAATTGGATTTTTTTCAAAAAACCTAACCGAACCAACCGATGTCCACCCCTATTTGTGGATGTATACGTTTGAGTCATGGATGCATTTTTAAATGGAAAAAAAAAATCTTTTTGAGGTCAACTTGCATGCAAATAGACTTCTACCAACAAGAATATGATTATTATACTAGACATAAATATTTAGTCGGTGCTAAATGCATACAGATAGCTAGTGGGCACTAATTATGAGTCATTAGAATAAAGATAATCTGTTCTTTAAAAAGTTTTTCATGTGCTTAAAGAAGAGCATTGACTGGAATTATACATGATATAAGAAAATTGATATATTGATCAATGTTAGATTAACAAGTCTTGCTCTCATTGTAAAAACTAGAGTTGCTCCATTCATTTGTGATCACTTTATTCCCAGAGATTATATGGATTTTCTCTTAATCCACATAGATAAGCATATTAGAAACTTTTATTTAGCTATCCACCTTCATTTGATGGTTAAATTCTTTATTTCCTTGATATCTATCAATCAAATCTTTTTTTTTTTTTTTTTTTTTTTTTTTTTTTTTTTTTTTTACGGGCAACATGCACTATTGTGAGGAGATTCTGCACTTTGTATATCATTTTATTATAGTTGTGAATAAACTATATTATCGTAAATTCGTTGTGATCTTAGAAATTATTTTAAAATGGAATCAACAACTTTAGCTCTTTATTTATTTCATAGGGGTATTTACAGGTTTGTCCCTTAAATAAATTATGATTTAGTCCTCTAAATATTCATATTTAGGATTTAGTCTCCCAAATCCTCTAAATTACTACAATTTAGTTTCTCCGTTAGTTTTTCCGTCCAAATAAACGGCAGAATTTAATTTTTACTTTTTTTTAAATAATAAAATGACTTAAATACCCCTATAAAGAAAAAGGAGGAATAATAGAGAGATAGAAGAGAAGAAGAAGGTGGGAAACCAATGAACCCAATGAAGAAAAGGAAGAAGAGAGAATGAGAAGAGACGAGGAAGAGGGAAAAATGAATTAAAGAGGGATAAAATGGAAAAATCAGGTCAAAAATAAACTGGACTATCAGAAGTTAGGGAAGGGACTAAATTGTAGTAAGTTAGAGAATTTGAGGGACTAAATTTTAAATATGAAGATATGGGAGACTGAATTATAATTTATTTAAGGGACAAATCTGTAAATATCCCTATTTCTTAATACAAAATTCAGTGGGAAGACTTTTGAAGAGAATAGACACCTTAATTCAAGTCCTTCTCTGGGTCCCATTAATCCTTGTTTAATAAGATTTTTTTTTATCTCATACTTATTAACTACTCCCCCAATTAACCAATCTATTTCTTCTTAAGTATCCTTTTCCCTTCATTATTTATTTATTTACTTTTTTCTTTTCTTTTTTTTATTCCCCATAATTTGAGGTCAAGTCAACTTCAGACGCCAGCTTAGACCCCCACGATGTCAAAATCTTTGACCGGTTAGTCTTTAATCGCAGCCATCCGATTAAATGATCCGACGGCTGCAATTAATTCCCATTTTATCAAAGCTACAATTATGAGTTGGTAACAACTATATGCTTATTTTGGGGGCCCCAGTACGGACGGGGTCCGATATCGTATTTACACTTTAGCCCCCCTACAAAAGCTTTTATTGCACTTTGATACAGTTGACTTGATCAAGCCGCAAAGTCATTCTAAGAGCACAACTCATTCCTAAAGTGTAAAAAAAGGTTTTGTAAAGGTTGCATTTGCAAAGTTGCAAAGATTTTTGCGGCAAAGTAATAAAGCCTCTTTTGTATTTATCTAGATAGTATGACCGAAAATTGATAAAAGTTTTAATCGAGTATGAATGTGCACTTCAATTATCTATCTGAGGAAAAATCTATGTCAAGCTATCATAAAATTAACTTATACTTTGAGGAAAGACGAGAAATATCGGACCACTTAATGGAGACTTGTTGGAATTTAGTTAAAATGGTCCATTAATTAGATGAAAAAAAAGGAAGAGAGAGAGAGAGACTACTTGGAAGGACGAGACCAGAGAGAGAGAAACTACTGGGAAAGGATAAGACCATAGATACAATAAGGGAAATTTGCAAGGGCTAGAAAGCAAAAAGCTCATAATAAATTTACAACTTGCCACTCTTCTTCAATAAGTCAGCTCACAGTTGAATCATTGCTAGAAGAGAGGAGAGAGGCAATCGGAGGGAGAAAAAAATTAAGAAAAATCCGCCATGGGAGCTGCAGGAAAAGCTTCAGGTCAGTCCTTTCTGTCTAAAAGTCTCTAACTTTTGCCTTTTTATTCTCTAATTTTTCGTTAATTTAAGCTTAAGTTAGGGTAGCTAGGGCTGTTGCCATATTAAAGAAGCTGTCTTTCGTTTGGTCGGTTTCATTCTTAGTTTATCCAACCCTATTATCGAAGCTAGGGTTCTTTCTGTTTCTACAATGAACTATCCGCGTCAATTTGATGATGCGCTTGAGCTGTTGATTTTTGGAGGTTTTTTTAAAGTAATTTAGGGTTTTTTTTTTTTTTTTTTTTGGGAGGGGTTTGTTGATTTTTTTTTTTTTCTCCCCTTCATCAAAATCTGATCTTTGTCTCTTTTACTTGATTTTTGTTTGATTTAGCACTGGGTTCTCAGCTTTCTTTTTGAATTTGCTGTATTCTATCTTTTTGTAAAAATCCTTTTTTTTTTTTTTTGGGGGGGATTGTTTGGTTGTTCTTGATCTTAGAGCATGATAATTAGTTGTAATCTTTTCGCCCAAAGTTCTGTGATGATTCATCAAGTGTTGGTCAATTCATATTTCTGTGGTTTTTTATTCTAAAAAAAAGGAGGAAAAAAAAAGTCTTGGTCCATTCAAGCTTGGAATGAAGACTGAAAAGTAAGCAATTCTAGTTTGAACGCTTTGCTGCAATTGAAAGAAATATCTTTTGAGAGTTTTGAGTCTTCAATCTAAAAATTTGAGTGAAAGAATAATGCAGCACACATCATCAAAGCATGTATGTTCATTTATATAGACGAGAGAAATCGACGGGTAAGAACGCTAACATTGATATCTTGCAGAAGAAAGAGGAGTAAGTTGCACAGAGGAGCGTCTCGGCATCCTGCACGAAATGATCACCAGTTGGGATTCTGATGAGACCATGATATGGGATCGTGACCCCGAGGAAGCTGCTCGTTTCCTGAGGGTTGTGGACGAAGTCCGCCAGTTCACTAAGGAGTTGGGAGAGGGACAGGAGGAGCTCCTATGCCATGCCCATAACACCCTTCAGTTGGCGATGGAGAGGCTGGCGGACGAGTTTGTTCACCTCCTTGTTCAGTATCGGCAGCCTGTGGAGCCTGAACGTATGTCGTTCCGTTCGATGGAGGATGAGCTGATAGAGGCGTTCTCGTCAAGTTCGTTTGATGAGGAGCCAATTCAAGGGAAGATTCAGGGTGAGAGTAGTCGGGTATCAGGAGAGTTTGTGATCGATTTGATCCACCCTGATGCGATTTTGGAGCTTAAAACCATAGCTGAGGCGATGTTTCTTTCCAAGTATGACAAGGAGTGTTGTCAATCTTATATTGCCGTCAGAAGAGTTGCGTTGGATGAGTGCCTCTCGATTCTTCGGATGGAGAGGCTCAGCATTGAAGAGGTCATTCAGATGGACTGGGGTGCCCTGAATCCTTTGATCAAGAGATGGAACCGGGCGTTGAAAGTCTTCGTAAGGGTCTACCTTGCCAGTGAGAGGCGTCTCAATGATTTAATCTTTGGGGTGTGGCCTGAATCAGTGAGAGATTATTGTTTCCTCGAATCTACAAAGGGATCCATTCTCCAACTTCTCAATTTGGGCGAAGCCATTGCAATTGGACCTGTGAAGATAGAGAAGCTCTTCCGAGTTCTTGACATGTACGAAGGACTTACAGATACTCTCATCGACATAAAGTCCTTGTACCCAGGAGAGAGTGGTTCTTCCATCTTGATAGAATGTCACGAGGTCTTGTTGGGGTTGAGCGAGTCCGTGAGGGGAATTTTTGCCGAGTTCAAGAATGCCATCAGAAAGAATACATCGACCACCGCTTTTGCTGGCGGGGGCGTGCATCCTCTTACAAAGTACGTCATGAATTACCTGAGGGCCGCTGCTGATTACAGCGAGACCCTAGATTTGCTTCTCAAGAGCAAAGACGAGAAGGAGCGTCTCGGTTCTCCAATTGTTCAGAATCTCCAATCAGTGGCCTCAATCCTCGAGTCCAACCTTGAAGCTAGATCGATGCTATATGCAGACACCGCGCTCCAGAACCTGTACATGATGAACAACCTATGCTACATGGTTCAAAAGGTCAAGGACACTGACCTGCGTGCGATCCTTGGAGATGACTGGATACGGGCATACAGCAGGAAGTTCAGGCTGCATGCCATGAACTACGAGCGGGCCTCATGGACCTCGGTGCTCTCCTTCCTCAAGGACGAGGGCGTGTGCAGCCACGGTTCAAACCATCCGTCAAAGACAGTCCTCAAGGAAAGGTTCAGGAGCTTCAACCTCGCATTTGAGGAGGTCTACAGGACGCAAACAGGCTGGATAGTCTCCAACATGGAGCTCAGAGAGGACCTCAAGATATCAATATCGCTCAGAGTGATCCAAGCCTATCGGACGTTCACTGGGAGGTACGCCAGCTATCTTGATGGGAGGCATCGCGACAGTTACATCAAGTACTCCCCGGAGGATCTCGAGAGATGCTTACTCAATCTCTTCGAAGGTTCTCCGAAAGTGATGCATCCTCACAGGAGGTGAACAAACCCTAGCTTTGATGTTTCACATTTTGTTTGATTGTTGATGATGGAGGTCTTGTGAAAATTCTGGGGAGGTATTGACTGTAGATTCGATGTATTGGATTCAGGCAATGTAGGCTCTCGTAGCATTGCCTGGCATTTTCTATGAGAATAACCTGAAGGATGCGTAGCAAGCTTGGAAGTAGCATTCCTTTTTGTTGTAGATGCTGGTGAATCAGTGGCTTGTTGTACCCTGTAACATACATTGAGATGATATTACAACTGTTCTTATTCTATTTCATTCACATCGTGTGCACTTGAGTAATGATGTGTGCAGTAGTGTGTGGCATTTCCAGTTTCGATATTTTCAGAGTTTATTTGATTGTAAAATGTTATTTCTTTTTATATATAGCATATATGGTTGAATAATACATACCCCACACATTTGTAAAATTAACATATCATAACAATGCATATATTGTTATGTTAATTGTTAGAGTAAGAATAAATTTTAAAATAGCATAATAGACTTGGCTGTTTTAGGAAGGATTTCGATGCAAAAGAAATTAAAAAAGATTAGGAGATAAGGATATTGCATTCTTTTTCTCGTAGAAGAGAAACTAATAGAATTCACTAATAAACAAATAATCAACAATTTTTTTTTTTACATTTTAAAACTATTTTAAGGTAATTTCATTTTTTGTAAAGTTAATACATGATACCAGTTGGGGAGAGGAATAGGTTAACAACTCTGCTCATGCGGCGTACGAGACAGCACAAGGCAAGGAAAGGGAAATACACATGAGCACACCACTTAACTTTGTGAGCACCACCTTCCCATGCGGTGCTCACCACTATACTTCAGGATGTTGTGCTCGCTAAGTGACGCGTTTGGAAGCTCGCCACTCTACATTTTGCGGAATACTTCTATTTTTAATCATAAATTGCAAATTTCGACTGATTCTTGCCAACAAATTTGCAAATTTAAGAAAGCAAAGCCTCTTCGTGAAAAAAAAACATCCACATATTCAAATCGACGGATGAGATTCGTCGATCCATCATATACTTGCGGTCCACACCTAAATTGACGGCCTTGATTTCGTCAGGCTTTTACTTAAACCCTATTCTCCTCTAATAAAAGGTTAGGGTTTTGGCAAGAGAGGGGACGAGGGGGAAGCGAATCGAAGGGGGCTTGGTAAAACCCTAAACCCTAATTTTTCATTTTTATCTCTATTTGCGATCAAATTTTTATTTTTATTTTCCTGATAGTGTTAATTTGACTTTAGAATTTTGTTGTTCTTGTTGTTGTGTATCAATTAAGATTGAAATGTTTTGATTTGGATGATCTAGTTTTACGATTTCATGTAATAATCGATCGATCAGGGCAAAAGGCGAAGAGGAAAAATTGTCTTTTTTATTTAGCTTTTGATCGGCGAGAACAGCGAGCTAGGGTTTATAGCGACGTTACTCTCTTCGAAAGCTGTCACCTTTATCATAAATTTCTGTGATTTGCTTTGATCATGGAACCACGGTAGTCGAGGAGGTATTTTGAGCTTTGAATATTAGCAACCATTTTTCTTTTAGGTTCCTAAGATATCTTTTGATCATAGTGGAAGAGAAATTTGAAGATGAAAAGTTTTAATTTTGAACGTAGGCTTTAATTGGTAAATTCATGTCTCAATTACATACTTCTTTGTGTTAACAAATAAATATTGGCCATTTTGTTGGTTGGTAAAACTTTACGTGATTTCTTTATTCTGATCTTATTATAAGACCCTGTATGAACACTACTTAGACATGGCACATCTCACTTGCACTTGTTAATTACATTATGTTGTGTGTATGTGAGCAGTTAAATTTTTTTGGTTAATTGTATTTTTATTTTGTATTTTGAACTTCCAATATATTTTTTTACCTTTGCCCCTTGAGCTGTTTTTTTGCAAAATCATATTTGATACTATATGTTCAAATATACTTCTGTTGCATTATTTCATTAATTAGTAACGACTGTCCTGGTTATTCTTTCAATGTCAGGTGCTGAATGATGGCTTTTGCCAGCAAACTTGGTAACATTTTAAAGAATGCTATAAATACCACTCCATCACTATATCAATCAATACGATGCATGTCATCCTCAAAACTCTTCATTGGAGGTGTGTTATATTACTCCAGAAGTTTATTTTTAATCTACTAGTCAGCATTTTCAGGATTCACACAGTTCTTTTACCATCTTGTAACTTCTTTTCAGGGATCTCGTATAGCACGGATGACCAAAGTCTGAGAGAAGCATTCACTAAATATGGTGAAGTTGTTGAAGGTTTGTGATGCTTTTTTATGTAGATGGGGCCTTTAAGAGCATGTTGTGCTCTGTTACTCTTCATCTTATGAATATGGTATTTTATCTGTTCAGCTAGGATCATAATGGACCGAGAGACTGGCAGGTCAAGGGGGTTTGGTTTTGTAACCTTTACATCTAGTGAAGAAGCATCTGCTGCCATCACTGAAATGGATGGGCAGGTATTAGTTTCTGTAGTTTGTAGTTAACTTGATTTTGCTGTAATATATTCTTGGGGTTAGCGTGTTAGTATCTTACTGTTCCTTGTATGCAAGGAATTTTTTTCAAGATAGTTTGAAGAAGATATGCATAATTGGCTAGTTTAGCTGTATTTTTTTTTTTAATTTCAATTTGGGTTCAAATAAAAGTGGATGTGAGTTTATATGCTAAAATACTATCTTAGAGTTTTGATAGCAGTGTTCTAAATATCGAATACCGGTGACATACTGGTCAGCCAACTTACATACCGGATACCGGGCGGGATATCGCGGTATGACTCTAAATACCAGAGTGTCATATCGGTGTCATACTAGTTAAAGAATAATCATATAAATATTTATATAGAACATATTAAAGCACATAAATGAAGTTTATGGTACTTACCTTGGCTTATTTGCATTAAACTTATGAATTTGCAAATACCATTTAAAACGTCCGCATATGCACAAAGTGACAGATAATCATAAAATTAAGAAAAATAAGTTTTCAAAAAAAAGAGAAGTGTATATATTTTGGTTTAAAAACTATATAAACCAAACTTTAAAAAATTAAGAAGTTAAGAGACTAATATATTTTTTGGTTTAAAACTATATAAACCAATGTATTATCTATTACGTCAACAAATGGCCTATAACTACAAAATTTAAACTCTAACATGTTCAACAAATTCTACAAATTTTTAGTTTCAATTGAACAATGTTATAATATCCTATAATTAAAAATTGACAATTGCTCAATGTCCTACAATTAAAATGTCCTATAATGTCCAATTGTCACAATGTCCTATAAATAAAAATTTTAAACAACATATTACTTCAACAAATTCTTAATCATTACTTTAAACTACATATTACTTCAACTACATATTACAACATATTTTAAACTACAATTAAAATGTCCTACTTCACCTTCAAATATCCTACTTCTCAATCAATAAAAATTTTAAACTACATATTTTAAACTACATATTACTTCAACAAATTCTACAATTAAAATGTCCTACATATTAATTCAATAAAAAATTTATATTACATATTACTTCAATACTCTAATAACTTATTACTTAACAAATTCTCAATCAAATTCACTTCAAATTCCCAATATACTCATTACTTCACTTCAAAATCTCAATATATTTCACTGTTCGCCCACTGATCCATTGAATCAGTGGGTCGAACACTGATTCACTGAATTGAATCAGTGTTCGACCCACTGATTCAATGAATCAGTGGGCCGAAGTCCATAATTCGCCAGAAATTGCACAAAAAAATTGAAGAAAATGGTAATTTTAATTAAAATTAATATGAAATTAAAAAAAAAATGACATACCAGTGGGTCGAATCGGCTAACGAAGGTGAAAGTTGGTGGAGGAATCGGCCGGTGACTGGTCGAATAGGGAGAAGAGTTGGCGACTGATGACTGGTTGGAGGATCAAAGAGTAGAAGAGTTAGGATTAGTTTCTGTTGGAGGATCAAAAAATGGGAGAAAAGTCGGCGACTGGTGACTAGTCGGATGGGGATCGACCGTTCGTAGGGAGAAGAGTCGGCGACTGGTTAGGGTTGGACTCGATCGCTTGATCAATCTTTCATGGAGAGAGAAAGAGAAAGAGAGTCGGAAAAAGGGAGATTGAGTTTCGGAGAGTGAGAGAAAGAGAGAGAATTGGTTGATTTGGGAAATTAGGGTTAGGGTTCGCTCGACCGCTCGAGTTCGTGGAAAGAGAAAGAGAGAGAGAACGAGCAAGTATTTGCGATTTTTTCTCTCCCTCCCGACCCATTAAGAGGGTTTTATTTCTTAACGAGTCAGATTTTTAACGGGTTAATGGGTTTAACCCGCAATCAAAACCTATTCACTGCGAAACCGATATTGACTAATACCGGCCGGTATTTTTTTTATCTCGTTACCGGCCGATATATCGCCACGTGGCCGATATATCGGTCCATACCGGTCCAAAACGAGAAACGGTAAAAAATTCACCTTACCATCTCGTTTCTTTGTATTTTCTGATATACCGGCCGATATACTGGTATATCAACCGATATTTAAAGTACTGTTTGATAGTTTGTCATTAGAGATTCAGAAGTTCATTTTATTGATTAAAGTGAAAGGTGTTATCTGTTTAGTATATAATCATAGATTTGGATGATAGAGTGGTGTTTGGAACTAGTTACAATTGACATGAAAGTAATGAGACATGATTTATTTTGTTTATATTACGTATTTTATATACATCATCATGAAAAAGATAGATTAACAATCATATCTTTATAGCAATATCAAGACGAAGACGATTATAATGTTATTTTACATGTAATTTATGCATACTATTAGCATGTCTCATTTCTTAAGTTTTTTTGTTATAAGCAAAAAGATGGCTAAAGCATAAGAAGCCACTTCAAGTGTCATATTTTTCTAAAAGTCCCCAGAAGTTTTTTTATGTTTTGTGAATCCTTTGGGAGTTCCAAATTTCCTAACGAAAAGATCAATCAATCAAATTAAAAACACAGTAAATACTCATTCTCCAATATTTTCAAATATACATTTTTTTGAGTAAAATACATTAAATCGAGGAGTGAGTATTTAGGAAGGTTGGGAAATGGGTATTTATTGCGTTTTTAAATTTATTCTTGAGGGCTTTCATAAAATTTGAAATCTCGTGGGGTTTTATTTAAGATTAAAAAGTTTATGGGGATTTCTTCGAATAACACGATGCTTCGTGAGTGTTTCTTCTACTTTAGCCTAAAAAGATATACCTATTTCTGGACATTTTTTGGATCTAACTAGAAGGAATGTCTTATTAAAATGCCTCCTGATTTTTTGTAGTTATTATGCTCCCTCCTAACAATACACATGCATATGCACACACAAAGTAAGAAAGAGGAAAGTTTGAGAGGGAGAAGAACCACTATATTCCCAGAATTGCCTTGTCTCTCTGTACAGATTAGAGGAGGAGGGTAGAGCCACATGTTTAGGAGGCACATTTAATACCAGGAAACATGCACCTGTAAGATCATCTGATGTTATACAATAGCCAGCTTCTAAATGCAATCTTGTTTGCAAAACAAATAATGTACAATTGTGCATTGGGACAGTAAATTCATACATACTAGTAGCTCAGTAATTTTCTGCTAGGTCTATATGAATGTAATGCTATTGTAGTTTGCTTGCAATTCTGGCTGTACCAAGAAAACAAAATCAAACTTCAATTGATGACTAGGAGAAAAAGTAGATACATGTGTAGGTTAAATGATTCATCTTGTGATGTATAATAGTGAATTTTAAATTTAAGCATCATTGGCTTTCGGTAGGTATTCTTCATGAACCATTGGATTCTGAATGCTTTTGCTTTTGTAACAACTATTAGTTGAAGCGAGCTAATCGTAGCCCTCAAATGATATTAAAAAGAGAAATTATGAATGTTATATTTCACTATGATAACAATAATAACGTGTTCGGCACAAAGCCTTTAAATATTGAATATTTCAATGTAGACATACTATTTTGGGCACCTCATCTCTATGTGACTCAGATTTCGAACTATGTCCTTAACTAGGTGAAGAGACTCAGATTTCGAACTATGTCCTTGACTAGGTGAAGAAGACTGAAAGATTTGTAGGGTTCAAATTTAGGCTTAATCATATAGCTCAGTTTTAACTTCTAAATAGCTTCCTAGCTGGTATTCTCCTAAATGATTTTATTCTCAACTATTACTACTTTATTTTCTGTTTATTTTTAGTCACTGTTTAGCTTTGTTCTAATGTCGATTGGTTTAACTCATTGCTTAGTCATGGTATTCTAATATCCTGTAAAAATTGAAGCTCAAACAAGCTAGCTGAGCGGGTGAACCAATTTTATATGTATACTCTTAACCTTATAATTTTTTGGGACTTGAAAGATGGTTTCATAACATTTTTAGAGGAAGAGCACAAACAAGCGGTAGATTGGATTTGCCTCAATTTCTATTGGACTTTCAGCCTTATGCATCAATTTTGAAGTTGATTCAGTGAAAAGCAGAAGTCTGAATGTTTAGATAGTCTGCCCCCCACCCCCCACAACACACACACACAGCCCCCCACTCTTCCCCACCGCACGCCACCTTACCCCAGTTACTGTGTTTTTATTTAAAGAGGCACATGTATCTTTTGGCCCTTGTCTTAGGATGGATTATGTTGTAGATAAATAAATGCATAAGCCAATTGAATATATTGCCATTCACATGGCAGTATATGATAATCTGCTTATGTGTGCATCATCTCTTGTCACAGTGTCAGGGCTATATCACTAAGATTTGCTTATATGCTATTGTTATTTTTTGTGAGATACTATCATTTATGTAGTGTTGTGGGCTAGCTATGAGCTGTTTGTGCTTATTGGGCAAAAATAATTTCTTACCCTCTTCATCTCTGTAGCTGGTCGTATGGTTGCTCTAATATTTATAGTAATGGCTGCTTCTTTATAACATGCTCTTTTAATGATCATATGTGACCAATTATTTTAGAGGTAATCAAACACCAACCCAGAACACTCTGCTTGCCCCTCAAACCCCAACCCCCTTTGAATCTCGATCTTGACTGTTTTTATCTCTATCTCATCAATTATAATGCCAAAAGAATAAGGTCATGTTTTGATGGTTGGGATAAAAGTACTTAGGATTTTCTTAAGAAAAGTAATCCTTCGGATGCACCTAAGTTCCTTCTTGAATAAATCCTGAAAATTAGGATCCAGAAATTTGTTGGGTGTGCATTAAAGCTTCATCCAAGCTATCTCAAGCCCCAAGCCCTTCCCAATCTCGATCTTGATTGTTTATCTCAATCTATACTATTATGATGCCAAAACGTTAAGGTCTTGTTTGGATGGTTGGGATGAAAATCTTTGGAATTCTAGGAAAATAATTTTCTCGATTGCACCTGTGTTCCTTTAGGAAAGAATCCCAGTGATTAGGATCCAAAAATTTGTTTTGATGTGCATTAAATATCCTTCCCAAGCCATTAAATTCAACACAAAAAGTGGTAAGTAGGCAAGGCAAATGTTGTGGAATAAAAAACAAGTTAAGACCTCCCTTTTCTAATCCAAAAGATTGGCCACTTTTGGGATTGTAATTGTTTGGATTTGGATTATAGTCACAAACTTTATAACGAAACAAGCTAATCCATCGGATTTGCCAAATCCAATAAGTGGAATCTAGGATTATAATCCTTAGGATTGGGTCTATCCAGTCATGCTCTAAGTTCTTGTGAAAGCTTAATTTGGCTAATTGATAAAGAGAAACAAGATTCATAGTTAAGGCTTCATGAGACCTGTTGGCGTTTCAATAAAGTTGGTTTTTCCTGTATATACTGTTACATCATTTTTAATTTTTATTTACATATAGAATACTTGGCATTTTCAAATGTGTAAAATGTAGTGAACTGTTGATGGCGTATTAACTGTTTGTGCTAGCAACACACACTAAAATAGCTGTAGCTACTATGTCAGATATGAATCTTATTTATCCACCAATTTCTACTGTGGTGGGATGGCCTTTTTTAGCAGCTGTAGTGACTGTAATATCTTTGACAACTTTAAAATAAAGTTCAACTTTTATGAATGCTTGGAATTTTCTTATAAAGACACAAATATGAAGAAGGAATCGATTGATAGAAAAGATACACTATGGCGTTAAATGTATATTTCGTCGTTTTAGAAATTTCCTAGTTTATGCTTATTACATATTACGATATTATTTTTGCAGAAGCTTAAGAAGTTTTATAATACATTCATGTTTATATTTACTAAAATATATGATGCTTCCGTCGCTTAGAATCTTCATGGCCGAATAGTCAAGGTGAACTATGCTAATGATCGTAGCAGTGGTGGATTTCGTTCTGGCTATGGTGGTGGAGGTGGATATGGTGGTGCAGGCTATGGCGGCGGTGGGAATTATGGCGGAGGTTATGGTGATGGTGGAGGCAACTACGGTGGTGGAGGCGGCAGTAACTACGGTGGAGGTGGGGGCAACTACGGTGGTGGTGGCAGTAACTATGGTGGAGGTAACTACGGTGGTGGAGGTGTCGGTAACTATGGTGGTGGAGGTGGTGGTGTTGGTGATGCAAATTACAGTGTTGCAGGTCGCAGTGATGGCAATTTTGGTGGAAATTATGCTGGCAGCAACGGTGGACTTCCTAGCTATAATAGCGAGGGTGGTGCCTATAGCAACAATACTGGAGGAGTAGATTCTTACAGCACAGGTGGTGGGTATCCTAAGGAGGATGCCCCCCCTTTGGATGATGACATGAAGGATGGCGATCTTGAGCCTGATGACTATGCGAACAAGCGAAGCTGATTTAAACATCAGCAACCAAGATGAATCTTTAGTATGTGTTGGAATTAAAAGTATGAAGGAAATTTTCTGAAACTTTGAGGAAATAACCTGCTGTCAGTTAAAATGTTGTTCTGTAGGTTGGTTTTTTGATTTATGCCATGTCTTTGATCTATCGTTGTTGTTGAACCATCTGAGTAATTGAAGTATTTAATGGCATATTGATCTTTTGCGCAAGTGCATAAAGTTTGGTGGGTATCTCTGTTAAGGTCTGCGTTTGTTGCCAAATATTTCTGTGCTGGTATCTGGAAAACTATCTGCTGGGAAACTTCCTGTATTTTTGATGAAATTTTTTGATATTCTGATTGAACCCAAGTTGCTGATAATACATACAATTTTCAATGAGCAGAAAACAGAGCAAGTCATATCAATAAATCATAATCTCAATATTTGTATTTGGTTTTTCTGATACATAAAACTTACAGAACTTAAACAGAATTCTTTCTCATTCAAGTATGCTAGCAATGCTCGTTTCTCTACTATGGTATTCAGAATATGATCCGAAAATACTCAGAGTATGATCTGAAAATAATGATGTGAACTAATTCTTAATCTAATTTACTTAAAACCACCTCTAATTTCGATTTACTCACCCATTAAAAGCAACATTTTCTGAGCATTCATAAGTGCAGCAGAACCCTGCTTTGTTCTCTCCACAAGTTGTCGAATCAACATCCTACCTTCTTCTTCGTCAGTAACGTTGCCACTTTCACCATCTTGTTCTTCTTCCTCGTACTTCATTGTCTCATCAGATTCTCGGCTGCTCCACAACATGTTCTCCCATGGCAGGCTTCTACATGATGAATCTGATTTACACCCGTCGATCCACTCGCCTTTATTTGTGGGTGATAGCGGGGTGTCCTCTTTCCCAGCTACCTGCATGAACTCTTCATAGGCTTCGTCGTAGGCATAGAGTGCATCTCCAGATAAGTTCAAGCAGAACGGATGGATTGCAGCACTACTTGGCTTCGTTCCTCGTGGGCTTTCTTGGTTCCAAGAAAACCCCATGTCACTGTTTGAGAAAGTCGTCTGGGAGCTTACCCTCTCAGCTTCCATGACCTGGAGTTGCCTTTGGCTCTGTAGGAGCTCTCTTTCAAGCTCTTCGATTCTTTCCTCTAGTCGAGTTTGTATCAGTTGATGAAGACGTAGACTGAGTTCTTTAGGGGAGACAGCATAGTTGTCGTTATAGGTGGGAGATGTAGAGGTAGTGTTCGTGTCACTGCTGGAATTGACTTGGCTCTTGAGAACTACGCTCGCAAGATTATCGGCTCTAAGCTCCCCTTGAACCACATCTGCTACGAGGTGTGGATCGAGCTGCAACCAGAAAATTTTGGTGTTATCTCAATCAAATACTCGCATTTTGTGTGAAAAATTTAGTGTTTATCACATGAAATAAGGTACAAAAATTTATGGGTACCTCATCGTTTGGGTTAAAAAGTACAGATAAAAAACAAATGGGTACCTCACAGAGATCAGACATTTGTTGCTCCATACTGCAAGCATTCATGTTCTGCTCCAGTCTTTCGAGTTCAGCTTCAAGCTCTGCCTCAATTTTTCTAAGAGATTCAGAGTTCTCTCCATCTTTATTCAAATGTTGGCAGTCACATTCATCTCGAGAGGTAGTATGAGGCGTTAGATTCTGATTTTGCCACGGTCCAGATGATTCCACTGTTTTGGAGTTCCCGTGTTTAAGTTTTTGACTTTCGTAAGTTCCATAAGCTAGTTCCTTCACAGACAGTGAATCTTTCATTTCCAGCTCCTCTTGTAGATCTTGAACCAAGTCTTCGGTTTGCTTCAACAATTTACTTAATTTATCCATTTCTGTTCTCTTCAAAAGGAGGGCGGAGATCATACCTATACTAATTCCAATACAAAAAGGAAGCATTCCATAATGGGAACCTGGCAAAGCAAAGCCAATGGAGAGTTAGCTAGCACTACAACTAATTATTACTGACAAGAAATAACGCATAGATATATAGAAAAAAATTTTAGAAACTCGAATTCAGGTTTCTGGTGTTATCGAGGAATCAAGACAAGGTTAGAATCAGCCGTAGATTATAGTACAATCAGTTGAAGACATGAACATCAAATCCTGCAACTCCTGATACTGTCATAAATTTTAAGGTGGCTGAATTTATTATTTAAAAAAAAAAATTTAAATTTTAGTCTGAATACTTTGTTTATAACAGTAAGGCTAATCTTGAGATCTTTATACTTTCAGGAGTTCAGGTATACACAGTGCAAAGAACTTCTTTCATTTTTCATCCGTTGTCTTATGCATTTATCAATTCTAACCAACTAAATGAAATTCCTGCTAATTAATGAACCTTGCAACTACATTATAATTCTTACCGAAGCTTCTGGCTCCACCTTCAACCAAGTATAGTTCAGTATCTTCATATCTACCAAAAATAATTTGGATCCAAAATATATACCGAGTTAAGTTTGCTGCTTCTCGAAATCCTGGACTTTTTTATGTTAATATTAAATGTTTAACATGCATTTGGCTCCATCTTTAACTGACTAAATTTTCTGTATCATAAATTCATAATATCTACAGAAAGTAGAATGATCCACAACAAAAACTAAGTTCGGTTTGCTGCTTCTTGAAATCCTAAGATATTTGTTAATGTTATAGCCCTAGAATTTTCTACAGCCATGATTCATCAAATATTCATTTCCTTTTGCATCTAGACTGCAATTGAATCTAATATTCTATATAGAAGACTCCATTTAGTTTCAGTTATCACGTGAATAAGGTTAACGCTTGTTTCCGATTGATCTTCCTTCAGCCATTGAATAACCTATAAGGACCATTTTCATGCTGTATTATGTATGATTTCCTAAGAACATATGGTTTAAGCCTATTGTCAAGTCATTTCTAGAAATGCCTCTTTAGGATTCTGCAAAGGAAAAAAAGGCTTATCACAAAACTAAGAGAAATTTGACCGTCTGTAATTACACATTCATCTCCCATGTGGAAGTCATTGGCCAATAATCAATCTGAAACAAATATCTCCCCATGTTCATATAGAGGAGCAAAGTTTTAATAGGCTGTGAACGAGGGGTTGGCCCAGCTAGTAACATCCCCGATGCTCCCAAGAGAATGGTCTCGGGTTCAATTTTCAACAATGTCACTTGGGGAAAGTTAACTTGTGTAATTAAATTGTCTACCGCTTTTATTTCTAAAAAAAAAAAAGAAGTTATAGTAAGTTACTAACTGTATAATATAACTTTCTCAGACTAAAGAGCTTGCGTTTTTACCAAACAAGAGTTAAAATATGTTTTCTTTTCTGTACAACATTATGTTGGTACTCAAGTGCTCAACAACTACACATATATTATTCAAACAAGAATGGAAAATATTTAAGTGACCAGTAGGTCCAAAAGGGGGCCAGAAACTCAACGAATCATAACAAACACGTCAACTATAGTGTATATTGGTGGCATATCTAAACACCATATGAGAAAAAACGACCTAGGGAAATTTCATCCTAAGTTAAATAGAGGTCGAATTGCGCATTGTAACATGTTAAGTTACATATTAAACCTGAGGGAGAAGCCCCTTCTTTTTGGGTATCAATCGAGGAGACTGAGAACAACTATATGCCATCATGTTATCATGTTATGAGCAATTTCACTAGATAATTTAAATCGTTTACTTGTACTCATCCTATGTATTACAATCACCAGCTAAAGTATCTTTTTTCAACGTAATGTAGATGATTCTTAGAGGCATTCACATAAAACATGAGCACGAGAATTTGGTGTTACCTCCCAACTGCGATCTTTTGCAAGGGACCCGTGAATTAGAAGCCTCCACCTTCCCATGCTGCAACTCACTGCTCTTTCTTCTCAACTTTCTTGAGTCCGGGAGGAGCGGAATCCCGATAACAGCTCTCTTGACTCCCAAGCCAACCCCGTCAGCTCCCTTAGACGAAACTCCCTTAGACGAAAAACCTTGGTCGCTCAACCCACTCTCGTGTCTCATGTCAAAAGATTCAAAATTGGACCTGCTAATGATCCTGCTTCCGTCAGTCACAACAAACGGTCTCAAGCTCGGCACAGGCAACTCAACACCAAACTCTTCGGCGAAAGGAGCGCTGATGTAGTTTCCCACAAAATTAACTGGCTTAACTGAGAATCTCCGAAGCCTCCTACTCCTCAAAGAGCCTCCACTTCCATCAATACCAGCAATCATTCCATCTCCATAGCTTTCCTTCTTGAAAATCCACGGATGCAAACTCAACAAAGCACTATCATCCCTCACAAATTCTTCTGAGCTCACGAGAGGCTCTCCATTGCCCCCACTAGTAGAGGCCATTGATGCCTCCAAGGTACCGCCTTTACGATCGAAGGAATCATCTTTCATTACATGTTTTCTGATGAATCTTCCAAAAGGCCAACTTGCATCCATAGAGACCAATTTAAAAAAAAAAAATCGCAAATTTTTTCAGAAGAAAAGAGAGCCCATGAATCCAGATCAATTAAATCTTTGCAAAATTTTTCAGAAACCCTAAAACCAAATTTGGGTTTTGGGTTAATAGGGAGAACCCATCAATCAAAATGAAAATTTTCGACGTCTATCGATCAGTAATCAGACAATAATTAAAAAAAAAAACAGGAGAAAAAGGGTTTAAATTTTGAGACCTGGGAGTAAAAATTTGATCGAATCGAGCTCCAAGATCCTCTCTTTCTTCTCTCTCGCTTTAAAATTGGGAGGGGAGGGAGAGAGAGAGAGAGAGAGAGAGAAATCTGAAGACCGAGAGTGGGCAGCCAACGTCTATAAAGAATAAACAAATGGACTGTGAATTTTTAGGATCTTATTTCTTTTTTTTTTTTTTATATATTGTAAATATGAGGATGACCGATGGCCGTTTCTTTGTTATCTTCGATTGAGAAAAGTTAAAAACCAGCAAGGAAATGTCACGTGCAGGGCACGTGCGCGAAGATCTCAGAGACGGTCATGTGATATTTTCTTAATTCAGCTTGGAAAAAAAATATTAATAGGATTAATTGTAATAACTACATTATATTAAAACCTTCGAAAAAAAACTATAGAGTAAGAATATAATGCAACAACAGTTTTTGCTACACTTTTACCCCTACTTAGGGATCTCTCTGCAAATCTTTTTTATAATTAAATATTAGTGCTGCACTATAACAGTACATGAATAATTTTTTTTAATTAATCCATGACAATAGTTTCCGATGAGAGCAGTTCTTGATTCGATTTTAGGGATGTCAATATGAGAATTTAGGTTGAATAGTTAGTCCGACCACGGACTTATTATCCAAAAAATTAATAATAATAATTGCTCTCCAGAAGCCAAAATGCTCCCTATTGTATAGATTTAGTATTTTCCCTCGAAAAAATTAATACCAAAATTTTCTAATAGGAAAGTCATTATTTGGTTTATAAATAACATTTTTTTTTTCTCAAATTTATGTCTTCGTTAGAAAACTGCTTGTTTTGTGCCAAAGATACTGCTTTCTCTTTCCTAAGAATTTTTCTGTTTTGAATTTTCTTAAAATGCATTTTGAAAAAGTGAGTAAATTACTATACAAAATAATAAAATAAAGTATCTGGAGAAAGTCCGCAAAAATAATTCAAACGTAGCAATGATTTTGATATATGTTGACTTATGTCATAAAACTGTAGACAAATGAATTATAAAATGCAGTTAGGTGGTCAAATGTGTTTAACAGTTAATCAGAACAGGCATAATCTAGTTGAAGATAAATTGATGCCGAATAAAAAAGAAGTTCACAGTTATTCTATAATTTGCTGCATGTTGACATTCACATTCTTTGATTGAATAACATCAGCGCATTCAAAAAATTGCTCTGAGCACCTCGAGTACCATCTTCAGCTGCAGCAACCTTCTTGCTTAAGTCGTTGGTAATCTGTTTGATTCATTAGATCAGAGTTATTGAAAGCGAAAGGATAAAGTCTAGCTAGTTCAAACATGCAAATGCTGTTCCAGCAAAGAACTTCAGATTCCACTAACTAAAGAGGGAGTATTGAACATAAGTTTAGCTAGTTCTAATTTACAACATGTTAATGAACCAAAACCAGCCGATTTAAAATATACTGAGAAAATCACAGATCTAAGTTGTAATTGCAGATGGAACACACTAAGATTTACGTAGTTTGTTCCGAATTAAACTACGTACAGGGCCGCCAGAGGGTTATTCACTACTTGAGGTCTCATTTTCGAATCCTTTATTAGTGTGCCATTTTGGATTTAATTAGATAGTAACAATTTTAAGGAAAGAAAGCCTGGGCAGTCAATATTCTATTGGATTGAAAAAAAAAAAAAAATTAAAAAATGACAAGAATTTGCATTTCATACGAAGCTAATGTTTATATTAAGGGTAGAGAATTAAGTAACAATCAAAATCTAAAATAATAAACAAAATTTAACACAGAGCAAACCTGAACTTGAAATTTCAACTGTTGCAGCTCTTCTGCCACATGTCCAGGCACATGCAATTCTTACCTAGAATCAAACAGTAAATAAACAAGGTCAGACTTTTTAAGCATATACCTTGTCCCATGACCAACTAATATAGAGAAGTCCCTACACAATTTGAAGACTGAAACTTGATGCGAAAAATACTCCAATCTACTGCTACTGCAAATTAAGTACCACAGAGCATAATAACACCAATCGAAGATTATCGAGGAAGCTCATAAATACCCTTGCCATGAAACTGGAACTATTGATGAGCCATAAATATCATCAGCTACAAGAATGAATACAACAATGATGGTACATATGCTTTTTCACTATGTAAAGATGTTCAATCTTAAATATCCTAAACCCTCAATGGAATAACAACAAAAGAAGATGGAAAGGGACAAACAGGGCACTCTTTCAACCCATTATGAACTTAATCAACACCAGGTTAACCTCTCGAAGAGACCACATCATACAATGTGAAGCCCTCAGGTTCAGTGCAATGCATCTGTTAGTTCTAGAAACTGTACAAGCGTTCTCATACAGCTACCACAATGGTGACCATGACCATGCTCGCACACCAGAGCTCTCATAAGCCACCAAGTCCAACATGAGGTGCAAGTGATATCAATGTTCGCATTACCAGCTAGATTCTCCCGTAAAATACAGTATCAACGATCACACAGCCCAAAAAGGTTTGGAAGATGGTTTTTGTGCTAAATTGCTCTTGTGAAATTCTTCACCGGCAGCATCAACATAATCATCCTCCTCTCCATATTCAACGAGCTTCAGCAAAGTATCTAATGAAAGGAGAATCTATTAGTAACAGAGATAGTTATTTAAATAACAAGGTGAAAAGTACAAAGATATTTTGGATGGCTTTAATTCAGAGGATCATCACCAGAAATGGGTTCATCATTTAATACGGGCGAAACAAACTTAGGTGGTGATGACGGAGGTGATTTGGATGCAGCAAACTTAGGTGGTGGTGACGGAGGCGATTTGGACGCAGCAAAATTAGGAGGTGGTGACGGAGGTGATTTAGACGCAGCAAACTTCGGTGGTGGCGGAGGCATAGCTCGAGGAGGTTGATGTGGCATCCCATCAGACTCCATATGGACCAACTTCTTTGGCGGTGGCATTGTAGAGATGTTCCTTACGTCTGAACCCTTTGAACCTGGCTTAAGACATTCTGATCCCTGAAGTAAGTTCTGAAAAAAGCCAATCAAAAGTCCAAGATCCTCAGTAACATTATTTATTGAAATTTAAGCAAGGGAACAGCAAATCAGTACCCCAAAAAGCAAAATAGTTAGCGAAGGAATATGGAAATGACATGAGACCATGCCACTATCAAATGTAAATATCTCAAAGAAGCTCGGGATAAAATTTATGACCACCAATAATTTGGAAAAAGTCAACAATTATTCATTGGTAATGGAGATCACAGAAAGATAGGCCAATGTTAGGAAACCAAATTCAGGTATTAGTGACCATGAAATTGAGACAAACGTTTAAAATATGTCAAGGTTGTTGGAAAAAGGTAACATGTCAAGCAAAATAGATGCACGAGAGAACAGTTCAATAGGGAATTATGGCAAAAATATCGAACTATCTCTTTTGGGGGATAAAAACAAAAATGACAAGCACATTCTCGAACTCTAACTACTGGGTGCAGTAATTTGAGGAGCAATCCCCATTCTTGAACCCCAGCCTTTCAGTTCCTGAGAAAAATGCAAATAAGGGATCCAATAGACCAGTCCAGGACCAGCCTGTCAGCTTCAGAGAAGGTCAGAGAAAATACCTGAAATAATTAGTGACAAAATCAGTATAAATAAGAAAGGAAGAAAAAGAGAACATTGTTAGCTAGCATGTAGTTGCCAATATAAAGCCACAGCTAGAAGCTCGTCAATGAAACAACCAATTATTATCAGTTTCTTGCTCATATTTTTGGCTGACACAATAAAATTGCTGCCAGCCTAGTCATTGGTAAGGTCAAGTAGTGCACCATCATTTTAAATAATAATAACAGTAGAAAATCTTAGCATATAAATCCTACTAAGTCCGGAATGAATTTTGTCTTCAAATGCAAGATTCATGTTTACAAGACAAAACTCCTCTCCTCCAGGAGAAAGAAAAACCCGACGAAATACATAATTTGAGTTTTTCCTAGATAATTGGTTGGTAGAAGTGCGAGAACCATCACCAGTCATTTTATTGATGGATCAGAACAGAGTAAATTTCATGATATAAGAAACAAAATCCACATAATTATTATCAGTGGTATAAACTATAAAGACATAAACATGTCGATCAGATGTCTGCATGCATGCCAATAAGAACCCATGCACAAGTGGGAGGTGGCAAAGCCTGGGATGTATATTTATGGTCAACTGCCTTGGAAAGAAACAAGTACAAACTTGACACATCACAGAAAATGTTACTGACTTGTATAAGAAATGTCCGACCGGTAACATTTCAGTTCAATAGCTTGCTCTTTGAATAGCACTGATATCAAATCTTGTGTTCCTATGTGTTGTTTGCACACACGTAATAACAAAAACTGAATTCATTTATGCTTTAATTACTTTCTTCAGCCCACAGAGCACAAGTGTCAACGTTGATGAAAATAATCGTCGTTGAGATGCCTGTATTTTAGGACTAACGGAGTGATTATAAACATCAAGAACCTTTCCATCAGCTACGTCAAAAAAATTTATTAGAGGAAAAATCAGCTGAGAGTACAACTGTACAAGAAAACATAGATCTACATATTTCCCAGAGGAGAAGGAAAAAAAGGAGCAAAATAAATAAAAAGGAAAGGGCGGGCGGGGGTTGGGGGGGGGGGGGGGGGGGGGGGGGGGGGGGGCGATGGGAATCAAATAATTGCTTATTACAGAAAAATGACTTTTAGGCTTAATTAAAGAGTAAATTCGAACCATCTTGCAGCCAACTGCCCCACGCAATTTTCAAGTGAATTAATACACAACCAACCTTTATGAATTAAAAGAGAATTGTGGGTTTATTAAAATGTCCCCCACTTAATAATGTTACTTGTAGAAGAAAGGTTAGAAATGCTAAAAATATACTTAAGAAAAAAAAAATTAAGGTATAATGCCCTATAAATATCATGTGGCATTCTTTTAAAAAGCATTCTAATGGACAGCTTAGAGCAAAGTTACAGAAAATTAGTCGTAGTACACAATAGTTGGAATAAATCCAGGGAGTGCCTCCTGCATTGTGGTCTGTGGATTGAACTTAGAGGTAGTTTTTGGCAATTTAGACATGATTCATTTCCCTTCCATCATAATGTACCTTGATTGGTACAATGTTCAATCTTACCTGGTGATGCGTGATAGTTTCTTTTGAAGTAACTGGTAACTCCTGAAACTTCCGCCTTTGTAAAGGCCGTTTTTCTGACATAGCAATTGCACTTGAAGTTGTCTTAGACGGCATGCTTGCTACAGAAACTGTGGAAACAAGACTAGTGGTGGCACATACTGTAGAAGCTAGACCAGGAGGGGCTGGAGCAGGAGCCTTTCTAAGTGCCAAAGCAACTTGCTGCAATGGAGTGGCTTGGGGATATATCCCACCATATCCACTGTAGTATGTTCCTCCAGTTACTGAGGGATAGGGATAGCTTGGTTGTGGAACTCCATAATTGGGCACATCTCCACAAGGTAACATAGATCCAGGAGGGTCTGTTCCAGTTGATCCGTTTGTTGGAAGGGATGGCGTCAATGGCATGGACCCTGCAGCAGTACATGGCAGGCTAGCGACTGGATTAGCATTTACACCTAATGCTTCTCCCGAGCTTTGAACTCCAGATAACAGTTGTTGCGGGGGAGGAACAGCAGAATAGACCTTACATGATGAAGTCCTGCATTGAAAGAAATTTCATGCTTATAAGTAACTAAATTAAGGAAGGCAGAGGTTCCTGGTGGATAAAGCTATTACATTCCAATACACTTTATGCTGTTAGTTTTTACAGAGCATGGAAGCTGGATGAGAAGGTACAAAATGCAACATAATAAGCATTTCAATCAGCTGAAAAAAGGTTAAACAAGGAAGAATAAAAAAGTAATAAAAATTTTCCAAGATGTTTGAGATCCCATAGATCACATTTAGCTAGATAACGTCATCTTGCATATGCCTCTAGCAGGATACAGTCACTTCCAACACAGAACTAAAAATGTCGTCCAATCTATACCATAGTCAGAAGTCCAGAATTCAGAAACAGATATACATATATGTGTGTGTATGTATATGTATGTATAAACAACAACAACAATACTAGCAATGACTGTGATTCAGATGAATAATCTAAATATCTGATACCGAAATTACTGCTAAGTGCTAATATTCAGAAGAAAAAGGCAAGATATGCTACCAAAGTCTGTTCCCACTTAAACAATGTATCACAATGACAAGGGTAAAATGTAATTAGTATAACTAAGGAACCAACAGCAGAGATGGCTACAAGTCAAGTTCATTTATACATGGTAATATGGGTAAAGATTCATGAGAACACATAGAAGACGACAAAAATAATTTCTCAGACTAATTTTTACTCCATCCCGAGGTCTAAAATAGAATCTTCATAAAGTACAAACTACATGAAACAACAGATTGTAATAATGAATCCAAGCTTACTGACCGAGAAGCACCACATTCAGCAGAAATTGTATCTAGAAGGTTTTCTGCTAGCATTCTTGCAGCCTCAAGACTCTTTAGATTAGTACTTGACAAATATAAATGAAGGGGCTGTTGTGCTTCTGCAAGTAGATGAGCCACCAAAAAACTGAGCCAACAGAAATTGGGACTATACTGCTAATGTCGAGATCAAATAGCATACCTTCGGTGCTGAAATTTTCTAGGTTTCCAGAACCCCTTCCCCTCAGTAAAACAGTAGCTCCTGTTTCATTCATAATGTGATTTATATACTGATCCTGCATAAACAAATCCGAACCACCAGCAGCACAAAAACAATCTCTCCCAATTGTGTGGAGATGCAAAGAAAGCTTAAAACATTAGAAAAATCTTATATTAAGAATATGCAAAAAGAGAAACATATAAATGAAAAGTACAGAACGGAAAATAATGAGAGAAAAAAATATGGAGAGGGTACTGATTATAGAAATATTTTCCTAATTTCGTTTTTATATTTATTTTATCTTTATTTTTATTTTATTTTCTTCAATTTCAATTTTGAGGACAATAAGTGTGCACTCAATCAAACAAAACCACAAGATAATAAGCCTGGTCTAGTAATTTAAATGAAAATAAGAAGAAAAGACTACATAGAATCATCTTAACAACATATGACAAAACATACATTTGGTCCCCGGATACGAGCTGCAAGATTTAGTGATGGATCTGTTTCAAAGCCCAAAAACAGACATGCGCTCAGCTGTTGAGTAACCTGTGCCCACAGAACACAACAAATATTTACACAAATAAATTGACTCAACCAAGTACTTCTGTATCACAATTACCAATACTGATACCATACCTGCCCATTGCTTGTTGAATTGAAAGGGATAGTAGACAGTGAATTCTGAACTTGTTTCAATATTTCTTCAACCATGAAAGCCGCACGATCAACCGCTTTAATACGCTCAGCAGTGTCCTTTAGCTGATGCAGATACATATAAATTCAAAACAAGCACCAGAAACAATTAGTAAAAGACATCAGCAAGTTGGCAATAACCATAGAATATAGCATCATCCTATGATTCTATCAACATGATAATGGAGCTATCGACATTATTGCATTGATCTTACAAAGGATAAACGATTTCAAAGAAGAAAGAACCATGAGATGTATGAAGGTAAAGGCAACAGTCCAGTGAACATGAGCACGTTATTCACATATCAACATAGGTCTTTCAGCATGAGCAAGCCCTTTCTTCTACACATCAGACAGGCTTGATAACAGCTCAACCAAACTCATTTGTTAACTTTACCAAGCCAAGCTCAAGTTACATTGTATTCATTATTTTATATATTTTATCTAATTTCCTGTTCTAATTCTGTGAATGGTATATGGGCGGTGCGATTGCAGTGTTACTGTTGTTGTTCTCTTCCTTTCTTTTTTACTTTAGTTTTTTAGGCTGTTTTTCTTGATCAGGCTGGGATGGTTGGTTATTATCTTGCAACAGTCGTGACATAAAATTTAAAGATCAATGTCAAGGGAAGAGCACAGGAACTTTATACACCTTATTCTAGAATTCAAACTCAATAGCTTAACCAAGTTACACTGAAGGTGCTAAAACTGTTACCAAGCAAGGCCAGAGATAACCATCATGCACAAAACAAAGCTGAAGTAACCCAAAAAATAAACCAACTGAACTTCAACAAGGCACACAAAGGTTAGGCTCTTTACACCATTCACCTTCCAACGAAACATTTATTTATTTTCACAGTTAAATATGTACAATATGCATTTCCAAAGCCTGAAGAACTGAACAAGCAAAAAAAAGTTATTTTTCTACCATCAGTGTGTACATATTGCTGAGTCCATTTAGTTGCTTTGTCTGTTTACATTTCTATTATGAACGTATCAGCCCCTCCCCAACAACCATACCTTATCAAACAAATTTGCACAAATTTCACAATAACTGCTTCCTCCAACCAAACTATTGTACTAACACCCGGGTTCCAGTAGCTTACTAAGGCTCATCCTTTTCCTCACAGGATTTACCGATTTAGCATCACAAAATGAAAACCATTTTGACATTTCAGATGTCACACCATGATATACAGACTTCTATGATTGAAGGGCATAGAGAGTTTTCAGTAAGGAGGAGAAGAACAAAATGAAGAAATTTTGGAGAACAAATTCTATTGTCCGTGAGCATTTTATAAAAGCAGGAATATAAGTAGCAGCTATGAAACTATGCTAAGTGTATACTGATCCATTCTAAGCATCGGATGACTAAATGTCATGACCAAACAGTAAAGTTTCAATATTCCACTAGTTTAAATACTAATGATGTTAGATTTAAAAGACTCCTTCCATGCAGGAGTCAGCCCCAAACACTTGAACATTCTTCTTGGGAGTGCTCTAATTGACAGAGCATGTGGTTATTTCAAATTTTCTCTAGATTGCTTCATTTAGATGTAAAACTTGCATCCTGAAAGCCAATTACATAAAAATGTCTCTGAGGTATAACCAAGATAAAGGGACAACTCCTGGTGACCTCACCGAATCAGATCTCCATAAGCATAGAACAAAACAAAATAAAGGAACAGTGTCTTCTTGCATTTGTAACATACAATACAGGCATAAAGCATTCAAACATTTGGGTGGCAGGAATCATTTACATGAGCTCCAGCAGATATGTGAAGATATAGAGGTTTCTCACTGTCAGGCAATGCACTTGGAGGACGGTACTTGCCCCTGCAAAATTCAAACAAAAAATCCAATATATAACTAAACCCAGAAGTCCCATTTACTATTAAAAACATCTGGACGTTTGACTTACCTAGTTATGACAACAGCGCCAGTGGATCTCTGAATCTGCAAAAGAAAAAAAAACAAAGTTTAGCAAGACCAAATTAAATGAGTTGCTAGAATCCACTATTTTCATATAGAAATGACTTCTTGATTCACCTCTTCTTGAGTTTGACGTTTTGTGAGTTTGTAACGGATAGTAGGTTCTGCATCATTTATTACAATTTCTCGTGCTATCAATTCATCTTGGATCTTTGGCTGAAAGAGGGCAAAAAGAAAAGGGAGAGTTGGAAAGTCTATTAATTATAATTAAAAAAAATTGCACGATCCACAGTAGAAAGATCCAGCTCCAGTCAACTAAACGAGAAGATAATCAATTGCAAAGTAAGAAGCAGCAACATTTATACAAGAAACCTGTGTCCAGAAGGAAATTATGCTTGAAACTCACCTGAGTTAATTTCTGGACTATTGCAGCAGAATTCTGAGAGAGAGAAGATGACTGAACTAGTAGAGAAGGAGTTGCAGAATTTGCTGGAACTGTATTTGTAATAACTGAACTGGGAAGTGGAACAGTTCCAGGAAGAGGCACCCCAACAACATGAGCAGAAACAAAAGGAAAAGTTCCAGTTACAGATAATCCAGCAGATATCACAGATTCTGCAGGCTGATCCCACTTTCTCTTTTTCCTGTTAGAAAGCAGGTCATACTTTAGCTGCTAGCAATTCAACATATCAAACTGAAACCTTCAGAATAGCGGCGCTGGTAGGTCAACAACAGAGCCATTTTTATGTATGTAAGAGTTTGCAGATGTTATTAACAACTAATATCCAACAAAATATATGCAACCTAAAGTAAATTCCTGGTTAGCTAAATATTAGTGTTCTGCTCTAATTTAACAGATTTCTGCTCTAATTTAATGGATTAACAGCATTATTGACTATGTGGTTAAAAAATTACTGTAGAGTTAATTTAATAATGCAACCAACCATCAATACTGGCACAAAAGATTCACCGTTATTGTAGTTGTTGCATCTTTGACAAATTAGCAGTAACAGCTTCAACAGGAAATGTCAACTCGGCATCTACTGAATTCAACATCCAAGTCTAATATGGACTGCCTTCTTTTTCCACCTTTTTGCATCTACAACGAAAAGAGAAAAAACAATTTCCCATAGGCTATGGAAACTCTATCAACTTTATGCTTCTTTAAGACTCTTAGTCTAGAAGAATTTTGGAGCATTGCTACTCAGTTAAATAAGCTTAAAAGGCACAACTAAAAACAAGATTCTTCACCCACCAGCTAACTCACTGCATTCTATGATATTCATTTTGTTGCCACAGTTGTTTCCATGAGAAAGAAATTAGCACCAAAACACCCAAAAGGAATGACATCAAGCTGATGAATAATCACAAAATTTCATCAAATCTTTAACGGGACTTTCTCACCGTGGGAAAAGGTTCGAATTCCCAGCCAAAAGATCTTTTTTAGTTACAGCTCGCTCTAAACCCTAGGCATTAGGGTAATGATAGTTATATGTTATTTCAATTATAAAACAACAACAATAACAATAACAACAACTAAGCCTTTTATCTCAAGAACTTGGACTAGGCTACATGATCCTCAAGAACTTGGACTAGGCTACATGATCCACAAGAGAATTATGCTGGACCGATCACATGAATGATCCTTCTTCACTCATTCCTATAGAGCAATATGTCTTCATTTAAGTCTCTAACTTCCTTATTTTTTCGTATCACTCCTATCCATATTTTTTTCGGTCGTCACTTCTCTTTTTAACTTGTCATATATTGATAAACTCCACTAGTGTATCTGTACACATAATCAAACCATCGTATGCGATTTTCTGGCATCTTTTCTACGAAAGGAATTGCGCCTACCTTAGCATGAATATCCTTATTTCTCACTTTATCTCTTCTAGTATTATCGTATATCCAACGAAACATATGTATCTCTACTACACTTATCCTTCATAAATGACGTCTCTTTCTATCTCAGTATTTCATGCCACATAACAAAATTGGCTAAATAATAATCCTATAAAAATTTTCTTCAACTTTACTACAGTCGCATAAAATTCCTGTTACGTTCCTCAATTTCAACTAGTCAGCTTGAATCGTATGGTTAACATTATTATCGTTCTCTCCGTTGTTTTAAATAATAGAATACAAGTATGATTACTTATTTATATCTCACGCTCATCTAGTATCATAGTACTAGTACTAGGTCCTTTTTTTACTAAATTTGCACTCCATATACTATGTTTTGGACCGACTCAATCTAAAGCCCCTTGATTCTAATGTTTTCCTCACATTTATCCATGCTCTCGTCTCATCGACTAAAACAATATTATTTCAGTTGTAAACTTTAATCAATAATTTTGTAGAGCTTTCTTCACCGTAAAACGCACTTCAAAGCTAAACTCTTTCACTTTGCTAATGATGCTTGCAAAAGGAACTAACCGTGTTGCATTAGCACACACCCTTTCACCAGAATTAAATACTTATTCGGGACCATGCTCTAACCAATCCTAACAGTTTACATATTTATGAATTCCAAACCAAAAAATAATGATATAAATTTCACAATCATTATCATCCAACGAGCAATTGGAACAGTATCAATCAATTCAAGCAAACGTAATAAAGCATCCAAATCTCAAACCCTAAGGCACGAATTCAACGAAATTTCACAGACAAAAACTCAAAATCAGGGACGGATTCGAGAACTAGGGACATGGTCTCGAAAGTGCTACCTTTGTCTCGACGCGGTGGCGGCGGCGGCCGCCGGTGAGTCCTCGGCAGTCTTTGGATCCCTTTCCTCGGTCATCCCTGGATCCAACAAGAGAAGAGTCGACGAACGAGGGATGTAAGGAAACAGGATTCAGTACCCGTTAAGGAAGAGGAGCAGAGCGATACGGGTCGGATTTTTTCGCCGCCGGTGGTATTCGCTGCGGAGGAGTTAGACGGCCGAGGTTTTGCTTCTGTTTTGCGACGAAGAGATTAATTAAAAGTTGGGAAAAAAGAAGTGGGTGGTTTATGTAAATTTAAAACGTTTTGGGGGTGTGAGATGTAAATGTTCCAATAACATCGGTATGTGATCTCAGCCGTTGGTTTCTGATGGTGGATAAGGTTGACGACGGAAGTTGAGCTTTTTGACCGCATGATGATTAAATGGACGGTTCTGATTTTTTAATCTTTTAATATCCTTTTCTCTAGTGTACATCTATTTTTGGCCTTTTATATTTTTATTTTTTGCTAATGTACAAGTTTTTCTAATATCATGTATGTTGGGGTGGGAGATGTAAAAAATCTATGTTTTTGTAATATTATTATAATTGTAGTTACCTCAGAGAAGAGCTGGAATAGCTCAGTTGGCTAGAGCGTATGGCTGTTAACCATAAGGTCGGAGGTTCGAGCCCTCCTTCTAGCGATTTCTTTTTTAATCTCCGCACTTGCATTTCGAACTGTTTTTTTTTTTTTTTTTTTTTTTTGAGGGGAATATTTAATAAAAAAAAAATAGTTCTCCATACTAATTTACTTCTCAGTCCACGTACATACCGAAGCGGGAGTGGGCCCAGTCTTCTTCCTCTTCCTGCCCCAGTTAGGGAATTTCCTAAGGAGCACACCTATATTACTTGTGAGCCCACTTATCCCCGCACTTACACCTTATGTCCTAGTGAGCCCACTTTTCTCAATTAGGGCTCAATACTTCAAGGACTGAACTTGCAAGAAGAAGTGACGGCGATGGGAGAAGAAGAGCGAGTCCAAGAAGATTCTTCGTCGTTGATGGCGATGATGACGCTGGAGGAGTGGAGGGGATCGTCGTCCACAAAGCTCTCCAGAACCGCCACCCTCACCGCCACCACCTCCTCTCTCTGTCTCCAAAGGTTAACACTACTCCCTCTCTCTCACTCTCTCCCCTCTCTCTAGAATTTTGATTTGAATTCTCTCATCAATCTGAGGATCCAAGTTACGATCTTGCTTGTTATCTAGGTCGGGAAACGGATGGACCGAGATCTGGCGGAAGATTCTCGAAGCCTTCGTCCCCGAGGTGAGCTCTCTTGATTTGACCTCTTCACATATTTGCCAAGAAAAAGATATCTTTTTTATTTTTATTTTTAAAATTTTGTAGGGGTATCCAGGGAGCGTGACTGCAGATTATCTCCCTTTTCAAGTTTGGGATTCTCTGCAGGCAAGAAAAAAAATTTCTTTTTGTTTTTTTTGGTGGATTGTGCAATAATGCTTGTTGATTTTGAGGGATTAAACTTTGTTTGTGTTGATTAATTTCAGGGTCTCTCCACTTATATAAGGTCCATGCTTTCTACTCAAGTGAGTTTTTTGCTTTCCTACTGTTGTTGTTGCAATTTAATTTTTCAGTTGTCAGTGCATTTGGTTTGAATTGAAGTGATTTGTGATTCTTTACCGGAGCTAGGCGCTGTTGAGCGCTATTGGAGTCGGAGAGAGGTCCGCTACTGTCATTGGTGCAACATTTCAGGTATTTAAAAGCTCTAATCTTTTGGTTATTGAGGTGCTTGGAGCCTCACTCGCCAAGCAAAATGTGTCTTAAAATTGATTATATATTGTTATTTGTACGGATTGTGTACATATTGCACCTTTTCTATGAATGCTTATTGTTTATTCCAACTGTTGAGAGTTTAAGTGTGCTAGTCCAACTAGTTTTAGTCGTTCTAAATAAATGTTTTAAATAGTCCGATACATGCTGATATACATCACAAATATCATATCAGATTCTAAAGTGACCGACGATATACATATCGGTCTGATATTGCCTATATATATTCTTTACCGGTGAAGGATACTCTCGTCTCTAACATGATGTCTTTAGAGTTGCCCATGTATTATAGCACAATGGTTGTTTTGAGTTATTGTTGTATCCTATATTATATCAACTATTTGGTTATCATTTATTGGAATTTTTGCTTTAGCTTAAGCCATGGTTATGTTATGTCAGAAAAGCAAACATCGAGTAGAAATTAGACTTTTTGGATGCCTTCTTTATCATACCCTGAACTTCTGCCTCTTTACCGCGCCATTAGTTTTTGAAAACAGAATACGCCAACCACTGTGTGCACAAAAATGGACAAGGTCGATTGCTTCTTCTTGTTAGTAAAAAGGAATTTTTAATTTAGTTTCTAACTACTACTTTCGCACCATCCTTTGTCTTTCATATGATACATAAACCAATCTGCAACTTTTTTTTTTTTCCTTCTTTCTTTTACATTCTTTCTTAGCCTTGCTAACTGTGGATCTTTAAATGGAAGATCTGAACAGTGGTTTTTGAGGGATTTTACTGGCATGCTTGGAGGCATCTTATTTACCTTTTACCAGGTAGTCTCTACCTCTACTCATATACTGTATTTAACTTAATCATTTCCATTCAATTCATTTATTTAAATAACTTTATATAACACTACATCATGTATAAAGATTCTTTCATCATTATGATTTAATAGACACATCTCATTCAATTGCATCCAGTTCTGTTTTGATTAATATATGCAACATATATATATATATTGCATATGTTGATGCTTTGTCACTTTTTCAGGGTTCTAATCTTGATAGCAATGCTAAGATGTGGCGGTTGGTTGCAGATTTCATGAATGATCTAGGTATCACTCGTCTCATTGGTCTCATGTTAGCAATATAAATTTGGCTAGTAGATGGGTAGATGATCTGGGAATTTACCAAGTGGTTGAAGACTTGGAGTCATTATTAAGATTTAGATATAAATTGGATGGTCTAGACCGTGAAAATTTAATATTCCAAATTTTTTTTTTCCCTTTGCTCACTTTCCAAGAAATTATTGGCTAAGGAGTTTCAGTTTCCTATGATATTGTTTCTTCCATTCATGATTAAATTATACCAAAGTTAAAAAAGAGAGCTCTGAAATCATATTGGTAAAAAGAATTTCCATCATAATAAACATTAAATAATGGATAAAGGCATATAAGACATTTGAGGCAAGTGTTCTATGGATTTCATTTAACTTTTATGTTCAGGGGTGAAAGATGTTTTTTAGCATACTTGTTTGGCTTATAGTGCCCGGTTAAAGGTGTTCTCTGCAACAACTATTTTATTTCACCCATGCATGTTTTTAGGTATGAGAGAATATTGGAGGAGAGCTATACCTCTTTGTTGCATGAATTTGAACCATCCAACCATATTAGATTTCTCTATTAGCTATTTTTAGCTGTTATGAGTGCCCTTTTTCTTGCCCATAGGTTTTCCGTCTTTTGATGGTTGGAATCGGTTTGACGAGTTGTGTATTTGGTCATTTTTTAGGGGCTTTCTCACTTTAGAGTTGTGCTCTTGCACCCACCCTATCTTGGTGGGAAATGTGCATAGCAACATTGATGGTCAAGTATGAATCATAGTGTATTACGAAAGAACAAAATTTTCAGCTAAAATTCATTACACAAATTGGTCGAATTTTATCATCTCACGAAAGTGAGGATTTTGTCAACATTAAGTGTATTGAAATGACTCAAGATCTGCTGATATGGTTGCAGGAATGTTGCTGGATCTTGTTTCGCCTTTGTTTCCATCAGCCTTGATTGTAATAGTTTGCTTAGGGAGCTTGTCAAGGTCATTCAGTAAGTTTGCTTCAACAATCAGCCTTTGGTACATTCCTGCTTCTGGATTTTGTATTCCTGTCCAATGTGGTCTATTTATGATTGAAATTTGCATATATTTGGATGCATTTGCTGCTTTATTTGCATGGTTTGAAACTTGCAAATCACCTACGATTTAGAAATTCAGGACAGACTTGTTCTAAGTTGATAGCAGCTGACCGGTGAAGTTTATTAACTACATTATCTTTATATTGATTGGAGGTGTATTTTGGAGCACTATCAAAACCTCATTGGAAATTATAACATTCTGGTCGGAATGTTGATATGGAATGAATACTCACTCCGTACTTATTTCAGGCATAGGGATACACTGCATTCTTTTTTTTTTCTCTTTAAAACGTAATAAACAGTCCGGGGATTCTGAGTAACATCTGCCCACTTCTAGGCCGTTCCATAAATTCTTTAAATCATCTTTCTTAGCACCATCTCATGCTAGATTATTTACCAGGCTTTGCATGGAGTTTCTGATGCTTATTGCCTCACAGGTTACAATCTCTCGTTTTACGGTGACTTTTCATCGAAGCACTACTTGAATTAATGTCCATTAGTACCTTAGGTATCCACATACAAACCCTTATGCAACCATTTTTATTTGTCATAGCCAATCAGCAAGCTGACTTTGAAAATCGAACTGCGGTACATGAAATAGATGTTATCTTCTCTTTGTGAGAAAACAAGCCAAAAACCTTCCCTTGACCTTTTAATGATGGTTTGCTTATGTGGCTTATACACTGATCACCATAATCTGGTGGGAAATCATTGTGCTCTGATGTAATCGAATTACCTAGAAGTCTGCACACTTACTTTGTTCTTTAAGAAGCACCATATGCAGCTCAACCTTGCTTGGATTCCATCAAAAACAGTTTCTATTTCCCTAGAATCACTTAAATCCCTCAGAGCAGTTTTATGAATTTGAGATATCTAGTTTACCTTCTTTTTTTTTTTTTTTTTAAATCACGAGTCAATTTACTGTGCTATAATCCTGTAGCTGGTGTTGCTAGTGGAGCAACTAGAGCAGCATTGACACAGCATTTTTCACTGGAGAATAATGCAGCAGATATATCTGCTAAGGTATATACACCACCATATCTTTTTGTCATGCGTGTAAATTGTTCTTATCTGAAATTTGATAAATTTAGAAATTTAACAGGAGGGTAGTCAAGAGACAGTTGCTACGATGGTAGGAATGGCATTAGGAATGCTTCTTGCTCATATTACAAGAGGGCATCCTTTGGCAGTATGGACTTTGTTTTTGTCTCTCACTTTGTTTCATATGTTTGGTGAGTTTATTTTCTTTCTACATTATGTTTTAAGTCTCTGAACCTATCTAGAAGCAATGATTTGTATTGAAACTGAAGCATTTTCATAGTGACATGGAACTGGGTTTAAGAACTTGTATTCTCAATTTTCCATAATAGAGATGGAGATATCAGATCAGCTGGCTGTTTGTATTCGAAAGAAAAAAGGATTTTTAGATTTTTGTAATTTTTTTCATGGTTTTATATCTTCCAGTACAATGAGGTCGTTTATTAAAATTTATCATGTAGGATAGTTCATGACTAGGCTTTATTTGAGTTGGGAGTTTATTCTCCTTTTTGAATTTTGTCATATGACTCTTTTATACATAGGCCTTGTTTAAAAGTTACACCTTGCATTATCATTACATTTTGCCTTCCATTTTAATGATAATTATCCTGAATTTCAATTAATTCTCCTATAACTTGTTTTTGTTTTTCCCCAGCTAACTACATGGCTGTTCGGTGCCTCTCACTGACAACATTAAATAATGAAAGAAGCTCCTTGCTACTGCAACACTTCATGGAAACTGGCCAAGGTGCTTTGTTTTGCTAATAAATATTGCATGACACCCCATTAATTGTTCTACAGCTACTTAGATTTTATTATTCTGAACCTTAAAGTGAACAGCGACGAAACTCCTGAAGGAAAACTCACACATTGTAATGTTTCATTTTGTAGTAGCCAACCTATCTAGCAAGTGCTTCCCTAGTTATTATTTGGAATCTTGTCGAAACTTACTGATCTGTTTCCATGTATCAGTTCTCTCGCCTCAACAGATTTCTAGGATGGAACACGTGCTTCCTGTTTGGGCCAGTTATTGGGGTTCAGGGAAAAGAGCTAAGCTATTTCACAAGCATATACACTTGGGTGTCAAGGTTTCTTCCCTCAAACATTCTGATATGTGAGTTCTTTTCTTTGAGTAGTAGAAGTAACCGCTTATCTATCTTGATTGTTGTAACCAAATCGTGGTCATTGAAATTTAACCATCTCTTTGCCCCTTGTCAGGGTGGAGCTTTCAGGACTAGCAAGCACTCACTACAAAAAAGGTTCTATAGAACTCACTTTTAGAAACTTGAAACTCTATTTGTGGATACTATGGAAAATTTGCTAATTTAGTTGATGATATATTGGGCATTCCAGCAAAATATATGTTGCTGGAGAAAAAAGGAGCTGTCCATGTGATCATCCATAAGCAGTCGACAGCAGCAGATATTTTACGAGCATTCATTCATGCTCTTCTTGTTGCTAGTTTTACGGGTAGAAGCAAGGCAGTGCATACAGATAGTCGTCTGTGGATGGATGAGAATTACACTGTTCTCATTGCGAAGGTGCTATGGATCTTATTACGCTTCAGCTATTGTTAAGCCGTGTCTGTGTTAATGTGGATATTCATGAACTGTGGTTTCTAATGGTTGCAGCTGCGTTCAGCAGGATGGGCAACCGAAAGGCTTCTATCGCCTTCAATTGTTTGGAGGGCAGATTGGAGACATGATGCCATAGATGAGAAGATCAATTAGCCAAGTATGCCGATTCTAATATATTCCTCAAATTTAGGTTGAATCTCAGATTCTAGAGAAGAAACTTGTGATTTTTACATTTTAGATGTGATGTATGATGAAATTTTTTATTCTAAGTAATGTAATGATGCAATTGTTCACATTTCATTCTATTGTCATAGTCCAAAAAAATGTCAGTTATCTTCCAATATCTGATACACTCAGCTGGCTGCTGCAATAGTGGCAAGGAAAAGTGTTTTTCTTCTCCTTTTGGAACTTAGATTGCAGTAGTGACATGCAATTTTTCTCAAGTACTCGAAGAAATTGAAATTTGAAAATTTTTTGCAATTCTAGTTATCAGTTGTAACTGCCTTTCTAAGGTTGTAGCAAATCTTATTATTAAAATTTTACTTAAAATAAAGAATTCTAGAACTTCTTTAAAAAAAAAAAAAAAATCTTTCTTAGTCAAGTATTTCCCTCCAACAAATTATTTTAAAAAAAAATTATCTCAAAAATATATTTTTTTAAAAAAGAACACATCTTATCCAATAATACTTGCAATTATCTCTTATAGGGCTGACCTATTCCCTCACATGTATCAAATGTACTAACCATAATTAGCAAAAAAGAACAAAAAAAAATAGTCTTCATTTGATGCTTATATAAATAAAAGTTATAGAAAATAAAAATAAAAAGGCCTGTAAATAAAAATTAAGAAAAAGTAGGAAAAAAAAAAAAAAGGAAGCAAAATTACATTTCTAGCTTAACATATTTGTATGATTGTTGATCTTTAAATATGGCTTAAAAGTTCAAGCTAAAAAACCAAAAATCTACTGAACTCAATTATTACACTGCTTCAAACTTAATGGCATGAAAGCTGTTAATACAAAAAGAAAAAAAAATATTATCATAATTTTAATCCTAAATTGAGCTCGTTCTCTGCACTAATTAATAACTATGATCTTCTAAAATAAAGTTTACATAAAATTCATTTATACTGCTCCCTCCAAATTCCATAAGGCAGACCAAACAATATTATTTGCCCCTCTCTAAAAATTACTTTGAAATACAAAGAAAAATCCAATTATGAATTATATGAAACAACTATATTTCCCGATCAAGTGAATCGGTGGATGCAGGTTTGCAACCCAGTAACCAGAACTAAAGACATCTGCTCCAGCAACATTTTTTCAAGAAATAAGATCAGTTTCAACGAAATTTCATGCATAAGCATACCAATATTGCCATATTTCAAATTAGAAAAGCATATATGAACGTCCTTCATTAAAAACTACCACCATGAAGAGTATATATGCTTGTAAATACATCCAGAAAGAGTATATCAAAACAATAAGTTCTGTACCGATGACTTCATTACCATGTCATAAGATAATGAAGTTCTCAGTTGTTACTACCTGGCTCATGGGAAATTAACATGTAAATAAGCCCAGACAAGAATGTAAAGATACTTACAGTAAGTCCTGTACCTATGATTATACCATTTTTGTTTGCTTTGAGCCTGGTTCATGAGAAATCAACGGGCTGCCATAGAAGACAGAAACCAAAGACTTCCTTCGTGTTTTCCCTTCTCCCTTCGCTTGCTCTGAAGTCCTTTCACGAGAAACATGTTTGCTTGAAACCTCTCTCTTGCCATCCTGCACTTGTCTTGTCCTCCTGTGCTTCTCCTTAACCGAGTCCTCTTTGTGCTTGCCTTGCATTTCTCCTACCCACTTTGCTTCATCAGACACTGTTTCATGAGAAATTTTTGCCTGATGTTCCTGCGACCCACTTGTTCTGCTTGGAACCTCTCTCGTCTCTACAGCTTTCTCTTCCTTGGTACTGACCTGACCATAAGCAGTTTTCATGACAAGAAGTCTTCTCTTCAATGCAGAAAGTGACTCAATACTGATGCTCAATGAGTTCGATTCAGGATTGTTCTCATTTGAAGCCCCTACATCTCTTGACCTCTCATGGAAGTTCTTTAATCTCTCTTCTGATGTAGCACGCAGCCTCACATCAGATGAATTCACATACGAGCCATGTACTTTCTCCTTTCCATATAAGGATGAAGGGCTCTTGATTACAGAATGAACTTTCTGGCATTCATCAGGCGAAGCAACTGATCCAAAACTTCTATTCTTTTCCACTGAGAGATTGGGACCAGTTCTACGAGGATGCTCTATGAACTTGCGACCACAACCAGTAGCCTGTTCATCAAAATATGGCATGCTGTTAACAAGAGTTTGGCACTAGATTTTGCATGCATGCATCTAGATGCTTTGTAGATCGATATCTACATTTTTTTAAATTTAAAAATTATTCAATACAAGAAAAAAATATGTATGTATTCACATTGTGTCAAGATAAGTAGTGTTGGGAAAATATGTACTCATGCCATATTGGGATTTGTTTGTCTTATCGGATGATAATTTTTTTTTTTTAATTGCAACTATATGGTTTCTATGGAAAAATGGAAGTAATGTTTATTTGTTTACCTTGCAGTTGAATCATTTTTATTATTTTTTCAGATAAATTGATTCATAATTTATGTTAAATAATCAAAGAAATACATGTTGGAGAAACTCCCAGAAACATACAGGACTTAACATAAAATTAGCGTTCAAGACAAAATTAGAAGCATAGCACTCTTTCTCTTTTGTTATTATCAAATACCACATCTTTCTGGTCCTTCATTAAAAAATTTCCATAGAAGTATTTAGACAAGCAATAATCTTCTTAAGCATGAAATGAAAAATGCTAGGAAACCCAAGGAATAGCTAAAACACAAAATTATTAGTGTAACAATTGTATCACATGGATACTCGTATGGATCACTGTCATTTACTGATAGAAGGTGTCTAGCTTTCCTAACCCGAAAGAAAAGGATTCACTGAAACTGATGGCACCTATTCAGACATAAACATGCTCTCTTCTTTCCTATCCTCCTTTTAACCTAGGTCGGTAGAAATATTTAGCATCTACGGCTCATAGCTACTAAATAATTTGTTTTAAAATAATTAACTTGTTTCTAATTGTAGGGAAAAAAAAAAGCCAACGAAGTCTTATATTGTAGGGACTTAAATTTTACAATTCATGATTCATTTATTATTATTTTTTTGGGTACAATTTTACTTTTAGATTCTTCACTTCAAAAAATCCATAGCTATTAAATGATTGGTTTTCAAATAATTAACTTGTTTCTAATTGTACAAAAAAAGCCAATGAAGCACTTATATTGTAGGGACTTAAATTTTACAATTCATGAATACTTTTTTTGGGACAAGTTTACTCTTAGATTCTTCAATTCAAATAATTCAGAAGAGAGCTGGTTTTCATACTGGAATATGTGTCCGACTCCAGTGCATCAACTTAGGAGAATCCAATTAACGTATTCGATATATCCAATTTAGAAGAATGCACGTAATATAGCATATGAACATCACATAGGAAGTGCCAATCTGACATAAGAAAGAGTACTTAAGGTTTCTTTTTCATTTTTCCCGAAATCTGGAAGTCATCCCTCCGAGAATGAAAAAGCATCCATTTGAGGGATGGAAGTGCAACATAGAGGAAAAAGAAATTCTTGCAGATAAAAGTTTTCCACGAACTTGAAAGACTCAAAAATACATTACATTCTCCTCTTCCGAGTTATATGAAGGTAATATTCTTGAAGAGATATGATGTAGTAAGACAAAAGAAGGAAGCAAGTGAAAGATAAATAATATACACAAAAAGAAAAAAAAAAAAAAAGAACAAATTATGTAAAAGCAAAGTAACCAGTGAAGTCCTAACCTCTTTTGTAAGACTATTTACAAAGAGTTGAACTATCATTATGGACTCATTCTGGTAATACAAGTGTATAACAATTCACGATAAAGTTAATTGCGCCATAAAAATGAACTTTTGCACTTGAAGGTAATATTCTTGAAGAAATTTGATGTGGTAACACAAAAACAGAAAGGAAAAAAAGTCAGAAGAAAACATATATATATACATAAAAAAAAAAAAACACACAAAGCATGTAAAAGCTAACGAACCAGTGAAGTGGAAGGGAAAAATAACCTGCCGGAAGGACAATAGGCAAGTCGATGGTGGAGATATTAGGAAAGGAAGAGATAACGAGCGTACCTCTTTTTTAAGACTATTTACAGAGAGTTGAACTATCATTATGGACTCTTTATGGTAATACACATATATAGCAATTCGTGATAAAGTTATCTGCCCCATAAAGAACAAACATTTGCATAATAAGTCGCAATGCTATGAGTCAAATATTGTAATACAGTATGTGTTATCCAACTGAAAGTAAACAAATTTGGGCCTTGGCAAAACTCGATTCACAAAGGTATTGAACTCAAATTTAGCAAGGAATTGATTAAACAAAAATTTTGCTTCTGATTACTAAATCATATAACTCAGTAAGAAAACAAATCTTTAAACAGATATGATGAATAAGAAGTTTGAATAACTTTGTGCTGTTTTAAGCTAATCATTGTTGAAACTAGCCCTCAAAAGTAAATAAGAGTTCACATTTTTTGTACCTTATGACACTTTGGCTGTACCTTGCAAATTTTTGGAACAGTTTTTGCATAGCTTCCACCAGTTGGTGAAGATATCAGGTCCGTATTGTCCACTTTTGAGGGGCAAGGACTTGTGTAACTGTCTTCACACAAACTAATTTTACCTTCAGCATTTGTGAGTTTGGATTTGCAAGGAGGCCCATGTTCAGAAAAGCAAAGAGGAACACCTGGAGAGATTGAACTAGTGACCTTCTTCAAGGAAAACTTTACAAAGGATCTCCCCTTTCCTGAAATGGTTTCCAAAGGACTAGTCAAAGCATCAAGTTTTGGTATGGATTTACCAATCCCATTAATCTTTGTGTCCCCTGGCATATGAGCCTTCCTATCAATTTCAGACGAACCAGGCAGAATATCATCCCCTGGCATGTCAACTTTTCTAACTTCCACAGGGTTTCTTTTAGAAATAACACTTGGTTGATCACAAGCATTGCTTCTAGAAGCTGGTGAGCAGTAAGTCCCAGATTTAGCCAAGGGTTTGTCATGGGACACTGAGACTGGTTCAGGGCTACCTGTTCGGTATATTCTCCTCATCCAACTTGAATGGTTTTCGGATGAACGAGACACTATCTTCTCCGTAGGTGAAGAAAAGTTTTTGCTTGTTAAATGCAATTTGACTTCAGCCTCAGGTGGACCAGTTGAGTTAAAGTCTTTCTTCTCTTGTTTTGAGTGAGTGAGACTACTGCTTCCAGGAAGCTTTGCATACTCGCACGAAATATCTGAATCCTGTTCACAAAATTGCCTTGATTTATCCAATTTTTCTTCCATTTGATGAAATCATCACTCACTCATTCACCCAAATGTCATACAGAATATTAATCAAAATCAAATGTTTAAGCAGGGAAGATCAACTTTGGATAGGTACTTACTAAAATAATATTACAGTAATAAATAACAATAACAACGACACCAATCACAAATTAACAATAATTTTAATAAATTACAAGAAGACAAGATAGGCATAAGAAAAAGAAAATGACTAGGAGGAAACACTACACCCAGTCCAAAATCAGAGAGCATGTTATATGCTATCTATCAAGCTCAGTAAAGAATTTATCCAAAATACAAAAAGAAAGACTAGCAAGAACATTTGTTGTATACCTTCTCATATTAATTGAACTGACCAAACAAGTTTCACTAACTACCGAATAATGGAAGTTTCACTACTAATGGAATCAAAGACATTTCAACCATTTGGAGCCTAAAGGTATGCAAATCTCATTGGGAAAAGAAGAAGAAGAAGAAGAAGAAGAAGAATAAGATTGATATTGATATAAAATTAGAAACATTTTGATGTTAATATCCACTCTCACAACCACACGTTAGAAGAGAAAAGTTCAACTTTCTGTCAACAACAATTAGATAATATATGAACATTACATATATAGTTCTAAAATGCTGAAAGTTTTAACTAAAACAAATATGAATTTTAATGTGTGAACATGATCAGTAACAAGAAGTTTTTCTTTCCTTTTGTTTGAACATACCGGAGGAACCACGGTTTGAAAAACGTCATCCTCTTTGGAAGAAGATAACCAAGAAAATTGGAATCACATTAATTAAATGAACAGTGCATATCAAGGAAAGGAAACCCCTTGGTATCAAATTCTTTTATCGTTGACTCGAACTATTCATGAATATGTTAAGGTTTCCAATTAATCCAAAGCACCTTGTATTCTCTTGGGAAATGCTTCAGATTTTACATATCCTTTCAGATTTTTGTTTTCACCTAATCCATTAGGATTTTTAATCCAATACTGTAAACTACATACAAAGTGGGAAACATGCATAGAAACTTCGTCATAAATGCATCTCTACAGAATAGTTATCATGTTTCCATCATGTTAATCAGTTTCCTACAGTGTAATGTTTTCCCATAGTAGCGCTGAACAGAGAAAGAAAAGACTCACTATCATGCTTCCGTACTGTTAATCAGTTTATTCCAGTGGAATAATTTGTTCCCTAGTAGTGCCTGAACAGGGGAAAAAAAAGAAGAAGAGGCTCACACCCCATCCCATATTTTTGGCATAAAGGCTTTATTGTAACGTCCCATGAATTCATATTGCTATACCAAAATAGATTTTCAGATCTTCAATTATAATAACAAAAATAAGATCTGCAATTAGATCTAAAATCTAACAGTAACACTTCAGATAAAGCTAGTTCAGTTCTATAAATAACAAAAAGCAAAAAAGAGTCTAAACAAAGTTATTAGAAGCACAACAGGGAATAGAGCAAGGAGATTTCACCATATAATCTAAAGAAAAGTGGTTCTATTAATGTAGACCTACAGTGATATGTTATTAACAGGTATTGCAGCTTCTGTGAAAGCAACATTCAACATACACACAAGAAAACCAAGTGCTGACAATTTTTTGTACCTGACGACACTTTGGTTTTACTCCAACTTCTGCACCAGGAGGCAAGAGTTTGGAGAAACCAGGAGGAATGTCTAGATCAATTGAACTAGCCACCTTTGGTTTTACTTCAAATCTTGTACCAGGAGGCGAGAGTTTAGAGAAGCCAGGAGGAATGTCTAGGTGTATTGGAGTAGCCATCCTTGGTTCTACTTCAACTTTTGTACCAGGAGGCGAAAGTTTAGAGAAGCCAGGAGGAATGTCTAGATATATCAGAGTAGCCACCCTTGGGTCTACTTCAACTTTTGTACCAGGGGGCTGGAGTAGACAGAATCCAGGAGGAACGTCTAGATTATTTGGATTAGCCATCTTAATCAGGGGAAACTCAACCAAAGAACTACTGTCATAATTGAACTCTGTTGAACTTGGTTCTGGGAACCCAGGAGATGTATCAATACTTGGTACTAGTAAACTTGGCTTGCCTATCTCCCTGTCTCTTCTCACATCAATATTCTTGGACCCACTATCTGATGGAAGATTTAATTCTGTGCCTCCTCGTAATTCAGTAAATCTAGGAGGCCTGATTTTTGAGAAGCCAGGAGGGATATCTGGTTCTACTGGGTAACCCACCTCCTTCAAGGGAAATTTATCAGATGAATTTCCTATATCCATGAAATCTCTTGAATTTGGTGCCGGAAAACCAGGGGAAGTCGTAGTATCTGTCTTGGCATTCTCTTTGTGCCTTATGATGTGCACAGGATTTAGTTGCAATGGAACATTCAGAAGTTCCAGATGAGTTGCTGTAGCAGAATTGCTAGGACATTCTGCTTTTGTACGCATACTGAGTTTCTTATGTGAATGGAGAAATACACCCCACAAATAGGCTTCCCCATCTATCCCTGTCAGCAAAAGCAACATTTACGAATCTCAGTTTTTTCTTCCGGTGAATATGCTAATATGTCACTATGAATACATCATACACTACACAAACGAAAATACTTCATATAGGACGATCTGTTTGCATTCTCTTTTCCCAGGTTAAGAGAAATGGGAGCAACAGGAGACAGAAAATAAATACAAACTTAATTAATTGCCAATGTGCTGACATCTGAAGTAAATAGAAATATAAAGGATGCAGAAATACATATGCTCCTATGTATATATACAAGTGTCTAGGTATGAGAGGGAAAGCTAACAAGACACATTTATTAAACTAGAACATAATGTGAGAAAGATAGGTTCACATTAGTATCAAAAACTAGCACTAAGATGCCTATTGAAATCTTGGTGCGTACTGCGTAAGAAAACAAAGATTAGTATTTTATTATGCCTGTTATTATCAATTATAAGAAAAAAGTTTGTAATAAATGGTAAGCTCACTTTGAGAATCCACAGGCAGTTGATACGATGAAAACATCAAAAATTTAATATCCTTCACGCATACTTGCAATGCACAATCACGTGAAGCAAGCCGCTTCAAAAGACGGGTGTACTTTTCTTTTGACCTACAATAGCGGGAAAAAAACACACATGAAAGAGAGCATTTTCCACCTAACTTACGATAGAAGAATAAGGTAAACTGACGTGACACCTCTCAGTGAATGAAATTAACAGAGTTTCAGATAACAGCCAGGCAGACCCATATCCTCATCTGGATGAGGACTTCTTCAACCATCCAAAGGTAATTATAAACACTGATTAAATACAGATATACAATTGCCAACCATACCTCCCTAAATCACAGGAAAAGAAGTATAATCCAATGTCCTCTTTGGTGGGAGGATCCAATTGAAAGATTCTTGGCCACACGCTTTTGCGGGTTGATACCCTGAACTTCAATTTTTCTGGCAAGTCTTTTGCGATTTCATCAATCTTAGGATTTACAACACAAGGAAAATATGCTTGGATTCCCCGAAAGACATTGCTGCCACCCAATTCCAATATCTCAAATGTTCCCCTGCAAAATAAACTGATAAGCAGCCATACTTGAATCAAATAATTAACTAATTGATTGTATATGTCCATTTTGTCCACATAATTGTTCTTCTAAAGAGACCTACAAAAGGTGTTCCAGATTCATGACTTTGATCATTTACTTTAAAGATCAAAGATACACATCGTTTATTAAGAAAGTAAATTTTCTTTATAACAATAGAAGAAAAGTCCTGGGCTACTTACTTCCAGCAAGCTTGCGAAGCATGGTTTCTTGACAGTTTTTCATCTGGATCTATGGTCTGCTCCTGAGGATGCTCCGCTATTTGAGAGCCAATTGTTTTAAATTCATGATGAGAGTGTACAGACATGCATGAATAAATTCTTAACATACAGGTGACTAAAATTACTATAAGCAAGCTTTTGTCGAGAATCAAACCTGAATTTTTCATTTTTGATATCCGCTTATCCTTTTCATTATTACTAACAAGTTGCTTTGTGATTATGCACATAGAAGAACAATGTGTATCAGCATGAACATGTCTTTTGTCTGTCTGAGAGATGTCCTGATTCGCATGAGAATTGACTGATGTAGATATATTGATAGATGTCCTTACTGAGAGCTGAGGACTGAGTATACTAGGTTTTAAACCAGACTCCAAAAATGCAACTCCTTTGGTCGTAGCAAGTTTCTGGGTAGCTATTGATTCCTGGGCCTTGCAAGATAATGGTTCCATAACATTGTAGCCAGAAGGACAACCCAACACTGGAACTTTTCCCTCCCCATGGGTATCAAGCATCTTGTGCGAACCAACTTCCGAAACTATAGGCTTTTGGGCTCCAGGTCGGCTCTTGTCATCACAAAGGCAGGAAGGACTGGCTTTGCAGCTGAATGCAACGCTTCTCTTGGAAGTATCTTTACGAGTCTCAGAAGCAGCATGAAAAATCCTCTGCTTTTTAAATGTCTTTGCTCCTTGAACCACACTAAGACATTGAAGGCATTCTTGGCAATACCACAATGTGGATACTCCATAGAGTTGATCTTTCATGCAATAGCTGGACAGAGGGGGATAACCTCTCTTAGAAACGTTATTCACTATCATATTTATATATTTAGCAGATAATGATTGTGATCAGTGTTCACAGAAAGGATTTTACACAGCTGCATATCTGTTTCACCTTAGTGTCCGACATTCCTCCAAATGCAACAAAAGAATAGTTTGCCACATAACACAGACATGTAATTCTTATGCACTTGCATTTGTGACTTTGTGGCCCGTAAACCGAACCAAAGTTTTGACATGACAACAAACTAAAAAGATCTGCAAAAACTCCTTTAGGAGTTTAACCCTCTGTTTCCTCTTCTTGACTTCTATTTGTTTGCTTCTCTTCCCCTTTTCTTAAACAAAGGATTTTACCCATCTCTTCTCCAAAATTTCTCTAGCAAAATCTTGGGCAAGCTCCTTTACTCATCTCTTCCACTCAGGTTAAATTTACTTTTATTTCTGCATAACTTACTCTTGAATGCTTTTGTTGCATTTTATTTATTGAGAGATCAGACATAAGAAATCAAATTGTGTTTATGTTTTTTGTTATTAATTGAATAGTCAAGTAGTTTTGTTTCATTTGTTTCAAGTGGTCCTACATAGTTGCTCACTTAATTTGCATACGTTTTATAAGTAATTCCTTTTTTTTTCCTCTAATCTGATTTTCTCCTTTTCTTTTTAATTTTTTTCCCTCTTATTTTCCCCTCTCCTCACTGCCCAGATTGCATATGTGACTGCATAGTGGCATGTGCCTTTAAATTGTAACCTGACACATATAGCATACTATAGCATCAATTATGAAAGATGAGTCAGAATTTCACAAACTGCAGATCTGAACTTGATCACAAGGCTTGACCCAAGAACAGAGAAATTCAGCGAGAACACAATGGAGAGAACCACATCTTTCCTTCTTAGTAGAAGGGTTGCTTATAACAAGTTTGGGTTGCTATAAGGGCTGCACTTGAGTCTGCTGCAAGGGCTGCCAGAGAGACTAATGGATAAACACCCCAGGGTCCGGGCATTAGTTTCACCAGGTCAAGTTCATATATTTGTATAACCCTTCTCCTAGACGTGAAAAAAGTCCTTGTATGGCATGAAAATTTTGGATCATTGAAGCCACGTGATAAAATAATATGCTCACTAATTTGAGTAATTCCTTTAAATAAAAAATATTGACAAAAGAAGGATACATA